>JAZHFQ010000328.1:0-1200000 GCA_038387885.1 Spodoptera picta
AAAGGTTATTTTAAAGCTTTGACCTTATCTACCGTACTAAACCGATTCCTGAGAGTACGAGTCTAAATATAACGTGGAATAAAATCTATTAAACTACAGGATGTCAAACCGCAGGCAGTTAGTTTAGTATGTATGAATCGAATTTGTAAAAACTATAGAGTGTAAATAAAACTTTTTTATTGAACCATACAGAGACTAGATATGTACAAAATATAGATATTAACCGGTATCCTAAAACTTTTATGAGAATAGATTGGTATAGTAAATTGGCCTGTTAAAATATTTTGTTTTCCAGTCCCCGTTTCAGCCGTATGAATATTGCCCACCTACGAGTTTGTTTTTAAAAAATGGTGTCGTTCGATATTTTCCAGTCATATTTTTAATAATATTTGTTTTGGTGCTTACTTCTATTCAATTGCAATGTCAACCTTTGATAAGGTAATTTTTATTAATTTAATATGCGTCATGCGCTCGATGTTCATATGTGGACTTAATGCCGCGGGCATTTTTTCCCAATTTGACCTTTGGGTGATGCAGAGAAGAGTAAATGGTAGGTAATATGAATAGTATAAATGAGTTACGTAATTTTACTAATCTAATGTAACAACAATTTCTTTTCATTCATTAAATAAAATCATTTACAATGCTATACTTGGAATAGGTACTTAAAACAGTAATACGCAACCTACACCCACAGTATGCTTTTCACAATATTATTAGCCACATCTAGATAATTGACTACACAACCTTATTTTTCGCATTCAAAAATAAAACAGTCGCCACTTTATTCATGAAAACTTTCACCCGAAGGGAAAAGAAAACCAAAAAGCATTAAGCCTTTCAAGTTTACACACAAATAGCTAAGATTAGGTAGTATTCGCACCCACAGAGCCGACGGAACCATCGTAACTGTTGGCAGAAATAGTTTCGGCATTCGGCCTATGTTTTGAATTGAATGCGACCGCCCCCAAGCCCATGAATCCTACCCCGATTCGTACCCGACCGTTTTTCCTTTCGAAAGTGGTCACCCCTAATGTTAGTGACCAAACCTTCTTGTTCTGACTAATTGTATTAAGTCTGTGGTTGCTGGGTTTCGGCTTTTAGTGTGTCGTCGACGAGTGGAGTCGTAAAATGGAGGAATTGGTTCCGTTTTATTTATTGGTTGTAGTTCCCTTTCGTATAGGATCGAGGTCATTTTCATGGTGTCTGAGAATTTCCGAACATAACTCTGTCACGTGATTACTAATGTAACTTTCGGAAACATTTTCGTTTTATTTACACAGTAGGTAGGTAAAGAATGGCCCTTAATTAAAATTAGACGATGAAAATTTCATGCTTATTTTCTGCAGCGAAATTTTTGATAACTTCAAAGTTAAATCCAACTTCGAATCAAGCTTTCATTCACGTGTCATATGCAATGTGCAAGTTAAATTGGGTTATGAAGTAGGTATTCATATATTAATGTTAGAAACGGTGCTTTACGGTATTTAGCGTGATAAGTATGAATTTTCATAATAACGACTGTATTGTAAAACGTATGAAGGATTATTAACTATTATATTTGTTAATAAATTGAACAAAGTTTCTATACATATGTGGATTACAAGTAAGTATGTGTTGCTCTCGGCCGTGCGTCACTGCAGGGGTGCCAACTGAAAATCAGTGTTGGGTGCTCATTGTGCCCAGCTTTATGCTGAGTTGGTGACCCGTTCGGATTGGACATGTCCGCCAACACCGCGCACTTGAATGGCTCATTGGCTTGTTTTAGTTTTAGTTTTATAACTTAACTTTTATCTTTTAATTTTTATATTTATATGTCTTTTCTGGCGTGCATGTCTTATGCCGAATAAACATTTTTCATTTCATTTCATTCATAACCTTCACACGAATTTACAATAAAATTACAAAAAAAATACTTTAAAACGTAAACTTTATTGATGGAATTAATCATATTATATAATTATAATATTATCAGGCTGATAAGACTAAGTTGTTCAGAATATTAAAATTGAACAGGATTGTCATAGGAATATTTCATATAATACTAACAAAACCAAGATCTGATGATGCGTCATACTATGTTAGGATACAATAGGACTGACATACGCTATGCGTTACATTACATTATTACATATAACATCACGCCTTTTTATCCCCGAAGGGGTAGGCAGAGGTGCACATTACGGCACTTAATGCCACTGTACAATGTAACACCCACTTTTCAGTATTTATGTTACGAGTCCCATGTAATAGGGGGTGAGCCTATTGCCATATACCGGGCACATTTCCAGACTCCGTGCTACTACTGAGAATGTTTTAAAAACCCAGTAATACTTTGCCCGACCCGGGAATCGAACCCGAGACCCCTTGCCCGGCAGTCGCACTTGCGACCACTCGGCCAACGAGTAGTCAGACTGCGTTACAAAAGTCATTAATACGTAAAGTAAGACTGTTTCTGGAAGATGACCGTAGACTGTTTCTGTAAGATGAAATAGCTTACTTCTTATTGATAAATCTGTATGACTTGGTATCTAATAGGTTACCTTCTAGATGAGAGCAGCCCAATCCAATAATTATACATTCTCAGTTTTTGTACTACATGCTACACGCTCCTTTTTAATATTTTGTCAAAAAAGCCCACCATTTTGATATTGTAAGATGTAAGAGTTAAACCAAATCTGAACTAGTAATTTCTATAATCTCTAGAATAGATACAAGATTAATGAAGTAGATACATGAAATTGATATGTTCACAAAAATAGAAACATTTTGAGACATGTCCTTTAAACAGCACTTAGGTAATTAGTTATTAACAGCACTCATACAAATTTTAATAAAACAATCACGACGGCCTAAGTACCTACGTCCAGAGGTAGATACCTGCATTTGTTTATTACTAAGAAATTACTTCTCTACTCGACCTTAATGTGTAGTTCAGACTGTTGGAAGTGGCAAGTTTTCTATGCCTTTTAACTGTAAGGCGGGTTTACACTTATCCTTGTTTGGGCGTAACGTTTATATTCGGTGGAACGTTCTAGAAAATAAAGACGTGTTTTATTTTTCTTGTTGTGCCTTTAGCCTTAAGTTTTATGAAATTAAACGAGATGAAAACGGTCTTTTTTATTAATCTGTATTGGTTTAGCACTCATCATCATCATAATCATCATCATTATAATCATTGTCAGCGTTATCGTCGGCTGAAAAATCGTCAGCTGGAAGATCGTCAGTCCATTATTGTAAAACTTATGTTCGGCCTCCCCGTTTTCTCCACGTTGAATGACAACTCGTCACTATTAGCATGATCCTGTTGAAATTAGTTTTATTTTGTTGATTGTTAGAATTCTCTAAAGTTTGAAGGCATTAGTCCGTAATGCACTGTAACTTATTGTGAGTAATAGAAATATAGAGGTATAAATAAATAAAAGAAATGGACTCTTAGAACTAAAAAAGTTTTTGACCAGTAAGGGCCTTTTTATTTACTTATTTAAGCTGATGACACTGATTTATTGAAGCATGCACAAAGTGTACATAAGGTGGACTTAATGCCGCAGGCATTTTCTCCCAGTCTGACCTTTGGGTGATGTAGAAAAGAGTTAATAGGAGCAAGATTATTTTTATTATAGTTTACAAATAAAATTTAAACTTTTACCACAATCAAAATAATAAAATAAAGTAATCAATTCTGTATTTATTATAATACACCGTTGTTGAAGAATTGATTATAATTATGAGCAATTAATGAACTACACTCGTACGACTCTTAACAAACATCTGCAGCTAACTTAATAGCCATCGCTTGGACACGTTTATTGCTAGCTAACTTGCTCATAACTTCACTTCGGACGTACACCGTTAGTTGGAATTACTTTGTTAACAACAAGCCGGGTAACCGCCACTTTAGTTGTCCTAACTTTTAGCCTTATTCCGAACTGGTCTTGTTCCTGCCTATTAAGTGCACATACGCTTGTTTTCACATAACTTTTGGTATAGGGAAATTTGTGTTAGTGTTTAGAAGATTGTTGCTTGTAACAGGAGTTTTATTGTGGTACATAACTTCATGTCTTTATGTTTGCACGAGTGTTGCCTATAGTTGAAACGTTTTCTAGACTCCATCTTCACCAAATAAGTAATGTGTCGGTGTAATATGAAGTGTCTTTAGAGCTACGTAAATTCAAAGTCTTAGAGTGTTTAAAAAAAAAACACTACACAAAACTACAGTTTATTATTCCATGACATTAGAACTTATGAAAAAATTGAACAGCTAAGACATTACTGAAAAAATTTAATAAACTATTCATAACTCAGTCTATAAGAAACATAATGAAATTTACTTATTGTATAAGAATATATTTCTATGATCGCAAAGAAGCGCTTGCTTTTTGAGTCCGCCGTAATAACATCTAATTCTAGAGACTATTATCAATCTGAATAATATGTCGGCAAGGTACCTTTCAAAGATATCTTTCAAAAAACATAAATTAATGTCGCGTAAAGTAGGTATCTCCAAAAATACGGCTCATGAATAAACAACTCCTTTTCTAATAACAAACTCGTTATTTTTATGCTAATTTAGCACTGAGAGTCCCGTGTAATTTGTAGGAGCTGAATAAAAGTCAAGGTTCATACGCTACACGTGCTTAGGTGTGCGTAATGTAATGTGTAATAGTGTTTCTTACATTACTACGTTAAATCTCGACGAATAAGTATGTAAACAATATTCTGTACCCGTATGTTTAACAGGATCAAACATTTTAATTACGAAAAATGTTGGTTTAGTTTGTGTGTGCGATTTTATTTCAATTAAGTATTTGTTTAATAAAAAAATCAAAAATAGAACGCTAGTTCTGTTATCGAAAGCTTTCTTTGGTTTTCATAAATTTGTTATTTGAATAAAATTACAAAAAAAAAACTTAATTCGTATCTATCAAGGTCACAGCGCTCAAGCAAAACGGGATACACTTCAACAAAAACAGATTATGAAATAAATAACAAAGCAAAATAAACACATAAATGTTCATTATCAAAACATAGTACCCAGTTAAGATCAAGGCGCAAATAACTTTCATGTCAGATTTCATTTCGTATGCAAACAAAATTAACAGTTCAAAAGGCTCTCATTTACCAGTGGGTCACCGCGAACCCTCGGCTCATTTTTTATGTAGATTGCGTCGAAGAAAAGTTTTACAATATCAGTCTGTGACGGGAGAGCCCTGTACTCTCTAGGGATGCTCGCTGTATTAAATTCGGCTGTATTCTTCTGTCTTCCATTCGAATACTTTACAAGATGCTTGAACGGCGTGAAATCCTTCTGAGGGAACGTTAAGCCGCGGTCACACTTTTGTGCGCAGATTTTGCGAACATTATTCTAATGCAAGCATTAAGTGGAGCATTTAACAGTCTCCGGATTGCAGTGTTGAGCTGGTTACGAACCGAAAGTAATGGCTGTGGTGAGTTTTAGAGTTATTGAGAAGATAATCAAGGATCTTCATCAAATATTAAGGACAAGGGGTCTCGGGACCAATTTCCGGGTCGGGCAAAGAAATATTACTACTGACTTAAAAATTATCAGTACCAGCACGGATTCTAGAAATGTGCCCGCTATAGGACACTAGGCTCACCCCCAATTACATGGGACTCATAACATATATATTGAAAAGTTTGTATTTCATTATACAGTGGCATTAAGTGTCGTAATGTGCATCCCTGCCTACCCCTTCTGGGATAAAAGGGTGATGTTATGTAATCCTATAAGTATCCGTCTTCAGCTCATGTTCATATTCCACCCCCAGACAAGGTCATTCATGTGTAGTTAAAGAGAAACGTGTTAATGGCAGTTAGTCAACGCGTTTACTTTACATAGGAACAAATCTGTCACGTACTGCGTATCACGGATCGTCGCGTACAAAAATGCGTACACGGCTTTACAACGATACTCCAAACATTTCAGTGTTTGCTTTTTATAAAGTACTATTTACATAATGGGTAGCGAGTGGGTTACCAATTTACGGTTGTATAGAAGAGAGTAGATAAGAGCTGAGATAATTTGTTTTACGGAGTGTAACGGGATAGGCCCACCCTTGTAGATTAGATTTGAAGCTGTCTCATACAAATGTACACAGTAACTATGTAATAAATTTTCGTTTATGAGTATTACAATATTGTGTCAATTCAGTATAAATTGTGGTACATAAAATAGGGTAGACGACTAATTTTAATTTTAATGTTCGTCTGGTAGATTATTTTAAATTATTACACACGTATTTTTTATTTTCTTACAGAAACGAATACTTTCTATGATATATTGATTTGAAATGTCGTGTGACGTCACTTATATGTACATTTTATACGTAGAAATGACGTTTTAGCCCCCACTCCTAAACTTTGATCCGTTTTATCTAAGTATTGTTTTATTATACGACAAAATAAAAAAATACGTGTCTAATATTTTTTAAATACCTAACTTACGGACTAATTAGATTTATAATTTTCATACCCTGTCGTCATCCCAATTGTCTGTACTTAATGACGATAGATACATTTGTTAACTAACCTCGTTAATTATCCACAAAAAAGTCTTTATTCAAAGAATAACCATTTTTTTGAGCAATAAAAAATGAGTCTACCGTATCGGAACACAGACCCAGCCAAAATGGAACCATTCCAAAAAGTCTTGAAGTCGCAGCTTACAGCAACTTTACCACTACCATAGTAGTATGAACATCGTATTTCATATTCTATGCCATGTAATGAGCATAATTTAAATTACATATCATAATATAGCTAATTTTAAGCCAAGTCTCAGTTTCAAGCAAAATATACGGTTGGCCATTAGCTGTAAGCGGACAGTATGCATCGCATCGTACCAGGATTTTGCATTTCCATCTTATTGTTGCTCTGGCCTCGTTTGGATGCAAATATTTTATAGTTCAAGCCCGAGCGAGCCGTCCCGCATTTTAGTTTCTTTCGCTTCCTGTAATTTGCTTTCGCGATGTTTTTTCTCCTTTTCATCTCGCTTATTCCAATTTAAAATGGAACGTGCATAAAAACCTCTGATATCATTCGACGTATTTCACGAATACCGAACAATAGCATTTATGGTTAATGTAGTAAAACTCATATTCGTACAACGGGATGTCCGCGATGCTATTCTTGCGAAGCATGCCAGCGAATAACCACGCAACTGTCATTTTAATTATTCATTTGTAATTCTCAGTTAGGAAATATAGTAGAAGCGTTAAAATGTTCGTGTTTAAAAATGGATGCGGTCTGTTAGCGGGATATGCATTATGCACACTGATGTAGAAAACGCAATATCCACTGACCTAGATAATTTTTGGTGACCATTATTTTTGTTAAAATTGCTACAATTCCGGTTATCTTTCCCGCATAGCAGATTTAATGGTTGTACTAGTCAATACTATGCTGTGAGCCTGTGATCATGACGTGTTTTATTAACCTGCAACAATGTTGAGTTCGTAGTTGTACCAATAAATAAACAATCAATGTGTTTATAGTAAAAAATCGTTTATTGATTACATTTTTCTACACGATTTAGTTCCATGGCAACAGCAATTGCCATTATAAACAACACCATTTAGACGAATTACGAATCTACAGCTATGACGTTTGCAATATGATAAGCTAAAAAAATTAAACATGTTAACAACAGAACCCTTTGAACAGCCCTCAAATCTAAAAATATAACACGTTCATAAAATTTATCACACGAATAATACAACATCAGCCTACGAGGACGAACAAGCCACACTTTCATAATAATATCTCCGTTCCAACTCATTAGTTCAAATTCCATTAATTCAACAAGCATTTAGTATTAACGTGCTAATTTAGAAAAATAGAGCAGCTTATCATGTGGAACAAGTGAAAGTCGTTCCAAGTAGGTCACTAGGTGACTCTGTGGCGATAGATTAACAAACTGCCTTCTCTCATAGCCCACTGAGGTCTTTAAGCTCGACATTTGCCAAACTAGTTGCGGATTCGTTTGGAGTTGTACTTATCTTGTAAAACGATCTTGCAAGCGAAAGTAGACCATGGGAATATGGGAATTAAAAATCGAAAAACTTGCGGGATCCTCGGATTACCGCTACGTGGCTTCTAAGATTAGTTTCGAGTTTGGGATAAGCTTAGAATTCTGATCATAATGTAATAATACACAAGGAAGAAAATACCTTCCGTTATTGTATTATAAAGAACGCTATGTTCTTAATATCTTTTGGTGATATCGATTGCAATAATTAAAATTACAACCATGCTCTTCTCCGAAAATCCTATTTTCATGAAATTCTATAATTATAATTATAGAGGTAATTTTATTGCCCTTACTCCGTACATAATTATAACTATGAAGATTAATTTTGAAAATCTATTAAACTTTCAATAGAATATAGAACATAACACAGTGCTTTGAGTGCATACTTTTTACCTTGTTAAATTAAAATGCATAACATATTAAACGTGGCTGACTATAGAGCCATTATCTTAAAGTATTGCTACTACTTTAAAAGGAAAGCACCTTAAAGACTTTATATAGATACTAAATACGTGAAACATAATATTATAGTGGCCAATAACACAACCCCTAAATCAACTTTTCACAAGGATCTTCTTTTCATGACATTATACAAACAAAATAATAAGGAAAACATCGACTAATGATAATAATTTTGATCCAATTTCCTTTGAATGAACGTAACCAATTTAGATATTAAGGAACTCAAAACATAATTTACTAATTTATGATGTTACCTTAGTCTCTTGATGAAAATCTCTCTTAAATAAGGAAAATAATGTCAAGGACATGGGACTGAGAATATGAGAAGATTTTGTTCAGGTGGCTTACTCTTGAATCCAATTCCGATCGATGGACATTGGTATTGCGAAATTTCGTACTCTTGAGTTGCTACACCAGCGCCCATTGCATTCGTATTGCGTGGATATTGAATAAACTAAATGGTATTCAGTTTGGCTTTATTTTCCGTACTCTGAATGCTATTTCAACAGCTACAATTGTGGTTGTATAGTTTTGACATTGAATAATTATTGAGATTTTATTGGATTGAAATTGCATTGACATTGAGATTGGTTTCAAGAGTAAGCACCCAGGTAAGAGTAAAGGTCAAGTTTATAATAAAAAGGAACGTGTAAGAAATTAAACCCCATTTTGGTCGGAGGCGTCGTGGTGGTTGGGTGGTCCAAGCACTCACATGCATGAAAAACGGGCATTAAGACGCCGATGGGTTTGAAACCTACCAATGCGAGTTTTTCAAAGTTTTTTTACTTTATAAGATTATTTAGACATCACTGACAAACGGTGAACGAAGACGTGAGGAAACCTAGACTTATAATTTCTAACTATGACTTTGAAATCGCCAACCCGCATTAAGCATTGCACAAGCGTGGTGATTAAGCTCAAACCTCCGTGGTCAGCAGTGGCCACTTATACGCTGTTTATGTGTGGATTCCTCACCTGACACTACAACTTTTTATTGGTCAAATAAATGCACGAACAAATACGACTGGCTTATTGGACGATTCGCACGAATTTAACCCGCACGAAACGTGCGAATCGACTCCTTTAAAATATATCATATTTTCTGTAGTCTATTCGCACGAATTTAATTTATTGGCGTGCGAATCGACACCCTCACAAATATGTAGTATGCTATTCGCACACATATTGTTTTTTATGAAATGCAGAACAGAAAAAATAATATATTTTAAAGGAGTCGTTTCGCACGTTTCGTGCGAGTTAAATTCGTGCGAATCGTCCAATAAGCCATAAGACTCAGTGAGTCTGTAATAAGTGTGGGAGAGCCACGCTTCGGCACGAATGGGCCGGCTCGACCGGAGTGATACCAAGGCCTCACAGAAAACTGACGTGAAGCAACGCTTGCGTTGTGTGTCGTCGTGTGAGTGAGGTTACCGGAGGCCCAATTACCCTCCCCTTCCCCAATCTCCCCAATGGTCTCTGAATCCCCAATGGTCCTCAAACTCCTAATCCCCAAATGGCCGATAACGCACTTGTAACGCCTCTAGTGTTCCAGGTGTCCATGGGTGACGCCGATTGCTTTCCATCAGGTGATCCGTCTGCTTGTTTACCGGCTTACGCAATAAAAAAATAAGCAAAAATTTAAATTAAAGAGCAAAGTGATTTATAGTAGCTGGTACCTACCCACATGGTAAAAGGCTTAGCCCAAACTGCAATGAGACAAGTAAAGTAGCTGATGATATGAACAAGGAGAAACTACCTTTAATTACATTGTCAAAGGAATCGAAACGATTCGAACCTTCTTTAATAAAAAAGACAAGTTAAACAGTTGTGTAACTTATGTTTACAAGTCAATAATAGTTCTCTATTGGGGAAATGATGTCTAGACGAGACAAGTAAAAATTACTTAATTTGAAAACACCAAGAAAGTACTACAATTTATTATAGATCCATTTTTTATAACGGTGTGACTGTTTAATGTCATGACGCGACGCCGAGACGCGACGTCGCTCCCGACACAAAGTAAGAATTTTTCTCTCATCGTGATATTTATTGTGACACGGTGACAATGACCTAAAAATACACGAATTGTATTACAACGTTTTAAATAAATGTAACAAATAAAATATTATGTTTCCGGCTTACTCACGTAATAATTTGACGCGCTGCTACTGACCAGCGTAGCAGCGCGACAGTCGCCGCGTCGCTGGTCGCGAAATGCTGTTCATTAATATGAGCCTCTAGCATGGCTTGAAACTAGTCGAGTTCTTCGTCAAATTATTACGTGAGTAAAATGAAAACATAATAATTTATTTACGTCTCACGAAAGTTACAACACATAAATGTAACAATATATTTTTTATACATTATTCATTTTTCATTTAAAACAACGGTTGGAATATTGTATACTGTTTGATTGCTCGATTTAACATTATTTAGTGAATTTATTTTACTTTTATTACTAATTTTCATTATTATATTTCTAAATTTAGATACACATCAAGAGGAACATATTAACTTAAATAATATCAGTTATCTACTTTAAGTTTACGAATAGCAAAGTTTCGTGTCTAATAATAGGGGCATCGATTATTACCTACATAAGTAAGGAACACAATAATAACTCAACTATTCTTTGACATATTTCCAGAACCATTTCTTTTCGAAAACTTTGTTTGAACGACACGCGGGTCGGAACGCCCCTTCTAAAATAATTTCTTTGTAAAAGCTGCCAAAAGTTACAAACACCTGTCAGGGGTGACATTAGCATCGCATTACATTCGCATAAATGTTACACATTAACTCGTTTGTACCCTTTATGACGTGCACATTTACCCACACATCTAAATTAGACGAAATTTTAGCTCCCTCGTGGCTGATATGACCCTTTTATTTCGCCGCTTTAGCAAGAAGTTGATAAAAATCTATCGTGTGGGCTCGTTGACAAGCCGCCAGCCTGGAGGCGCGCCAGGGCATACCACGATGCAGTTTTTTATACACGCACCAAAATTCCTAGGCGAAGTATACTTCGTTTTAATTTACCCATTTTGGCACGTCCCGACGGAACTGCGGATCATTTGTATTAGGAATACGGATAATATGATCCGAGAGGCGACGACTAAATTACTCGACGCCCCTCGAGAGTTAGTCGTTTGCGTTATTATGAGCCTCCGCGAAAGCCTTTAGTTCCCTCTGTAAACATAAAGCTACGGGTGTATTTCGGAAAAATAATTATACAGTATGAATTAATTATCTTTATCGTCGATTCCTGTTAAATAATTCTGTGCGATACGTGTTTTGAGTTTAATTTTTACTTGGAATTGCTGTGCGATAATCAGTTTCATCTTTACATTTTTATTCGCGTAAAGTTATCTGCAGTGATTGATTTAGAAATTCCTGGAATTGGTAAATATGAACTCTGAAGCAGAATTAATTATTTCGCATATTAAACATTTTTAAACGATTTCGTATTTTATTTTATTACGATTGAGTTTAATTAACTTTTTCGACATAGTAATTTCGAATTCTCGAAATCATTTGAAAAGTTTCTTCAGATATTTTTAAGATGAAGGAGTCATATGAAAATTATTTTTTTTTACTTGTTTACGTATTATATTCACCTGATGTATAACAGTTTAATTATGAAACTGTAAATATAATCAAACTTATAAATGACACTCACATTTATTTTGATTTCAAATCTTCAAAATATTATTTACATCATTTTTATTATTCATTTATTTTTATATATTGGAGTATAGAGTATAGAGTATAGCATAGAGGTAGTAAATTGGAAACTAATACAACTTGTTTTATATTACAATGTTGCAACAATGCAGTTTACGTATAATGAACCTTATGAACCAATTACTCAATTGTATGACTCATGCAATGTGCAAAAAACACCAGTTTGCGTGCATAAAAAGGTGTTCGCCTGCGCCGTCACACGCGGTACCCTCTTGGGAATCGCGGTAGGTTGTCATGGCGCCAATGTGACTAGCTCTGATAAAAAGGGAATTAAAAGAATTTATACTGATTCTATAGCATTTTGACTTAACGAGGAAAGCAAAAAACACGAAAACCTCTATTAATTTGGTAAATTATTTTATATTGGGAGATTCTGTCAATGACATTAATTTATATTGATTTTGATCTACAGTACATAATTATTATGTCAAGCGAATGTTCTGTTCTTCCTTACGTCTTTACAATAGAAAACCGAAAATTAATTATTACTTGATGATCCGTCACGTAGGTTTGTGTCCTTCTCTCTCTCTCTCTCTCTCTCTCTCTCTCTCTCTCTCTCTCAGGCTCAGTCGTGCATGTGTACTCATGTGCTCATGACTATGGGTCCCTGTCACTACTTGAAACTAGTCGGGATACCTTGTCAAACTGTTACGACCGTAAATATTGTATTGTATAATATATTTTAACATTTTTAATTGAAGGCATCGTTATGATATAAAAATGCTGCATAATATTAATGCCCCTATACATTTCACCACCTTCGGACCTGCATTTAAAACAGAACATTCTAGAATATACTTTTCAAATATTCATGCCTTTCTTTAAAAAACATGATTGTTTATTCGAGAACATTCAGTACGTACTGTGGAAGGCGCATCCGTACGAGGTTCCGTACACAAGGGACCGTTTCCTTATTCCAGCGGCCGCCAAGCTGTAGAGCGAAATGTACACTTAATTTGATTCCGTAATGTATAGGCCGTTTAGAAGATTTCTTGGCAGAATAACATGTAGTTACCAGATTAAACAATAAATGTTGAGATATTTGTAGGTTCTGGTTTGGTAAAGTGTTTGTTTTTAGGTTTACGCATTGAGGTTTTAGGATTAATTGGAGTTTGAATGAAAGGTATTACTATGTTTTTAAACTATGAAGTGTGTAGTAGTAGGTTACAAATAGCTAAAAGTGGTAGTTGAAATATATGTGAGCTTTGCACTTAGTACTTGTACTGTTCTTCGTCTTCATATTTAGGTATCACCATTATCATATCAGCCAAAAGACGTCCATGGCTGGAGATAAGTTTTCTCAAATGGATTTCAGATCGACCAAACATAAATGATTGTCAAAAACAAGTAAACTAGTATATCAGAAAATTCATAATTATCATCAATAACATCTATAGTCTATGAATGGCCACTGCAGACTAAAGGCCTCTTCTCGCACGGAGAAGGTTTGAGCATTAATCACCATGCTTACTCATTGCAGGTTGGCGATTTCAACTTCATAGATAGAATTTGGGCTATGCTCGGAGTACCTGCAGCTAGGTGGAGTGACGATATACGTATAGTGACTGGTAGTGGTTGGATGCGTTAAGCTGAAGACCGAGCTCAGTGGCGTGCCATTGGAGAGGCTTATGTCGAGCAGTGGACGAAAACAGGCTGTTGATGATGATTAGAATTTATAAGCCCATATTACGATTTTCCTTCACCGTTTGTTAGTGGTGTCTAGATAATCTTAGAAAGTACCTACACATAACTCGGAAAAAGTCACATTGGTACTTGCCGTTGGTAGGTTTCGACTCGCACTCTCATGTTTGAGAAGCATGCGTCTCTGGGCTACCACGATATTAGCAGCAAAATAACGTCAAAATATTCTATTCATTCCGTAAATTTTGATTGAAATAACCTAAATATGAACCACGCCAACATTATTTCGTTGAATTATAATTACTATAATTACACTAGTTGAACGTTACCATATAATACACTATATTTTTACTATGTATAATAATAATATATTGTAATCGCGGGTGGTGTTACTATTAGATAGTATTCTAGGAAATAATTATTTTTGGTGTACTGTAGCCTGATAAAATAGCGTGTTATTTTAATAAAAACCTGTATTGTGTTTGGCATGCCATTAGTTTAGCATTTTGTTCCAATAATATGTATTTTATGATATTTATTGCTTTTGTACAATTCTTTTTTAAATTTGTTCGTCTTCTGGCATTCGTCACTCTATTTTATTGTCATTTATAAAACCTGTATTTGTATCTGATTCGGAGTCGCGGAGAACCTAACGGGTAACCGGGGCTCCGGCTCGACGTGCAAGAGAAGGAACGGTGGTTTTTAGTCAGTAAGAGTCTGACACTCCCTCCCGCCTCACCCAGACGGGAGCAGTCATTCGATAATATTCCCCCTTAAAAAAAATCGGTATGCATCTATGTTAACATATAAAATTAACTTAATTTGCCCGATCGAATGGTTTAATCGTTAATGCAACTGGGAGAACCTAAAAAGAGGTGTAAAATTGTATTACCAGTAATCCGAATAGTACCTATCAAACCATATGGAAATATCAGAGGTGTATAAATTACGCCAGTTACATTTTTAATACTGTTTATCAGCTGAAGCATGTCCATTCTATCGTTAGTGAATGAAAGTTCTGAAAAAAAAACTTTAATTTATCTCTACACCTGACAAGCCATTTGACGATCATAAGAATAACATAATTATTAAGATCAAAATCATAATTTAAGCCTAAAACGAACCTGCAATACCTACTTCAACTGCACAACCACACATCGGTACCGGTAAACAATCAAAACAAACGAAAATGACTTCACACAGTTCTATAATCAGAAATTAATCTCGAACAGTCAGCCCAAAGTCACAAATGACAATGAATACGTCGGGTCATCATAAATAGCGCAGGGTTGAACTAACGGCTCGCAGGGATTACTAACTACGGCTAGTAATTACAACCGGGTTTAACTAAGCTGCAATTGATTTCGGAGCCTCTTACCAACAAATCAGGATGTTTCATGCATTTTGGCTGATGTGCTACGATTTATAGGTATTGGAATTTAGCTGTGATTTAGTCTTGTTTAGTAAAATTATGGTTATACGTTGCTAATCAGATCAGTTGCGTTTGTGTATGTATGTTTAGTTTATGTTTGACTGTCTCGTAGAGCGAGTCTGAATCTAAAGAGAGTATATTCACGTTTAAAGATGAAGCATTGGCATATCCGATCGAAATGTAATGCGGACGTGTACGAAATTTCTAATTTAATTTAATCCCTATTGTATTTTAAAATGATAAATAATTGATACGACAGTAGGTTTATCAAAACTTAGACCTTTCCAGAACTTTGTTTGTAGGTTAGTGACTTATTTTTCATCACTTGTAAACAAAGGCTCATCTCTCACACATCAGTTTAATCCTATTTCCTTAACGCCTGATAAGTTGTATATACAACAAAATCAAGCTATTCACTCCAGTGCCCATGAGAATATTTCGATGGTGCGAACAAAACTGGGGGAGTCGACTAACTTTGTTAACTCGGACATAATATCCGCGATGGAGGAACAATGAGAGAGCAAACTTCACGTGGATGCCGATAATATTCTATCTCACTACGTAAATCATTTTTGAGAGAGCTCTATTCTGTAAGCATATTTTTTCTTTTTACGCTTTGGTCTACTGCTATATGAGTCACTGCATACCAGGGTTAAAGTATTTGACCGACTCTCATAGTCTGCTACATTGGTGATGAAACACATCGCTATTCTAAATTCTATTCCAAATTTGAAACAGGTATATTATGTACAATTTCGTACAAATTTTGTGTCATTCTATTCACTTTTAGTCTAATATTTATGAATTGAAAATACAACGAAACTACTATGAAACACCTAAAAGTGTGGGAGAGCCATGCTTCGGCACGAATGGGCCGATTCGACCGAAGTGATACCACGGCCTCACAGAAAACCGACGTGAAGCAACGCTTGCGGTGTGTTTCGTCGTGTAAGTGAGGTTACCAGAGGCCCAATTACCCTCCCAATCCCTGAATCCCTAACGATCCTCAAACTCCTAGTCCCCAAAATGTCTCTGGTGTACCTAACCTAACCATCAGGTGATATTATTATGTCTTCTCGTTTACCGGTTTATGCGATAAAAAAGACACAAAATCGTGAATATTTCGAATAATACGCACCTAAGTAACAAAATTTGACTTTCTGCTTTATATTTTTCCTTTGATAACGTATACTACTATTATAAATTCAGCATAAGACAAAAGCAGACAACCCACATTTGTATCTGTCGATTTCTGATTCATAACTTTTAGAACGTTTGTCACCTCAAGAATTCGCCTCACTTCTCTTGTCTTGGCAAGAATATTCGTATAATTTTAGAATTGTCATCGATCTTATGGAAATAGGATTCAGATATTATTGTTCTGATTTTGAATTGAAATAAATGCTTTGACTTTGACTATTGTAACTTTCAGTGGTCAATCGATTATGCAATTTTGTTGCCAATAGTTGCCGTTTGTTAATGTTTTTGAAGTAAATTGTGATAATGGAAATCTTTTCCTGTTTGTTTTGAACTTGGTTTAGATTGGTTGGTTTCGAGAAAAAATTTTAGAGAAAAACTTGGTTTAGAGAAAAATTTATTCAGTACAGCATACATATCAACAGCCCGTATGTATCCACTGTTAAACTATGGGCCTCTCTACATGTGAGTTCAGGTTCAAGTTAAGGTTTGCAAGTACTACGTACTTTGGTCTCTGGACAATTGTGTAGTGCCACAATTACTAAAACCACTAGCAAATACCACCACACGGCTTCATTTATACAACATTTTCACAGTGATTCCACGCCCTCACAGAAGATCGACGTGAAACAACACATGCGATGTTTCTTCGTGTGAGTGAGGCTACCGGAGACCCAATTACTCTTCTCCCCAATCTCCTCAATCCCTGAATCCCCAACAATCTTCAAAAGGCCGATAACGTACTTGTAACGCCTCTAGTGTTTCGGGTCGCATGAGCGGCGCCGATTTCTTACCATAATACTTTACCGGCTTATCCCATGAAAAAGTGAACAATAAACCAGACTGTATAGTCTAATAAAGTTACTGCTAATCACTTCGTAATATAGTTTATGAACATTAATTATCATCAATTGATTAACTCACAAATCAACCGTCAAATGCAACACCAATAGCAGAATGAATTCTCTCGACCTCTCTCTACACTTGGCGGGTATAGATTGCATATCTATGCCTCTCTCTTTAGGGAATACGAAGTGATAATTGGACGGTGCGGATTAATATCGCCTGGGACGTGTTCAATGATATCGCACGTGGTATATAGCACGCTTATGAATCGTTTATTATATTGTAAACTAGCTGGCCCTGGCCTGATCGTTGTACTGTTGTGAAATCAATAACTGTTTTATCCACTTGAATAAAATTTAGAGAGAACCTTATTTTTATTGTAATATTTAAGTGAACTTAATCAGTTATTAGTTTTAATATTAAGGATATTATCATATAACTGTTAACTACACAGTACCTACAACTATTTTTAAATGGTTTATTTAGTTTGCCTCGTTTTTTTAGGTCAAAAAATTCAGTCAGACGACAGATATATCGTATATTTGGTACACACTCTTAATCGTGACGACATTAAAACTGTTTAAAATAAAAATATCTCTTATTTATTACTTGTATTATTCAGTTAATACCTTTAGCTGTTATGATAATCACGTCAGACGTCATAATATCCATAATTGTTCAGATGTATCAAATAATTTATGTATTTTAGATGGTGAGTATCTATTAAAGATAACATACCCGCCATAGTACCTATATACCTCATGCTTGTAATCTGTTGTGCTCTGTAATATTATCTGCTGTATAGTGTACATAAAATAATACGTAAATAAAATAAGAACCATTAATCCATCTTCTTTTTTTACTGTTATATTTGTAGAAAAATATTTACCTCTGCAGTGTTAGTTTGCAAAGTTTTCACGCTACTGGTTTCAATCCTAAGTGGCACCTTTAACGATCTAGCTCGCATTCTCTGCGAGCCATATCAATGAGGTATTAAACCCAAAGCCATCGTGCTTAGAACTTTAGTGCGGCTACGTATCATGAATACATTACATTGCCTTTTTATTTTACAATAAAAATGAATCTCCATTTAAATTGCTTAGATTTAAAAACAAATAAAGATGGAGTCTTTTTAAATGATTGCGCAGTTTAATGCTGCCTTTGTTATGTTGTTTTTTTCCATAAGACTGGCCACCCTCACTGGATACTTTGTACAGATTTAAGTTGCTGTTTTTTTATTGAAATAACAATTTTACTTTATGGACACCGGTATATAGGTATCGAAGAAATGGTTAAAATTCACAATAGAAGCTCAGTTAAACTAATAACGTTATATGCGTGATACGTCGCATCGTACGTTTAGATATTATAGGTATTTAAATATGTATATACGAAATCATCCGCTGATAATGTTATGGAAGCATATCTACGCAAGGAGGTATATACAAATTAAAATTTCAAAAAAACTACATGATAATTTAATTATGGCGACAGTCGCGATGCTGCTGTGATCCTCTAGCATGGCCTAAAACTAGAGTCCAATTCCTAGCCAAACATTTACGTTAATAAGCCGAAAACATAATAATTAATTTAGTATGTTTCACGAAAGTTTTAATATAAATTTATACCTTTTCTGTATGTACTGTATTATTAATAATTATAATACAATAAAGTTATATTCTATTCTATTATATTCTATAAATATGTAAGATTTTATCAAACTTGTAAGCAAATACTTAATTCAATTAAAATACTCGTTATTATTCTAAGGTTTTAAGCAATGAATAATATTTTAACATAACATAACATCACGCTTTTTATCCCCGAAAGGGTAGGCAGAGGTGCACATTACGGCACTTAATGCCACTGTACAAATGTAACACCCACTTTGTAGTCAGTAGTTAAATTCCAATAGTAGGTAATATAATACATAATTTAATACTTTAATTCTAATGTAGACAATCTAGTTTCCTTATGGCATCGAACATTTCTTTCTTTATTGAAACAAAGAGTTTCCTTTTTCTTGTATAGAAGCCTATTCCTATGGATTGTCAGTATGCATATGTGAGAACCATGTTAGACTTAAGATTTTTATTTTTTTTTATTTTAGTAAGTTATTAGGATAATGCGTCAAGCGTGTCTTTGCATTGTTCTTACATATGCGTACAGTATTGAAATATGTATCAGAGACATTGTAGAACATACTTTTTTAAAAAGAGTAACGAATGGAGTTTCTTGCTCGTTCTTCTCCATTCGAATCTACGTTTTGGAATGAGCACCTAGCTTCACCTAATTTCACTGACGGACTGACTGACAGACTATTATTTATTTTGTATTTGTTGACATTTCAAAAGTACCAAACTATGGTTTAATTGAAATAAATGCTTTGACTTTGACTTTGACTTTGCACTAATTATGTTATGAGTCCCATGTAATAGGGGGTGAGCCTATTGCCATATACCGGGTACATTTCCAGACTTCGTGCTATTACTAAGATTTTTAAAAACCCAGTAATACTTTGCCCGACCCGGGAATCGAACCCGAGACCCCTTGTCCGGCAGTCGCACTTGCGACCACTCGGCCAACGAGGCAGTCATGAATAATATTTTATTCATAGAAAACGACGCATAGAACGCAGTACTTACTTTAAGTGGACACTAATGTACCCTTCTATAAAACTTCTTTACCTTTCAGAAACAGACGTCTAGACCAGCATTATCCAATTAAGACTATTAAAATAAAGTATGAGACTAATAATGGTCATTGACAGACCGAAGAAGAATATTATATATAGAATAGAACAACGTGATTTGAATTTAATCACATTCAATTAATATTGAAATTACGTCGCTCCATAACTCCTTGCCTTTCTTTCTTTATTTTTTTTTAAGAAACTAGGATAATTCAACTCCATTTTCGTTTTCTTGACATCTAAACGAATCTGAGTAGATTCATTTTTAAACTGTCAAACACCAAGCGGTCACCGGTGACCGCAACCTATTATTCTATAATTGTGTACTAATGTAATAATGACCGTGTAATAATGACGGTACTCGACGAGTTAAAGATGAAATACATTTTATGTCCAGTAGTGAAAACGACTGATGAATAAGGTTATTAATATAAAACGTTGGACAAATTCGTCCACAACTTCAAAATCGACGTGGTTGCTACGCCAACAGAAGGACCGATATTTTTCAGATAAAGTTTCGTTACTGATTTTTATTAATATTCAGATCAATATATTACGCAAAAACGACTTCAAATAACAAATACATAAGATTCTCATTAGATATTTATAAACAAATTCATGAAAGCTGAAACCCTAGTGGGGCTGTTCTAGAAACACTTATTTATACATGAAATGGTTAAATTACAAACGAATTTACATAGCTATGAACAAGTTGGAACGTTTGTTAACAGGTTAGTTAACTGTCCCAAGAGTTATTCAGTTGTTTCAGTGCTGAAGCTGTTCTGTTTACTCTTTCTGGGTTAGTGGTGCTTTAAAATGGCATTACGGGTTGGTAGTTTTGTCACTAGTAGTTTTCTATGTGTTATTGTGTTATGTTTTAGTTTATAGAACATGTTACTAGGGTCAATTACGTGAGATATTTTTTTAAAGGCGCCTTTGGTGATGTCATCGAATGACTTGTCCCGCCTGGATGACAATATGGTATTAGATAGTGTTATTTTTTTGTAAAAATCTAAATGTATAAAATATTTAGTTTGTAATTGGTCATAGATCTTCAATACGGTTGCTTCTTGTATCGACCATTGTTGTTGTTTCTGCATCACCCAAAGGTCTGGCTGGAATGCCCATGGCATTGCCCACCCTGTACAATAAAGAGCATTCTCTAAAGAATTCATGCATATGAAGTCTTTTAAAATAAAATATAGTATAATTAAAATAATGTCAATTACGTATTATTTCTAACAACTCTGAACACGGTACGACTCCTGGTACACGGACGAGGAGTAATGAAAAGTCCTTTTTGCATAAGTGTGCACTTTTTATAATATCGATTCTACGTCGTTCTACAAAGTCCAGTACTTATTTTATCAAGTTTTATGAATCTGTTGAAGCCAGGATTCAGGTCCTAGGTCCATTTTTGCCAGTAGTTCAAGTCTAAACCATGTCCCTGTTATTGGATTAATCGAATCTCAAGCTCAACCATCGGACTTGCAACCTTGACGAATTATGATTGAAAAAAAAACAGAACATACAATTTGTATCATAACTTTATTTACGTATTCCAGTTAAAATTTACATTAATACAGTAATAAAACTTATAAAAAAATGAAAAGGAAAACAACAATTATGTGTCACTGTACATTTATATTTTTAAAGATGATGTAGTGCAAAGAATTGACGTTACCTTAAGTGAAAACACAGCCATAGATTAACGCCTATTTATTTAGAACTATCATTTTTTTTAATACAACTAATTTACACAACTCATTTGAAATATTAGAAAATATTTTGAAACAATAATAAACGTATTTCTGTAAAATCAATTATGTTGTACGGCTTTCTTGTGTAAGTTTTTGACGAAACAACTCAACTACTCTCAAGCCGCGTTGGGGCTTCATAGTGATGAGAACCGGTGAATTTGAAATTAGTCGAGTTTACTTATCAAACAATTTTAGTAGGTCGCATAACATAATTAATTAAACGTGACTCACGATAATGACATTTATTTATTACATTGTTGGACTGTATTTATGAAAGTAATTTTTACATGAATAAACAAATATGGGCTTTAACTCGTCGAGTACCGGTTTTGCAGACACAATTATAGAACAATAGCTTGCGGTCACCGGTGACCGCTTGGTGTTTGACAGTTTAAAGGTATTTTTACTTATCTTATACAATATTCTCTATACTTCATGGAAAGTGAACCCGACTATAGAGTATAGAGTTCAGGAACAAATTGATGGGTATTTATTTCAAGTCTATTTTCAGACTGGGTTTTGCTTTTTTGTTAGAACTTTTGTGAGCCCTTTATATACTTAAGTGACAATATTTTCATTTTAAATAAATTTCTTTCATTTAAAAAACAATATAATGTTTACAACTTATATTATATTACATTTAATTTATCTATGAACTTATCAACAAATTTATTTTATACATTTTTTAATGATTTTTACTAACGTTTCAGAAACGTACAAAAAATAATTATATTCTTCCGCGATACTTCATGAATGAGGTCTATGGGTATAATTATCTTTTATATTAATATTTTTCTTAATCTTTTTTTTCTACTGTGTTCTTAATCTAGCCTTCTTAAGCTTTATCCTTCATGGTGTTTGCTATGGAAAGCTCGCTGTTTTAATTTGTTCCAAAATTAACAGTGTACTTTTTGATAAAAATTAAGTTGTTGTTTTAAACGTAGATTGTAAATTCCAAAAAGATTTTTTTTTCTTTTCCGAACATAAATTACACAATATGAAAAGTTATTGTTGACCAAAAGCATCCTTTTCGATGTACCTAATTATTTTGTTGGAATTCATGAGCCAATTATTTTTAAAATAATTATGTTAAAATAACCTTTTCAAAATGATCGGAGATCAGTCTCATACAAAAAGCAATTAATTTTAGGCTATCATTTTTTTTATTATAGATACTTTAATGAAGACCGAAACATAATTTTGGTATTTTGATGACCTTTTGAGATGATGTGTTAAACAAAACCTGGATTTCTTATATTTTGTATACATAGTTTACATTTTTTGTATGTTAATACAGGCCTTTCCCAATAATATCTACACTTACAACTAATATCACCAAACAATATTTCACACCGAATCTCATAAGCTCGTTAACCTTGATATTTTAATTAAAGTCCATAATGCAATTGCCGCTATTAACAAGCCCGTATTGACTACATTTGTACCTGAAACCATATAGAATTGTATTAAAACAAGGAAACATAGAACATCAACAATAAGGTAGTAGACTAATTTTTTTAATGTCCGTCTGTTAGATTATTTTAAAACATTAGACACGTATTTTTTTGTTTCTTCCAAAACTAAATACTTTCGACAATATATTGATATTAAATATCATGTGACGTCGCTATTTACTACATTTTATTGGGTAGCGTGACATAACGACCTCCCACTCCTGAACTTAACTCCGTTTTATCTAAGTATTGTTTTCTTATACGACAAAATAAAAAAATCTAATAATAATATTAATTTTCATTCACTGCCTACGACCCTATTAATGTGGACAGTCCTTTTTACAAGTCAAAACCAAACAAAGGAATAATACTTTTAAACAAAAAAGAACTGTCGTGGATAATTAATAAAACGTATAGTAGAGCGTACGCTAAACACCGTAATTTGTCATTAGATATTAATCCAACGCCTTCAAAATTTCAAACAAAATTTGCATATAAAAACAAATCAAATTCAATTAGGTGCAGATTTTAAGCGAATCATTTGAATAGTCTTTGATATAGATTTTTGATGGAATGTACCTACATTATTAAGCGGTTAAATATTTTAAACAAGAATAAGTAGCAAATAAACTCACATCAAACACACTACAATACTTGACGCCACTCGTATAACACATTAAAGCAATAACTCAATATTTCAAATCTCAAATAAAAATCGCGGGTTACGCGCATACTGCTCATGTGAAAGAGCTGTGGCTCGAAACTCGTACAGCTTTTCTTAGTGTATTCAGATGAGTAACCAGCTATTTTTATTTAATTTAGTATGCCTCACGACAGTTATTATAAATATTTTAAATCTCCCTGCAATTTTTATGTCAATATAATTTATTATAATGATGCAATTTTGGAACCAATCGCGTGCATATTTATCGAGAGTTGGGTTTAAATTTATTTACTTAATTGCATTATTTTCGCGTAAAGGTTAAATGACCTAAATAAAATTATATCGATAATGTGCTCATCGCTTTTTCCCCGCTTTAATGGCTTGTGGTATCAGCATATTTGTGCAATAAGACTTAACCCCACATCTAATACAATATTTTTTTTATAAAGCCGCCGACAAGCAGAGTCACTTGGTAGGTTCAAAGCACTCGTGAAAAACCATTATCTATCCACGTTGTAGTCCATTACTATTTCTTTTTGTTTCTTCTTTTACTGTCACCTATTCATCATCTGTACTACCTCTATATTTTTATTTATGTATTAATGTATATATATATATGTATATATGTTGTATGTATAGATATTTTTATGGGTATATTTGTATGTATAAGGTCTTATGTAAGTATTATATTTTATTTTAAATATACTATTTATTTAGAGAATATATATTTTACTTGTAAAAATAATTTATAAGTACCTGAGTACACCAAGAACAACCTCCACTTTCCTTTGTAGAGATCGCTATTAGTGATAAGGCCGCCTTTGTACCCTACTATTTTTTATTATAACGTTAATGTATATTCCATTTATTTAAGGTGTACAATAAAGGTTATTATTATTATTATTATTAATATTTTTTTTATTTAATTACTAGCTTCTGCCCGCGACTTCGTACGCGCAATCTCGTTTTTTCCCGTTCCCGTTCGTGATACTCGATAAAAAGTAAAAAAATAAATATTAGAAGTATCCTATGTGTGTCTCCTGGTTCTAAGCTACCTCCCTGCCAATTTTCATCTAAATCGATCGAGGCGTTCTTGAGTTATAAATAGTGTAACTAACACGAATTTCTTTTATATATATAGAGGTAGATTAGGTTAACCAACAGTTATTTACACTCATTCCTTCATTTCATCACTACAAATAATACTTTGGTTACTGGCTAACACAGCATGCACGTAATACGGTTAGAATATGTTACATAAAAAAATATTACAACATTCGAACAAGATCAAGCAAAATAACATAAAAGTAGCGATCATTTAATTAAATTGCATATGGAATGAATGAATTTAATTAAATTAGAAGTTTAATGGAATCGAACTATATTATAATATGTGTAGAATTACAACCAAGACAAGGGTACCTAACGCAATTAAGCACATGTTGACTGAAACAATTGAACACTTAATTGAGAATACTTATGATTATTTTTGTTATTATAAAAAAAATGTATTAATATATACCTCTAGTATAAAAGAAGGTCATGTTAATAGGGTAGATGCCTAATTTTAATTTTAATATCCGTCTGGTAGATTGTTTAAAATCATTAGACACGTAGTTATTTTTTTTTCTTACAGAAACGAATACTTTCGACAATAATTATATTGATTACAAATATCAAGTGACGTCACTTTTATGTACATTTTATACGTCGACGTAACGTTTTAGCCGCCACTCCTAAACTTTGATTCGTTTTATCTAAGTATTGTTTTAAATACGTGTCTAATATTTTTTCATTACCTAACTGATGGACTAATTTGATTTTTAATTTTCATCCCCGTCAGCATCCCAATAATACTATGTATTTATAACTCGGAAACGGCTGAATCAATAATCGATTTAACTGAAAGTTGCTGAAGAAGTAGCTTAAAACCAAGAGACGGATATAATTTTTAACATAAACAATAACATTATACATTACAAATACTGGACTTAAATGAATTTTATATGGATAGTTTTGATAATTTTTATTAAAAAATAAGATCGACTTGGACTTACCACTAATATTAGACACATATTTAGACAGTTGAGTGCGCGAGTGTATAGTGATGATGGTGTTTGCGTCCCTGACTACAGGGGGCTCCACCAGCAGTATAGACTCGCAGCGCACACGCAAGGCCCCGCTCGCAGTGGTCGGAACGCGCACGCGCATTACACGCCACGAGCGACGCAGCCCACCCGGCTGGTTGCCCGTCACTTCAGTCTTCTGCCACGGCTCGGGCTGTCAACAAGTGATTTATAGTAGTATTTTTTCCATTAGTCAACCCTTTGGTTGATAGTGGTTGATTCATGATACACACAAGGATGAGATAAAAAGTTTTTCATAAACATAACATTCGCAAGTGCAAGACTAGGCTATAAGTTGAACATAGTTTTTTTCTTATAATGGGGCGAGCTGTTTTAGGCTTTATTCCACCTAAGGAGATTATACTGAATTCTTTATAAATCACTCGAATGTCGATGTTGGGCCCTATGTCAAAAAAGCTGTCCCATACTGAACCTACTATAACAATAATAAGAATAACAAACTAATGTAACTGACAATTACAAATTAAATTGAAGATTCACTTCAATCTACCCTTACAAACAATAATTATCAGACCAGATGATAAGATTTTTTTTCGTTTTAAGCATTCACAGAGGTCTAACAATTTAGAAGCTGTAGCACCAATTACGAGTAACACATGGTAACAAGAGATAAGTCGCATTTAAGTCGATTGGCTCTCTAATGGATTATCCAGAGTAGAGGACAGCGGCATTATTAAACTAATGAAACAATACCCCACTGCAATCTATTTGGCCACCATACGCCGGATAATAATGTAATAGAAACGATGGATGCACAAAATTTAATTTAGTTGTGGGAAATATGCAATTTGTTTACTCACGAAATGTATTATTATTGGATGTTTACATTATAATGTTATTTTTACGTTAATTACATGGTAATCTATAAATCGCAGTGAGTATTTACCAATTAATGTTTGTATGGTTAGAGGATGTTATTAAATTTAATTTATATATAGGTTAAAATTAATCGTCGTGGTGGTCTCATGCATTAGGGTGCGCGTTATAAACCTACCAATAGCAGGTACCAATGTAACTTTTTACGAATTATAATATGTACTTTCTAGGCTTACTTAGACACCAATGAAAAATGGTGAAGGAAAACATCGTGAGGAAACATGGGCTTATAATTTCTAATTATAAGTTTGAAATCGCCAATCAGCATTAAGCAAGCGTGGTGATTAATGCTATAAACCTTCTCCATGTGAGAAGAGACCTTTTGTCAGCAGTGGCGACTTATAGGCTGTTGATGTGAAAGATTAAAATTATAACCAGCTAGTCAACCCCACACTAAGTTATTATTAATATTGCTGAATAATTGTGTCATTATTTCTAGAGCACCATGAAAAGTACGTATAAAAGTTTTAAATCATAATAACTGTTTTTTTACTTCAAAATGACAATTGATTTAAACTAGCTCATTTTCCTATTGCAACAAAGGATAATATACGTTAGCAAGGAATCCACGAGGATAATGGCAAATTCTATCCTGTCTAATACGAAGTGACTGCTGATGGGAACTGCGTCTTATTAAGCCAGGTGTGAATTCCGAGCGCAGTGCAAATGCGCCTGATGCAAATAATTATTACCACGCGAAATGCTTACCAGTCGTTCTCAATGTACTGGAGTATACGTCACAGGAGCACTAATGAGATGGTTAGTGTTGGTTGGGT
This sequence comes from Spodoptera picta, assembly GCA_038387885.1. NCBI lineage: Eukaryota > Metazoa > Arthropoda > Insecta > Lepidoptera > Noctuidae > Spodoptera > Spodoptera picta. Next base: position 27,742 of record JAZHFQ010000328.1, read on the forward strand.
AAAACATAGCTTGTTAGATTCAATACCTACTACTTAAAGAGTGTTATGGCTGTATAATTGGTAAGTGGGTAGGTACTTGATAAAATTACTGTAAAAAGGTAGTAATTAACTTTTATTTTTTTAAATTACGGATCACCTTTATTACCCACACCTAGACCACAATAATCACGGATTGAATACGGATTACAAATATTTCCATCCAAAGGTTGTCTGGAAGAAATCACCATTGTGTGATAAGACCGCCCATTGTACGCATATTTACATGAATTGCTTGTTTTAAGCTACTTAAATGTGTACAATAAAGCATTTATAAATAAATAAAATAAATAAATCACCTGATTTTGAGCAATCGGCATAGTTAATGGATAGGTACACTAGAGACGTTACAAGTGCCTTGCCAACCTTTTGGGGTAAGGAATTTGAGGATTATTGGGGATTTAGAGATTGGGGAGGGGGCTAATTGGGCATCTCATTTAGATGACGAAACACAACGTAAGCGTTGTTTAACATTGGTTTCTTGTGACTGTGACGCCGTGGTATCACTGCGGTCGAGCCGGCCCATTTGTGCCAAAGCATGGAACTCCCGTGATCTTCAGAAAAATTGTAATCGTGAACTTACGGTAATAATATTATGATGCACATAAATATAAAAGAGGCGTAGATACTCTAATTTAATGTACTATGTATTTTATGTAACTGTGAATATTTTTTCAAATAATAGTGACAATCATCTTTGTGAAAGGAATTTAGTTATAGTGAATAAAAGTACGAAGAGTAATTTCGTCCAAATGAATAAAAACAATTTCCGTTTCTCGGTATTCGAATCATACACCTGTCACATGATAAGCGTATATCCAAATCCATCTTCGAAAATCCTTGTGACCTTTATATATACGTTTTTACCGGAATCCGAAAATAGATTTAAATGAAATCCTAACACCGGGTTACAATGAACATTGATTTACTAAAACCGCTATTTATTGAGATGAATAGAGTAACATTTGTCAAAATAAATGTGACGTCATGTAGGAACAATGATTAGGTACTTCAAAACTCGATTTGACACGTTTTTGTAATAACATTTTTGAAAAATGAGTATAAAGTATTCGCGTGACGTGTGTAAAATATAACGCAGAAAAATACATATTACATGCCTTTTAATTGAAAAAATAAAGGTATACTGTATATTTAATTTCAGTTCCGTTAAATAGGTCTAGTATTTCGAAGACGACAATTCAATTTATCAATGTTAAGAAAAACTATTTTAATACCATATTTTGATATAGTTATTATATAGTTCACAGGACCAATATTATAATAATATTTATACAAAATAAAAGAAAATATATAGAACAGGAAAATAACATTCGCTAATATTAGTTTGCTATTTTTACAGTGAATAATGAACCAGGTTTTCAAGTTAATTGATTCATAGCTTATTAATTAGAACCTGGAAACGACGCTGCGGTAAGTTTACGTTTAATTTCGTTCATATTTTATGGAAATTTCAACGTAAATACCTGCTCTATTGTAAGGATACGGTTAAACTCATTGGCAAAATGTTAATATTATAAAAACAAGCCGAATAACACCATCAACTGAATTTATGATGATAAATTAAATGAGAAAGTGATAATAGTTGTTGAAAATTAACATAAATATTTTATGGGTTTATCATTTTTAGCTGACACAAAAAAATAATAATAATCGTGACGTAAAAAATATTGACATTGAAAATAACATAAATACTTTTTTTTGACAACTGTAAATGAAATTTACATTATTAAAATAATTAATTCATTGAACAAGACAAATTCTACAGGATTTGACGAAGTAACCACAAAAATTATTAAATTAAGCACAAAAATCATAGCACCCCCACTTAACTACCTAGTAAATCTCTCATTTGAAGAAGGTGTTTTTCCATCAAAACTAAAAGAGTCTATAGTTAAGCCACTTTTTAAAAAGGGCAACTGTTCTGACATGGATAATTATAGGCCTATTAAACTGATACCGGTCTTTGCAAAAGTTTATGAAAGAGCAATGCATGATAAAATATATAGCTTCGTAACTAAATATGGCCTAATAGTAGAAAATCAATTTGGTTTTAGGAAAAACTGTTCAACAACCCTAGCCTGTTTTTCTTTAGTAAAACTAATTACCCAGGCACTCAATGAAAAAGTGTCTACATTATCGGTGTTCTTGGATATGAGTAAAGCATTCGATTTTGTCTCACATGAAAGATTACTATATAAACTAGAGAGATATGGTATAAGAGGCAATGCGTATGATTGGTTTAAAAGCTATTTGTCCGATCGCCAACAAAGAACTGTCATATCTAGAATTGCAAAAAATACTAAGATGACATATACCTCAGAGTTAAAAGTTAATAATACTGGTGTTCCACAGGGAAGCATACTGGGTCCACAGCTGTTTATACTGTACATAAATGACCTCAATAAATGTTTAAAATATGACTGCATCCAATTTGCTGACGATACTACTTTGACTATAAAATGTTCCAATACTACTGATATAGAAATTAACACCAATATTGAACTAATTAATGTAATAAAATGGCTCGATGACAATAATCTTTGTGTAAATATAAATAAAACTAAAATAGTCCAATTTCAAGCATGCAACCTACCAATAACACCAATAACAATTCGACATGATAGTACAATTTTGCAACCAGAACCGTCAGCTTTGTTTTTGGGTATACTAATTGATAACAAACTGAACTGGAAGGAACATGTAGAACGAGTGTGTAACAGGCTTGATAAGTTTGTATATGCTCTTCGCAGGTTACGACTAGTGTCTAGTAAGCAAACTGTCATAAATGCTTATCATGGGTGTGTTTCGTCAGTATTGCGTTACGGACTAGTGATATGGGGTAATTCAGTGGATGTTAATAGGGCATTCATAGTACAAAAAAAATGTATCAGAGCCATAAGTGGAGCAGAATGCTCAGATCATTTCAAGCCATTATTTCAAAACTTAAAAATTCTTCCCCTCCCATGCTTGTATATTCTCGAGGTTTGTTTATTTGTAAAAAAACATCCTCATTTATTCTCATTGAATGAACAAACCTCACAAAGACTGAGAAGAAAAAATGCAGGAAAATTACTTGTGCCTCCTCAAAGATTGCAACTGTATAGCAGAAAAATGCCAGTTGCATGACAATAAAAATTTATAATAAATTACCACCTGCTTTAAGAATGTTACCAATTAATAAATTTAAATGTAAAATGTTTACTTGGTTATTGGACATGTGTTTTTATTATGAATTTCTAAATCACCCTTCTTGACATTGTAATTTATAATTAATGCTATTGGAAATATTGACATTATGATAATATGTTTGACACTAGAACCAGTAACTATGACATATATGTATAATTTTGTATTTTTTTATGTGTATTTTGGTATTATCTGTACTTATTTTTAAGATAATAATTTAGACAAAACATGTATTCTTTTTCAATGAATTTAAATTAATTAAGATAATTGTATCAAATGAGAATTATGATTGGCATGGACTTAACTTGTTTAAAATTTCTACACCAGAAATGGTAGTATATGTGATTCCATATTTATTTTCAGATCTCAGTGTACCATATACTTAGAAATAAACATATCTTTATCTTTATCTTTATGTAGTGTGAAAACTTATGCAAAATAACTTTTAACAAACTTATGTCATACTTACTAATTTCCCATTTTATTTATTTATTTACTTATTTATTGAATTAGGGTCTCCAACAAAGAATACACTTAGAACACACGAGTACCAATAAAAAATAAACTATGTGCTTTCTCAGTTATGTATGCAAAAATGCAAAAAATCACAAAAATATACATAAAACTGATTTTTTTAATTCATTGAGCTTCTTACATGCATCTTTAGATATATCTTTTTTTTGTAATCACATACAAGCTATACTAAGAAACGGTTAAGAGGAAAATCAAACCTAAACTCGTTAAAATCGAACTCAAACCTAAACAAAGAAGAATATAACAACAACAAACAAAATAAAAACAACCAACTCCACACAAACGGAATCGAACAGCCAAAACCCATATATTTACAAAAATCTAATTATAAACATTTTAAGGTTTTACTGCTGGAAATAAAGGAAGAGCATTTGGACGAAATATACTGGCTGTTTTAAAAGGCCATTAGCGAAGATTTAAAGAGTACCTCGGCTGCTTAGAGTCGCTTAACAATGAGCCAACGTAATGGCAAACAATGCAGGTCCACTTCATACAAAGGAGGTCCGTAAAGTGGTAGGTCATAATAATATGCAAGGATAAACCACCTGCATTATTATATTATATTTATTAACTACCATATTTGGAGAGTAAGGAAGGAATTTTGCTTGTTTATTACGATTTTACTCCTGTGTTTTATGACTCTCTTACAAACTACTTATAAACTAACCTTACTTGGGACCGATTTTTCCAACGTCAGATACTAAGTAATAGCTTTGAATATTTCACCATTTTCCCATTCTAAAATCTGTAAGATGTAAGTTTTGATAGATTGAAAAATCGGCTCTTAGTGAGTTTTGTATCTCTCATTCTTTTAAAAAATTAAATATATTCCAACTTCGAATTTAATCATTAGGAATAATAGACACTCAAAGCAAGCATTCAGAGATAGAAATTCGATTTTTATAATTTAATTGAAGAATTCTAATATTATGAAAACACCGAGTACAAAAGGTATAGTTTGCAATCAACATTTTTGTACGAAATATACGAAGTCGTACTAGGGATGATATTCATTTAAAAATATTGGCAAAAAGCCGACTAGGTATTTACAATCGAGGGTTTCCGTAATGAAAAATTGGAATTGGCCGTTTGAAGCATTTTCAGAAATGTAAATAATAGTAGGGACGTCGTGATTTAATCATAAATCTATTTTAGGGAGAGTACTTTCATGTTTTAATGCGCAAAGAAGAAAATTACTGACGTTTTGAAATTAAATAATATTTCCAGAAATTGATAATTTTCATTTTTGCTTTACTCAGTTTTCACGTAGTATCTATAATGTTTAGGTGATTGCTATTCATATCTTCCTTAGAGAAGAATACAAATTCAAGATATATAGTCCTTATGAAACTTAAATTGTCAAACACCAAGCGGTCACCGGTGACCGCAACCTATTGTTCTAGAGGTATAATTGTGTCTACAAAACCGGTACTCGATGAGTTAAAACAACTAGACCAAACTGGAATACCAGGTATTTGTCTTGCTTTAAGGACAGCTTTTGAGATCAACTAATAAATTGCATTAGTTAAAAAAAATGAAATAATATTATAAATCACTTTTAAAAAGCAAAGAGGACCTTCATCTTATTATTCTGAACCTCATCTTGAGGAGCATAATCCTCTCAAATTGGATTCCTGTGTGACATGACAACGAACATACATATTCTGTCCGGAATATAGGTACACACAGTGTATTCTCTGCCAACAATAGACATACTGACACAATGTAAAATTTATCTTGATAATGGAATTATATTCTGCATAATATGATAAAGAATCGAGTATAATAAAGTGTAGGCTATTCAACTTGAATGACTTGCTTATCAAGAAGCTACTAGATTAGTAAGAAAAGTTCCTATAGTGTTAAAGTAGTTGCACAATTCATTTGTAGCATGTAATAATATTAAAACGTAAGTTAATCTCATCGCATCAATCTTATCAGCCAACTAAATTCCCTTTAATAAACACATTGTGCCGAGCAAATCGAATGAATTCATCAGTAAGTTCCTGCTAATAGCCATCGAAATACCAATAGCTTGCACGATTTTCAGCTTAAATCGATGAAACTATTAATGAATCTAAAATCGCATTGCAATCGCTATCTCCCTTTATGACTGGATTTCTGCTCGTAAACCCAATCACGATCAAATTAAGCAAATTGATGGCAAAGGCTGTTGTGTACTAACCTTTTGTAGCTCCTCGTCGATGTACCAATTAATATCCGACGGTGGTAGGGAGAAATCGGACGTGCAGTTCAGGAATACTTGCTCCCCAGGTTTCAACACTTTTGGCGCTCCGATTATCACGGGATCCGCTTGCGGCATCGCTAAACACAAAATAGATTTGAATACATCGCCAACCTCAACATCTAGGTGTCATAACTTCGTTATAAACTTACACCGCCCAAATGCGGCGATCGCCAAGGGGAATCGACTATCTCAAAGTCCTTACAATCGTAGATGAGATGCTGAACTTAATTAAAAGCCTTAAATTCGAATTGCAGAGTTACGCTATTGTTAGGCCGAGGCCATATTGATGTCGGCGGCGGCGGTTTGTGTTGTTCAGATAATTGCACCGATAAAACTTGTGGTTTTAGAGGCGAGCGTGGTACGGCTATTAACGAAAGCTCGAACTAGACGCTGTTAATGTCATCAATGTGCGCTCACCCTGAAACAAGCTATTTTACATAACATCATAACATAACATAACATCACGCCTTTTATCCCCGAAGGGGTAGTCAGAGGTGTACATTATGCCACTATACAATGTAACACCCACTTTTCACTATTTATGTTATGAGTCCCATGTAATAGGGGGTGAGCCTATTGCCATATACCGGGCACAATTCCAGACTCCGTGCTACTACTGGGAATTTTTTGAAAAACTCAGTAATACTTTTGCCCGACCCGGGAATCGAACCCGAGACCCCTTGCCCGGCAGGCGCACTTGCGACCACTTGGCCAATGAGGCAGTCTATTCTATTTTACGATAGGCTAATGTACTTTATATGAAATACAATCAACATAAGACTTTATTCTCCAGCTTTATAGGGCAATTTTAGTATTTTCTTGTATAGTGCTGATGTAAGTCACATTGCACGCTATTCAACATGAATGAGTTAGGTATGTGTAAGTAGGTACTCGGGGACCGCCGAGTAAGCTACTTAGTAACAACAAACTATTACAGACTTGTAAATTAAAATACGTTTGACAAAAGGACTAAGTGCGACTTGTGAGTTACATAAGCGCGTATAGTGAAAGAGAAAATGTTTAACATAATAAATGATAACATAAAGTTTCTCATGTACTTATGCTACATGTATACGTACGAGTACTACATCTATACACTTCTTCAAATATAATTTGATTCCCATTATAATGGAATGACGCTATTCTCAAACGTCTGGTAACAAATAAACACTACGAATTCGTTTTTTTTATATGTGTGGTATAAGGTTCTATCACTTGGCATAAAAAGAAACAAACACTAAACTTGTGCCAGACAGTTTTCATGGAAAATCTTTTGATTGTAAAAAACTTACTTTATGAGCTAAAAATATTAAATATTTACTTAACAGAAAATTACAGTCTTGGGTACCTATCACTCAATGAAGTCTTTGGATATCTGCTAATTTCAGGACCGTACGAGTATTATGTACGAGTGTTATGGTATCATTAAATAAATCGAGTCTTGTCTTTAGCATAACAGCAAAAACTCATATTTCTAATAACCTCAGCTACTAACATGTATACCTACTCTGACTGTACAGCTATTATTCCTAGCTTACATTTTCCACAATAATTTCTAGAAAAGGTAGATTTAAGACTTCGTCATAAACATGGAAGCATAAAGCATCTTTAACAATTTCAGTTTCTCTCAGGCGAACTCAAATACTCGCAAAGCTTGCAAGAAACAGAGCGTAGAGAAAATTGTGGTAAAAAAATAAACGCTCCGTTACTTTCGAGATGGAAACTTGTTTTGGTTTCCCTTCATTTCGTTTTTAAAAACAACAACTCTGAGTAAATAAATCGTTCATCATCATTAGCATAGGCCCGTATAATATTTTTATATGACAGTTAAATGGATGGAACTTGAATTATTTTCGCGTTAAAATGTTACTTTTAGAGTATCATTCGTTTAAACAATAAACCTTTGAAGTATCCGCTTTCTGTTATTTTAATTTGTTTATCTAAGGTTTTATAAATATGAGGTTTTTTTTGATCCTTCTAAAACAACGTTCCAATGAAAAATTATACGCTCTTCTATAGATCATTTTATTCAATAACGCTTAAACCATTAAACTGAATGGCTCTTTACCTAAATCTCTCAAACCAGGGTCTTTTCTAACCTAAATCCAGCTTAGCACATTGATTGGTCAATTTTGCCGTGTGCATAAATTCGTGTGCACAAAACAGAGCTTAAAATGGATTTTATTTTAGTCGAATTGAAACTTTATGATCAATGAAATAGAACTGATGTTTTATTGTATAGCTTAAAGCTGGTGAAACGATTGGCCGTATGCGCACTATAAACGGCTTTTAGAACAACTATTTTGTCGGTGTCAACCGCAATTGCTGGCGATTGAAAATTGAGTTGGTGTTATGTGTGTTTTAAATTTAAAAGTTGCAGCTGTGAGCAGCTTATTTGATACGCAACATAGAGTGTTATGTTTTTCCAGACTGTTTTAATTGTTATTTATTGGTATGCATGATGTCCTTCTATATTTTGCCAATGCGTTACATTTTGACGATTTCAAATCGACACTATCGGTGATATTTTAGACGAATCTTTAACGATAGAAATTATTTTTGTCAATAATATAGTTAAGTATTGTTTGTTTAGTATTGTTGAAGCCTCTAATGCATTAGACTACAAAAGCTTTAGAAATACTAAACTTCTTCGAATTTAGTTAAAGTACAAAATTATAGAATAACTCAAATTACGAGATATTTACACACCTGTCTTGTCAGTAAAATTGTTTCATTGTCTTTAAAAAAACCCCTACACTAGAAGTTTCTCCTATATTTGAGTGTGTTCACAAATATACAAGTTCACATAAACATGACATCAGACTCAGACCAACAATTTGTGGATCGCACAAAGAGTTGTTCCGTGCGGGAATCGGACCCCCGACATATTGTACGACGAGGCAGCCAGTTGCCAAGCCACCGCGTCAACAGTGCAGTCAAAATGAAAGATAATAATGAGATGTAAATGATAATGATAGTCCATTCCCCTATATCTATCAACGTGATGTCTTTCATAAGTTCTATAGTATTACGAAACAAAACGCTGTAATTATTCTAGGCAGGCAGTGCACGAACCAATCACGATACGTCAGCCAAGTTTAATTACCATAACGTACTATGGGATCGTTTGATTGACTACTACAGACTGTGTATCGAGTAACAAAGCTTTCTACGCCGCCTGTACGTCTAATACGTTGTTTGTTGAAAGGGTATATACTCAGATTACTGAAGTAAGGTACAATCACTCTGTCCTGGTCGCCCTACTATGATCTGAGTACTTGTTTCTCGCTCTCACATATGACTTCAAACTTCAGTTCGTCTAAGTTATTTGATGCTTGCTGTTGGCTGTTGGCTACGTCTGTTCTGCTGGCCGGTGTAAGGTATACTAACAAAGTTACTACATTCTGAAGTGAATGTGTTATTTTGAACGCTGTTATGATTGGTTGTATGACGGCCAATTGAATTACTTGCTAGTGTTTATATCTCTGACTCTCTTTGAGTATGAGAGTATGAAGTATGCCAATTCGAAATTGTCACTTTAGTTACGAATACAATATACTTTCTTAGTTTGAAGTCATTATTCTGATCTTGTGGTATAACAGAGATCATTTTTAGCCGACTTCAAGAAGAAAAAAAGGGGTATTCTCATTTTGATCCGTTTGTATGTAGAGGTATATTTGTGCGCGGTTATCTCACGATTGGCTGAACCGATCTTAATGTGGTTTTCAAAACAAAAACTTTGTTACACTTAGGAGAAGGTTTTAGTATATTAACTTACTTTAAAAAGAAAGGTTTGAAGCCGGTTTTCTAAACGCGGTTTATAATAGAGTTATCTTATCATGAAGTAATAAGCAGATGTTAGTACTTGCAATGACTAACTTATTTGTACAAAATAGAAAACTAGTTGTAAATATTAATGGAATCTCACCAACAACAGTCATATGTTTCGTCTTCCTTGCTATCTGGAACCTGGGCCCTTCTGTGGACACCTCGCAGGTGTACGCAGCTCTCGTGGAGATCGGAGGAGGCATGACCCTGACCACGCAGTAGTCTGGTTGACATTCACCGCCTTGCACCATCACGTCTGATATGTTAAAAAGACGGATTGAAGGCTGTGGACAAATTTATATTTTAGGCTTTTGTTTCGTGGTTGATTTTACATTATTGTCTGATGAACCAAATCATAGTGTAGTATAAAGTTATTATAACAAATCGGGTAAACTATAATGCTAATACCAAGAGAGTAATGATAATTCATCAAAAGTGATTCATAAAAAATTCATCATAGTACATTTGAGCAAAAACTGTATTTCACCCATTTTGAATTGGATAGGCTCTACAAAATTACGTAGCAGTTCAAAATTTTGACTTCGAAATCTGTCATTTTGATTAACGAAATAAAAACAATATGATTGAAGAGCTATGATAAGATTTTTACAATGCGCAGGGAAGTATAATGACAGACGGTGATGGAATGGCGGCGTCGTTATTTTAATGTAAAAGCTTATTCATTTTATTGTGATGAAACAAAGGAAAGCATATAAAATAAATCTTACTGTAATACGAGACTTTGGTTGCGTGGATTTTATCGGTGTTAAAATTAAGGCTGGCTACATTTTATGGGATGATAGATAGAGTGCAGATATAAATGTTATTGAAATGTTTATACAAATAGTGTACTTATTTAACATAATATCACGCCTTTTATCCCCGAAGGGGGGGTAGGCAGAGGTGCATATTATACCACTGTACAATGTAACACCCACTTTTCACTATTTATGTTATGAGTCCCATGTAATAGGGGGTGAGCCTGTTGCCATATACCGGGCACAATTCCGAACTCCGTGCTACTACTGAGATTTTTTTTTTAATCCAGTAATAATTTGCCCGATCTGGGAATCGAACCCGAGACCTCTTGCCCGGCGACCACTCGGGCAACGAGGCAGTGTACTTATTTAAGACCGCTTATAATCGTGTTGATATTCCCTGTCATATGTAACGGGCTTAGTTTAATTATTTTTTAAATAAAAATTCATTGAATACACTTGAATCCAAAAATGTAACACGTGCTGTGGCTGACTTTGATGATGATAACGTTTTCAATTTTGTTCAAAACCTCTTTAGAGTTTGAACATTTCGTAAAACCAGTTATAATTAATCAACAAATTTATTAGAGTTGTACCAAACCCTAATCTCTATTATTAGCAACAACAAAATATTAGCAACAATACCCTCAATTTGAGCCATTCATAACCTCCAAATAGTTGGAGCTTTTGATAACCCGCTGTATATGGATACAGAGTGTTTCTATTCCTGTTTTCTATTGGAACGGTTTCCATTATCCTCGAACAACAGATTGTATCGATAACTGGAACATCTGGTGATAACAACGCATTTCATATTGAATGTAGCACGCAGCTAACGACTAGTCGAAATAGGGTCAAAATCTAGACGATTTGAATTCGATCCAAAATGTTGTGTAGACTAATTAGATGAAATTCTGGAATAATAATCAATGCTACGGCTTAATGGTGGTGTTTCCATGTTGTAAGACTATTTTGGTATTGGTTATATCACAAAGCGATATCACACTTGTCTTTTTCTTGTACGACGAGGAAGGAAGCGGTGAATTCATAAACTGTAAGGCTATTTTGTAAGATGTCAATTCGAACTCTTGAAGTGAGCTCGATCGCGGTCCGCCATATCATTGGTTGTAAGAATCATCATCAACAGCCTATAAATGCCCACTGCTGAGCAAAGCCTCTTCTCACACGGATAAGGTTAGAGCGTTAATCACCACGCTTGCTCAATGCGGGTTGGCGATTTCAAACTTGTAATTAGAAATTACAAGTCCAGGTTTCCTCACGATGTTTTTCCTTCACCGTTTGTCAGTGGTGTCTAAATAATCTTAGAAAGTACATATAACTCGGAAAAAGTCACATTGGTACTTGCCGTTGGTAGGTTTCGAACCCGCACCCTCATGCATGAGAAGCGAGCGTCTTAAACCAACAGGCCACCACGACACGTTGTAAGAATATTCTCGACCAATGACAGTCGAGAATACGATCGAGCTTTGAGAGATTAAATTGACTTCACACAGAATAGCCTTGCTGGTGTACCTAGCTGAAGTCAGTTCCAACAGTTTTGTTACAGAACTAAGGAAATTGATTAAATAATTACATACATTAAATTACTGTTGCTTTATTCAGTAGTAGAACAGTTTATTATATTAAATAATGCTTTAGTAAGTAACCTTTAACAAAACTCATCATATCTATCAACTGTAAATAAAACTATTACTGGAAAATCGAGCAAAGGCTCCCAAACATTCTGATAGACAGCCAAGGCCCATAGCAATCAACAATATTGTTATTATGTTGACTAATTTAACCAACTCTCAGTTTTAGTTAGGAACTTTGGACGTGTTTATGATCGGTACAGACTGGGTGAGGTCAAATTGATCGATTGAAAACAATGGGTCTATTAGTAGATATTGAGTAACGTCTTATAGTTGTGTTACGGTGTCTGGTAAAGTTTATGGTTATAATGGGTATTGTTATATATAAGATCAACATAGCGTGATTTTATCTATACTAATATTATAAAGAGGAAAGATTTGTACCTATTTTTGTATGTTTGTAATGAATAGGCTCAAAAAGTACTGGGCCGATTTAAAAAAATCTTTTACTAATAGAATAGCATTCTTCCAATTTGACATAGGCTACATTTCATTTCGAAAAAAAATTAGGGGTCCTTCGTAAAATTTGAACAATGTAATCGAAGGTGTAGAAAAATGAGTCTTAAAATGTCTTTCGTCGAATGTGCTGCCGAAACTACTAGCGATAGAACAAAATAATCTACAACAATATTGAAGAACATCATAATGTCTATAAAAAACTGCGCGGTAGAATATGTCCAACTATTGTAGTTATGTCACTACAACATTCCAAATTTCCAAAAATAAATAATTGTCTACCCCGTGCGAAGCCGGGACGGGCTGCTAGTTTAACCATATAGTGGTAGCTGGTAGGAAGGGGTAGATATACAGGGTGTAAGGAACGCATCTAGAAAACGAAGACAGGTGATGGTGAAAAACGAGTTCTATTTTCGAAATTATAGCAAATCAAATGTGTCTATTGCGCAATAATAGTTGTAATCAACTGCTCAAGGAAGGTTTTCGGAATCGTTCTGATTACAGCCTGTATATAATAGAATACATTTTATGTTATGAGTCATATGTAATAGAGGATGAGCCTATATTGATACATGGTACTGGGCATATTTTCAGACTTTGGGATTTGGAAAAGAAATAAAAACTATTTTCTTTTGTGTTCATTGCATGTAACCTTTACACTGTGTCTTATGTTTATGTTCCTTTTCCTGTTACAGGTCTGCAGGAAGAAATCCCTTAAGGGATATGCAGTATCATGCTTTCAATATTGTTCTCTATAATGTTGTCTGCTGCACAATGTACATGAAATGATAAATAAATAAATAAAAACTTTCCATGTTACTTTACTGGAATCCAATCCAAGATATTTTGCTTGACAGTCGCGCTATGAAAGACCAGCGAAATATTCGAATAAGAGTTGGTCAAGAATTTTCAATAATAGCACCAAGTTGCATATTATTGTGCATTTTAGTTACGTAACCAATGGCGCCTCGAGGAGCCATCAGACCACACAGATGGGGCCCAACACGGCTGATGCCGATACGGAGCCGCGGAAGACTTAACGAGTTGCCGGGGCTCCGGCTCGAAGAGTAAGAGTCGGACACTCCCTCTCGCCTCACCCGGGCGGGAGAAGTCATTGGATGATTTTCCCCCTCAAAAAAAAAAGAGCCGACAGACGTTATCCTGCATATAATATAATAATAGGTATCGATTAATAACCTAGATACCGACTGCAGCACCTTCTGTCGGACTGATTTGTGAATCTAAACCATCCAGGGCGCCACTCAAACGCATATAGCAAAATTCATTTAAATCGGTCAAGCCATTTAGGAGTTCAATGACATACACGTATAGTACAGGTAGAATTGTATGTAGAAGGAGATTGTAAAACATTATAATTTTATGTAAAAACTTACACACTTAAAATCTAATCTATATGGAAAATGTATATAAAAGCGAAGTAAATAACATTATAAATTCTCTAAAGTAAAATAAGACGGAAATAAAACAGCTTCTGAAGTTCCTGTTTACTTTGCAAGGGACATGAGCGACTTTAAGATTGCCGTGGGAAATCAAAATACGTTTAGTATCTTCAAGGGATAAATAAACGACTGGTATGGAATAATAAAATGTATTTTACGGCACACTAAACAATTTTTGTATTATTATTTTTTTGTTGCTATAAATGGAGTGAAGTGATGTGTATTATTTTGTTCATATTGCTTGTTAAAGTGCATTTTGTCTTATATTTGTCATTGATTTTTAGACTTGGTTGATTTGTGGTAGGTACAAACAAGAGCAACAAATATTTTAACAAAAAGATGCCTGTTCAATAAGAACATTATAAAGAATGTAAAATTACTAACTGCAGTACTTTCGATGTTCTTATAAATAAATCACACAATATTCATTTAGCACTAAAAAGACAATCGCGAACCATTTTAACTAACCAGAATAATGGTTAAAATTTTAATAATGGATGACTAGAATACGTTTGCAAAATGCAAAATCGTTAACGAAACTAAAATCTAGATTTTACACAAAGGTGTACTTACAAAAACCGCCGCCATGGAAAAACTGAGCGTAAATTTAAAACAAAACTGCGGACTTTTTAAAAATGGAAGGAAAAAACAGACAAACGCACCTGCTGTGTGGGATTATATCTGAATATCTCGTTAGTGTCCCTGTACCACTTGACAGAATGAAGTTTCTGTTCATCCATCTTGAAGTGGCAGCTGAGCTCGGCTGCCCGCCGGGGGTCCGCGTACAGCGGCACCTTTAGCTGCGATATGTCGTGTGCTGATGTCGTCACTGCAAAAGACAATATGTATTATTCTATTGATGTAAAGTGTATAGTTGATTGTCATGTGGATCAGGTGTGGCTGCTATATTTTTTTAAAGTCCGATCGTAGAACTAATTTACTTAATTATGTAGGTGTGTTATATTTTTAAACTGTACTTAATAAAAAACAGGAATAAAAATAACATAGTGCACAACAATCTATGACACTATTTATTTTCCAATATTCCCCTACTTCAACATTTGAATCAATATTTACTAAGAAATGATACAATTTTATGCCTTTGAAATATAGATTTAATCGTAGCCAACGTCAAAGCCAATAAAATAACACTAATTAACTAATTGGAATTTTTATTAAAGTTACATTTTGTGAACGAAATGAACAGGATTATGTAAGTCAGGAACAATTTACATAACAAACACACACTGTGTACATACCTATATATATGTGTATAATTAGTATACATCTAACATGTGTGAACCATTAACGTAACTTATGTATGAACAAACGGTAAATGAGATGCTTTATGTAATTAGTTTCGCCTGGTGATGTAAACTTGCCTCCAAACGCTTCATAAATAGCAATTAAAATACATATTACTTGTCAATTCAAGACAGAATTTTATATACTGTTTAATATCGTGGCTTGTTAACAGGAAAGTAATGAATTAAAAACTAATTTGATATTTAAAACGAAGTAGGCAAATTGAGGATAAATATTTTTATACCGTTTTCACTATCGCCTCTAAATTGTCGCTTAACTAAAAGTCACTTAGCGTGACGTACTACTTAAACCAACTCCTTAATTCTACTGTTTTTGTCACTTATAGGTTGGGGAGAACAAAAAACAAGTTATATTTAATTTATCACAACATTGTCATTTATCTTACCTAAAAACCGTAAACATATAGGTCACAAATTTATTCAGCTCCATACGTAGATTCCTAGAGAAAAATGTGTCACAACTAGATAATATTAAACGAGCAGTTAAAACGAGCCGGATGTATTTATACCTCTATATTCATTCGTAGTAGACGCTACGATTGCTTGCTACGGCGTAGTCGCGTAGTAATTTCTATGGCAAAACTTGTTTAATTAATGTGAAAACTCATGTTGTATTATTTTATAATGAAAAATAGTAACTTCATTTGTTACAGAACAAAAGGCAGTTTTTATCAGTGACATTAAAATAATTAATTTCTATAGAATTGTACGTGACAATTCGCTTTATTTTTAATTAAATGAAAAGACAATAGCAATATAGAGGTATATAGGTCATCTTTTTTTTAAGATTTGCAAGTCATTTTTATTACGTAATCAGCTTATAAGTAAATTGTTCTTTGTTATTACTAGAACCATTTTTACTAATTGCTCCCATTGTGTTTCAGTGAAATAGTGTGTCCATTATTTTAAGTGCGGCTTAGATATTTTAGACTTTATTATATGAGCAAATACTACGAATTCATTAATCTTTTTCATATCACAAGCATAGCCCTTGTGTTTTTAGTGAAACAAGTTAACCTAATTTTAACTTTATTATATTATATGAACTAAAGAACTTAATCAATTTATTTTGTTATTAACATAATAATATTACTGCCTCTGTTGTGACTGCCTCGTTTGCCGAGTGGTCGCAAGTGCGACTGCCGGGCAAGGGGTCTCGGGTTCGATTCCCGGGTCGGGCAAAGTATTACTGGGTTTTTAAAAAATTCTCAGTAGTGGCACAGAGTCTGGAAATGTGCCCGGTATATGGCAATAGGCTCACCCCCTATTACATGGGACTCATAACATAAATAGTGAAAAGTGGGTGTTACTTCTGTGTGCACCTCTGCCTACCCCTTCGGGGATAAAAGGCGTGATATGATGATGATGATGATAATAATATTATATGTAAGTTCTTCTATAACATTTTTAATTTATTATAAACGTTTCATATTAGATTGTTTACAAAATTCACACGAAACAAATATGGTGAACCCAAGGGCAAATGTTTGAGAGGTTGAGTCCTCGGTGTAAACAGCAAAGTATAATTTGTGTGAAAGTCGACGCCACGCCAGAAAAGTTGTGCTACTTTTTAAAACGTTATTTCAACATCTCAACATATCAACATAACAACATATCTGCTGAAAATAATATACAGGGTGACTTGTAACTCGACGTATTCTTCTCGGGAGGTGATAATACAGCTAATTTAAAAGTTTCTGAGATATTCAACATAAATTTTTAAAAACAAATTAATAACTTGATTATAAGTAGAGTGTAAAGGAAAATGGGCAATTTCAAAAATATCATTATTTACTAACCTTACCCTATGATGAATACATACACGCTTTTTGATAAATATAATTTGTTTATAAATATTCTTCCACATAGTGAACACGTGAACCACCATAAATATAGTTATAGTTGATTGCCGGTGCTGGTCGGGCTTTTATTTCGTCACGTTTAGCATCTAGCTTTACAAGCTGACGAATCTACGTGTGTAAAGACTGCTGTTTTCTTTAAGTTCAATTTCCATCGCCTAATGAAAGTTTTTAGTCGTATCTAACAGAAATTGAGAGAAATAAGTAACAATAAATATAATGTTTCCAGATAAATTTAAATCAAGCTATAAATGATGACGATGTATCTGTTTGCTCTCATGGTTTACAGTATGGTGTGTTTTGGGTATGATGTCTTTGTGAATATGAATCTTTGTAAACGCGCCCAGGACACAGGAGAAAATTCCAGTGTGGGGTAATACTATAGGATTTTCTATAGATACACACAATATACAATTATACATAGTATAAAAAGAAAATGACAAGATCCTTAATTTCTTGGATTACAAAGACCAACTTAATGTATCACTGAAGACGGTTCTCGTTGCGTACAAGGTCAAATTCAAGTATACTTTCAATTTCTGCTAAGTGCCGTTCAAGAACACACGATGAAATGTTTGACACGCTGTCTTGTCCCTCGATTCTAACGAGACAGTCACTATAAACATCTATTTGTTACGAAGTCTACAACGCCTACAACAATTTGGTGCCAATTTTTCTGTGACATCTATGACATTCGCCAAATTAGTTTCTGTACCCTCCACATGACTGGCATTAACAAAATTAATTTTAAGACAATCCATAAGAAAAATATTGGGGATCTGTCACCCGACGAGTCATTTACTGAATATACTTTTTGCTTGTAAATATTATATAAGTAATAGATATTATTTGTGTACGTAGGTCCGTATTAATCAGAATATTAATCCACTTCAACACTAAAGTTTTAACATACAACTGCATGTGAAGTGAAATATAAAATCTACAAACAGCGAAATAACGAGGTTATATCAATAATGAGCAAAAACTGACTGATCAAGTTCCCTAAAAGTGTGGGAGAGCCATGCTTCGGCACGAATGGGCCGGCTCAACCAGAGTGATACCACGGCCTCACAGAAAACCGACGTGAAGCAACGCTTGCGTTGTGTTTCGTCGTGTGAGTGAGGTTACCGGAGGCCCAATTACCCTCTCCTTCCCCAATCTCCCCAATCCCTGAATCCCCAACAATCCTCAAACTCCTAATCCCCAAATGGCCGGTAACGCACTTGTAACGCTTCTGGTGTTCCATGGGCGACACCGATTGCTTTCCACCAGGTGATCCGTCTGCTTGTTTACCGGCTTATGCCATAAAAAAAAGGTGACAATCATTGACTAATTTAGTCTATACTATTTAGTCTATTTACAACAGTACACGAACAGTAGCTAACCATACATCCCGAGCCGACACAAGTAGGTACGTCTACTCTGACTTAGTTGCCTTAAGAGGCTAAACTTGAGCAGTACTTACGGTGGTGTATTGAAGCAGTTTACTCCAAGAGCTTGTACTTGGAACTGCAAGTAGATTACGCCTTGCGGTTATCGCAGACTCGGCGATATACATGTGTGAACACCGCTTCAGAACATATTGTGGGTACAGGCCAAAACACAAGTTTACTAACTCATCTTATTTATATTTGGAACATTTTCATTCACTTCATTTTGTAAAATGTACATACAGATTTTTTGTGTAGGTATGATGTTTAAACTAGAAGAAACACTTTGCTATTTAATTACAAACAGCATTATCTTATAAAAATTAAATTGTGTTTTTTGTTTAGCAAAGAGCTAAATGCTTTTAAACTGTATATATCTGAATAGAAGTAATCTATACTTGCATTTAAGCTTTCTTAGAGTACCTACTCACTCTGTTCATGAATAGCATGTATTGTGGACGTAGAATGTGTTTGCATTTGAGTCTACCTTGCTGTGGTCTAAAAATAAACATAACATCACGCCTTTTATCCCCGAAGGGGTAGGCAGAGGTGCACACAGAAGTAACACCCACTTTTCACTATTTATGTTATGAGTCCCATGTAATAGGGTGTGAGAGAGTAAAAATAAACTCAGTAAAAATATTATTTACAAAAATCGCAGAACACAAATAAAGTGTGCCTACTCAGTGATGTAACATGCATAATCTCCTCTTTTATTTTTACGGGAAAGTAAACTTTATCAACATCGGTTGTAAATTGAATTGGACTACAGCCTACAGATGGTTGGACGTTCGTCCAAAAAACGTAATTCTATAAAGTCAGCATATGTGGAGATTGCGTCCATTGCCCTTTACGTTTTTTCTACTAAAACGTAGTAAAAAGCTTGACCCGAGTGGTGGCTGTACGATACAACTTTATGCGGAGGGTTAGTATACTATTCGGGGTGGCAAAAACCGCAAACTTTTGGATCGTTCTTAATAAAACATAGAGGACGGTAAAAGAGGAGGTATTAAGTCAGAAACTCGTGATTGGGCAATATTTTCCATGAAAGAGATAATGAACAAAATAATCTAAATGACACGAAATTGTATGTACCTATTTGATGTAATGAGTAAATGCTTTTACACATTTGTAACCAAAAGTGATGAAAGAAAATGGTCGAAACTACATAATTATGATTTATTTCATGAAACCCATTAAAACAATCATTTAAGTTATTCAAGCTTGTGAGTACATATAACTAAGTACAAAGGTTGAAGGTCATTACAGGGGTCAGTAAATGGAGAAGGGTCATCTGAACTCTCTCTAATGATTTAACCACAAACGGACTATGGTCACTTCAACAGATCGTATCAAGAGAAATTCTAACTTAAGTAATATCCGACATAGTTTAGTAACGTAGGGGTATTATCACCAATGTAACTCACAGCAAAAGGCAGAACTAACAAATGAGTAATAATGACTTTGTAAGATGAATAGAAAATGCAGAAAGTAATGGTGATTTCTAATGCAGGTTTCGACCGTTTGCTGTCATAGCGTCGCATTCCACGCGCGCCTCGAGAAGCCATTGGACCACTACAGATGAAGATTAGTAAGGCAAATGCCCGATTCGCAGCCGCAGAAGACTTAACGGGTTGCCGAGGCTCCGGCTCGAAGAGCTGTAGAATGGTGATTTTTAGTCAGTAAGAGACTGACTGACTGAAGTAGAGGAAGCAATTAGATGAATTTCCCATTAAAAAATATATAGCTGTTTTGGTATGTGTGAATACAAAATGTGATTATAAATCGGAACAATTTCATAGAGCCTCTGTAGAATTGTTCCGGGCTATTACAAGAACTTTGCTTATCCTCCACATCACGTTGGCAAGGAAATAAATGTCGGTAATAATGTAACCTTCCTAACGTTGTCGATTACGATGTGAGCTTTAAGATATTCTGTTGATGAAGCCCCACGTTAAGCATGACGACCTTGTTTAATGTAGCGTGTGTTATTAAGTAAAGCGCTTTACATCGATTTATGTAAGCGATTTTTATGTACAGACGACGGCACCTAAAGCCATGAAATCCAGTATAATTTGACCTCACAACCCTCAGTTTTTACGTACAGATAGAGGTTAATTTATACTGGGAATACCGTCTCAGTTGCTTTAGTCTGTACGTGATGTGAGGTACCAAAAGTGAGTTCGATGTTCTTGCAAAAATTATGAATTCTCAGTGAAACCTTTATTAGATTGTTGGGTCGAATATTGAGTTCTCTTTGAACTTAAAGTATATTTATTTTAATTTATTTTTCAAAGCAAATGTTAAGGTCATGTTTTTGAACACCAATGTTTCGTAGCACACTTGTAAAAGTAACGGGCCGAAAGTCATTATAAATAAACATTATTGATATATTTTAATTTACAAAAAGCATTATTGTATGCTATTGTATTCGATGATGCTTTTACATTAATGAAAAGTTCATTATAGTCGACGTGGTTTACAATTTAATTTTCATAAAAAGGGTAGACTGTTGTCTATACTGTTGTACCTATCTATTTTATGATTAACAGGAAATAACCATATGGCAATAGGCTCACCCCCTATTACATGGGACTCATAACAACTAGTGAAAAGTGGGTGTTACATTGTACTGTGGTAGAATGTGCACCTCTGCCTACCCCTTCGGGGATAAAAGGCGTGATGTTATGTATGTAGGAAATAACCATGAATAATACCAATTAATGTATAATTCTTATTATATACCATCGGTTATTTTAAAATTGAATTACCTATGTAGGTATAAAATTTATTCACATTACACTTACATTCTGGTTATTATACCTCTATTTATGATGATCGAAAACCATCGGCGTAACTAATAGCGTACGCACATGGTTCATTGCCAAAAACCTTAGTGATTTACCAAAACAATAATTTATCGTCTTTAAAGAGTTATTTACTATAATATTCTCATATAATTTATTCCTGAAACGGAAATTCCAGTCCATTTACTCTACTTTAGCACTTTGGTTCGACGAAGGGAAAGAAATGCTTTTAATAAAAGTAATTTCGGAACAAATTTACTCGATTTGCGTCGGATAAAGGTTGAATAATAATTATGGAGGAGGGTTCCAACTAAGTAATTTACTTAAGTTGCTTTGCTGTGAGCTTCGTATTGACGCTCCCACTGACGCGACGCGAAGCGACGCTGGCATTCGAAATATCAAAAGTTTCTACTGAACTCGACTGTCACTGAATATTCAGTCCCCAAATTGTTTCATTAGTTAAACTAACGTTTTTATTAATCCACCGAGACAATTATGAATAAAGGTATTGTATTTATTATTGTTATTATTAATTTCAAACGTGTCGTTCTGAATTTCGACTGAAATATTACCAACCCCAAGGGTTTATTTGACAAATTTTATTTTCACATTAGTGAGATGGAGTTGTCAAAATAATAAATCGATTTACGGGTGATGATGATTCAAATTGTTGGAGATTGTTATTAGGACTGACATGTAATTTAGAAAAGAATTTAATTTAGGGCCGTGGGTTTGGAAAAGAAAGGTTTTTTTCGGTTCTATAATTTGATGGCCATTTAAAATTGTCTACGTACATGACAGATACAAATTAATGATATATTAACAAACACAAAGACGTATCTTTGTACAATTGCAAGAATATACATACGTATAACTAATATATTATTTTCAATACAATGAAATTGATAAGTAAATTGAAGCCTCGATGTGTCTGTAAACATTTTAAGAGGAGAACAATTTTGCGAAATTGATTCGCTTGAATGAGTTCAAAGGATGATTTTGTGAATTGAAATGATATTCGTTTCTTTCGGAAATTATTGGAGTTTTATGGGCTTGTTATTGCTTTATCTATCACAATGTTTGGGTTATTATTATTCCATAATACACTAAACCCATAGACTTTTTAGAATCGTAAAGTTTATTGGAATAATATAATAATAATATAACACCTAAAAACTGCTTCATTAGTCGAGGTATTGCAAATGGTACTTCAAAACCACAGATTTTAGATTAGAGAGAAGGGCCAAATTTAAACTAACAGTAATCAACGAGCATGCATGAAAAGACTGATGACTGTTCTGAATCTTAGCAATTAGCGTTCCATAGTCTCTACTGTGATATGCTACGATCTCACATGGGGTAGGCAGAGGCCTAGGAGGAGACAGACGTGAAGTTATGTATGTACTTTTCACATTGTGCTGCTCTGTCTAACACCATATTGCTCGTCTGTTTTAATCCAATTCTACTACAAGTACATCACCAAACCAAAGACAAGATGGCAGAATGCTCTGGTTTACAAATTAGTTTTCTTTGACTATTCAACCAACGAGGAAGTTATTTACAGCAAAATAACGTACTAAAGTACATAATGGAGATAACTAACTAATCTTGATGTTTCTACGTGAGCCTACTAAGCAATTTATAAGACTGAGCCAGGATATACCTACCCACGTATATAAGGCTACATAGATAAGCCTTGTGGGGTGTAGCTCACTCGTGTATCCTTTTGTAATCTCTGCTGTGACATAAGGTCTAAAATGCTTTGACAAAATTATATGTTGTATGCTTTTCAGTCTTTAAGTTATCGTGGTCGATAAAGTTGCATTGGTTTTGGTCACGAACTCTTTATAGAATTGTCGTGGTAATAAATATGTACGGTTTAGCAGTGAGATTGAAGTTTATGTACGATATAAATCGATTGGGTGATTGTGGAGCAAGGGGTCTCAGGTTCAAGTTTAAAGTTTAGTTAATTATTTTTGGACTCTTCTGTTTATCAAATAGATCTTCTTCTGTAAATATATAATTCGTTAAGAATTATACTTCGTAAAGCGACTATGGGTTGTTTCTGCATCACATAAAGGTTTGATTAGTAGAAATTGCCCATGACATTCAGCCCGCCTTCTATACTTGTTTGTGCATACAGTGTAATAAATAAATAAATCCTACAGCACAAAAACGTTGGAGATAAAAACTACAGACAGAATATAATACTTCACTCGTCTACTATAGAGGTATAATGGGTCTTATAACATAACTTGGGAAAAAATTGTTTTATGTCTATATCCCTGTCTACCTCTTCGGGGAATAAAATACAAAATATTGTTTTATGATTTATATTAATATCTTCAACTAAAAAACCATTAGCAAAAACCCCATTTAAACTCAATTTGACTTTTATATACAAAGTAAGCAACTTCTGAATGAATAAATTTTATTTCGTCGTTTTCGATATTAAATTACATTGTTTCGAAACGTTTGAGTGACGTAACACGGAGGTGCGATCAAATTTCTGGAAAAGGCACTGTTCTGTTTGCGTGTACACAGCTGTGCGAGCCTCCTTTGGGACGCAGCTGATAGCTAATTTCGCGACAAGTAGAACATGGGTACTGTGTACACAAGTATGTATATAAGAACGTATGACACTTCCAGCCAATATTATACTCTTTGGTATTAACCTAATTAGTTTTTATAGTAGCATTTTATTTATTAGTAGGTACTGTTTTGCAGTTGATTAATTATGTATTGAGGGCTCATATGTGCGAAGTCGTCAGTAATTGAGGCGTAATAAAATTGTGGGTGCGGAAGCATATAATTTATTAAAAGGTTTCTAGTACAAAGTCCCATGTTTTAAATTAGTGTTAATTACAGACTTATTGGTACTTATCACTTTGTTTATGAGGCTTCACTATGTCATTAATTCGAAAATGAATTTGCTTGTTACATACTGCCCATCAATTAATATAAAATAAATAAATAGATGAACGGTTTTTTTTTTTCAGCCATAAAAACTACCAATGAAACAATATCAAATTGAAACAAAGAACAAACAGCGTAACTGTCATCTTACGAAACAATATAAAAATTATTTTCATAAAAAACATCGAATCAGCGACCAGCTGACTAAACTGTGGCATCAATAAAAATTAAAACGACGCGGACTAGTGCTAACAAACTATGTAAATCGTTAAAAATATTCACGTGTCATATATTTTACGAGCTCAATGTTCAATATTGTACTTTCATGTTACTTTATAGTTAGGTGAAAATGATTCGAGATCGACAATTTATATTTCCGTTGGCACAATTGATTAGAACTATATATACTATATTATGAAGTATTGACTTGGTACCGCTACAACTGGACTGGACTAATTAATTTTCATTTCTTATATTTTAACTTCATTGTAGCGTAAAAATATTGACCTAGATATATATGTAAATCAATAGATTATTCTTTTTGAAGATTTTAAAATATTTTGATTTTTGAACAAAGGAAAAACTTACTACAATTAAAATAAATAACGTTCATAGCGAAGATAACCAACTGATCCTAGGCACATAATTCTACAAAACTTCGTAAATCGTTGAAAATATTATTCTTATGTCATATTTTAAGATTCAAGCGTTCAATGTTTACTCCGGGCGTCGGGGATCGCGAGATGATCTCCGGCCATCGTAAGCACGGGCCTGCGGACGGCGAGCACGGGTGACTCGCCGCCCTACCAGAACAAGGCCCGAGCAAACGGCGCGCCGCGTTACGCGCGCGCCTCACGGAACCATCAGACCACACACAGACGGGGTCCAACAGGGCTGATACTGGAGCCGCGAAAGACTTAACGGGTTGCCGGGGCTCCGGCTCGAAGTGCAGGAGTAGGAACGGTGTGGTTTTTAGTCAGTAAGAGTCTGACCTGGCCTCACCCGGGCGGGAGAAGTAATTGGATGATTTTCCCCCCTCAAAAAAAAAAACGTGGTAACTGGACAACTGGCTGCTGCTCTATGTGCTGAGGGTTTGGATTCTCACACGAAACAACTCTTTGTGTGATCCACAAATTATTTATCGGGGTCTGGGTGTCTGTGGTGGGTGGATGTGTATGTGAACTTGTATGTTTGTAACCACCCCCACGACACAGGATTGGTTCTAGACCCTAGTCAAATCTTAATTAGAGCATTTAATGCATTTTTTTTTTTTTTTTTTTTTTTTTTTTTTTTTTAATAAAACGTTGCACAAACATACAAGTTCACATACACAATGACACCCAGACCCGAAACAACAATTTGTGGATCACACAAAGTGTTGTCCCGTGCGGGAATCGAACCCGCGACACGTTGCACGGCAGCCGGTTGCCCAGCCACCGCACCAACCGTGCAGTCAACAATTCTCAACTTCACTTTCGAGTATTCAATACATACCTACTATTTAATATAGGTATGCACCATTTTGTCAGAATATAACAAGAAGATTATTATTTTATATCAATTACATATCTTTCTATATAATTATCGATATAACACATTGTTACAGTATCGACAATCCATTTCCACGCAACAGCAGCTCTCTACAGTGACCCACTTCCTTATACCACTTACGTCCGATAAGATAAGCAGGCTAATGCACTACTATTGCTTCTCTCACATCGCTAGTGATGCCAATGCAAGCTGATGACATTATAAATCTAGTTCATACTGATCTTATTAAAAATGGGTGGGATTTTAATATCGATATGCAAGGTGTAGCATCACTAGATAGTATTTTGGTCATATTCGGAAATAAGGATGTTGAAATATATTTAAA
This sequence comes from Spodoptera picta, assembly GCA_038387885.1. Taxonomy (NCBI): domain Eukaryota; kingdom Metazoa; phylum Arthropoda; class Insecta; order Lepidoptera; family Noctuidae; genus Spodoptera; species Spodoptera picta. The sequence goes on from JAZHFQ010000328.1 coordinate 54,134, forward strand.
ATTAAGATAAGTGGTAATAGTCGCTACATAAGAAGACAAGCTTTTCTATAAAGGAAAGGCTTAAACATTTTTTCTTGCTTTGATGGTTTACATATTTGTTAGAGGATATTGTATCCACGTTTTGGGGGTATAATATAATATATAAATAATCAATTATAAAATCACATCCTCCAAAAATACAAATTCTATTCCAAACGGGACGATTTAAAAAAAAAATAACTCTCCTACTACTATCACCGACAGGGAGAATATACGAATATTATCGCTGGTTTTGGCTTTCAGCCAACATCTAACAGTCATATCATTACGGTCATATTATCCTTGTGTCCCTCCGAAAACCCAAGGACACGAGACCATCCTCATTGTAATTTGGTTAATTACATCAAGGAAATGTTGTACTTCGTACTCATTTTTCCAGAGTCCAGAGAAGAAACTAATGTAGCTGTAAATAAACCAAGGACTCAATATACCTATATCTAGTACATTTGAGCTTTAGAAATAAATAATGCAGCATCTCCGGCCAAGAGTGCTTTCCAACGTCTCGATTTCAAATCGAGTCGTAGGTACTCGAATCGATTTAAGGCGGGACGTTCGTCAGCTGCCTCCATATATCGAGATGCTGCGTCCAATGATCCGTAACACAATTAATCGCGCCGGTTAGGTGTGAAATTGAGATGTTTTACCTTTCGATGTCGAAGCACCTTTTCCTTTTAACGACGCAATTCTTCTAGATGTCAAGAAAAAAGTTTGTGTGATAGTACCATTTTGTTACATTCAGGCACTACTGACACTAATCGTTCACTAACGATTACATGGCTTTTTTATATGTATAGAGCTATCTTTGTCTATTATTGTAAAACAAATCAAAATCAAAATTATTATTTTGAAAGCAAATCTAAACGGCAGCATAACACAGTATATTAGATACTCCGCGAATCGCAAAAACCTATATAATAGTACAATCCAATAATTCAAACTGTAAACAAAACGAAAAATCTAATAGAGCAACCTCTACACTTATCGTTCCATTAGTGAAAATTGCCAATTCCTACGTTCATGTGTGACCGGACTCGTCAAAGGTAGCAAAAGCTGTATGTTACACGGTCCCGAGTAATTACTACGACGTAATGGACGGAAAGATCGCATTCGGCTCCGAACAGTAATAGATCGACGTATCCAAAGTACACGGCTAAAGAATACGCGGTTTCATTGGCTAGCGATTAAGGCGTAAGCTACACTTTCCGGGATTAATAGTTTAATTAATCTTGTGCACAAGTTGAATGGTTAAGGAAGGTAAAGGGCCATTGCTGAGCCTATATCGTTTGTAGGCAATCGCCTGACCTTAATACTACGGCTTATTTACGGGTAGATAGCGGGTTATGACGGTTTTGACTTTGAATGGTCTGTTTGATACAGTATATACGACAAATTTACAGTGATAAGATGTTATGGTTTAAACTAAGGACTTTACTCCACAAATAATATGTTTTTTCATATTTAATGAGTGTGAGAGAGCCATGTTTCGGCAAAAATGGGCGGACTCGACCCGAGTAATAATACCACCGCATCACAAAAAACTGACGTGAAACAACGCTTGCGTTGTGTTTTGTCGTGTGAGTGACGTAACCAGAAACCGAATAACCCCCTCCCCAATCCCCGAATCCCCAATAATCTTCAAATTTCTAATGCTCAAAAGACCCGTAACGCATTTGTGGGTTACAAGCGGTACTCTGGTGTTTTGGATGTCGATTGGCGGCGCCGATTGCTTACCATCAGGCCACTTATTCCATAAAAAATGCTTATTTTCCTTATCCTATGCAACAAGGTAAGAGTATGCCCATATCGCATTTATCTCGTTCCAACCTCAGAACTATATAACAATAGGACTAAAAAACTATGTCAACTTGTCAGTTGAATTGCCTTTTGTTTTTAAAAATATAAAACCGAGGTTTTCTATTGTTTTGTCTACCCGATAGTGTTCCAGTTTTAGGTTATTTCCCGAAAATAGACGAGTACGGTAGAAACACTTATGAAATTACTTTGTTCTTGCTGTCTCAATGTTTTTTGTTCTGGCAACTACACTGAGTGTGACAAGATGTTGGACTGGATTATTAGATAATAGCGCTACGTCGCTCGCGTAGCTTAGATGTTCATTGGTATTAGTGTTTAGATCTCAAACTGAATTTGAAGTTTAGAGCGTACTTTATTCTCATTGGTATAAATGTGTATTGAACAATTCTATTTTGTGTATAAGTTTAGGATGGTATAAAATTATAATTATGTCAACTCTACTTAAGTACTGCAATAATAAATACTATTGAACCTGGTAGTAATTTTCCTGAAGGAAAATAAATAGCAATTTATTATCAAAAAATTTGCTTAGAAAATTTGATATTCTTATACTAATCAAACTCAAGCATAATAACATAAGCAAATATGTTAGCTAAAGTCGGTAGCACAAAACATAAAATACAAAACCCAACTTCAATCTTTCATTACGAAAATCATTACAAAACCTCTATAAAGGATAATGGAATTATAAACCATCAACCAATGAACAGCTCTATTTCCACAAACCAAAGTTTATGCATACCTACTTATATTACTAATAATGGATAGTGATATAAGCAATATTTTCACAAATATCTACTACCCGTTCAACAGCATTTACCTATTTTTGCAGTATGCAACTCTATAGTTGACATAATTATAATATTAGACCGTCTTAAACTAATACACAAGCTAAGAAAAAACTCAATCAAATTTCATAGAAATTATATTGAAATTTATATCAGCATGAATTTCACAATCACTACCCGTTAGACTTAACAAAATATCGTATGTAATCACCAGAGCATCGAACCAGAATGGTGATTACGCCAGCGTGTCCCTAGCTGGTAACTTTACCGAGACCTTCGCTTAGATAGGTCATTAATATTTATAGGTTTTTACTACGCTAGGTTCGTACCCTACTTATTATCTTTTGTGCCTACTAACTTTAGTGTGCTACGATGGATAATTTCCTTGTAATTTGCATAAAAATAATGTATTTAACGATTAATTAATATTGTGGATGGTTGGTTCAGGTTTATAGTTTAAAATTGGTATTGGTATTTCTTTTCTAGCGGGGGTTTTGATTTTACTGTCCTGTTGATTTTTTTTTATATTTCTTTAATTTTAAACGTAAAATCCTAGTGTGATTACCCCACTTTTTTCCTGTGTTGTGAGTGCGTTTACAAACATACAAGTTCTCATACACATGCCACACAAAAACCCGGAACAACTATCTGTGGATCTAAACATCTAAAATAATCGAACCCGCGAATCGGTTCGCATCAACCAGTTACCCAACCACCGCACCAATCGTGCATTCGATTATATTTTAGATCTTTGTTAATGTCAGTAGTTAATTGGGTGAATTGAATTCCAGGGCACCAAAAATAAGAATCTGCATTTATCCTGATTAACTCGTCGAGTACCGGTTTAGCAGACACAATTATAGAACAATAGATTGCGGTCACCGGTGACCGCTTGGTATTTGACAGTTTAAAGGTGTTAATTGTTATCATTGTTTCTTTTACCATAAACAATAAAGAATCATATGAATATCAACTATTTTAAAACACGTAGTTAGAAAACCGATGCCTACACAAATGTTTGAAAAGAAAATAATAACAAAAAGGAACAAGCAAACGCATACAAACCAAGCCAATATTGGATGATATACCCATCTCGGCATCCAACACTTCAACCCGTTTCTATATAAACCACATCGTTTGAAAACGCATCGACTTTGCCGTTTCCATACGGAATGCAAATAATGGAAATCTGACGCCATATATCTACAATTTTGTAAGACATTTCGCCGTATTTGGCACAGCACAATTTTATTATAAAATATGATCTTTCTACATAACTTTACTTTCGGCCAAAATAACTGTGGAATATAAAAAAAATGTTTTTTGTGTAGTTGGGGCTGAAGTCGTTTCTTTTTAGTTTTTTGTGCACTATATACACTAGCATGTTGTCTAGTGTATTAAGTGCATTTACAATAACATATTTCGTTTTAAAATTTGTAAATAATAATAAAAACAAATAAAACAGTCTTGCCTGTCCAGGGGTAAACTTAAGTAACTTAACTTAACTTGTAAACTTAACGCTAGAATACTAAAAGTCTACTCAATTTTAAGTTGGACTCGGATATCGGTCCATCCCTGTATTTTTACAACGAATTTGTAGTGATAGGATTATTGCAATCATCTTCTCTCATTACCGTTAATGAGCGAAGATGATTTTAGACATAATAAAACTGAAAACTTCGCATCTATAATTATATTTCTCAATATTAAATGAAAGTCAAAATAAATGCAATACCTACAAAATTACATTTTGTTACACCAATAATTAAATTCAATGTAACAAAAATTATTTATTGTCTCGTGTTGTAGCAAACTCATCAATAATTTCGGATGCAAATAATTAGTGAAACCACAGACACCTGAATACCTGAATATGGGTATCGTTTTATTTTAGTTATTCGAGTCTACCATACCTTTATATTAAAACAATTGAAGCCAGTAAAACGTGTTATTTGAATAACGCATTCAACATTTACTAGAATAAATTATGGAAATCTTTTGTAGGGTTATTCGTACTAGCTTTCCATCTGCGGTTTTATTTGCGTGGTATAAAGGACGTTTCTATTTTGTATATGCCTAACTTGTAGGAAGACTTTGATAAATAATTTATTTATAAATTACGTTTAAAAATACCGACTTACACCCCCAATTTTTTTGAAATCGGTTAATTAAAATAATACTGAAGCCTACTTTTATCCCCGAAGGGGTAAGCAGAGGTGCACATTATGCCACTGTACAATGTAACACCTACTTTTCACTATTTATGTTATGAGTCCCATGTAATAGGGGGTGAGCCTATTGCCATATACCGAGCGCAATTCTAGACTCCGTGCTACTACTGAGATTTTTTTTAAAAACCCAGTAATACTTTGCCCGACCCGGAAATCGAACCCGAGACCCCTTGCCCGGCAGTCGCACTTGCGACCGCTTGAAAAGCTGCTTTTTTATTTTGAAGTCTGTTAAAAAAATGGATTTGACCATTTTTAGAAATAATGTTGTCTAATGATAAAATTCCTTTATAAACAGAAACTTTAAAGCACCACCTATTCTAAGATAAGATCCCAAGTTTTTCTTTAACTTCTATCTCAATAATATCTCTTGTCATACAAGTGTCGTGGTGGCCCGGAGGTTAAGACGCCCGCTTCTCATGCATGAGGGTGCGGTTCCGAAATCTACCCAAGTCAAGTACCAATGTAACCTTTTAACAAACGGCGAAGGAAAACATCGCGATGAAACCTGGACTTATAATTTCCAATTATAAGTTTGAAATTGCCAACCCGCAATAAGCATACGTGGTGATTAATGCTCAAACCTTCTCCGTGTTAGAACAGTGGTTGCTTGGCAGTGGGCACTTATAGGCTGTTGATGTTGATGCTGCCATACAAGTCACCCGATTAAAGGTACTCAATACTTCTCCTATACTTAATTTTTTCTTCATACCTCAAGCAAAATATCAAAACAATATAGAGGTATATTAGTATTCCATATATTAATATACGAGATAGCCATTTGTCTCTCACATCGGCATCGCATCTGAGTGTTTATTCTTGACACGTTCCGGATTATGTCATTGTAACTAACCAAACATGTTGCTATGTACCATGTACCTTATTGTATGTAGGTATGTATATTACATAATAACAATTTGATGTGTAAACTATCAGTCTATGTACATTATGTAAAACAAGCAGTGGTATCATATAATAAAAATGTAGACATGTTAATTCTGTACATTAAAAAATTTTAAAAAGAAATAGTAAGGGTTGTTACTATATAGACACCGAAACTAAAAATGTGATTAAATAAAATTTTGTTAGTCTCGTCGCGCAGAAACTACCCGTCCGTTTGCATTGAAATTTGCTGCGTATGATTATATACTTTAATATCCTGAAAACAACACTTGGTACCTCAGAGGTACATACGAAAAAACAAACTTAACTGTGCGGCTCAATCCCTAGACAAAGTTACTATACCAAATGCAAATGTAAGTTTGGCGAATGTTAGGTTGTCCGCAGTGAACTTTACGCTGTAACTGTAGGGCCGATGGCTGAAATCAGCTTGAACGAATATTGTGAAACTATATGAGTTTTTATGTATATGTTTGTTACTCAATCACATTAAAACGGCTGAAGGGACTGGGATGAAATTCGAAACAGATGTAGATTATGGTCTGAAGTAACACATAGGCTACGTTTTAACCCTGGGAACGCTACTGGCAGAAGCTATACTTAATATAGCCCTCATTTTAAACTAGATATTATACAAGTTTCATTATAGGATAAGCAAACCTAGACATGCTCCAATTCGTAGTCGCAGAAAACCTAACGGGTTACCGGGGCTCCGGCTCGAAGCGCAGGAGAAGGAACGGGGTGGTTTTTAGTCAGTAAGAGTCTGACTCTCCCTCCCACCTCACCCAGGTGGGAATAGCCATTCGATGATTTACACCCCTCAAAAAAAAAGAACATGCTCCAAGCATGCTTCTAGACTCTGTGCATATTTAGTTAATACTCTGCTTGACTTTGTACTCTACGACCAAGATCATATGACACAGTATCATAATGATATTACCAGTACTAAAATAAGGCAACATAATAAAAATGGCTATGTTTAATACATTCAGTAATAATTTCAGACACGACGTTAATATTGTACGTCTATACGGATAAATAAAATTGGAGTGTCTGTTTGTAATACAGAAATAACCGCTTTTTACTACATGCATATGAATATACATACGATACCTATACCAAAATGTTTTTTTTTTAAATCTTTGTCTGTCTGACAGATTTTGACGAGACTTTTACTGGCAGAGGTAGCTGATGTCCTACTAAGGTAGTAACATTTATTTACTTACTACATTTTTTTTTAAATATAATTTTGCACAGAAATTTTTTTTTTTGATGCCTTATTATAGCTTATTTATTTATTATTACCCTTTTTTTAAGGTGTAAATATTTTAGTTCATAGTTATTTATATTTTAAGTTGTATATATTTTCATTTAGTTATAGTTAATATTAATTGTATACATAAAACAAAGTAGCTTCTCTTGTATAGTTGTCATATAAAGAAAATATTTTGCAGTTTAATTCTCCACGAACTCTTGGTCTGTGCCCTTGTCATACAATTTTTTGTTATTATTGAACTCGTCGAGTACCGTCATTATAGACACAATTATAGAACAATAGGTTGCGGTCACCGGTGACCGCTTGGTGTTTGACAGTTAAAAAAAAATTACTTACTACTTAAGGGCTACTTTTATTTTGGATAATAGGCATGGCGACTATTTTTTAATTTTTTTTCCGTCTTTTAGATATTTTAAAAATCTTCGATAGGTACGTATTTTTTCTTTTTTCTCGTATCCAAAAAAAAACATGTAGATATTTTGAGTTAAAATGACGCGTGACGTCACAATTAGGTACGATTTCTCCGTAAGTGTGACGTCAACAGCCCCCACTCCCTAACTTTAATGCGGAATAACTACGTATTCTTCTGTTAATTTGATAAAACAAAAAATACGTGTCTGATATTTTCGTGCGATCTTAATGACGGACTAATTACTTTTTTGATTTTTTTACCCTGTCGACACGCCTATTGAAACAAAAAAGAAATCATATCTTAAAACTCCCATTCTACGCGGACGAAGTCGAGGGCAATGGCTATTTATTTTACAAACTGAAAAACCCTATTAAACAAACATTAAAATTTACAAGGTACTGTAGTTGCTGTTTGACTTGTTGCTTGAAAATTATAAACAACTAAACTGCTTACAATGAGATTCAGAAGTCGAATTTGAATACACTACTTTTCGGCTTTGTATTTATTTTGTTCCCAACAGTTTATTTGGATAACTTTGTACAGCAAATATACAAGATATTTGGCACTACAAATATATACCTCAGAGACATACTTCATTAATAACATAACCGGTAGAAAAGGGCTTTTTAGCCTTTAGACAGCCATAGTCAGCTATGAGAGATAAACGGTCTCTTTTAAAATTGACGTTTTACTTATCGGCTATGGCTGACAGTAACAGTTAACAAATAAAAAACACCCCGTACAATCTAAAGAGGCGTAGTATCGTGTCAATATATCGAACAGCATATGATTTTTGAACTGAAAATGAAGTATGAAACACTGATCTTCCAGCACAAAATAGTCGCTGAAAAAAATATATCGGATTGCAGGAAACTTCTAACATGACTACGTCCAGTCATACAGCTACAAAATGTTCGGCCAGTCACGTATCTGCAGCAAAAACGTTCTGTACGTGCGGTTTTCCGGGGTATAAATGAAATTCGCCAAAACCCGAATATCGATATCGAAGCTCCCGTTGATACGAGGCTACACGTCAAACTAAACAAACCAGTATAAACTGACCATCTAATGTGTGGAACGATCATATAAAGCAAGACCATGATACACTGGTTCTGTACAGTTCGATGTGTGGCTGTGTGCACGCATAGAGAAATCTCATGTGACCGTGCTGTTGAACGCTTGTAAACTGCGAATAATAGAACGGTGCTGCAAAACGTAAAGAGCTTGTGAGGTATTAAATTATTAGACACTAAATAAGGTACTTATATTGATTGGAACTTTTTTATACCTCTAATAGACCTGTTAGTTCTCGGAAGGCCTTAGTTCTGCATATGACAATATTACTCATACTTTTGACCAGATGCTATAAGTTCCATGGTGGTTATATGTAATAGGGGATGTGACTCTTTGTTCATTGTTTTGTACTTTGATGCGACTATTATTATGACATGTTGTGTGTAATAGATTTCCTGATACCTTCACCATTGTTTTAGTTCCATTGATATTATATCTGGTTAAAGGGTGTAAATAACGTAATTAATAGAACATACTACACAATTATTACTAATATAAAAAACTTTGTTTTGTTATGTCAACAAGTATAAGTTTTACTGTAATTTAACTCATCCGAAACAAAATCAAATTACAACAACCCAGACAAGCAAAATCGTAAAAAAAGACAAATATTTCCGTTCCGCAAACTTTTAAAAAGTAAAAAGAAAATGCTTGTTGAACTAATTGGTATTCGCTGTAAAATGGGTCAATATTTTTAATTCGTCCAAGTCCAATTTGATGCCGTTCCGCAAAATAGTTTGTTTTCTTATTTAAATAATACATTAATTGAAAATTCTTCAGTTTTCTTTGCCATTTTATTCGATATGAAGGGCCGCTCGCTACTCGTTACTGGTAGACGAAAACAAACATTTTAAGACAGCATTTCACAGCCAATTTATTATTTTGCTCTTATAATTGCTTCAAGTTCTGTTCAAGTTTTGGGAAGGTACCTACTACTTATATCACACATGAATGTTTACTTCTTGCGTATGTGTTAACAAGTTTCAGATTAACTAACTTCAAAATCAAGGTAAAATCATCGAATGGCTGCTCCCGCCTGGGTGAGGCGGGAGGGAGTGTCAGACTCTTACTGACTAAAAACCACCCCGTTCCTTCTCCTGCACGTCGAGCCGGAGCCCCGGTTACCCGTTAGGTTCTCCGCGACAATACATATGTATAGGTTCTACTCAAACATATTGTTACACTTTTATACAAAAACTCCTTCACTAATCTGCACGAGATTAGACTAAGAATTGGATTATAATCTGTAATAATACATGTATGTATGTACTATCATTTACCTATCTTTATCAGTCGAGCGAGCTGGAAAAACTAGTATTATTAAGCAAAATCAAGTCACCGACATATGTTGCCGTACATCTGATCGTCCATTACTACTAATCATGCAATAAAGTCTACACAAAAGTAATTCCAAGTCAATATGACTGTATGCAGGAACTAATTATACAATACTGCATACAAACACTGCATCAACCAGTCATTATACCCTACAGGGATGCCAAATATTCATTATAAAAAGTGGTTTGGGTTGCAGCCAATAAGATGCGCATGCCTTGCCTTAATTTTCATGTCAGCCAGATAATTATAAAGATATCAAGTGGTTGGGAGTTATAATTTGTTTGTAACCATAATTCCTGTTGGCATTAAAAAAATACTAAGAAATACTGCAATTTAACTTTGTCAGTAAGACAATCATAATTACGATAAACAAAGGAAAATTAAAATTACTAACAAGTTATTAACGAAAAGAAAATTGTATATTATAAAACTCCACTATATTTTCAGTAAAGCCAGCAAAATAATTAACAAAATACATGCTTTAAACTGTCAAATACCAAGCGGTCACCGGTGACCGCAACCTATTGTTCTATAATTGTGTCTACAAAACCGGTACTCGACGAGTTAAGAGAGCTAACTTGTTTATTAAAAAAATATTGGACGTAATAATTATAAAATTGTTTCTCATAATAGGCGTGTCGACAGGGTAAAAAAATCAAAAAACTAATTAAGTAGTCCGTCATTAAGATCGCATCAAAATATCATACACGTATTTTTTGTTTTATCAAATTAACAGAAGAATACGTAGTTATTCCGCATTAAAGTTAGGGAGTGGGGGGTGTTGACGTCACACTTACGGAGAAATCTTACCTAATTGTGACGTCACGCGTCATTTTAACTCAAAATATCTACATGTTTTTTTGGATACGAGAAAAAAGAAAAAATACGTATCGAAGATTTTTAAAATATCTAAAAGACGGACAAAAAATTAAAAAATAGTCGCCATGCCTATTACAAACTGTCGGGGCTCCTCGGGCCTTTCCTTAGCAGGTCGATAACGATAATGAATACCGAACAAAGATTTTCGGTACATAAACACGAGAGAGGAAACGAGATACGTAAGCAACTAATTAATTTAATTTTAGGCTCCAAGTTTCATTACTCCACTCGACCCCGGGGACTAACCGTAGTTTTGGGATTACATCTCACGAACATCTGTCTTCTAAATTTTATCGTTAACAATTTGCTACTTTGGTATTTATGTTTTATCTCTGTGCGATAATTAATTTACTTTTCGGAAGATTTTAAAGGATTGTCATAATTAGTAGAACAGTCTTTCTTTAATTAAAGCTTTAAAAAATATTTGTCATAGTATCACAATAATACTCGTTGAATGGCCGTGATAAAACAAAGTCAAACTACCTCATATTGTGCTTTGGGAATTAAACCAGAGATCTGGTGGTCGCATTAACATTCGAACTATAATTATAAAATCATTACTAACTAAATTATTACAAAAACATTGTCACATCGAACACACTAGTTTAACAAGTAGGTATCAACTATCGGCAATTTGGCGCCTAACATCGATACGGTATCGTTACAGCCACTTCCTGCATTTGATAGCCGCATCAAAATTGCACGTTTCGACGACTGTATCACAGTATCGCGCTACCAAAAAGCAACTAATTACCCGGCCACTGAAGTATGAAAATAGTAGATATTTAAAGGAACTTCAAATCCATACATTTGCAGTCATAACATATCCCATTACTACAGTGTACAGGAATATAGTTTATCATTCTTCTTATATAAGAAGAGTGAAGTGAAGAGTGTGTTTGTTTGCTTCTTTGTTTGTTTGAACACGCTAATCTCCGGAACTTCCAGTTCGATTTCAATAATTATTTTTGTGTTGAATAGTTCATTGATTGAGGAAGGTTCTAGGCTACAAAACATCACGCTACGACCAATAGGAGCTGAGCAGAGCGGTTGGAACCGGGCGGGTGTAAAATACACTCGTCGATGTGTAAAAGCAATGCCTCTTCTTCCCTAATAATCCTGACGGCTACGATATGGACGCTTCAAGAAATTAAAAAAAAATTGTATCTATTCAAACTCAGTTATGGTCAAAATCACTCAATATAAAACAAATACAAAATGGACCCTATACCAATATCTGGCTTAAATTCGCTATATATTCTATGCCATTGGGGAATAGTGTCCCATGCCTACTTAGAACAAACGCGAAACTGGTCATGGAAAAAACCTTTTGCAAATAACAATACATGCTCCAATATCGGCCAGCGTTGACATAGCGTGTCGAAACCAACATTTCTATGGCTTACAAAATAGATTGAACTAGGTGTCTAGTATTGAATTCTAGAGGTATTTACAGTTAGTGTTACTTTTATATGTAAAGGCATTTACGAATACACCTGTTTATATTGCTAAAAAAAACAATTGTACTACGTTAATCGTTAATCACAACTAAAAAAAACTCCAGGATTTCAGTCAGATCAGTAACACCCAAAGAAACAATACAAAAACGTCATTTATTTAAGAAAACAAATTGTTTTCCTTTCAAACTCAGCTTATCCTCTCTCTAAAAGATTGCGCAAAGGCTCACATAGCATAATACCGATACTTTTATAGGAGAAATAAGTGTGTATGTATAAGATTATTTCGTGGCAAACACGATCCATCATTGTTAGTTTTTGTCCGAGAAGCTGTACACAGTTGGTATCCCAGTCTTTGTTGTGATGACGTAACGGTACAGAGCTAAGTATGTGCCAACCACGTACAGGACAAAACAAAAGAATGAGGGTGCGGGCTTCACCGTTTTTTTTACGGAAAATAAATGATTCGTATTTCAAATGCGACGAAATAAAAAGTATTAAGGATATGGTTATATGGATTATTTACAGCTGTATGTAGAGGTACATTTGGAAATAAGTAACTACCTAATTGTCAAATAATAATTAACAGTTTAAGTAAAGTTTTGTTGTGTAAATAATAAACTGTTAATCACTAACAATGTACTAGTTTGTTAAATGTGTAGTTACTATTAATATAAAAAATTAAACTGGAAGGATAGATAATACCTATTATTGTTTTAGCAACACGAGTTTTGGTTTTACCCGGATCCTAACACTAGACAAAAAAAAAGAAAATAACATTTAACGTGCGAAAATTGTGAGAACATTATATGTTATAATGAAATAAGATATTCTTGGTCTCTATAAGCACTTCTCATATTTATTTGTTACCACCACGAAGATATAATAAAAATAATCTCAGTTTGACCGCTATAGTGAGAAAAAATCTTCCATTTTCTTTTTTCCCTTTTCACATAGACGCCTGTTTGGTTCCAAAAGAAAACAAGCAAACTAAAAATAAAGTAAAAAAAATAAATATTATGTAATGATCAGTCTTTACCCTCAGCGTCGTAATTTGTTCCCCATTCTTTATTTACAACATTCGTAATTTCGCTTTACGTAACCCTTTTGAGGATAAAATAATATCACGGAAAAAATGTGTTTTGCTAGTTTGATAAATATTTCTTCGAAAGGGATAATTTTGTTTTGATTAATTTATTGCATAGGAATTTTATTATTATTATCTGTGTTATTTGTGTCAGTAATCTTTTATACTCATAACTTACCTCATTATCTCATTACAAACAATAGTTTTGCACTTATCAGAGGGCAGCTCTGTAGAATAAAGTCCTGTCTTATTCGTCACTCATAAAGTTTTTTAATTGGTAGTTTTTCTGCTTTAAAAATAACTTGCTGTTACAATGATATTTTTAAACCTAGTCTAGTTTAAAGAGTGATCTAATTATTGCTCAATCACTGGAATAAATCAATATTATTAAAAGGAGATCGTTAACAGATCGAGTTTATATAACTGGGTCAATTATGAAAATCTGCGATTTTATCATAAAACTTTTGCAAACTAAAGACGTAACCGCGCCACGTGATCGGGTAGTATAAACACGAGTTTAAAGTTATCCGAGTTCAGATATAGTCTCGTGATTTTAATCGAATAGAATCACAGCGTTTCAACTCAATCCTGAATTAGGAAGTTTTTTCTAGGTATCATTTATATCTTAGTCATGTTTATCAGGTGAAAAGTAAAATAAGGCCTTGATTATAATGTAGTTATATGATCATAGACGACCAAATATGAAAACCATTTTTCAATTTTTATACACAGCAATAGGTCCTGTAAAATGGTACTCATAAGCGAACTGGTGAAACATCATCCTATGAAGCGCGAAAGCTTAATGCTCCCCGAAATATATTCAACAATATACAACGCTGAGCTTCTTTATGTTAGCATTTGAGGTTATCTAATTTGGCTTCTAGTGCTGGTTTATCATCAATGAGCCGCTTGGCACGATGCTCGAGCCAGTCTAATACGTCAAGCTGTTATTTGGTTGAACCGTCCCAGCAACGCCTGCATGTGAGCTAGTCGACATGATTGGGCCAATGATATATGCAAGTTTGAACTAGAAACTGCCCAAATGTGAATGAAAGGCCCCGAATGGAGATTTGTCTTTATGTTCGTTACAAAATTGATTTCTTTGTAAAACTCCATAATCTTGAACTATTTACTTAGAAGAGTTGTAATATTCACTGATTTCCTGTTAGACATGAAAATAATTGCATTTAAAAACTATCTATGATCTATATTAATAACTAAATCCTCAACTGAAATTCGTCCTAGTGACCTGAAGCTATACTGATGGTAAACCTAACTAGGCAGTCAAAATATCAACAGGAGTAAACTAAGAAAAATAATAAACATAACTGAATGGCCAATAGATAAACAGATGGCCCGGATATGGTTATAGTGCTAGTAAGGCATCTTTTATTTGAGCACCTTTCGAGAAAGGACCCTAAAATTATTCCTATAAATAGAACGATCGAAATCCGATTAGATTCGATAGCAATTTCCCCGAAAATAAATCTTAGAATGTGTCCAATTTTCTGTAATTTTTTTTTTTCGTTCAACCGCTCATAAAATAACATTTCTAAACATTTCAAAAGGAGGAATTTGAAAGTCGCGCGGTACTTTATACCTATTTACGGATTTCCACCGAGCGTGTTTCAAAGAATAAACGGTCACTACAGTCGGTCGTTGCACACAAAAATTCTTTCGTGTCTATTCAGTCGTATTCCGAAGCAGTTTGAATAGTGCACCAGTGAAAATAATCGCCATAGTAAAGCACAATCGTTGACTGGAAGGGTGCCAAGTCGCAGCGTACGCGGTGCTACGCTTCCTATGTGTTTCGCTCCAATAGAATTAACAATTTCCCATGCAATCGCTGGCGGGCTGCGACCGCCCGCTGTCAATGAGTATCCGGTTGTTTATAAAAAAAGATACGACGACGACGGTTTAATCGACATTTTTGCCTATGCACTGGTTTTCACCGTGAGTGTATTGAAGTAAAACTAATACAAACATTTTATAACTACTTGTTTGTAAAATTGAGTGTTTCACAACTCACAATATATTCCTCACTTTACATTATATTATAGGAAATCATCAACAGCCTATAAATGCCCACTGCTGAGCAAAGCCTCTTCTCACACGGAGAAGGTTAGAGCGTTAATCACCCCGCTTGCTCAATGCGGGTTGGCGATTTCAAACTTATAATTAGAAATTATAAGTCCAGGTTTCCTCACTATGTTTTTCCTTCACCGTTTGTCAGTGGTGTCTAAATAATCTTAGAAAGTACATATAACTCGGAAAAAGTCACATTGGTACTTGCCGTTGGTAGGTTTCGAACCCGCACCCTCATGCATGAGAAGCGAGCGTCTTAAACCTCCAGGCCACCACATTATAGGAAATGCATTGACACAACTTGTTTGTTCTCTTTGTTTTCTCTTACATTGTTTTCGTGAAAAATTTAACAAGAAAGTTATTTGGAATGGAACATTTCAATGATAACAATGATAAATCGTGGCTCTTAATTAATTCTTGCTCAAAGATAAGGGTTATATTTAAATTTTAATTGGATTTCCTCGAATTCGACGCTTTGGTCGTGTGTCAGTAAGTTAAAATTTATTATATTTTCACAGTATTCCCATTCAGAAGCATGTTGCCGCATCCATGTAGACAAAGAATAAAGTCCTCTATAAAATGACTGCTGGCCGCGAGCCAGCCACCCCGCGTTGTCAAGAAACGACAAACTTCGTTTAATTCCGACGGCAATTGACAAATTTTAAACGAAAATTAATTTAAGACGTTAACGAACTTGTCAGCGGATGTTGTTTCAAGTTCCAGGCTTTGACAGGATTAAAATACCACGCCTTTGTAATTATGTCCACAATAACCCTCTTACATCTAATCCCTCAGGAAACACCAAAGACGTCGGAACCGCGATTTATTATGCCTAATTTTAACGATACCGTCTGTGTTCTTTTTGTAATCTTTGTGTTATTGTTATTCCCTTGACTTGGTATGTTTTGTCCGCACAATTTAATACAGCACGGCACATAGCGGTACAGACGGATACATATGTAAGTAGGTACAGAGCGTTAGTTTTCCTATGGTTTTACGCTGCTCCAAATATCGGACGGAGAGCTGCCTCGCTTTGAAGGCAAAAACCTTTTTAAGCTTCCCAGAGGTACTTTCACACTCTTTAGAAATTCTATTTTTAGAAAGCTTTTATAATTATGTTTCATTTAGGCTTACTTATGTTTCTTTCTGTAACGATGGTCCTTGATGTTTAATAAAAGGTACTATAATTACCAAACAAATTACTTTTTGTTACAGAATTAGGAAGGGCTTTAATAAGTAAGTGGCAATGTAATTGTGTACCAGTATATTTATATACAAAACTCAGTAATTAAAACAGTAAAGAGGTGCTCTTAATGTAATAATCTGAGCCAATGAATCAGCTTTAGTAAGAAAATATACAACCGTAGAGACACAGTCGTAATGCCTTTGTTCCCTACAAATAAAATAATTATAGCAAATCATTTTAAGAGGCATCAATTATTGTTTTCGTATAACAGTACTGTACATATGTAGAAGTATTCACGTCCTTCAACTAACGTAACATAGTAATACATCTCTCATAACACAAGGAAAAGAAAAGACACAAATATAATTTAATAAACGTCAAAACATAAGTCTGCCCGCAGTCAAGTTGCTTGTTACGACACACATACATACTCATATGTACAAGAAACTATATGAAAAGCCCTTAATAATTAACTTAGTTGTTACTTGTAACTTCGTATTACCACCACTCGGTACTCGTACTAGTGTTGAAATATTAAACATGAGTTACTTTTGCTCCTCATATCGTTCTGTGATGTTTTGCCAAACTTTTGCCTTCGTATAATTTCTTTGATACGGTTCACACAATAAGAGGTCTATACATTCAATTTTATGGTCTACTAAACATTTCTTGTTCATGGTCTAGCTGTTTATATACTAACAATACGTTTAGGAAAAATAATAATAGACGCATTATGAATTAATTATTTATTAAGATTTGATTTGAGGTAAAGATTTCACAATCGCTGAGAATGGTAGTAAACAGTTATTTTAATTTGTAGTTCTTTTCCTTCAAATAAAGAGAAATAATATCATTAAAGTTAGCATCCACAGCAAAACCGAGTTTCAGAGCGCTCTTGTTATCAAAATGCACTGGTAAAGAAGCAACCATGCGGGAAATCGTTTCATTATATTCGTAGCGAATGAGAGCAACTTTATCCCCGGCCACTTCACGAAGAGCTGCAATCATATCCCCTACTGAGACACAGAGTCCGGGAAGGTTAATGGAACGCCACTTGCCCAGAGCACTGGCATCCAATGTTGCTGCATGGATAATGTTGTGTATCACTGTCGCAGGACTAGTCAGCCACAATTCCTGTTTCGTATCTACCGGACATACTGCAACTTCGCCGTTTAAAGGCTCCCGAACTATTCCACTAGCAAATGACGTCATCGCGGCATTTGCGACACCCGCACGTACGCTCACTGTTGGTAACCTTACGCTGCGACCGTCCACAAAACCACGGCGCGAGTAATCGTTCACTAGTAATTCACACATTGCCTTTGCAGTTCCATACGATGTTTGAGGCATTGTCGCAGTCAGGTCATCGATAACAGGTGGCAAATCTCCTCCAAAAACACCTACAGAACTGGCGAAAACGAATTTGGCATTTGGTGCTTTTTTCCGGAGTGCGTCGAGAAGATACTTAGTCGAATCCAAGTTTGCTTTTAATCCATAATCGAATTCAGCTTCGGCTTGTCCACTAACAACAGCAGCAAGGTGAAAGACGACATCACAATTTTCACCAACAAGTTCTTCAGCAGCGGATGGTTTTGTTAAGTCAAGTGCCAGAACTTTGACTCGGGGATCTTTTCTTGGCGGAGGAGTGTAGACATCAGTTAGGATGAGCTCGGTTACATTTAGAGGACAAGGTGGTTCAGTCCTAAGCAGGGCGTCGGCCAGCCGAGAGCCAAGGAACCCGGACGCTCCCGTCACTACGACCTTCATGATTCGCGCTCACAGATTTACTGCAGTAAATTATGGACCGTTATCACAAAAGTTGTGAGTTTCATAAACAAATATTTGAACTTTACCATTTACATAATGTGTTTCAATAGATAATATTGTGAGTTGGTAATCACTGTTTAAATAGATAATTTTTGTAATAACAAGTTATAATTGTGAACATTGTGATTTTTTTACGTTTTGTTTGACGTTTATGTACTACACTGAGATTTGTTTCAATCAACAAGATTCAAATAAATTATTTTATTAAACTATAAAAGAAAAGTAACTCACGCTATAAGGTATAACAGATATATGTGCTAATAACATAACATTACATCACACCTTTTATCCCCTATGGGGTAGGCAGAGATGTAGGTACATTACGGAACTTAATGCCACTGTACTATGTAACACCCACTTTTCTATGTGTGCTAATGTATATCAACAAATTTCCACAGTAAAAAAGTATTTAAAAAACCGAATAATATTTGTATTTCTAGACACGAATCGTGTCTTTTTCTGGAACCATCTCGTCAAAACATTCAAAACAGTACTCGGAAAAGCAGCTTATCAATAAAAGTAGGTAATATTACTTTCAAGGGCAACTGCCTTCACGAATGCTGCCATTTCTACCTGTTGCTACGTGATTAGGCAATTATTTCAAACATGATCAAAATAATATTTTCCCATAAATACTCAAGTACTTATACTTCTTCAGTCTTCTTCCGAAAATTACTTTGCTTCAATCTCCATCCAATTATATTTTTAAATAAACTGGGAGGGTATTATGTACTTTGTAATACTGATTGCTTTTTATTTTAGCAGGTTTGCGTAATAAACATGGCATAGAGATGCCGAAAAGACTAAATTGTATTACTATGAGTTTGTATTACTATGACAAAAACGTCTCAATATTCTGCGTCATAAAAAACAACAAACTTTATGTAGAGAAGCCAGCTATTAAATTTACCTCAATTTTACAGCTTGCGATTTGAATATGGTAGTTTCCTAAATTTTATTTTAATGCCCGTCTGATAGATTAATTTATAACATTAGACGTGTATTTTTTTCTCATAAAATTAAATATTTTCTACAATATGTTAACACGTTAACCGCCACGTAGGTCACCGGTGACCAACGTTAGCGGAGGATTTGCCTTACGCGGTTTTCTGTCGGCAGTCAAAGGCTTAATTTAAAATATCGTGTAACGACCTCCCAATCCTAAATTTGACTCTATTTTATCTAAGTATTGTAACTTTATACCAGAAAATAAAAAATACGTGTCCAATATTCTTTAATTATATAACTGACGGACTAATTACATTTTTAATTTTCATACCCTTTATATAAATACCTTATAATAACCCCGTTTAGTTAAATCTTGACTTTTTATAATCAAAAATAATAATTATATTTAATAGTAACAGGAACGTTTAATCAATTACCAGCGCCTAAAGTACTAGGCGAGCATAAATTCAGAAGGGATGTGTCGTAGCATCGAGCAATCAAACATGTGGGCAGAAATCTAAGAGCAATGGAATCTGGCACGCAACCAAGTATCGTTACTTCAAATCGTGCTTGATTGAACTGTCCACTATCAATCTACTAGCCCGTTACAGTTCCACAGTTCCATGTTACGATAGGAAAAGTTAAATAAAGCTCATTGATCAGTTACTATTGTAAGTGAAACATTTTTGCTTTATTACTGTGGTATAAAGTTTATGTTTTAGTTTATTAAGTGTAACGTAATAAATGTTAGAGTCAATTGATTATTTATATATTACATTTTGTGGATATCGATGATTCCATTAATGACGTACCTAGTGACTGCTTGCACTGAATAAGTTGTTAAATTGCTATAATTTATTATGTCCGCAAAATTTGCCATTTTAACTCACCCCAGCTCATAAATTATGTAGCCATCAACAAAACCAGTACATCTGATGAATCTCAGGTGGGCCGAAAACATGAAAAAAATAGGGTAGATGACTAATTTTTATTTTAATGTCCGTCTGGTAGATTATTTAAAAATATTAGACACGTACTTTTTATTTCCTTTCGGAAACGAATCGTTCCGAAGATATATTGATTTAAAATATCGCATGACGTCACGTTTGAGTACGATTTATACTCTAAAGTGACGTAACTACCTTCCACTCCTAAACTTTGATTCGTTTTATCTAAGTATTGTTTTCTTATACGACAAAATAAAAAAGTGTCTTATATTTGTTCTAATGAACAAATATAATGAACAAATATGAACAAATATAATCCTAACTGACGGACTAATTAGATTTTTAATTCTCATACCCTGCCATCATACCTATTATTCTATTTTGCACTTATGTTATGCCTGCGTCCAGTGATGATCATGATTATCATGATGGATTGTTGTGACATACTGATCCCCATACTGCCACCCATCAAAAGCATCGCACCGGAATATGTTAGGCGAAGGAGAAGATGCTCACGTCGAGGAAAGAAGTGGGAGGGTTCTCCCTCTGGGTCCGACCGCAAACTACTACAAATCATTTCAACAGACGCACATTTTTCAACCTAAGAAACATATTTCAATATAATTATATGGGATTCAATATATGTAATATACTAATCAGACGGGCGGTGGGTGAGAGTGAGCGGGGGATCCTGGACTATAACTTGAAAATGGCTATCAGGAATAGGGACATGGCGGTAGTGAACGCTCTTTTGGGTGGGGACGGCTCGCTGTAGGCTTGAATTGTGATGCAGGTGTGACATTGATATATATAATATATATTGATATATGTATTGTGTGTGTTTAATAATGTTAAAATGTAGTAAATATAATGTAACGTAATGTAAATTTTATCAATAAGACTGACAAAATCCATTGGCACTACTGGAATCGGCTTACTGCTGCGTGAGCAGACGTCATGCATTCTTAAATGTTCTACAGTCGGTGGCGCTGTGGGCTGGGTCGCTCCGTTCCCTACGAAATGGTTGATCGGACCGATTGCTGGCCCTCACGTCATGCTCGTGAACGGGCGCCTTCTGCTGGAGCAGGTCGGCTCGCTCATCGCGCGTGTGGGCCGATCCAGTAAGGTTAATGTAAATGTAATAAAACATGTATTGTGTATATATAGGTAGATATTAGACACAACTTCTTTGAGAAAAAAAAATGTGGTTAATGTAGCACGTAAGATTTCTGTAACAATTAATTTAGACTGTAAATTAAAAGAAAATGTAATGGAATGACAAGGGCACGGACAAGAGTCCGTGGAGAATAAGAAATGTAATATATAGAAAAAAAAAATATATGTAATATATATATGGAAGACAGATGCACAAAATAAAATTACACAACAAAGTAACTTGACATTAAAATTAATTTGTAACTTCATTATCTTTCACAATATCATTACACGCAAGGTTATCTAAACCCCTATTTATTTAACAGTAGCTACATACACATCAAGGTAGAAGAAACCACTTTATCGTGATCTCTTAAATTATTTATCGTGCAGCACATTTGACGCTCAGTTTATACTGGTTTTAAAATACGAACGAAATGATATAAAAACAATGACTTCGACGTATTTGACCCCTGAATAACGTCCCTTGTTCATATAACATGGGGTCATGCATGGAGGGTGTAAACGAATTGACATTGCGAGAGGATATCCTCGTTCTAATTAGAAAAAAAATGTTACCGTTTATGTTACCCACTTAGTATTGAAAGATGAGTCAGTGTAATTGTATAGTAAGTGTAGTTAGGTGGTTATAGTTCTGACACCAACAGCTGTTCCTGAACTGTCATTATACGAAATATTATTTACAGTTAAACTTCTTGTACTTTTTTTAATAAAATGTAGGCATGATGTTTTTAAACAAGGAGAACATAAATAGAATATAATAGGTAGAGTATCAGTAAACAAACAAAACTTATCTACATTGAGGAAAAATTTATTAATTTGCTACAGTTAGGTAACCAAAATTATCAACTTTTGTATGTATACATGATTACTGAAAGTGGGTTGTAAAGTAGCTAAATATGAAAAATACACGCCCAATTATCACTATTTAGTACATGTTATAAGTCCCATGTAATAGGGGGTGAGCCTATTACTATATACCGGGCACATATCTAGACTCCGTGCTACTATTAAGAATTAAAAAAAAAACAGTAATACTTTGCCCGACCCGAGGATCGAACCCCTTGCCGCAGTCGCACTTGCGACTACTCAGACAACGAGGAAGCGGGCTAGATATTAAAAAGTATCACTAAATAGTATAATAGATATATATATTCATATAAAATGTGGACATCAAACAAAACAGCGTAACAGTATCGGCAAATAGAAAAAAATAGCAATCGAATATAGAACACATAAGAACGAACTAGAAGAGCATAATCGATGAAACCATTCTACGTAAAAGCGAATTTAAAAGCCACTATAAAAAATTAGATGGAAAATGAACCTTATTCTATACAGAGGCCAAAGGGAAGGTCTTTATAAAAACACGCCTTCCTTATTACACGCTTTGTAACATTCTTAATTGCATATTTTCATGCTGAGCTAGAAAATGTTGGAGAAAAAACACTATCAAGTCTTATGACTTACGCAATAATACAAAACAATATGAATTTTTAAAGTGTTTTAGAGTGTAAAGTAACTTGTGAAAGGTATCTGGTATGGCAGTATCTACATTTATAATAGTATACACTTGTTTCACTGTATGTTTTGGCGCGGTGGCTGGGCAATTGGCTGCCGCGCAATGCGTAGTTTGATTCCCGCACAGAGTAACTCTTTGTGGGATCCACGAATTGTTGTTTCGGGTCTTGGAATCATTGTGTATACACACGACACAGGAGAAAAACCTAGTGTGTGCAACGTTAAAAAAAATATTTATAAGGTTAGGTCATACTAACAACGCAACGACATAGTCTAAACTGCCAAACTCTTTTAATGAATTTGGCGCTTCAGTTGAAGTCTAGGTTATTTATCGTAAACAGCTGAACTAATTTGAATGAATTTTTGTTTAAACATTCAATTGGATATGCAGGACAACGTCTGTCGGGTCCACTAGTAGAATAATAAATAATATTTCAGATTGTAACTAATATCGAAAACTGTCAAACAACAGTAAATAATCGACAAACGCAGCTAAAATTAAAATGCAAATACTTCTATACACAAATGTTACAACGTTCATTACTTAGACATTTGACATACTGTAACCCAAGATAATGAAGGCCACGTGACTCATAAAAATCATTTTTATATTTGTAACATGAACGTAAACGGTTTTTATTGACATTTTTCACGTTCAGTAAACACGAAATATGTCAGTTTATTGAGAATGGAGTTCGGTATATATAATCATTGTTTACATTTTGATTTTACATCTATTTTTTGTATCGAATTTGTTTATTTCACGTTATTCTCAACGAAAAAAAATTGGTCTAGATCAAGTTTTCAAGGCATTATTTGTGCAAAATTTTGTCGTATATTCAAACGGTTGATGTCTACGATCCATGGTTTATAAATAGAAAAATTTGACTTTACTTATGTCGCAGCTGACTGTCAGTATCTGTAACTATCGTGCGTTATTAAACATTGAATTAGAAATTACGTATATTAAGCACTAAATTAGCTTTACACATAAATACTAATTGGATCAATTAGTGAATGAATAAAATAAAAGTTCAAGGTTATTTATACTTACAAATATCTAAATGAAGCTTATTAAAAGATAACATAAAAAAGTTATTATTAATGTTAATACTAATACCCAGACACACGAAAATACAAACAAGTGTGAACAAAATAATTTAAACAGACTAGGAAATATAATCCAATTTCAAAAATTAAAAAAATAACGCAATCATGCATTCTTTTTCTGTTTGGGGATGAGACCTAAATCAACTATCTAATTTTATTATTCAAATTACTTGCTGCAGTAAAACACCGCACGAACCAATCAAATCAATACGTATTAGCTAACTTTTCATTATAACTCTATTCAAATTCAAATGTACCAAAAATGAGGTCTCCTAAATCAAATTAAACAAAAAACATTATATTACAATTTTTTGTAGATAATAAAACTAAGTAGTTCACAGAGAGCAGAAGTTGGGTCCTTTTAGCCTTAAGGGACATTGCACACGTGTATAACTACATATTATAAAACATAAATCATAACATCATCATAATATCACGCTTTTATCGCCAAAGGGATGCACATTATGACAATGTAACACTCACTTTTCACTATTTATGTTATGAGTCCCATGTGTTAGGGGGTGAGTCTATTGCCCTATATCGGGCGCAATTCCAGGCTCCGTGCTACTGCTGAGATTTAAAAAAAGAACCAGTAATACTTTTCCCTACCCGACAATCGAACCCGAGACCCCTTGCCCGGTAGTTGCACTCGCAAACAGTAACTGTCGCCCAACAAGGCCGAAATAAATATAAATCTTAATAACATTAAGTTGAACTATCTATGGACCTTCCGAAGGGTACTCAATAAGAAATGCTCAAAGGATAATTACTTAACAATACTATTATATATAACTTTGATAGTTTAATCTCGTAACATTATCTCCAGCGATGATTAAGTAAATTCCCGACATACTTAATTATCTTCCGAGTAGCAATCTATTATGTAGTTGTTGACTTTGACAAATAATTATGACTTGCATAATGGATTCGTTGGTTTATTATGATTTTGGACTTCTTTTTTCAGTCAAATGTAGCATAGGGTCTAATTTTGTCTAATGTAATATATAGTAAACAACTTATGTGCCATAAATTGCAAACTCAATCTCGCATATTGAGCTAGCATATTTGTCTAATTTATTTATTAAATATTGAACCTTGTCGTATCGTATCACACTTTATTGTAGATCATAATTATCATTCTTCGTACTTGTTCAATGTTTTTATTTTAATTGTTAAATAATTATTGCAAATATTTTTTATAATAACTATCGTGAGTATGCCACTAAATGAAATAAAAATCGAGGGTTATTCATATAAATATACTGAGAAAAGCTCGACCAGTTTCGAGCCACAGAGGGCTCTTTCACTTATGCAGCATGCGCGGTCTACGGCGATTTTTAGACCGCGAGTTTTTCTCAGTATATTCACGTAAGTAACCCGCGAGTTTTGGTTAATGTAAATAATTTGTCTCAACCCATGCATAATGTTCATTTCTATAATAATAACTACTTTGTTTACAAGTACTAATCAATCATACCTCTACATTGACTGTCCACAACCAGAACTGAACAGCTGTCAAAGTTTTTAAGACTTGACAGTAGAGGTATACGGTTGACGCGTATCTAAAACCTATTCTTAAAACACAGAATCCAATCTCTTTACAAAAAGCTAATCGAAATCAAATAACGATTAAATCCTTCTATGATTCCCGCATACACATAAACGGAGTTTAATTACAATACTCGTATAAACTCGAGTGGCCGAAACTGACCGAAAACGAGCCGAGGAATTCAAAGCAGAAATCTGTTGTTGCCCTTTACGCTACATATACTAACAACAGACCTTTAACCTTTCATGTTCCGCTGTAGACCATTTAGTTGCTTGATTTACGTTCATAGAAAGGGTATATTTTAGTTTAGAAAATATTTTATAATACTAAATATGGGTAAATATGGGTACTAGGGGTATTGACGGGTTCGCAGCCGGCCATCGGGCCCCTACTAAAACTTTGGGTCGTTTATTGTGGGTATAATCATAAATCTCACGCCACGTTATTGGCTAGGGGTTACGTGGGTGGATAATTATGATAACTTAGGGGTAGTTTATAGTGTCGGTCAGAAAAAATGTGGAGTCGACGTTATCTGGCGTAATGGTTGACGTTACATTCTTTTTATTTTGATTTTAATGGCTAAGATAATTATTAGAATGAATAATAAGCTAATTTTAATACACTGCTATTAGATAACTATTGTGTTCACAACTTTCTGAGTGGGTGTCATTTTGTTCAATATGATAGTAGATATATTATTTATAATTGCGCCAGTTTTAAAATATATTATGATTATCTAAAATTAGGTTACTATTAAAATAATAACTGTACTCACCACACAACGCAACAAACGCCAAAAACTTCATTTTTACGTAACCAGAATATCTCATAATTACATAATTTAATGGTCTGAATGCACAGTAAAATTAAACTAAACTTAGTCACATCATATTATCATATAGGTAAATTCACACTGTTAAGCGTATATTATTTAAAAACAACAAACACAAAGTGGCACTTTTTCCATATTTTGTGGACAAAATTTTCGACACAATATTTAATTGATGTTCGCAAAATTTCGATTTAGTTTCGTAAGTTTACATCTGGCTTACACCACCGTACGAGCGCGTATTCCATATTTGAGTGGCGAGGGGGACTGAGCCGTGCTCCCGGTACGAAGGCTGTCCGCCTAATGTCCTTGATGTTTCCCGCTAGGGCAGAGTCATGCGCACTGTGCACTCCCCTTTAAGGGCCCTTAAGTGGATTAAGTTTTAAAACTTTGACAATTGATAAAATGAGATCCAGTTTGTTTTGATGAAATCGTTAAGTGAAAAGTTGTAATGCCAGGTCTTTATTACATAAATTAATGCACACCGGAAGATTTTTAAAGCTTTGTGCTTGGAATACTTTATTAGTAAGTTGTTAACTCGTTACCGAAGACTGTTAGACTTTTCGAACACTTTATGACGTAATAAGGTGCCTTAAAACATTATAAAGGTGCCATTTACAGCGCAAAGCTTTTTATAGTAACATCAACAGCTATTACTCAAGCAATTACATATATTATTTTGTAAGCTGTTTTGGTTAACACAATGTTGGTTTTCGACTCTTTAGCTACAAAGTCAGAATTTTTTTAAGACATTTCGAATTAACACTAAATATTTAATTAGTGATTTTTTTAATTAGCCTTTGTTTAATATAAGCTGAATAGTAAAAAATGGAATTTAACAAAGTAATTAATTATATTATTTTTTCTAGCGATTACTAAGTTAGAACTTAATGTGAACTTGTTATCGAGAGTTTAATATATTATTAAAATAACTCATTGCTAATTAATCGATGTCATTTTATATTTAGAGTTTTATCGATAAAAAAGGTTAAAATACTAAACAAATATTATTCTAGAAGAGCGTTTTTTATTAGTGCTGTTTAATATTAAACTTGGAAAACAAATAAAAGACGATAATAAAAAGTGTCACCACAAACACGGATGGCTATCACATCTTTTTGGAAAACGATATTTTCTTTAAACTATAATTACTTCCTACGTCTGCTCGTGTCACATTTTCATACCATTATCTGATAGAAATTTGACTGTCAAACCCTTATCACTTGGATTTTTCTATAGAAATTCTTATTATAATATTATTACATCCTCATGGATTTGTGTAAACATAGGTTTTGGCAAAGAACTCTAACACTTTGGGCTTGACTGCTTAAATTAGGTGTATCATTTACATACGTTTTCGTCGGAGTAAATTCTGAGATTGACATGTATTGGCTTTACTTATTGATACTACTAGGCTACATAAACTAGTAGAAAACTATGTCATTCAGTTTCAGTTTATATCAACAACAAGCTTCTAAAACAAACATTCAACATTTTATAATACAAATTCATAGCTTTTGGACGACGACGACGAAAACATCGAAAACACATAAGATATAAACAGTGGCATACGGAGAAACTTACGCTTATTTATGTGTTCGATTCCCGCAGTACTTTAACAACCATATTCTAAAACTTGAAGCTCAATCGCTTGTAAAAATACCAATACATGCGAGTGGTAAGCTATCAAACTACAATATTTTCCTTGCAACGCCCAAGTAAACAATTCGGGTATAGATAAAAAATGTTGGAAAACTTGGAACAAACATTCGACAAGGAGAAAAAGTAATTTATTCGTCGTACGTCATATTTTTCGCCCCGCGGCCCTCGTAAAGTTTGCGTACATTACGCGACGTCGTAATAGCGGCATTCTATACGTGACAAAACATCGGTGGACGTAAATTTTGTATATGTTTTGTCTATTTGTTGTTTTTGAAACTACACAAAGTTATATAAATAGTTATTCTGAGTACAGTTACGAATTCCCATTGATGTATGGTTGTGTGCGGCTTTCAGAAGTTATATGTTGACTGATTTGTAGAATAACTAGTTCGAGGTGAGACCCACATCTACACCTAATATCAGTTTTTAAAGTTTTAATCGTAACATTGGAAAAAGAGGTTTTATACATCGATGATGTTGTAAAGCGCTTATCTAATGCTACAGTACCTAAATTTAAGACCAATTTTAGGTACTGTAGCATTTGTTTATATTTGGCTATTAGTGTCGATGCACTCTAGTATTTTAAAAGACCTAAAAGGACAAAACCAAGCAAAATATTCAACAACCGTTTATTTTAGTGAACCATTGATTTATGCAATCAATCATTTCCAATTTTTTCTTTAATTTTATTTATGCAAAAATTTGAAAACAATCTAGTTTGTTGTTACAGTAAATAGGAGCCAAACAACTGTATTGAATGCCAGTAATCCCATTCTATCGATTGCATTCCGGTTTTATCCGGTATTTGCTGTAGGTCAGCGGCTACCGACCGGCCGCTGTTCGATTGTCAATCACTAGAAAATGTGAACAGTTCTTCATTGAAGCGCTGTCAGTAAAACGGCTGGTTAGCCTCGCTAGCAACTGTGTTGACTAGCTAATCCTTGCGTCATGGGCTGAACTATTTTCGCCGTCCGTCGATACCCGTGATAAGCTTTTGATATCGCTTTTTGTTCAAAGTTGATTTAAAAAGGAACGTTGGGTTGAAATGTGCGTTTTATTTTCACACGTGAAATTCTTCTGCCTTTCGGGTTAAGTGCTAGATGATGTGGTGTGGCGACGACGACAGCCACGACTGCTGGTGAAACTGCGTTCTCGGACTAACCTACTAAAGGAGGCACCGCTGACGCGTACGCTCCGCACGCTTAACCTTATAGCGAGTGAGACGGACTTATTTTACTGTTCTCTGAGTGAATTCACAAGGAATGCTTTGTTTGTAATTAGTTATAAGTAAAAAGTTAGGATTAAATAGTTCGCATTTATCACATTGAGTCATCCTGTAATGGTAAATGTAAGTAAATAAATAAATGATATTTAAATGTTACTCAGGTACATTGCCTGTAATATTTTTTAAGGTTATAATCAAGTTAAAAGTTCTAAGTTAACTATCAGTGGTAACAATCATTATACGTATTATTTTGATGTGTACATCATCAGCTGTTTACAGCCATACGAACTAATTTTATCTCTAAGACACAAAAAACCTGACTTTGAACTTCAAGTAAATGATACAGCATTTCACCGTGTGTACAATGTGCAGACTCGTATAACAGTCCAGTTATACGAGTGAACTTTATACGAATGTTAGTGGCTATAAACCGTCGTACTATATCAAGTGCCCTGGTCTAAATGAAGGCGATACATGTAGTATTACAACCTGTCTAACTTTGTTTTTATACGCCATAAATTCAAGTGCATACGAAGATTGGAAACGAATTGTTTCTTGGTATCTTCGGGTATTAATAGTATTCCAATGTACATACATACATATTTTAAATGTAGTATTCACTGCCTTGTTCTAGTTTGATATATCATAATTATATCCTATGTCACTATAACCATACAGAATCAATCGCTTATCACCAGGCGATTTAGTGGCCAAACAAATATAAAAAAAAAACGCTGTTGGGGATGAGTTTCTTTCATGGTGCATTTTGCGCCCCAACCTCTACCATCTTAGCCACCATTTGCCTCAACTACATATTCAATAATGCTTTTAAAAATGCCATATAACATCTCAAGGCCATATTTTCATAGTTTCATAACAGATGTAGCTGAATAGTCCCGATAAAGCAACACAATATTATATATCGTTATCGTTGGGGCGTATATAAAATATTATAGAGGCACTTATTGGAGGCGTAAAAGGGTAACATTCCCGTATAATATTTTAAAATTAAGTTTTATGGGAAAACTATTACTCAAACTATTATGCCTTGCTGACTTCCTATACCCTTGGTTTGTTGAAGTACCCATTGAAGTTGTAAAAGAAAATTAATGAACAAAATAGTACGTAGAATTTGATATAAAGTAAAGGTCTCATTAGTAATTAGAAAATTATGTTTATTTTTATTTATTTTTATTTTATTTTATTTATTTGGGAAAACAAACAGTGACACATTATCTACATGATACATTATGACACAATACATAGGTAGTTCGAACAAATGTGTAACCAACGGCGTTTTCCACAGAATATAAATTAAATCGTAAACACCATCACACAAACTTATATAACTAATAAAATATACTAAGAAAACATAAATAACATTACGTTTACTGACTACTTACAACAAAGTAAGTAGTCATACTTTCATTTTATTGAATAGTTTAGTTGTAGTTAATTTTAAGTTGTAAATATGTATGTAGTTACAAACATGTAATATATTTTTGTAAATAATAAAAATTTTGATGATTTTTCTGAATTTCTTATAACTAAGATCACAACTAAGTTTTAAGTGTGAGAGAGCCATGTTTCGGCACATGGGCCGACTCGGAGTTATGCCACGGCCACACAGAAAACAGACGTGAAACAAACGCTTGAGTTGTGTTTCGTCGTGTGAGTAAGGTTACCGGAGGCCCAATCAACCTCCCCCCTCACCCCAATCTCCCTAATCCCTGAATGCCAACACTCCTCAAATTCCTAATGCCTAAAAGGCCGGTAACGCACTTGGAACACCTCTAGTGTTCCGGATATCCATGAGCGACGCCAATTGCTTACCATCAGGTGATCCGTCTGCTCGTTTACCAACTTATCCCATAAAAAAACAAACCGTTCCAATAAAAAATATAATATTTTCCACACTTGAATAACAAACCATAAATTGCTTAATAGAGAGGTATAATCGAAGTAACGCTATAGAGAGTACCGTATTATTTTATAGTATTAGATATTCGGAGTAAAGGTACTCGAGCATAATATCATAGACCCCACAAATTAATGATATTATCAAGTGGTTTCCGAAGGGCTGGATATGAAATGCACGTACTGTCATGATAACTATTTAAGTATAGGACCCGTGAAATAGTTTGGATGAAAGTTTTCGGAAACCAATAATGGAAGGTTCTCGACTTGCCCCCTTACATCCGTCAATCATCCGATTTATAACCTTTTTCAATCCAATATTTCAATGAAAACCACCCATTACTTTGAAGAGCTTTAAAAATTAGTTTCTGTGAACAGCAACTCACCGATTCGGAGAACTTCAAAGAACTTATTTAAGTATCATAACTTGATCAGTAACTAGTCGTCATTTCTTAATCTACTTAAATCATCTCAATCTCAATATCATTATGTCAAACTTATAACCAAAAGAATTCAGTTATCTTTGAAGTATTTCGAGAATTTGAAAGAGAAACAATTATCTCACATGTTTGTCCTCAGCTGATCCCTACAAAACGGAAACCCAACTAAAAGAGAGGTTAACGCTTTCCAAATCCGAGATCAACCAAATTCCTTTTGGAAACACCATTAGAAGAGCGCCTTTCACTGTTTTGAAGTGGAGAGCCACAAAAAAGTCATTGGTGTATATATTCAAGTGCATAAAGCCCAAAATCCAGCGTTAAACCGTACCTAACTAGACGTATCGAAATCGGGCATCCCTTTGCAGTGTGTTGTTTTATTGGGACCCACTGTACGTACACATACAGCTAAATTATCAAAGCCTTTCTTTTTTTAAACTTGCATGGCGATAGCACTTACAAAGACATATTTTGTGCTTTTTGACGAAGATGTTGTGAGCCTGTTTGTGTTATTGATATTAGTAGGAAAAATGTAACGTCCAATTGGTTCAGTTCTCAAAAAACAGCGCTATTTTGTGAGTCATAAACAAAATAAAGAATGATTATGTAAATAGGACACCTGAATTAAAAATTCTCTTCACAAGCAGCTAAAACACTATAACATAATATAACATCACGCCTTTTATCCCGAAGGGGTAGGCAGAGGTACCCCAGAAGTAACACCCACTTTTCACTATTTATGTTATGAGTCCCAAGTAGTAGGGGGTGAGCCTATTATTAAAACACTATAACACTAATACAAATAAAAAAATATAGTCAACATACTACAATCAAATCTCATTACTTAATCATCCTACATACATAGGTGTATATTATGTATATAATGGTACATCGAATGTTTTTCTCTAACTAGTTTTGTTATTCTCCACAGACTCGTGTCCATACCCTTGTCATTCAATTACATTTTCCTTTTTATAGTCAATATTAATTATTACAACATCTTGCATGCTACGTTAACCACATTTTTTTAGCACAATGTACTTCATGTCTACTATCTACATATACACATATTTCATTACATTTACATCAACCCTACTGGATTAGTCCACCTGTACTATGAGCGAGCCGACCTGCTCCAGCAGAAGGTACCCTTTCCCGAGCATGATATGTATGCCAGCAATCGGTCTGATTAACATTTCGTAGAGAACGGAGGACCATTTTCTATTCAACCACACTAAGAACATTACCTAGATTCCATTAATATAATAGCCACACTATTCAAGCCAATTTGTATTTGATGGATAATTTATATTGAGCACGTTGGAAGAAACCCATCAAAGCCGCTACTTCATAATGCGTGAATTTATTTAATTTGTCTAGTACTATCTTAGATAAATTGCACACATTCAGTTTCTAAGCTACCTACCATAGTAGGTTTGATTACCTAACTGGCAGCTTGGATTTGATTACAGTGTCTGTCTCACAATTTGAAGTCTTGAATTGCGCCTAGCAGGCAATAGGTTAATGCCTATTATAAAATGCAAGAAATGTTACTATTTATTTTAAATATATTATTACAGACATATATATTTTCAATATCGATAATAATTCCCATTTTTATTCTCTGTTTTTTTCCCTTTTATTCTCTATTTTCATAAACCTTATTACTTCTGAACTTCAGTGTGCGTACCATCTGTATGCCGACGACCTACAGGTGTACTGTCGGGCTAAGATCAAGGGTTTGCCTGGGGCAATCGCGAGAGTGAACGCTGACTTAGCTGCCATATACATATAATTGGTCTGAGAGGTTTGGAATAACTGTGAACAGGCAATTATGGTGGGAAGTTCTCGTACCTTGTGCAAGGTTGACAGTGCAACTATGCCGCCTGTACTGTTCAACGGTGCGATCATACCTTTCAGGGGCGACGTGAGGAATCTTGGCTTGTATGTTGACAGTAACTTAAACTGGCGTGCTCATGTCACTAGCATATGCCAACGGGTCACCGGGACGCTGCGGGCCCTGTATCGTTTGAGAAACTTTCTTCCGTCCTCTGCTAAGATAATGCTTGTCCAGTCCCATTATTGATTATGCTGATGTGTGTTTTTTCGACCTGAATGCAGATCTACTTAACAAACTTGACCGCCTTTTGAATACCTGCATTCGATTCGTCTTCAACCTGCGCAAGTACGACCATGTCTCTGCATTTCGATTGCAACTAAAGTGGTTGCCCATACGTCAGCGCAGGGAACAACGGGCGCTAACCACTTTATTCTCCCTTCTTAATTCTCCCAATTCTCCTACTTATCTTTCCTCATATTTTCAGTATGTGAGCGCTAACCATAGCAAATACTTCCGTTCTTCTAATAATCTTCTGTTACAATGTCCCACACATCGAACTGACTTCCTTCACTCTTCTTTTTTCGTCCGATCCATCTTGCTGTGGAATGCGATGCCGACGGATATCAGGACGGCGACCAGTCGTCTGTCCTTCAAATTTAAGGTTCGTGAGTATATACGGAAGAGGCTAGCAGACTCAACACACACTTAGGTCTTGTACGTATTTATGTATATATGGACTGCCTCGTTGGCCGAGTGGTCGCAAGTGCGACTGCCGGGCAAGGGGTCTCGGGTTCGATTCCCGGGTCGGGCAAAGTATTACTGGGTTTTTAAAAAATTCTCAGTAGTAGCACGGAGTCTGGAAATGTGCCCGGTATATGGCAATAGGCTCACCCCTATTACATGGGACTCGTAACATAAATAGTGAAAAGTGGGTGTTACATTGTACAGTGGCATTAAGTGCCGTAATGTGCACCTCTGCCTACCCCTTCGGGGATAAAAAGGCGTGATGTTATGTTATGTTATGTGTATAATTATATATGTATAAATGTTATATTATGTTATGTATTTTCCTTCGTATATTTAGGTATATATATATGCCCCATACTTATTTGTCGACTGTTCGTTTTGCATTACGTATATATTTTAATACTTCTTCATTATATTTAATTAGTATATATATTGTGTGATATGTATAATTATATAAGATGTTAATTTTAATGTTAATGTTAATTGTATGTAATGTTAATTATTGTGTCATTCTAATAAGTGTTAAACGTTTACACCTACTATTGTGTCTCTCTGCATTACCCTGAGGTTGACTGTTAGAGAATGCCACTAGGCATTAAGTCCGCCATTGTACATCTACAAAAAGTGTAAATAAATAAAAATAAAAATATAATAATTAGCTAAAATTAAAACTACCTAAAAAAACTTTTTCCCCTACATCCATTAGACCAAGTTACCTCACATAACGTCAGGCAAAAACTACTTTCATAAGAAAAACGAGGAGACTGTCTCTGAAGACTAAATGACTACGTCAGTCGTAAAATTAGATAAGTACTCATAAAAATGTGTAATCAAACATACTGCCGCTGTTTCTTACTTTACCAAACGTACCTTTTTGATTAAACATTTTTTGACTCTTAGTTAGGATACGAGGTCTAGAATTGTGACTAGTATTGAATCGAAATATTTTTAAAACGTAAACAAATGTCTAACATATAAGAATCACTCCACAAACTTTTTTGGTACGATGCGTGGCCCTTGTATCCGTATGTAGTTCTCTTACTTCTATGAATTAGATAACGTAAAAATTACCTAATTAAATTCAAAACCACAAATTTGAAACTCCGAATCCAAAAAAATAATCCAAACAATGGGAGAAGCCTATTATATAATATGAACTACAATTTGAAGCGAGGTTTACATACAGTGTAGCGTTCATAAGAATCCAGGGCACGAATGTTAGATATTTCGCCCGAACTGAACAAAACAGTTGCAAACGTAACGACGTTTATACGTCAAGCCATCTATTTCGACATAGATTCATCCCTGGAGAAATTCCGTAGTGGCGGAATAACGCTCAGTGTAAAGCTTTCAATCCAGCGCTCACTTGAATGGGATCAAACATAACTCCCAGCTATATGCTTTTTGGCGCACCGTGATATATTCAAACTATATGGTCCGGTAATACATAACATCAAGGCTTTTACTCCCCGAAGATAGCAAGAAGTTCTCAGTTTTCGTAAAATCTTCTTTGGGTAAAACCATATCTTGTTTCTCCTTGATGGACCTGTCATAAGAACCATTGATAGTTTTCCGACTTACATAATTTGACTTCCTTTTTGGTGAAACTCTGAAACACAATTGACGTATAATAACATACCTCTTTTGTAATGACAACGTGATAAATCGTATAAACTTACAGTTTTTATAGTACACATATCTGAGGGAAGTAGAAACTATCATTTATTTCTTCTTCTCTCATTATTATGAGAAGATATTTCTTCTGATTCATTTCGTTGCGGACACCAAAATAGTTATTCACGTCCCTGGGATGCGCCGGACTTTAGTGTTCTGGTGTTTTCATAATTGTGTCTACTGTAAATCCTGGCTTACAAGAGTTGTAGCAGTTTAGGGAAATCATGGCGGGCTTGTCCTATAAAATAAGTACAAACATTTGCCACAGTGTAAACTCTAACCAAGAACGCCATACCAACCGTAATGGATTCTGCCGAGCAGCTTAACTTCACTCAGAGCCGAACCAATCTAGAGAGAAAAAGAAGGAAAAATAAAGGAACCATTTCATCTCGTAAACATTAGGCAACCTCAATACCTATGTTCAGATTTTAAGAATTTCAGACAGCTGACATAATGTGGGTTACAGATTTCACTGGCCAGACGACGACCTAGATCGAGTTTTACAGCACCGAGACACTAAAAATTTTTACGCCATTTTTATGTTACTTTAACGTTACCAAAATCCCTTAATACCGAATCCTAGGATCTTTAGGAAACCCAGATTTTGAGTAAAGTTATTATCATCAATTGTGGTTGTTTTTAAACACAGTTAAAATTTTGTTTTGAGTACAGAACAATATTAAATTTTAAATACTATATCGTATGCAAGTTCGTACTCAAGCTGTCCAAAAGAAAAAAAAAGTCTTAGGTACCATTTCTTCAGATAATATAACGTGTACTGTCACAACAAAACTTCAACATTTTGAACATTACTCTTACAAACATAAAGTAACAAATTGTCAGCAAAACGCAGAACAAAATAATCCCTGTTTACTCGGCATTGTTTCTTTAAAAAGTCTTGGGAACGGTACCCGTGTACAGTCGCATACTCCTTTAAATCCGTGGACTGAGAAAATAGGAGCAGACATATCGTATGTTATTTCCTTGTTTCCATTTCAGACAGCTTAAAGTGAAACGTGCTGTTATGCTGTGCTCTACCGTGTGGGACGATTTAAACTTTCAAACATATCATTTTACTTGTAATTGTTAAGTTAACATTTATATATTTAAAGTAAAATGAAATTAAAGTAAAATATCACTATTGTCGAAGGAAGAAGTAAAAGGAAACTGTTTCGTTGGTTGCATGGCTACTGGAGCAACTACCGAGCAAAGAGTCGGAGTTCAATTCATATTTTGATTTATTTATTTTCAACCATGATCATCTCACTGCAGGGCAAAGGCCTCTTTACCCTCCTTCTTTCAATTCATAGGTTGAGCAAAATGTTATTGTGGTGTGTCGGTGTATAAAAAGTTCTCTTTATTGATACGGAGTCCAAAACTGTTCCTAATACATGGATATATTATATACGACTATGCCCCCCTGACTCATAATATAGTCATTTTACGTTATTTGAATTTATCAGTAATAGAAGATTCTCAAAGCTGAGAGATACATAAGTATTTTATTATTATTTCAACTAATTAACAGCAGCTATTATCATAATGCAGTCGCGAGAGATAGAGGATACAGGTGGCAAACTGTCGTCTGACGTAGAGGACTAAATGAGATGCCAGTTGTCATAGTGAATATCTTCGGTTAGTTATGATGATAATGAGTCTATGCAACTTTGCAACCAATTATTTGACGTTAAAAAACATAATTTATTAGAAATATCTATCCATAGAAATATTCGTTAGGTTCTTTAAGTACATCAGCATTTGGTCCAAGCGTCACGTCTTCTCCGGCAAACCTCTTTTTATTTACTTCTACCACAGTCTTAACAAATCTATAATAATGAGCCATACGGTCAGAACTTCTCGTTAAATTTGGTTTATTCCATTTCCGAAGGTATTTATCATACAATTCATCCACATCGTTTAAGTCATAAAGTTTGATATCTTTTATTAACTTATGTGGTAACTGTACTTGGCGAGGTTCTTCTTTTACTATATGATCATCTGAAATACAAGTTATTATTAATTTTATCACATATTATACTCAGACAAACAAAAATCACAGTTTCAATAAAATTCAAGTGATCTGTCGAAATCCATGAAAAAATTGTCGCAAATGGAAATAAGAGTCACTCTTATACTGATAAAGTTTAAAATTACTAAACAAATACTTACATGGAACTATATCCAAAGCATAACGATCTTCTATTGTATCAGGATCTATATCTGCGTATCGATTCAACTGATAGGCTATGACATCACCTGGATGCCTTTTGTTTAAATCATTTGCTTTTTGCAAATTTTTAACGAAGTTATTATACGCTTCTTCTTCACTTTCAGGACTGTTATACACTCTATGAAAATGAATTTTAAATCTTTCAAATAATGCTGTCGTATCTTCCTCAGTTCCCACAAACTTTATCAAGAAAATTATATTAATAAATGCTGTGTTTATCAAGAAGAGCATATTTATTATAAGGCCCTTTTGCTGTATTCAAATTTATAAGCAGTCTTCATTTAACGATACAAGAGCGGGTGAGTAATTTCCGATCAATTTTCCAACCAGTTTCAAAGTTAATCAATTTTGTCTCACAGCTACACTTGACCTAACAAACGATGATGAAACGTTTCTTTAATCACAAAAACAAATATTATCCTCAAATCTCAGTGTGTGTTATCTAATTCGGCGTAAAACAGACGAATTGAAATTCTACACGGTTATAAGCGGCAAACAGTCGTCTTTATTAAATCTCTTGTTATCTGACATTGTATCGATACAAAAGGAGAGATTCCGAGAGTTCTCAACAGAATGAGGAAAATTTACATTACAAACAAAAAGAGAAGAGGAACATCCCAGACGTGAAATTACAACCGTTGGGATCGTATCATGGTTCAGTGAAGCTGGCGCAAAATAATATGGCCTTAGAGGGCCTATTGAGCATTTCGAACGGGGGCTTTATTTATCACTGACTTCACAGATCCACCGTCGACCTTCCTGGAAAAAACATATCATTGGAAACTATAAATAACGAAGAGATCTCGGTAACAAGAGATTTTCGCGTCTGCTTAGCCTAAATAACACTAGCGTAAACAATGATGTCTGGATCGTATCCAAATATTTGCATACAAATCTACTTGTGTATGTATAAAAATATGAAACAAAAGATATAAAGAAAAAGTCTAGTTTGGAGAGAATATATTGGCTTCCCTACTAGTAATAATGTGAGACTGTTACTGTACTGCTGATTGTTGACGCCTATTCTCGTAAAAGGTGTGATCGTTGTAGTGTGTCGATAAAATACAAATAAATATAACTCTTATCTATAGTAATAATGTTTTAACTTACGACTAAACAACCTCTTAGTACATTAGAGACAGATTTAAAATCAAATCAGTCCGTTAATACAAACACGAAGTCCTACATAAAAAAAACATATTCAGAATATCTCACCCAAGATTACGTATATACTCTCGATACCTTACAATTGAAATATAAAACAGAGCCACATAGACACAATATACATTACAAAATTGTGCATAAGGACATGAAAGCCTTTATAATCAAATTTTCCATGACACAATATTCATATGGACCTATGCCATCAATAGTGAGGGCACGAATTTAATTTGGGCTCTTTGATCTAATATAATATTCAGGGGTCGAACTTTAAATGCGTTAGACCCGACGGTAATCTCTGCGTGTCCTTACGATTAAAATTTTCCCATCGTTAGGATCGTAGCTGATGGAATTTTGTAATAAATTAATGGGATTCGGAAGATAGGTTTGTGTGCACAATAAATTGTATTTATTTATGTAATAGTTTTGTTATTTAATTAATATTAAAAGTAATAAATCCATGATACCAAACTATAAATCAGCAATCAGATTCCTACTTCCTCCGACAGCATAAACAATGTTATATGATATTACAGTACATGACACGTTATAATAAAAACCGCTAATGACTTTAACCTGTAACAATCCTTAGATATCTGTATTGTTAATAATAAAATAATAATACATAGTTGAGGAATGAGACTACACATCTCTTTGTATCTCTCAATCACGTCCAGTACATTAATTTAATTATTTCATTCCAATCAACATTACATCACAATAACCATTACTTATTTGGGTGAAGATGCGACACAAAAAGTATATACTTTATCACAATAACAATAAAAGCTGAATTACAACAGATAAGTGTCAATAAAGTTAACGAAACTTGTCCAACAAACATGACAATGTAGGCGATGTCACAACTAATAGGTAACTAATCAGATAACAAAACTTGTACTCGCTTGTCGCGAACTAAACTTTGTATCAATATTTTCGCTTGACATAATATTCGGACCCGTATTGACTCCCATTTTTTCATCCGAACGAACTTGTATACGAATCATTCTATATGTTTACGTCCCTTTTCAAATACCATCAAACTCAAACCACAGATGATTTATTGTTGAAATATCGGTGCACGAGTATCCGCCGCAAAACGATTTCTGCCTAAAAATATATTGGCAAATAATAGCAGAACATAAATCTCTGTATTTTATAACGCAAATGAGAAACCGCTATCGAATCACCTCGTAAAGGGATCGCGCATCGGATGACGTCATCATAATTATTAAGCTTTACAAAACTGGACCTATAATTGCGAATGTCCAACCTTAATCAAAAATTCTTTGGTAATCAAAAATTTTTGATCTCTGCAAATTAACACAAAAAATGAAAACGATTGGAATAATGATTGGACACGGACAGGTATGTTTTTAAGGCTGTCGTTAGCGGAGCTTGTTTACGTACTGGCAATGGCGTACGTAGGCTTATGAGATCTAGATCGCCTATGTTATGAGGCTATTATTCTTTTAGAAGCTGTTCAAGGTACATAATACGTGACTTTTTTCAAGGATGAAAAGACAGGCGCTCACGGATAACACTCTATCGGCTAAAATTGATTTTCCAGGTGAAATATTGTAAATTTTCTAGCTGCGCCAAGATGAACGCAGTGTCAGCGAAACGTCAGCATGTATTTTGTAACTCGCTCGTAAATACTTCTAGTGCCAATTTAGCCTGTATATCGCCAGTTTTGATAAAAATGACGCTTACCAACTTGCACTAAAGAGACAATGAATCTCATACTTGTTTCTTTCAGTTTAATCACTCAAAAATATCGGTAAACGGGGTTACTACTTTTTTATTGTCAATATATTAAATTATATCTACGTATTACCTACAAACAAGATTCAGAATTCGTAAAATGTCGGACACAAAGAAATTATTCTTCTAATTTAATCATTGATTTTTTGACAATCAAAGCATTATTGGATTTTTCGTAGGCGTCAGCAATATAGGGCAATTCCTTTACCAGTATTTTTCTTGACTAAGTAAGAATTATGATTACGTTCAAAATGTAATTGAGTCTCTTTATTACGGAAAATTAAGCCGCATTTACAAAAATGTAGTCAAAAAAGGACAAATTTAGGCTTTAGATATGATTAAAAATGGTACCTAATGAGTTGGACAGTTTAGAATGAAACCTAATGTAATTCTGAGTGTCCTATAATAAAGCCATATGATATAAACGTACCTTGATTAGGTAGTTTTTAATTGAAATAAGAATAATTTGTATTAAATGTGAAACATACTAAATTAATTATTGTGTTTTCGGCTTAATCACATGACTGTTTAACGTAGAACTCGACTAGTTTACTAGACAGTAGCAGCGTGACGTATTGCTGCTCATGAATATGAGCCTCTAGCATGGCTTGAAACTGATCGAGTTCCTCGTCAAACAGTTACGTGAATAAGCCGAAAACATAATAATTAAGAATAATTTGAACTGTACCTATTTATTTATATTTTGAAATTGTTTGATTGAACCTTACCTAATCATACCACTCAAGAAATAATCAGGAATGTTTTATGTACCTAATAAGCAAATTGCCACCTTATGTATTACCCCGTATACTCCACTATTGATCGTAACAATAGTATACGAACAAACGTTACACAGATTATAGTAAATTCATTATCAAAGATGAGTGTTTACTCTCCTGTAATTAAACACAAAGGAATTTCGCTAACGTTATTAATTCGTAATAAATATCTATTAGTTGGTTTAAATTAGATTATATAAGACTTATTGAGATTGTAGACTAATGGGAAATGTTATACAATTAAACTGTCAAACACCAAGCGGTCACCGGTGACCGCAACCTATTGTTCTACCTATAATTGTGTCTATAACGACGGTACTCGACGAGTTAAGTTACGATGTTCAATCAAAATAAAATAAATTGTTATGTGTATTTTGACAAAGTTTTCATAACGGATTTCTTGTTATTGTGTTAGCGTGTCTGCTGATATGATTTAATAGTTGAATATATTTGGTTTTCGTCCCTTTTTATTTTCATACATTTATTCAAAACTCTCTACTTTAGATAAAAAAAAAAGATTCTTAAAAAATCGGAAACGTGCCTGTGATTCAGAGATAAAAATATCATCATTTCAAGAAGGAACAGCTTTTTACATTAGGTCCATGGTCCATTAATAATAGGGATATCTTGCATTTGTACAATAATTATCAATTAGGTACTAAAAAATCTCAAACCAGTTCAGTCAAAGGTTAAAAATACTGGTGTTCATAATTTAAAAACAAATATTTTATCAAAAATCTATTCTATTTTTAAATTATCATTGAAAAAAAAACCTAAATAGCTTTCTTTTCATTACATTTTTGGTACAATTACACAAGGAAGTTAATCGTGGGATCAGAAACACTCCTTAGATCTTCAGGTGCACTTGAGGCGGCACTCGCGAACAACGAGGTTTCTAACAAGATTATTTTTCACTTTCGAACTTAATCCTCCACTCGCACCGAACGTGAGACTGGTCAAAGATATCCAATTTTAGTTTTTTTTTCTTTCACTTAGCTCCTGTGATGTTGTTTCTTGAAGAGAAACTAACGTTGAGGCGTACTAACAATGCAGTTACTTGCAAGTGTAACCAAAACACAAGAGAATTTTATGGTGTGAAGTCGTTTTTTTAAATAAGTGATCTAATATTTATTGCATTCGTCACAATACAATGGGGCCTATCGTTAGTGTCAGAAGAGTTTTTTTGTTCAATCACAGCAGCTATCAATTATTATCGAACGACCAATGATGTGACACTAGCTAATTCGTATAATACGAAGAAAGTGGGTTTATATCACTGTCATTTGGTGAGCAAACATACGGTAGGTTCCATTGTAAGTGCGCCTTTTGAAATGATCTGCATTTCACAAAAATATATCGGAACATGCCAAATAAGCATAACATAACATAACATCACGCCGTTTATCCCTGAAAGGCTAGGCAGAGGTGTACATTACAGCACTTAATGCCACTGTACAATGTAACACCCACATATCACTATTTTTGTAATCAGTCCTATGTAATAGGCGGTGCGCCTATTGCCATATACCGGGCACAATTCCAGACTCCGTGCTACTACTAAGATATTTTTTAAAAACCCAGCAGCTAAATAAGCTCACCCTAAAAACAAGACTTGCACATTTTTTATTCGTTTAGTCTCAACAATCATTTTAGTTCATTTTACTTATGACACCATCTTTTACAGCAGCAACAATGTATTTTAAAGTCACTCCAAAAGACAAACGGGTATATAAACTGCCGTCCAGCTGATAGTTGTTTGACCGCTTGACTCGACTCAGTTCGTAATAAAAACGAGTGATGTACACAGTTCACTAACAAACATGCTGATACTTCTTGTTTAATCACCTTTCAAAGTTACAACACAAGTTAAACCCAGGACAGTTTACCCAACCAGCCGCAACATAGTAAGTACTGGGACTAAGTGCTCTGTTTCTTGAGTTTTATGCCAAATTTTGAGTTCGTCAACTCAATGTTGGACTCAGAACTTGGTTCATGTTTTACATGTTGTTTCTGTTTGCTATCTTAGGTATTTTACTCGTGCTTTGAGATTTTTATATTGACGAATGGCGTGTTAACTTTAGACATATATTTTATATATTATAATAGACAATATAGCATATATATTACATTACATAACATCACGCCTTTTATCCCCGAAGTGGTAGGCAGAAAAGCACATTATACCACTGTACAATGTAACACCCACTTTTCACTATTTATGTTACGAGTCCCATGTAATAGGGGGTGAGCCTATTGCCATCTACCGGGCACAATTCTAGACTCCGTGCTACTACTCAGAATTTTTGAAAACCCAGTAATATTTTGCCCGACCCGGGAATCGAACCCGAGACCCCTTGCCCGGCAGTAGCACTTGCGACTACTCGGCCAACGAGGCAGCATATATATTACCTCTATAATAGACAATTAATACATAGACATATAAATATATACGATACGAACTTCAAACCTTCAAGAAAAGAGCGTATTCCTTTTTAAAAGGCCGGCAACGCACCTGTGACTCCTCTGGTGTTGCAGGTGTCCATGGGCGGCGCTGATCGCTTACCATCAGGTGATCCGTCTGCTCGTTTGCCTCCTATTTCATAAAAAAATAATATAATAGAGAATATAAGAGAAAATTAAACGGTGTGCTACATCTGTCTATCTGTCTGTTTATTTCTATTTAATATCTATTTTATGGCAGAGACTTATTATTATTGTCTGTCAACAATAATAATAAGTCTCTGCCATAAAATAATTCTATGTGGTAGCAACATAAAAGCTTGAGTTTTCCAAGCATTAACCGCGGTTCATGCATCAATGGAAGCCTGACAAAACGGTATCCAATACAAAATATTTTAACAGGCTGCTCCAAATTCCATATTTATGTGTGCCTAGTGGCTATAATTTATGCCAAACAATAGCGATCTCAAAATAATATCTAGCAGCTATAAAAACATCGCACAATGGCCGGCAGACGGGTGTGAACTAAGTCCCAAACAAAGTTGCAC
This sequence comes from Spodoptera picta, assembly GCA_038387885.1. Taxonomy (NCBI): domain Eukaryota; kingdom Metazoa; phylum Arthropoda; class Insecta; order Lepidoptera; family Noctuidae; genus Spodoptera; species Spodoptera picta. The sequence continues at coordinate 99,046 of JAZHFQ010000328.1, forward strand.
GTATTAAATAAAGCGTTGATGTATGGCCAACGTGATTAACCCTCGAATTTCGGCGCGGAATTACGGCAGTTACAGACGTCGCCAGAACTTTTCTTTAGGTGATAAACGTTCTCGCAAATTGCCCACATTTATTCGATGCTTCAGGAAACCGCCGCTAATGTGGACCGAGAGAAATTCCTCTTTGTGAACCACCACACACCTCTTTATACACTATGATGACGTATTCATTCATACAACATTGAACTTTACTGAACACCCGTTGCAAATGAATTGAGTCAAAATTGCGCTTTAAATCGTTTTATGGTTCAACGCGAGATTATCGGAAAATGTTTCCGTGGAATTAATTTAATTTCAATTATAATTATCGCGCAAACGATATGCTGCTGTTATGTTGTGATGTGTCTAGTGTTATGGCGTGTTAATTGATTGTTTTAAGTGCTGCGATGGGACGCTGTTGAGTGCTAGGTATAATATCAATATTTCCAATTTATATGAGTAATTATGAAATATGTTTATCGAGCAAAATTTTCATTATGATAATAATATCCGAATGCACGGTTGGCGCAATGGTTGGGCATCTGGCTGCCGCGCAACGTGTCGCGGGTTCTTTGTCTGATCCACAGATTGTTGTTCCGGGTCTGGGTGGCATGTGTATGTAAACTTGAATGTTTATAAACGCACTCACGACACAGGAGAAAACCCTAGAGTAGGGCAATGTTTAAAAAAAATATCAGCAACCAAAATAAATACAAATAAGTAAAAGAAACGGTTTCAGTTTTTTTATCAATCAATGATGGAAAGTATTTTTGACAGGCTTCAATATATAATAACCAAGACCTTTGTGACCTACATACATATGAGTTCAGATTAACTAACCCAAAAAGACAATTTCTACTGCCATTATACAAGGGTGTATGATGAGAAAAAATAACATTTATAGATGTTATTACGATTTATGTTATTCTTTTGCCCATTTGAAGCTCCGGGATATTTTCGTTTGGCATTTATCTCCCGTGAAGGTCAAAGTTTAGTACATTAGCCGCGCAGAATCGCAATCCGTTTTCGGCTTTTAAAGGTAATCTCGATATTATTTTGGCTATACCACGGAAACCAGGGATTTTTGAACTTAATAAGATTATTATTTGGAACGAATATTTTGTCTTATTTGTTTTTAATATCTTTGATTTTTTGTTTTTTAAACAGAATAGAAGTTTTGTTTTGTTTGAAGAAAAGATGACGTCATATTGTATGGTCTGTAATGTTACTTATACATGGAAGATACCATAAAGGCTGGCTGAGTTTAAACCTCTATCCATTTTTTATGGCATAAGCCGGTAAACGAGCTGACGAGTCATCTGATGTTCGGCGTCACGCATGGACACCTGGAACACCAGAGGTGTTACGACTAATTATTTAGATCCGACGGCTCTCAAAGTCACTGATTGTGGAAATAATCGCGATTAACAAAATGACAAAACGTACATTGTCATATTACTTTGGGAAACACGATAAAGAAACAAGATGAAGAAAAATCACCACCTAAATATATCACTATTCTTTCTCAATAAATCTTATATAGCAATATGCGATCAGAATATCAGAAAGCATAAAATGAGCAAAGTAATCAAGTGTCGAATATTACTCAAGTCGCCGCATCGCGCGTGTCGGTGTAAAAATTTGCAAATTTTCCTGGCGTAAAATCTATTCCTGTGAAAAATGCATCGGGGGCTGCTTTTGTCTTCCCGCGGAAAAAGTCACGTTCAATAGACAGCGATGGTTACCGAACGGTTATCGAGTAGCTGGTGCACGTAGACTTTGGCAAACTGGAACGTTTTTAGGATAAAATTTGAATACGTTAGTTGGTTAGCTAATTTTGAGTCTAATCTTTTAGGTGTAATGTCTCTTTTTTGCTTTTTATTGAGGGGGCTTGTGATTCGTTTGGTACTTGAATTATAGATTCATTCTTATTTAGGTTATTTTCGGCACAAATGGGCCGGCTCGACCGGAGTGATACCACGGCCTCACAGAAAACTGACATGAAGCAACGCTTGCGTTGTGTTTCGTCGCGTGAGTGAGGTTACCGGAGGCCCAATTACCCTCCCCTTCCTCAATCTCCCCAATCCCTGAATCTCCAACGATCCTCAAACTCCTAATCCCCAAAAAGCCGGTGACGGACTTGTAATGCCTCTGGTGTTCCAGGTGTCCATGGGCGACGCCGATTGCTTACCATCAGGTTATCCATCTGCTCGTTTACCGACTTATGCAAAAAAAAAAGAGTGGAGGCAGTCCTTTGGTATTTTGTAAAATACTAACAGCCGGTAGGTATGAAAGAAATTGCATTAACTATATTGACTGGTTGACAATCAAAAATTTGTTTTTATTTATTTATTTATTTAAGTTTTATACAATTGCATAAGGAGGACTTAATGCTAACAGCATTCTCTGCCAGTCATCCTTTGGGTAGTGCAGAAATGTATTTGGTAGGTGGTAAGCTGCAAAACTGTTATGAGAAATAGTGGTAATTATCCAAATTAATAAAAGGGTATCAAAAGCATACATAAAATACTTTTTTTTTTTTTTTTAAACCAGATTATTCCTGAATATGACGCGTCGCGTTCCGCGCGCGCCTCAAGGAGCCATCGACCACCACAGATGGGGCCTAACAGGGCTGATGCCGATACGGAGCCGCGGAAGACTTAACGGGTTGCCGGGGCTCCGGCTCGAAGTGCAGGAGTAGGAACGGGGTGGTTTTTAGTCAGTAAGAGTCTGACACTCCCTCCCGCCTCACCCGGGCGGGAGAAGTCATTGGATGATTTTCCCCCCTCAAAAAAAAAAAAAAAAGATTATTCCTGAACCGAATGGTCAAAGATTCATTATGATAATAGTCATTTCTAGTGTTACATAGTACTAGATTACTCAATAGGGTAGTAAACTAATTTTTTTTATGTCCATCTGGCAGATGATTTTAAAACATTACACACGTAGGTATGTTTTCTTTTCATACTTTCGACGATATATTGATTTGAAATATCGTGTGACGTCACGATTTACAATATTTTATAGGATAGAGTGAGACGTAACGACCTCCCACTCCTGAACTTAACTCCGTTTTATCTAAGTATAGTTACCTTATACGACAAAATAAAAATATGTGTCTAATATTTTATCATTATCTAACTAACGGGCTAATAACATTTTTAATTTATAGAGGTAATATGACATATCAGATATCGGTACATCTATGTGATCTGTGTTTCAGTATTTTCTTGTCCAAATTATCGGTCTCCAAAGAGAACTGAGTCTACTAATTAATGAAAAAGTATATTTCGATAATATTCCGTATCATTTAACATTACTCATATTATGTGCGTACTAAAATTGCTTAACAACGCAACCCAGTAAAGCGGCAAATATATCACGAACACGATACACATGAAACAGCAGCGCCAATTACTTTATGAAATAATTCCACGAGTTTCATTTTTACACAAATATTTACGCGATGCTTTGAGGCTTTTCGACAATCCCTTTGACCATTAAAATAAAGCGATTGAAAGAAATAAAAGTTTTACACACTTCATTTAGTCGGGGTTATTGAAAATGTTTGTCTCGGCAGACAGACGGCTTTAGGACCCCTAAATCTTTGGTGTGACAATTTTTCAAAGGCATCAGCCACCGCAGACAAGCCAACGTACGCGGATTATGTTACTCTGTGTCCAATAGAACAAAAGAATGCTTAAAACTTTTGATATCTCGCTTTTTCGAATATTACCAATCTTATTTATATCAAGTACTAAAAATATGTTTTATTAAATTCTGTAGCTTCATATTCAAAATGATTTTAACATTATTTGGTATTCGCTAGCAACATTTATGAAATTCTAAAATTGGAAGTTGAAAATGAGCATTAAATGGTGTTACAACCTCTTGTTTTCTATCTCTTTAGTCGTTTCGTGGATTTGGCGTACTCATGAGGCCGATTAAAAGTGAATTAATTTAATGGCAATCCAAAGAAAGGGTAGCTTTTACCAGAAATGAAATCATTAAGGATTACGGGTTTGTTGTAGAAAGAAGTATCGTCGTATTATCGTAAACAATTATTTGGGGCCTCATAATCGCTCACTTTACGAGGAACAGGATATTGAGCTGCCCCAACTTTTGCGTCAACAAAGCAGTTTGATGTAGTTCTCCCCAGTTAGACAAGCAGAGGCTCCAATATTTATGACAACTTCGCCGCTTGAATACAAACATAAAGTTCAAAACTAGCTTAACCCTTTGGGAGAGCTCTCATCTAGCCGGAAATCCGAACAATTTGGTAGGAATTGAACAGTTCTGTTACAGCCTCAGTGTTTCAGTTACTTATTTGACCGCTTTGAGCCTGGCTGCCAGTTTCTTGTGCTTTTGAAGGAGTATTTACAGAATCTCATTTACTGTGGTGCCATTAACGAGAATAAATTGATGTCAATACCTATTTATTAATTTCGTTTATTCCCCTACTCGATTAAGCACTCTTTATCAAATTATGCATATGAACGTATACCATAACCCGTTCTTTCCGTCTGCAGAGTTCGAAGTAACTCTTCCTTGCTTTCCCTGAAGACAAATATTAGCGCTGGTTAGTTGACAGTGAATGCCTTCTTGATTGTGATACCTTAGCCTTTGTGTGGATAGTAAAAAGTTTGATGTCTGATTGTGGTACAATAACTACTTACCCGTAATAATAATGTAACAGTGACAAAATAATTTAAATGAATATTACTATACTTACTCTGGGTCTTCATTCATCCTCAATATCATTCTTAGTTCAGGGTCTATGCGCTTCGCTGTTTTTCTCAAATAGTCTCTTCTTTCATCATCAGAATAATCAGCAAATTGATTTGGTAAGACCTTTTGTTGTGTGAATGTTTGTGCATTTATACTATTTATGTACCTCAAAGTTTGAATGAAATTCAGGTATCGCTGATTGTAGTCATATTCACTTTGAAACGTCCGATGATATCTCTTAGTGAAATCTTTATAAAGTTGTGGCGCATCTTTTAATTTGAATACAAAATTATTATCCATTTTAACAAGAGAAATTAAATATAACAGTATCACTTCCAGAACAAAACAGTTCTTCATTGTTCATAATAAATTATTTGGTTTTGCGATTATTCTTCAAATTCTTAACTTCAATGGCTGCTACTGAGAGATTGAATCAATCTTATCTAGCTGATGTGAATCCGTGAAATTTCAATAAAAACACAATTTCCGAGTCTTATCTGCAAATGTCATCGTAAAGAGTTGGGGCAGTCGTAAAAACTACCGCTGGATGCGGGGAGTTTCTTTTGGGATATCATAATTACCATGATAACACGCCTCCGGCTTCGTAGGTCGACCCTTTCCCTGTCACCGGCTCGCTGGTCGACTGCGGCCGGCCTGGTCACGCCCTCCAAACATCGGGATTACTTGGTATTTTAATATACTTACATATTTATCGCAAGTCAAGACCATTTAAAATTATGATTACTTCAAAATTCTGTATTGGTAATATTATTAAAGGCGTGATTAAACAAACTGTCGAATTAAAGTCAGAAAATCGAAACAAAATAAAGACAAACACATATAAACGTCAGATGGTCAGAAACATGGCTCCTATTTGCTATAACATATCCCTACAAAAGGGCGAATTCAATGTTATGGACGCAATTTATTCTACATCAAGATTCGGTCCCAATGACACTCAGGCATTCGCATTTGTAAAAGTCAATGAAATATCTCAAAGGCAATAGAAACGTACCCACCCGTTCGTTCCGTCGTTGGTGGTTCACAGCGAGCGGCGGTATTCGCCAAATAAATGGATATAAATGTATCGCCGTAAAGAGACTGAACTTACTCGACTGTGACCGGAATACGCCCTCGAAAATAGTGTAATATGAAATTCAAACCGCGCGATTTATAACATTGTTATTATACACATAGACGGTTCTGTTTGCAATCCTGGTTTGGATTCGAATGTCGTCCAGTAAGTATGTGTAGAAATAAATGTTTAATGTTGCTAATATTTAAGTTAAGGTTTATATTGTAGGTACTACTATTGTTCAATGTTCTACTGATGTACTTCATAATATACTCTATACTGGTGTACTTTTAATACGGTTCGGTGTAAATTTTAGCATAATGCGTTATTTCGCTTACAGTACCTGAAAGACAACCTTATTTTATTTTCGACAGTAAACTCAATATCTCCTTTTACATAAATCACGATTACCTCATAAACATTTTACACACATGGTCAAACATATTCTAAGATCCTCGCTAAAATCCTTCTACCGAAGTTCCAATCAAATTCGCATATCGACAAAAATGTGGAGCCAAATACCTTCTGAAAGACATTACATTTTACGAGACGCTGAAACAGCTCTATAAGTGCAGTTTTGGCGGGTCACTGTGACTAGTGACCAGTTAATGGTCTGTGAGTACCTCCCTTTTCTTGTACCTGAGGGAGGTCACCTCGCTCTCGGTTTTTGGTTGGACTCCTCGTTACGTTGGCTCACGTCTTCTCTTTTAACCGAGCGCCAGCAACTGTTGACTTTACTAAATATACGGAGACTGCTTCTACGTGTTTAAATGTATGTTAGTTGAATGTTAACGTGAAAGATTGTTTGAATTCTAATGAACACTGCATTTACGCTTCGCTTCAAATGTTTGGAGACATTTCCAGTTTGAAATTACTGAGAATTATATTATAATTTTAGTTGATATAAATAAATTTTACAAGAAGCGGCACGCTTCTTTTAAACTTTATTTATAGGTCTTGTAAAAGTTAATAACAATATAAGGTACAATATAGGGAATTATAACCATGCAGGCAATTAAAGATATTAACTAAATTCTGAATCGACTTGGTTTGACCTAGGACAAATTGAAGTCTAAAACGACGATCAACTTTGCAGACATTCTTTCTCAAGGATTATTCTTAACCATTTGTTAGCTTCAAAAACCCATTTACCTTCCAGATTTGTAGAAGTCTAGTTTAGATATCTTTAAAATATTCTAGTTCCGTTTATTTGTCAACTAAGTCATAATAAAACAGCAATCTAGAAGCAGTAAACAACTAAGTGGAGAACCTTATCAAACTTTTATAAAACATTATTTTTATGGGTCCTTGCAAAATGGAAGTTGAATTACGAATTCTGGCTGCGGCGAAGGAACATTTACAAGATCTTTAGGTGGAACTTCGCTCGTTATCTAAAGAGTATCCCGGGACGGCGACTTACATGTCTTACCTAAGATTCAAGGGGATCGGTCTGCGCCGAGATTAAAATCAGCGGCCGCAACGGATACCGATACCATTATTCTTAAGAAAACTCGTGTTATGGGGTTTAATTGGGCTATGATATGTTTGGATGAGTTATTTTTTCGCTAAAACTTACCAGCGTAAGAAAATATTTTAATCGACTGCTTTGGTGTTTGAGTATTTGCTTGCATAGCTGCTAAGAATGAACTTGACCTGTACGAGACCTGTCTCGCTCTTTCAGATTCCAGGTCAAGACATTTGCTGAACCTGGAGAGAGAAAAGTCACGTCATGCACAGGAAATTATTGTAATCGAGAGGGCCCACAATAAAAAAATAGCTGAGGTAACAAAAGACCTAACCTCAGAAGTAGCATTGGTCCGTAACGATTTAACAGTGAGCCTCTAGGAAATAAAGGCGATCCGTGCTTGGCTGGGCTATGAGACCATGGAACCGTACAAGAGGATAGAGGACATTGCACGAACAACAAAAGAGATTAATGCAACTATAGCAAAACATAACATAATTCACCAGTCGCCAAATAAATGGCAAACAGACCTCAAATCTCTTGAAGAAAAGCAGGCCAAGTTGCTCCTTACAATACAAACATTGTCGCAGCAACTAGATGAACTGCGCAGATGCCAACACAAGGCTGTGGAAAATACTACCACTCTCCAGATAGTAAGCCAAGAGATAAAAGAAAAGCTGAATTCTCGTGAGCAAACTGTCCCGGCTGATACAACAAACCAGAGCCATCAAAAAATGGAGGAGGACATAGTTAAAGTTAAAAATACTCTTAACATCATAGCGGGACACATCAAAGATGCCTCTACACTACTACCGCAAGCTCCTCAATTTGAAAAGGATCTTCAGCCAATCACCGAGCGTTTGGATGCAGTATCATCGGAACTTCGGACAATGAGGCAACTCAAAGAGCAAACGCCTCCCCCACTTGCATACAGCGTGGGTACGGAGATGGCACTAGCCGACATTGTCAAACAAATCCGACAACCCACGTATGCGCAGGTAGCATCCAAACCATCCGTCCATAGACCAAATCACACTCTTATAGTCAGTTCCACTGACCCCAGAAACACAGGGGACAGTGTTATTGAAAAGATAAGAGTAGCTCTAGACTGTAAAAAAACCGGAGCTAAAGTGGAAAAGGTGAGAAAGGCTAAGAATCAAAAGATAGTAATAAGCTGTGGCACCAAAGAGGACATGAAGTTGGTCCAAAGTCAGGTCCAGAAAAAGGACGACCTCAAAGTGGAAGTTGCTAAAGCAAGTAACCCATTGCTCAGAATAGCAGATGTGCTGTCCTATCATACCGACGCAGAGCTAGTAGAACACATACTTGCTCAAAATAAACATCTTCTGGGTGATGTCAATATGCAGGACAGCATCATAAGGGTGAAGTATAGAAAAAAAGCACGAAACCCACACGAGTGTCATCCCGTTTTGGAATTGTCACCTGGTACTCACAAGCGATTTCTGGAGGCTGGTAAAATTTATGTGGGATTGCAGAGGAGACCTGTGTTCGACCAATCCCCATTGGTTCAATGCAACAAATGCCTGGAATACGGTCACACAAAAGCCGTATGCCAGGCTAAAGAACATCTCTGCAGCCACTGCGGAGAACCACCCACTTGGGAGAAGTGCCCAATTAGGCTTTCGCACAAACCGCCAGTGTGCAGGAATTGCTTGAAGGCGCAGGGTGTCGGCTCAGACATAACACACAACGCCTTCAGCGACGTCTGTCGAGAACGGCAAAAATTGGATGCTATAGCACGCTCTCGCATATCATATTGCTAAGGTTGACCGGGCAAACCGGGACGGAACTCCTTCAAAGGTGAACATTGGCAGGATTCGTGTCATCCAAGCTAACCTGCATCGCTCAAAGCTAGCGACCATAGAACTGGCACAAGTAGCGGAGAGAAAGGGTATTTCGATAGCTTTGGTTCAGGAACCCTATGTAGGGAACACCGGCGAAATGCAACAATACCCTGGCACAAAAATAATACAGTGCACTTTACATCGCCAAAAGCCAGTAAAGGCGGCCGTTATGGTTTTCTCGGATCAGCTAGAGATCATACATGATCCTCAGCTTGTAACGGAAACTGAAGCAGCCGTACTGCTTGTGTCAGGTAGCCTGCAGCTTGGAGTGATATCGGTTTACCTTGAGGGGGACCAAGACATAAACCTCAATCTGGTGCGCTTAAAGGAGTCCATACCAAAACTTACAACCAAAAATATTATCGTAACTGGAGACGTGAATGCCTGGAGCCCATGGTGGGGCAGTGCCTCGGAGAACCAGAGAGGAGCGGACTACAATTCGTTCCTAAATGAAATGGACCTCCACATTCTCAACACTGGGGATACACCAACCTTTGAAGCGCTCAGAAGGGATCGATTTTTTGCAAGTATAGTGGACGTTACGGCCTGCAGTACACCCTTACTGGCAAAAATCCAAAACTGGATGGTGAATAGAGACCTTACAACCTCTGACCACAATGCCATTACGTTTGACTTGCAGTTAGAAAAAGCACTAGACCCCCCAAAGCCCACAACAACGCGAGTCTACAACACTAAAATTGCAAACTGGACCAAATTTAGATCACACCTTCGAGATTCCCTAGCAAAGAAGCAAATAGGTCGACCGTGGGATCACGCGTGCTCACGATACACGAGGCACAGGGACTTTCGTGTGCGAATGTGATTGTTGTCAACACAGCAACAAAGAAACATCAAATACATGACAGCGTACCACACGCGGTAGTAGCAATATCGCGTCACACGCATGGTTGCATCTATTACACAGACAACAGTGAAGACGCGATAAGCAAACTAATCAGGAAGGCGGCTGATGAGGGTGAGCAAGGTATTAAGGACTACAACCTGAAAATGGCTATCAAACACGGGGACGCGGCAGTCATGGGTGCTCTCTTGGGCGGGGAGTGTTGCTTGTGATGAAACGAATGCAACATGAGGAAATGTGTGTGCAGAAACATGTAGAAATAGAATATAACCAATTGACTTTGGACTATTGTACGCTTTATTGGAATCGGCCCATGTGGCAAGGGTTGAGGCGTCATGCACACATAAATGTCCTACAGTCGGTGGCGCTGTGTGTTGGGTTGTTCCGTTCCCAATAAAAAGGTTGACCGGACCAATTGCTGACACACACGTCATACTCGTGAACGGGTGCCTTCTGCTGGGTCAGGTCGGCTCTCCCATCTTGTTGGTGGGCTGGTTTCATAAAGCCTTTGAAATAGAAATTAAATAGTGCCTAATTATCATGTAATCTATACTTTTGGTAATAATTATAGATGTAGTTAATTGTAGTGTGTAACTAGGTTCCCTCTTTACTTTATAAAAATTGACTAGATGTATTATAATTAAAAAACTGTATGACAAGGGCACGGACCTAGAGTCCGTGGAGAAATAATCTATAATATTAAAAAAAAAAAAAATAAAAGAATGAACTTTGGGATTCGTTCTCCAAATTCAGTCATTGTTAGATTTTATTCTAGCAAAAATGAACTATAAATAGGTCTATATAATGCCCAGGTTGTTCCTGTAATAAAACGCTGAGGTATACCAACGAACAAAAGAGATAAACAAAATCCAACAAATTCGAAGTGACTTGAAAGCCGAGACCGACCTGAATGGCTGGTCAATCCTTACACAACTGTGAGTCCGAACAAAAATCGGTAAATATTACCTCTTACCTACCAAAAATCAATAGACGGGAAGGAGCGCAATCTATCGTTTTGTCGATAGCCGCTATCTCTAGTGGAGGACATGAAAGATGCGGGATGAAACTGCTTCGGAAACTTTGTATTGGATTCCTACCTACCGTTTGATTCGTATTATATTGGGAATGTTTCTTGTTATTAGAGAAGTACGCGGATGTGACTTGGGTCCTGATTGGTGGTTTTCGTGTGGAGGTGAAAATGTGTGGTATTTATTCGTTAATGAATTTGAGTTTCCCTTTTAGTCTACGAACGCGGAAGGAAAGAGGTCTGAGGTTGATTCTCAAGTCAGATAGAACAAGTATTTCGGATTTCTAAAATCTTATGAAATACAAGAAATACTTAGAGGTACTATTTTTCACATCTGTAAAACCTAAATATGTACAACAATTCATTAAAAAGTGACATTCTTAAATTGACAATTTATAATATTTGTAGATATGAATTTTTAGTATTGTATGATTTACTAAAATATTTTGAAGCGTAGTCATTTCTACGACGTAGACAATAGTATGTAGCTTTGACAACCGCTACGGGCGGCAAATTATTAAAAGGAACATAATTTCGGCACAACCTCTATTCTCTATGCACCTTTACTACCTACTTTCTTTTGTAAACAATGCGCTTCACAAGGAGGGCAATTTACGTAAATAATGACGTCTTTTCTTTAGCCCGCTGCAACCCCGGGAAATAACTCTAAAAGCAACGTCGTATCTCGTTAGGTTGGTATAACAGTGCATACAGTTTCCAACCAAACTAGGTGTGAACGATTCATGTTTTTCCTCAGCATGTCACTTTGAAACTTGTTATTAGTTTTGTTGAACGAAGCTTTACTTTTTAAAGATTTTAGTGTAGAATTTTTAAAGCTAAATTTTATTTATGGTGCTGTGATTTTTGACGTGAACTAGTAGTATGTTTAAACATTTTTTGTCAGCGTTTCAAAGTCAGATTTCACCTCAATTTTTGACATGGTATTTGTCAACACATTGCAATCTACAATTATTTTATTATTATACATATACAAGAACAATATGATAAGATATCAAACACTGAAACGCGAAATAATATACGTAGACTTATACAATACCTATCACCTAAACAATAATTCCACCCCTAACTAATGTCACGATCAAAAACATTGTGAATAACACACATCACAGCAAAACTTTATACGAGTCGAAACTATAAATAGAAATTCTAAAAGCTAAAGCCCGCATCACACTGAAAACATGTCGTCAACCGTCGTGATTTCTACACATAGCAACCGAAACTGTGTGTAACATAATTGCTATAGGACGACGAACGAATAGGTGGATCACCTAATGGTAAGCTATCAATGCCACCAATTGACACCCTAACACCAAGTGCGTTGCTGGTATTTTGTCCATTGGGAATAGCGGGAAAGATTGAGCCTCGAGTAACCTCACTCACACAGCATGATATAATGCGTTGTTTTATATTAGATTCTTGAGAGGCCGAGGTGTAACTCTGGTCAATCCGTCCCATTCGTGCTAAAGCATGGCTCTCCTATAAGGCAATGTTTTTGTGAGTGTACATGAGTAACGACAGTATCGTTCATTCAGTGTGTTGAGAGCTTTAATGACTTGTCGTTGTGTATGAATCATCAATCAGCGCGTGTCCACCCTCGCACAGGTTGTTCTCACACGTCAGTTTGATGCTCCGTCGACGACCCTGTAATAAACTTTTATAACGACTTCTAAACGAGATACGTGTCGAAAGGTGACTTAGTAAATGAGTGTATATGTAACAAATTGCCTATGGATGTACAGTGAAGGTAGTTTAAGAAATTTTTATTTCGTCTTATCGATTACCTACATAGTCGCGGAGAACCTACCGGGTAACCGGGGCTCCGGCTCGACGTGCAGGAGAAGGAACGCGGTGGTTTTTAGTCAGTAAGAGTCTGACACTCCCTCCCGTCTCACCCAGACGGGAGTAGTCATTCGATGATTTTCCCCCCATAAAAAAAAATCGATTACCTACATCGTGTAGATTATTTATTATTATCATTATTTATTTAATAATAAAAGGTACAAGGTATGCCTTACAATTTAACGCCATGTCCAACAAAACTATACATAAATAGTTTGACTGTTGGATATTTTACATTAACATTTTTTTATTTGTAGCATAACTGTAATTGCATTCAAACACTTAACTACTTACTTACTAACAAAGAAACGATAAAGTGCTCGCTTTGCAGTGGGAATTACCGCAAGCGCACCCCGTTGATTCATGTTTATTCCATACCGCGTTCCGCGCTTACATTACGCAACAACATTATCTTCAAATGACACAACAAACTGCATTCTTTCTCAACATTCTTCACAAACAAAATTACGTAGTCATTTCCTCACACAACATAATTTTATTCGAGTATAGTCACTTAAATTTTAATAGACGTGTAATGTACACAGTTAACGGGGCTTATCTTTATTCGCGCCATTTTTATGTCCGCCATCTTAGAAATAATAATATAAAGCACCACAACGACATTACACACGTTCTTGGGTTACCAGCCTTTCTTATTTACATAAAAGAAATCCTGGTACGTTAAAAATGGCGAAAGAAATTGAGAGAATGTTTTTACGGGGCTGGTAAGTGCATCATAAATATGTCTATATTCTATGGGAATGGAATGTATTGTCAGTCTGTGTTCTTCGGAATTATCTGAGGAAGGGTTTCGTCTGTTTTACATAAACATGTAAAGAGTCGGTTGCGGGAGTATTCAAACAAGTTTTCCATGAAATGTAGGTAAGTGTGGTATGAATTTAAACAGAAAGTGTTGATTTTATGAACTTACTGAATATTTTTTATTGTTTTAGGGATCTGTCATTCAATTCATTTATGATTAATAAAATCAAAATCTTCATACAAAACTTGCTGGGTTCTATGAACCTATGTGTAAACAATTAAAAAAAGACTTACAAATCGCCACACATTATTTGGAAAACAATTCCCGAGCAAAGCCCCAAACAAACGGTAGTACAAAACGTTCTATGAAAATAAATGCCTACTTTCTGACATTACCGCACTGTCGACTCATTAACTTCCAAGTGAGAGCATTCGCCTTTGATAACTTTGCTTTTTACGAGTCCACTGCCGCGATAATGCTAATGCAAACTTTAGTCGCTACCCAGTAATGGATAGCATATTAACGAGAATTTAGAAACTTAAATTCGGATTCTTGGTGTTGATTAAAAACGTGAAATGGGCAGTTGATAATGTTGGTGCCACCAGAAAGGCACTGAGCTGTATAATTTATTGAACTATTATACTTTATAAAACGTTCAATTTCCACGGAGATTTCTTGTGTTCTCAGCTGAATATCCGAGGACTCGTTTAGGATATTTGTCATTTTGTAATCCGTATTTTATTGCAACCGTAGAACTTTAATCAACAAAGATATCAACATAGTGTAATGAAATTAATCGAAATATGTTTCATAATTATTTAAAATTTTAAAAATTTCTCAATTAATTCATAGAATTCAATGCATACTTAAAGCACTCTGTCTGATTTAAATACTAAGATTTGATTGAATTCTCGCAACTTTACGATCGGAGACCTATTCATGAACTTTTATTTAATTACTCGATTTAATACCCAACTAAGGGTCGCAGTACACATAGTAAATAGTATCGAGTATCCTTCTTAGAAATATCAGATTTAATTGTAAGTTATAAGATATTGTACCAATTTGTTAATAAAGTTACTACGTAAACACAAGTATTAATTGCCCTAACCTTAACACAACATTTGTACAGTTAACATTAAACATAAAATCAAATTAAAGATAGCTGCGCATAGTACTAGTTGTGTTATTAAATTATTACGATCAACAATAAATTAATCAACATAATTCAGAAGCACAAATCCATTACATTGAAAGCAAATAATATTATTAATACTATTTAAATTGTAATCATTTTGGAATTGACTCAATACACGCGAACGAATCCACATTTTCAATTTGGAGGTTATGTATTCATAGAGCCCGACTTCATATACGTTTCTGTTCAATGTTTTTGTACCAGACACAGAACAAAAAGAAACCATAGACCTCACTCACAAACAAGGCGTACGAACCATACACGTGCCTATATTTTACGGCAAAGTTACAGTCAAAGGAGGGAAATTTTATTACAGAGTTTGCCGGAGACACGTTAACTTTGTTATAAACTTATAGTGTGACAAAAAATAATGTGGATGGATGTTGAAAGCGAGGGTCGGTCCGATAAGGGCCAACGTTAGAAGCTGATGAATTCTCGTCGAGGATTAGCCCTTACAATATGAGCACAATTTCACAAGTGCCAAGGGTCTAAGGGTGACAAATGCCGTCGTGAAAGTCACGCAATTTATTCGCGGTATCCTATCTCGTATATACCCTGTAAGTATATTTTCTAATAAAAATGGTAATATGTAGCATTTTTAACGATGTTATTTTTCCCAGCGTGTTTCAGACAGCCTGTACCCCTACTACCTCCTACCTGCCTCTACGTCTTGTCGTTGAATAAACATTTTAAAACAGGTAAGCTTGTTCGGAACACGTACATTTGTTACTTTTTCATTTGCTTCACCTTAAATTCTATGAAGACAACATGATAAACGGACGGGAGTTTTCTCATATGTTCTTTTAAAGAATTTTTGGCTGGAATAACATAATTCGTTGGGTACATGTGGAAGTTCCTACACTAGTATTACTTAGTTACAGACTAGACTACAAGATTTTGCCGTAAAATGTTCGCTAAGGAAACATTGTTGCTCTATATTTGTGCAGATACTGTATTACAGACTGCTTGATGGAGTGGTCAGAAATATCTGGTAACATATCTCATGTACGATACCCTGTTTTATTATAAGAACAAAGTTTTTAACTTGATATAATTTCAACAAACATTTTTTTGGTGCTAATTTATCTAACACGGCAGACGTAACCAGTAAACAGTGTTTTACAGTAATTTACAACTATACTTGTCCTCTTTAGTAAGCATACACTATTTATGTCATACATATGTAGGTGCCATTAAGTAAATTCATATACATTAAGTACATGACTAAAGTTAAGCCAAACAATAAACTTGTCTACAAAATAACACAATAATAAAACGCAAAGAGATATCATTTGAAGTTACCAGAAGAATGTTAAGTGACACTAAGGGAATAAGTAGCTCAGAAACAGGAGTAAATTACATTATTATACTCCTAGAAAAACTGTAACACTCCCACAGGAAATCAGTATAAACGAGGCGAACTACATTCTTTTAAAACTTGACGCTTGATAGTCAAAGTCAAAGTCAAAGTCAAAATCATTTATTTCAATTAGGCCAGAATGGCACTTTTGAACGTCAAAATAAAATTAATATTAAAAGTGAAGCTATTTGCTCATTCCAAGGTGTAGATTCCTATGGAGAAGTACGAGCAAGAAACTCCAGAGGTTACTCTTTTTCAATCAGGTTCACAATACAATTTACTAGTTACATAGTTTTGCTGTTTGGATTGTGCGAGAACAATGTAACACCAAAATCCAGTCAAAGTGATCAAGAAAGAAAATAACCTTAAAAACAATAATACAGAACAAACAATATGATAATAATCGAAAAAGCTAAATAGCATTTTTTCTGATAGGCTGAGGAGTATTGTGAATGTTTTTACTTTATAGAATTAGATATGTGGAACATTTTCATTTTCTTTAAATATTTCGGAAAATTCTGTAATGCTGTATTTACATAATCGCGCGAGTCGAGGCCGAGATACTTATTCTAAAAAAATTGTATTGTTTAAATTGTTATTGTCATTATTCTAAAACAGTTGTAGTGCTTCTCGCATTATAGACTGCAATGTACCTCATCCTCGAGTCCGCTCGCGCGACAGTATAAATGTAGCATAAAGAAGTGTGTAGTATATAATAATATGCGAGATATTGGTTAAACGTCGACCCATCAAATATAAAATAAAAAAAATGTATTGTACTTTGTGTACAAAAAAGGTAAAGGTACTTTACGTATTGGCGTTAATCATTAAGTTAACATTATTGTCTTGATTGCGACATCGAATTAAAAAGTAAGGTTAGATTTCTTCAAGTTTCTTTCAAACATAATATCGTATTTCTTTTTGTTTTTCTAAACAGTTTTTTTTTTGTCTCGTCATATGCTGTCTTTTTAAGCTAATAATTTAATTACCTATAAGCGGAAACTTGTTATTGGCCGTTTATCTATAATTTAATCTATCCTTATGTTATACCTAGCTGTAAGTTTTCCTAAAATTGTAAAATAAAATAAAAAAATAAATTAAGTAAACTCGAAATAAAAATTAATTTTATATCATAATTCAACTTTTCCCTTTTATTTCGACTAAATTAATGTTTTAATACTCAAACGCCACTCAATTTTAGGGCGCGCTTGAGTATAGTTCTGTCAGAATAAAATGACAGAGACAGCACGATATTTAAGTAGGTACAACTTAAAATTGAGTAGCCTTTCAGTATTTGGGAGTAAGTCAGTTAATTGTAGACACACTTTATCACATTTCTATGTGTAAACAACCAATTAAAATAACACTTTCATATAACTTTTCAGAGTAATTATATAAATAACTGCCTGCCTCGTTGGCCAAGTGTTCGCAAGTGCGACTGCAGAGCAAGGTGTATCGAGTTCGATTCTCGTTTTGGGCAAAGTATTACTGGGTTTTTAATTCTCATTAGTAGTACGGAGTCTGGAATTGTGGCCGATATTTGGCATCATAACATAAATAGTGAAAAGAGGGTGTTACATTGTACAGCATAACGTGCTCCTTTGCCTACCTTCGAGGATAAAAGGCGTCATGTTATTTTAGGTATATAAATAACGTATAATTATAACACTACTTTTCTTCAACAATATTTATTTTACTACAAGATCCTGTAGTATTATTGGATTATGCAAAGTAGTGAAGAAAAATAGTAATACCTATTATGTTTCGCATTACAAAGTTATACAACGTTCATTCTCTTCTTGAACACAAGTGGGGTATTTGGTTTCCTCAAGGGTTGAACCTTTAAAGGTTAGATGGAAAAGTTTGCATAAAATCTTTGTTGCCATGTCATTTTTGTGGTTTAAGTAGGTGTTACTTGATTCTAATGTTTACACCTTATATGGTTAAACGCTCAAATTCTTTTGTGGGATAAGTCAGGTACAGACAGATCCCCTGATGGTAAGCAAACCGCGTCGCCCATGGACACCCAGTACACTAGAGGCGTTACAAGTGCGTGACCAGCCTTTTAGTGAATTATTATGTTTCGGCTTATTCACGTAATAATTTGACGAGGAACTCGACTAGCTTCGTTTTAGTGATTAATAATTTGAAAATTTTTGGGGATTCAGGGATTGAGGAGATTACCTAATTACCCTAATTGGGCCTCCGATAAACTCACTCGCACGACGAAATACAACGCAGGCATTATTTCACGTCGGTTTTCTATAAGGCCGTGGTATTATTCATCCCATTCATGCTGAAGCATAGCTCTCCCACATTTTGTAGGTCTAAAGTAATAAAAAGTGGGTATGTGTAACTCTGTACTTTTTTAATTACTTATATGGAAAAATATCTATGAACAAGCAATTTAGGATAGTTAACAAGGCATTAAGCTTAGCAAAAGTAAATGTTAGTGTCATGAAATACCAAAAAGAACTGCAACTGTTAGATATAGTCCAAAAAATATGAATTCGAACATACATGTGTACGAACATACGTTTTATGACCCAGATAATTCTGGCGGTATTCATAGGAAAATTGTGGAGTCAGTTCACAGTACACGGTACAAAAAAAACGTACACTCGTAACTGGCTTGATGGAACACGGTGTGTTTTTGCACCCCTCGGGACGGCTGACTGTTGATCTAATTTGTCGATGTCCGTAAAGTTAGCCTGAAAGCATGACCAAAGGTTTAATTTATTAAAGATTTTTTGACGAGAAAATGTTATTTTGTTACACTTTTCGAGTGATGGAAAGATGTTATAAAAGTTAGCTTGTGATTTTGTAAGACGATTGTTTGTAATATTGTTTTGAGTTTTGACGGATTTTTCTGATTTTACTCGCCACTTTTATTATTACATCACATTGGGGGCACAAAACAAACAGAATAATATACATACTAACTGTTGTGAAAGTCAAAGTTAAAGCATTTATTTCAATTAAACCATGATTTGAAACTTTTGAAACGTCAACGAATACAAAATAAATACTAGTCTGTCAGTTTGTCCTCCAGTGAAGCTAGGTGCTCGTTCCAAAATGTAGTATCGAAAGAAAACGAGCAAAAAACTCCAGTTGTTACTTTTTTTTACATAATTAAAACTTTGAAACGTGAGTTACATTAATAGATTTTATTTAAAACGTGTTTAATAATAGCACTGGGCTCCATTTTACAATTAAACAGTAACCAAAAATCACCATAAGCAGAGCGTTAAAAGTTAATTATGTACGATACTGTCACGAGTCTCGAGATAATGTGATATTCACGTATTTAATCATCGCTAGAGAGCTATAACTAAGTATCATCGAGGCCCACATCTAAGCCGCATTTCATCAGCTTATACATGTAGGCCGAACGATCCATGCGGTTTTGGTTAGCCTTATCAGGGATATGGCGCTACATAATCATATCTCCTACAGGCCATATATGCTGATGTAGGTAGCGACGTTCCAATATTAATTTAGAGGCTATTTACACATAGCAAAGTGAATATTACAGGCGTGCGAGCTCGGAAATCAATCTTCTAAATGATAAACTGATCAATTGGTTTGATTTTGGTATGATAATTTTATGCTTGTTACTTTTTTAAAGGTTGTATTGAGGTGTAAGTTAAAAAATGGTAACTTATCTTTTCCAAATTTGGAGGTTTCAGATAATATTGAAAATTTCCATAATAATAAATAGACGCTTATAGTGTGAACTCTCCTAACAAAAAAAAAACAACCAAACTTCACCAACATATCTCAGAAAAACCACTCATTTAGTTGACAAAATAATCGAAAACATATAAGAGACCATTTCCAATATGTTTAACGAGAACTGTCCGGTGTCCAGCCTCTGCAATTGATCGACGACTCGACATGTAGATAAATAGACCTTTAGACCATCACTTTTTGCTGCGCACACAAAATATAAAAAAGCTGACGTAATTAAAACAAGGCAATTTGAACATGGAGACGACATGTTAATTAACGGCGCTTCGTAATAATCAATTAAGTGCCTCTTTAGCACAATTAAAATTAGCTCGGTAATTGGTAACAGTAATTAGCTTTTTACCATCGCTCGAAAGGTTTTGTGTGGGGGATGGTGTAAATGGTGCATTGCTCTAGGCTTACATTTTAGGGGAAGATATCTCCCAACCTTTTTTTCACCTTAGCATGATGTAAGACAAGCTCTAAGTATTGTAACAAATATTTTTGTTATAAACTACGTTTAATAAAACCGCAAGCCCCTCGTTTTTTGAAGTGAATTAATATATACATATAGTGATAAACGCTTCTCCTAAATTTAGTAAATAAAATAAAAAAGCCTTTATTTCCCAGTACCCTTAAATAGTTACATATGTATTAACGTATATTTTTTTTATATCTAAAAAAAGTATATTTGTTTTAATGTATTTTTTTTATTTATTGTTAAGTATTACACTAGTGTGTGGGCCTCTCCTCGGGTGAAGGCCTTTTCTCCTAAGTACATATAACAAATACTTTTCTATAAACCACATAAAAATTCGTTCAGCCAATCGCGTGATAATTGGGCATAAACATACATACATATATGTATAACAGAGAACTGGTCGAACAGAGAACCTCCTTTTTTCTTTTTGAAGTCGAATAATAGATTAATTTCGAGACATAAGCGGTTTGATGAAACTCTTTTATTATGATACTAATATTCTTACTTACTAAATCTTTTCTCCACATCGACTTCGTAGTTCACTAATCAATCAAGTACCTATATAGAATATATTTTTAGCTCACATTAAACTTTTCCTTCTTTTAACAACCTGAAATTCATACAAAAATGAGAATTAAACCCGCATAGCACCAGCTCGTTACACAAATATGGGGACATACATAGCGAATCGAGTTACTTATATTTAGAACATGAAAAAACAAAGATTAATCTCTGTTATCATACAAACAGAACAAAGTTACATAACAAACAATGACCACATGTTAAATGGAAACAGAAATATCACGGCTAAATAAATCTTTTCATTCCGACATATTGTTAAACTTAATTGAGTGGATCCAATATAGTGTTCACCGTTATATATTAACAAGAATAAAAAAAGTTTATACAAATTGAATACAGAAAATTGAAAAAAGTATTGATTAATTTGGTTAAATACATTTAAGTATATGGACTTCTGACCGTCTGCAGCACTGAGATAAAAATTGGGTGTTAATCAAGTTACCTTCACCAATTAGATCATTCATAAGGATCTTATATTCTTGATCATGAAATAAGACTGCAGAGAGAAGATTTTATGGGTATATCTAGAGGGTTATGATTATGAGCTAGGTATTAAATAGGTATATATATCTTGAAAATTGTTTTATTTTGATTGCTTCGTTGTCCGAGTGGTCGTAAATGTGTTCGCCGAGCAAGGGGTCTCGGGTTCGATTCCCGGGTCGGGCAAAGTACTACTGGGTTTAAAAAAATTCACATAGTAGCACGGAGTCTGGAATTGTGACCGGTATATGGCAATACCCCTTATAACATGGGTCACATAATATACAGTAAATAGTAAAAAGTAGGTGTTCCATTGTACAATGGCAATAAGTGTATTATTTATTTGTGTTGTAATTCTTAACTAGTTCTGTTCCACAGTTTCATCATATGAATACGTTTGACAATGATAAATTATATTCTGTGACATAAATAAATATTGATTATCTAATAACCTTCCCTCTTATATCTAACAAAGACAATTGAAATAAACCATCAGACAAACAAGGTCGAAACAATGAAATGAAATAAATGTTAGGATCGTGTATGAGATGAAGCGAAATGATGGAACGACTGTCATTTACGTCGCTCGTATGAAAAATATTTCTACTGATCTTGTTTACATTGACACAGTAATCCGAACCGGGTGTAGGACGACCGTTTTTACGCTTTGCCAAGCAGATGTGGCACAGGGTTGCCTCAAAATTACGGCGTCAATTTATTATATTACGACCTCAGTGACGACATGTGGCTCACTTAGTTCCGGAGTTTACAAATACGGACGACGTGCTAAATTATGTGTTATGTGTTTAACAATTTTTTTGTTGTGTAAAATTGGTAGGTACTGTGTGTGTTTTCGGTTCTGACGTTTTATCTTTTAGTCAGGGATGTGATTTGTTGAGTTATTTTTTGTGTGTTTGTTGCTAGTATCGTAAAAAATGTCTGTATTGTATCTATTTATAAAGTTATTTTAATTGATAATTTATTAAGACTCACTTACTCAACCTCAATTTTTTAAGCGAATGATGCTTTGCTTAAAACTGCCTCGTTGGCCGAGTAGTCGCAAGTGCGACTGCCGGGCAAGGGGTCTCGGGTTCGATTCCCGGGTCGGGCAAAGTATTACTGGGTTTTTTAAAATTCTCAGTAGTAGCACGGAGTCTGGAAATGTGCCCGGTATATGGCAATAGGCTCACCCCCTATTACATGGGACTCATAACAACTAGTGAAAAGTGGGTGTTACATTGTACTGTGGTAGAATGTGCACCTCTGCCTACCCCTTCGGGGATAAAAGGCGTAATGTTATGTAAATGCTTTGCTTAAAAAATTGACGGCTAAAAGTGATGCCTTGTAGCCTATTCACAGAAATAAATTCACTTGTTACTTAATTTGTAGTTATATCTAGAAAGATACAAATTCACATGAGATGTACTTATTTCAATCGCCATACAATATATTTACATTACATAACAGTATTTTAACATATTTCAATTGTTCGTACTAAATATAATAATTGTTGCGGAAATACGTTTAATTCTCCTTCTATGAAACAATATGCTATCATGCATCATACTGAGCAGGATACAACATGGTATTCTCTTGCAAATAATGCCTTTAAGCTCAAAGCTTGAAAATCTGATTTCCCTAACCGTGAGCTCGGCAAATGCTTACCGTTCGTCTAGATAATAATAGAATTCAGACAGTACATTAAATATAGGTATTTAATGTACTGTATAAATGATACTGCTACCGTACATAATGTTTTTAATAAATTGCAAATCTATATTACATTTGAAATATGTATGACACTACAAAGATTACAATGTGAAGAAATGTCGATAACAAGTATATTTTAAACATAAACAGTAAAATCTGATAAAATGAAAAAGTTGTTATGACATATTTCGTTTTTTATAAGAATTACAAGCTTCTGCCCGCGACTTCGAACGTGCAATCCCATTTCCGAAGGACTTTTTTCTGTCTTAAGAACCTTCATAACATTTCATTCGCACCATAGATATTTTTGTGTGTTCCTAAATTTTTGTTGTGTGTCGTAGCGAAATAAATGGTTTTTCTTTCTTTCTTTTCCTGACGATAACAAACACAAAAAAAAATCTGCCAAATCGATCTAGCCGTTCTCTAGTTATGGCGAAACAACAGGAAACGGGTTTCATTTTTTATATATAAAGATAATATATAATGTACCAATATAATATAACCAAAAACTTACACTGTTTTACAGAAACATGACGAGTGTAAATCGTATAATTCGAAGATATTTATTTATTTATAATAAAAATAAAATATAGCTTTTTAATACAGGTAATCCTCACCGGTAACGGTAACAACCCTGCATTTATTCGTAAAAACGGAACGCGGGCATCAAAATCCTCTTATCGCCCAGAAGCATAAAGCTTAAAATTGAAATTTAATAACTATACGTGGCGCGATCCAGCCATTTTTGAATCTCGATCCATGCCCGATCGCAATGCGTGCGCTCTTATGGGAAATCAATTGCTTTAAACCATTATTTAAAATTTTAAACCTCATTATTGGGGATGCTTTTTATGGTTTACGTAATTTTAAACCGTAAAATCAAAGCCGTAAAATAACAAGGAAATTAACGCGTAAACAACTAATTATTTATTCCTATCAAAATTTTCTAAAAAAATTCCTATTTTTAAATAAAAAGTGAATTATTGTTAAATTTGTACTCGAAAGTGTGTATTATTTTCATCGAGACGTGATTGTGTTTATCAAAAATGAATTTAAAGGTGAAATACAAGTGGCCTGTCTGCTGCATACTTTAAATCATTCTATGCGTTGACTTTTATCTGCTTCAACGTGCTGACAAATTTGACTCATTGTCGAAAAACGATTCTAACCGTCTCCGAGCATTTCTTCCAACATTGCCGCTTGGGCGAACAGTCTTTCTTAAGATATGGACGGCGTGGAGGCGCGGAACACCGCGACAGCGCGGCGCTGCGCGACAGCGCGGCAGTCCTTGACCAATTTTTCTTTTTATAAGTTTAATTATTAATCATTATTGTTTAATTAGTTTAATTTTAGAATTTTTTGTTACATTTTTGAAGGCTTTCGACCTACATGCATTCATGTGATGCAGCCGTTGAGTCTGGAAGTGCTCCTCAATGTGCCCATCAACCTCTAGAGAGCCTGGTAAGATGTTCTTTGTGCTCTCAGCCTCGATTTTTTAAAGGAGAACGCGGGTTAAGAATACATTATGGAAAAATCCACAAATCTCATAGTGTGTCCTTATCCCCCTCTAACACTACTCCTCTACAAAATTCTTTTCCGGTTTCAAATCAGCCTTTATGGGAAACTTTATCCAAATTCAAAAATTCAACACCTGTTTTGAAAAGAGTTCCTCGTGGTGCAAGACGGTCCGTGGCTCTTAATTTAGGAAATTGCATTCGTCTTGCAACTCGGGAGAACTCTTTCTCGGCTTGGGAGCAGTTACTCACCTTCCCCTACAGGATTCTACACGTGAAAAAAAATTTGGCTGTTAAAAAAAACTTAACCTCACAAATTAAAAGTAATTGTAGTATTTTGAACCCCATTTTAGATCCAAAATTTCCTAACTCCTTTAATAATATTAAAAAAACTCGTTTTGACTACGTAGAATCCAAATTAGGTGAAGGTGATATAAGCGGAGCCGCCAGGCTTTTATTCAGTAGTGACGTGGTTGCTCCCTACTCTTCAGAAACTTTTGAAGCTCTGAAGAGTAAACACCCGCCTGCTAGGGCTGACCTCACTTTTCCCGATCCTCCTGAACCAATTCTTATTTTCACCGCAACTGTCCAGCAAGTAGCCGCAGCCGTTGGCTCCTTCCGATGTGGCTCTGCTGGTGGACTTGATGGTCTGACTCCTCAACATCTTAAGGATTTGACGGGGCCAGATGTCGGGGAAGCCGGTGAGTCTCTTCTGAAGGAGCTAACGGTTTTGGTTAATTTAATGCTCTCCGGTAATGTGACGGATGCCGTTATCGACATTTTGTACGGGGCCAATCTATGTGCCCTACGCAAAAAAGATGGCGGCATACGTCCCATTGCCGTAGGTTGTACTTACAGGCGTTTGGCAGCCAAGTTGTGTTGCAGCTATCATAAAGATGCGCTCATGTCGCACTTTCAACCCCTCCAACTAGGCTTCGGCTCAAAAGGGGGTTGTGAGGCTGCCGTACACGCCCTATCATCTTTCTTGAATACAAACGAAAGTGAGGTCATCCTTAAGGTTGATGTAAAAAATGCATTCAATTCCATCAATAGGGACACTTTGTTGGCTGAAGTTAAAAAAGAATTACCTGAAATTTACAGTTTTATTTGGCAGTGCTATAGACAACCTTCAAAATTATTATATAAAGACAAAGTTTTGGATTCTGCGGTAGGCTGCCAACAAGGTGATCCTCTTGGTCCAGTCATTTTCAGTCTGGCCATTCACCCTATTATTCGGCAACTTAAATCTAAATTTAATGTTTGGTATTTGGACGATGGAACCTTAGGAGGTGACGCAGATACTGTTTTCCATGACTTACAGCTTCTGATCTCTAAATTTAAATCCATCGGATTAGAATTAAATATTTCTAAATGCGAAATTTACCTTCCGGACAAAATTATTGACAGACAACGAATTTTAAACACTTTTTCTACCGTAGCGCCGAATTTAAAAATTGTTGATAAAAACTCTCTTCTTCTCCTGGGTTCCCCAATTTTCGAAAACAGTTTCTCTGATTTCATAAACGAGAAAATTAAAAATTTCTGTGACATTTCCGATAGACTTTCCAAAATTAATCTACATTGTGCCTTTACTTTAATTCGCTATTGTTGTTTCGGCCCAAAATTTATGTATTTTCTGCGTGCTTCCCCTCTGTGGAAGCATCCGCATATTCTGGACCAAATTGATCAAATTATCCGTGACACCTTAACTTCACTTTTGAATGCTTCTATGGACGATCGTGTTTGGCTTCAAGCCACACTACCAATTCGTTTTGGTGGTCTAGGCGTCCGCAAAATTTCCAGTGTTAGTTTACCGGCGTTCATCTCTTCTGTCCACAGCACTAGTACTTTAACAAAAAATATTTTAGCCGGTGTTGACGTTGAACCCGATGTGCCGTGTCTGACCGACGCGATGAACGCCTGGACAGAAACTTGTCCCAATACAGCTTTGCCTGACAACCCTTCCTCCCAGAGACAATGGGACGAGCCGCTTTGCAGGTTGGTGCATAATAATCTAATTAATACCAGCACCAATCCTGCGGAGTTAGCTCGCCTATTGGCTGTGGGTGAGTGGGAATCAGGTCTCTGGCTTCAGGCACTTCCGTCATTCAATATTGGCACGATGTTGAATGACTCAACTTTTCGGCTTGCTGCTTGCTTGCGTGTAGGTGCACCCTGTGTTTCTCCGCATCGCTGTCAATGCGGTGAGATGGTCGACCACCTCGGCCACCACGGCCTATCGTGTAGCAGAAGCGCGGGCCGGATAGCCCGACACGCCAGCATTAACGACATCATCCGTCGAGCTCTTGTCATCGCCGGTGTACCAGCTGTTCTGGAACCAAAGGGTTTGGCACGCGACGATGGTAAGAGACCCGACGGTATGTCCATTATGCCCTGGAAGCTGGGAAAGTCTTTGGTGTGGGACGCAACCTGTGTCGACACCCTTGCACCTTCTCATCTTCCAGTAACGGCGAGTTGTGCTGGTTCGGCTGCTGCCTCTGCAGAAAACCTCAAGCGGCGCAAGTATAACAACCTTGCTGGTAGTTATATCTTTGAGCCGTTTGGGGTTGAGACGTTAGGTCCGTGGGGTCCGAGTGCGCTTAAATTGTTCAAAAACATTTCGAAACGCCTGGTCGACACATCTCGTGACCAGAGGGCTGGTCTTTTTCTCGGTCAGAGGTTAAGCATTGCCATACAACGTGGCAATGCTGCCAGCCTTCTGGGTACTTTCCCCACTGACGTCGATGCGGACGAGTTTTTCGATGCCTTATAAATAGTTTATGTAAATAGTTGTTTTTGTTTTTTCTATAATTAATTTTAATCACAAGGAAATGTACTAAACCATTTTGATAGTGTTATTTTGAGATATGTATTCCGTTGAAAACACTATATGATTGACACAGCAGAAAAGTCAAATAAAAACCATATTAAATTTATATGTATGTATAGACATGAACTAAAGAACTAAAAGAGCCTAAAATTCTCACATTTCGCTGTGTCAATCAGCCATTCTGCGGTACCTTGAAAATGTATAAACTGGAGCTTCAGAAGCAATATGTCTATTTTTAATGACACGAGTCGACAGTCACCCCGTTTTATGCAGAATTCAGTCGGCCTAGAGCACAGTAATAAAATTGGTAACCTGGAACATGTTCCGTCCATATTTCTAGGAAAACGGTCTGATTTGAAATTTAGCCTACTTTAAAAATATGTTAGAGAATAGTAAATGTTATTGTAAAAAGTATATTTCTAGAGAAAATGCAATTAATATTTAGTTTTGTCTATTAATGTAAAAGCCGTTTTTAAAAAAAATAATCAGATATTCAAAGACTGTGATAGTCATTTTGACTTTCGAATTTCAATTCGAGATACACTAGCATAATGATATACACAGGTATATCATAGCTAATATCACCACGATTCTGTAAAGCAAAAATCTCAGTATCGAACTAGAATTTGAGGTATATTACCAAATGCACAAACATATCTACTTAAATAGAGATACTCGGAACACGGTGGGTATTTTTAGAAAGCGCGTTGGGGAAACCTGATTAGTTTTAGCTTCCTGATCAAATTCCTATGGGACCATTATAGGATCTTTATTTCTAATATCTCTATTGTATCAGAGATTCGGACGTTTTATAATATGAGGTAAAATAAAAGATAGCTATTAAGTGATAAAGGAGACTGGGACTTGTGGGCCCAATTGTAATAAGTTGAATTATGGCTTAAAAAAAAGGTATTTTTTTTCTATTTCATACTGTAAAAAATCAATTCAATTTACAATCTGGGAAATGAAAAATCCAATAATTATGTTAGGGTTACGAATTATCGATTCAATTGTAATCGATTAACGTTACAGAGTTCATACTATTTACGAAAATGCTTTCACCGGTTGATTTATTTAATTAAAATAATAAAATCTATTAGACTTAGAGTATTAAGAGTTAAAACTAATTAGTTATCTACATAATTAATATTAGACGATTCACATTTACTAATCGATTATTGTCTATGACATCGATCGACATTCGTTTCGTATCGTCTGTGCGTGTGCGCGTTCTGAGTGTCATTTGTTTTCCACCCGTTTTGTTTTTGTTTTTATTGATAATTATTATTCCTCGACCCGGCTTTCCTACGGACCTGTGATCTTCCTCCTTCTACGACCCTTGCCTTGCTACCACACTGGACATCGAGAACCCCGCTTAAACGTTGAACTTGGACTTGTTATTTTGGATTCTACGAACGGCCTACCGATAGGATATTGATCGACATCATGGATCGTTGTATAACTTGTGGTATTTTTTTTTTTTTTTTTTAAGGGGGGAAAATCATCGAATGACTGCCCCCGCCTGGGTGAGGCGGGAGGGAGTGTCAGACTCTTACTGACTAAAAACCACCCCGTTCCTTCTCCTGCACGTCGAGCCGGAGCCCCGGTTACCCGTTAGGTTCTCCGCGACTCCGAATCGGCATCGGCCGTATTGGGCCCCATCTGTGGTGGTCTGATGGCTCTTTGAGGCGCGCGCGGAACGCGACGCGCCGTACGCTCGGGTCTGTTTCTGGTCGGACGGGGAGCCACCCATGCTCGCCGTCCGCAGGCCCGCGCTTACGGTGGCCGGAGATCGTCTCGCGATCCCCGACGCCCGGTGTGTCCCTCGCGATGGCTGGGTTGCGAGGAGGCAGCGCTTCGCTGCCTCACGCGTCCCGCCTCCTCCTTAGCTAGCATGACTGCTTCGCAAAAGGAGGAGACGGCACCCCAGTCCCCCTCGCTCCGCATCATGGCCTGCACTAGGCCCGGACGCGAGAGGTCGCCATCGCCGATCACTTCCCTGAGGACACGGCGGTGCTCAGCCCACGAAGGGCATTCTCCCACCGTGTGTTCCACCGTATCCTCAGGGCGGTCCTCGCAGTGATGACACCCGGGCGTTTCCTCCCGCCCCATCAGACACAGGTACCTCCCGAAACTTCCATGTCCGGTGAGGACCTGCGTCAGGCGGTAGGTGAGGACGCCGTAGCGTCTCTCAAGCCACTCCTCAAAGAGGGGACTTACCGCTGCGATGGCAGCGAGCCCAGCCCTCGGTTGCGACAGTCGTTGCTGCCATTCCGCCATGAGATCGCGCCGGAGCTCATCCCGCCACGCACCTATTTGGCGCGGCAGCGGGGTTTCGCCCCGGCGACGTGCCTCCGCGCGCATGCCGTACACGCGCGCGAGCACCTTCGCCTCCAGATCCCACGGCGGTAATCCGGCAAGGAGGTTCGCCGACTCCCCAGAGATCGTGCGGTATCCGCGGATCATTCGGATCGCCATGACCCTCTGTGCCATGAGCAGCGTCCGAGCGGGACGCCGCAACAGGTTTGGCGCCCAAACAGGGGCGCCGTAGAGGGCCATGGACCGCACGACCCCGGCGTATAACCTCCGGCAGGAGGCGTTTGGCCCCCGAGGTTGGGGAGGATGCGGTTAAACGCAGCCCCCGTCCTCTCCAACTTTGGGGCCAAACGTCGGAAGTGTTCTATGAAGTTCCACCGACTGTCGAGGACGAGTCCTAGGTACTTCATCGTCGTCTCGACGTCGATGGTAACTCCTCCCGCCGTTATTTGGGACCCACCCGGAGGTGGCGCGTTCCCGCGGCCATGAAAACACATGGCCTCGGACTTGTGGAGCGCCACCTCGAGTCCCAACTGCCGGATTCTCTCAACGACTGTCGCAACCGCTGTCGCCATTAAGTCGGCCGCCGCCTGGTGTGACCTCCCGTGCGCTAGCACCAGCGTATCGTCGGCGTAGCATATTGTGCTAACGCCGTTCGGGAGGTCGGTGCGCAGCACCCAGTCATAGCCGATGTTCCACAGGAGCGGCCCCAGAACCGAACCCTGTGGAACACCGCGTGACATCTCTCGCCGGTTCCACTCGCCCCGGTGACCGGGGTAGCTGACGGACCTGTCCGTCAGGTAAGCCTCGATTACACGACGGAGGTAGGTAGGCACCCGATGATATCGGAGTGCCTCCAAGATGCAGCTCCAGGGCAGGGAGTTGAAGGCGTTGGCGATGTCCAGAGACACCGCCACTACGACCTTACCCCTGGACACTGCAGTCCCCGTCGTGAGGTCTCTAACGCGCATGATGGCGTCCACCGTGGAGCGCCCTCTGCGGAAGCCGAACTGGCCGTCCGACAAGTCCGGCCCAATGTCCGTCAGGTGCGCGACGAGGCGGTTCGAAATGATTCTTTCGAAGACTTTCCCCACCTCGTCGAGCAACACTATGGGCCGGTACGCGGACGGAGAGTCCGCAGGGCGCCCCGTCTTCCGCACGAGGACCAGTTTTCCCGCTTTCCAGAGAAGCGGGAACTGGCCTCTCTCCAGACATGCGCTGTAGAGACCAATCAATCGAGGCCCGAGAGCCTCTGAGGCCAGGACCCATGCCTTGCCATGCAGGCCGTCGGGTCCTGGGGCGGTGTTCTTGACGCCCATCCGGCGCACCGCCGCTCTCAATTCTGCCTCGGTCACCTCTGGGACGGTGTCGTCGTCGTCGTCGCTGTAGCCCGCGTCGGGCACCGCAGGGGGCGGAGTCATATACGGAGGGGTGAACCCCCTCCACAGTCGAGGGAACAGGGTGCCAATCACCTCCTCCAAGACTTCTTGCCGGAGACTCTGGGTGAGCGGGGGAGCCCAAGCGCGGAGCTTGTCGCGTACCATCCGGTACGGGCGTCCCCACGGATCTCTGTCCAGAGTCCCCAGCATCTCTCGGCGGGCCTCCTCCTTGGCCCGCAATATCTCCACCTTGAGGAGGGCCTTGGCCGCCCTGTATCCCTCGTACAACTCCGCCTCTCTCGCCTCCGCATTAGGAGGACGGATGCGGCGCCTGCGGTGCCTAGTGTACTGGCGTCGCGCGGCAGTGCACGCCTTGCGTAGAGCTGCTAGCTCTTGCGACCACCAGTACACCTGGCGCTTTTGTTGCCTCGACCGGATCCGGGGCATCGCCACGTCACAGATCCTGGACATGGCGTCCTGGAGCCACTTGGCCTCATCGTCTATGTCGGCAGGCCTGACCGGTGGTATCACCCAGGCCTGCACGATGGCGGCTTCCAGGAGCAGCTCCCGGTCCAGCTGTTTCAGCGCCCAACGCGGGCCACATGGGGCCTGTCTGACCGGCGGGTCTGCGGACTCGGCGGAGACGTCGAACCGGATATACCGGTGGTCGGAGTACGTCTCCACCTCCTCCATGACGCGCCAGTCAACAATACGCGGTGACAGAGCAGGGCTGGCGAACGAGATGTCCACCACCGACTCGCCCTGCATCCGCACGCATGTGGGGACAGAACCCCGGTTCAGGACGACTAGGCCCGTCTCAAGGGCCCAGTCTTCCACCATCCTACCCCGGACGTCGGTGAACCGGGAACCCCAAGCCAAGTTTTTGGCGTTGAAGTCCCCGAGGACGAGCACGGGGAGGGAACGGAACCCGACGACGACAGTGACCAACTCCCTCAAGGAGTTGTGGAACTCGGCGAGAGTTCGGTTCGGAGAGAAGTACACGCCCACCACAGCGAGCTCTCCGAACCGTGCTGCGACACAACCCCGGCCTCTTTGAGCAGCCTCAAGAGTCGGGGTACCGGCGGCGGCCGACGAGATGATGGTCACCGAGCCGTCCAGGTCCGCCACCCAGTGATCCCTGGGCGGGACAAAGTACGGCTCGGAGACCACGGCGACATTGATCGACCACTGCGCCATGCTCTGGAGCAGGAGATCCTGAGCAGCGGCGCAGTGGTTGATGTTCGCCTGGAGGAGGCGGAATGGAGCCACTATTGACAGTCCATTCCGACCTCCTCAGTGGCGGCAGCGGCGACTGCGGTGGCAGTGGCGGCGGCGGCGGCGGAAACGGCAGGGGCGGCGGAGGGCCTACCTTTGCCCTTTTTAGCAGGAGGAGAGCAGCCCTTGCTCCCGACCCGGTGATTGGCCGGCTTGCCAGCCGCCGCACATGCGTTGCAGTGCAGCGGGGCGTTGCACGAGCCGGCCTTGTGACCGGGCCGACCGCAGCGGAAGCAACAGTCGCTGCGGTCCACCTCCGAGGTGCATTTGACACTCACGTGCTCCCCCACGTGACAGCGGTAGCACCTCAGAGGCCGGGTCTCGAGCAGCTTGACCTGCGCCGAGACCCATCCCACCAAGAGCCTTTTGCCCTCCTTTAATGTTTTGGCCGCTGTGACGGGGCAGCTCACCACCACCGTGCGCAGCCCCGAGTTGTCCGGACGTATGGTGCCCACCCTGACCTGGTCAGCAGGGCACCCTCCCGTCCTGGCCACAGCGGCCACCACCTCACTCTCCGTGACGGAGTCGTCCAGGCCCAAAATCCTGACATCCAGGCATTTGGTGGGCCTGGACACGCGGGCCTCGTCCGCACCGAGGCACGCCCTAAGCCTCTCGGCCAGGGCGTCGGCCGATGGGCCGCTGGTCGCGCCGGGGACCTCCAAGAGACGGGCTCCAGTGGCAGTCACTTTGACTGCAAATCCGTCCGGGGCCCCGAACTCCGCAGGAGTCACCGCCCCCTTGAGCTTGGCGAGGACGTCGCCGTAGGTAACGCCCCTATTGACCGCTTCCGGCTGTAGGGTGATGACCACAGCCGCGGTCTTAGGGGCGAGGAGCAAGGCAGCAGCGCGTTTCTCCCTGCGCTGCTGCTGCCGTCGCTGCCGCTGCGCCTTTTTGCGGCGCTTCCGGCCCTCCCTGGCGACTCTCCTCGCCTCGCCGGCGATTTGCCACCCGCCGCCGTCCTCCGCTCGCGGGGCGGGTTCCACCACCGCTGCCGCAACTCCAGCCTGCCGGGCTGGAGTGCCTCTCCTCTTTTGCGCCCTGCGGGCGCAGGTGCCGTCGGCGCAGCTGGGGTCTGCGTCGGCGGGGACGCAGAGGCCCTCGCTGGGGCAGCCGGTCGCGCCTTTGCCGGCGGTTGGGAGCTGCGGCTAGCCTGACCCGAGGTCGAAGGCTTGGCCGCAGCGGCTGCGTACGACCGCGGGACCGCAGGGGCGACCTGACTCGCCGCGAGCGGGGGCCGCAAGAGCCTGCCCTCCAGCACGTCGAAACGTCGCTGGAAGGCAGCCAACTCCGCCCGCAGCAGTCCGACTACGTCGGCCTCCGCCGGGGGCTGGGGGCGACTGCCGCGAGCAGCGGCGAGCTCGGCCCTGGCCGTCCGCAGCTCGGCCTCCAGAGCCGCATTGGAGGCCGCCAAGCGCGCCAGCTCTCGCCGCATCTCGGCCAGCTCGGAGCGCACCTTTCCCGCAGTGGGCACCGCACACTGCTCCAAGGCCGCCTCCGATATTGTGGCCGCCGCCGCCCTGAGGAGGCGGAGCCTAACCGGCTAGGATTTCCCCATCGCCAGCTTGTAGAGCTCCGCCGTAATGGCCTGTTGGAGGCCCCCGGAGCAGCTCTCGCTCTCAGAGCCGCGCTCGCCCTCCGACATCTCCACGCCGGACATCTCGGCCGCAGAGGACTCCGAACGGGCAGCGCTCGAGAGAGCCCTGCCCTCCGCGGCCAGCTGCTCGGCTGACTCCGCGCAGGCAGCTGGTGCCGGTTTCCGGCGACCGCTGCCCTTGCCGCCCCTACCCCGCGCTGCCGTGGGGACCTTGGGGGAGGCGCCTCCTGAGCGCCGGAGGACGGGGACAAACTGTCCTCCTCCAGCCTGGGGCGTTTGAACGTCCCCGTCGCGCGGCGGCGTGAGCCTTTCGAGCTCACGCTCAGCCGCTCCGCTAATGTTGTGTCGGACTCTGAGTCCGACACCCTCCGACTGGACTCCCGTGTGTGGGGCCTGCTGGACGAGTCCAGCGCCTCACCACGAGTCCCAGAGCCACTTGGGCTCCCTTCTCCTGCTACTGCAGGCGAGCCAAGCTCACCCGCACTCTCCTCCTCCGTATGTGGTTTTTTATTTTGATTGGTCTCCATAAAGTTCCCACGAGTATGGGGGAAATAATCGGTCCACCCAGGCAGTGCCCCCTGTACCTGGGTAAGTGAAAATTTGTTTCCCAACTAGAGG
Organism: Spodoptera picta; assembly: GCA_038387885.1. Classification (NCBI taxonomy): domain Eukaryota; kingdom Metazoa; phylum Arthropoda; class Insecta; order Lepidoptera; family Noctuidae; genus Spodoptera; species Spodoptera picta. Next base: position 133,793 of record JAZHFQ010000328.1, read on the forward strand.
GTCCACTGGTCCCCTAGCTGGGGGTGCGCTCGCGACTGACACTACTCCTCAGCCATGCATACTCTCGCCGCGCACCAGAACTTAGTATTAGAGGAATTTTTTATAGAGGTTATCTTCCTCGCGGTCCGGGCGACCAAGCCAAGACCCTCGTCCCGTTCAGAGTCACAAAACATGACCGTGACCTCCTTACGGATTACGATATCGACGGCTGCAATCGGGGACAGCTTGTGTCCCGATGCTGCTCGCTGGCAGGGTGAGTGCACAACGAGCACCGCCCTTGCCTCTCCGCCACGCTCTCTGCTAATCAGAGAGACAGGCGGAGAAACGCCCCACGGAAGCGCGGGCCATGAGCACACAGCCCGCCGCCTCCAGAACCGTATCGGGTTCGCCCGCCCAGTCCAGAAGTCTGCTGCGGGCGACAGTCACTCCAACCCTATCACCCCCGCTAGGGACACTGTCGCCCGCACCCAGGGTGCACCACGGGGAGGTCTTCTGGCACCGCACCCCATAACTTGTGGTATAGCGACTAGTCGCTGCAATACAAATACAAAAAAAAAAAAAAAAAAAAAAAAAAAAAAAAAAAAAAAACAACAACAATCGCACTTTAAAAATGGGCTATTACCGTGTATATATTGTTATAACCTCACTTTTCTTAAATCTCTTATACCTCGGCTCTCAGATTGCCAAAATTTGCAAAATTTTCAGTGATTGTTTGCTTATATAGTAGCTATCAATTGACACTAATTTCATCTTTTTACATCTAGGCACAAAATTGTATGAAAGGGTATCCGTCTCCTTTAACACCTATCATGAAATCTAGTTATTACATGTGACTCATAACAGTAACAGGCTAATCTGATACCAGTATCTACTTAATGCAGAATTCTGTTATTACTACGAAGCGTTATAATTATAACATAACATAACATCACGCCTTTTATCCCCGAAGGGGTAGGCAAAGGTGCACACAGAAGTAACACCCAATTTCCATACCCCGTGCTACTATTGAGATTTTTAAAAATCCAGTAATACTTTGCCAACCTGGGAATCGAACCCGAGACCCCTTGCCCGGCAGTCGCACTTGCGACCACTCGACCAACGAGGCAGTCCAGTAAATACCTAACTATTAAAGAATTTGTTATTCAAATTTTAAAAATAATTTCTTATTTCCAACAAATTCTTCTTGTTCTGCAAGGCGATGTATCTTCAAGAACAATTTTATGTAGAGTTTGTCTCGAGCACAATTAGATTGTTGCTTCGCTTACGTATCGCACAAACTGGTTACAACCGACTTTTACCGGATACTAATGACATAATCCAATTTCAAACATGCCTACTTAAATGAAAACGACACGACAATTTACAGTAAACGTACGTAGTACGTTTCAAGATATTGTATTCAAAATAAAGTATCAACATATCAACAGATTACAAGTGGCCACTGTTGACCAAAAGTTTCTTCTAGTACGGATAAAGAAGGTTTGTTTGTGCATTACGCTTGCTTAATGCGAGTTGGTTAAAAAAGTATTTATAAATTATTGCATTTCTAATAAAAAAAATATATGACTTACATTTTTCTTCTAATAGAGCTTGGAAATCAGTATCTAGAGAATTTTTAATAATGAGTTTTTGTATTACATTGCTCCTATGCTATTTGTAGTCGTGGTGGCCCGGAGGTTTAAGACGCCCACATCTCATGCATGAGGGTGCGGGTTCGAAACCTACCAACGGCAAGTACCAATGTGACTTTTTCCGAGTTATATGTACTTTCTAAGATTATTTAGACACCAGTGACAAACGGTGAAGGAAAAACATCGTGAGGAAACCTGGACTTATAATTTATAATTATAAGTTTGAAATCGCCAACCCGCATTGAGCAAGCGTGGTGATTAACGCTCTAACCTTCTCCGTGTGAGAAGAGGCTTTGCTCAGCAGTGGGCATTTATAGGCTGTTGATGATGATGATGATGATGATGCTCTTTGCAATCTCTCGTGCAAGAAGGATAAAGGCATTGAAACAACTTAAAAAAGTATCTTGAAATGTCATCGCTTTGTGTTTTCATCATTTATTAATATTGCGGAGTGCCAGAGGAGTAGTCTTTTATTTAAAAACTCGGATTTCGAAGAAAATTTCATGTTAAATTCATGTATATACTTACGTATGCGGAAGGATATGACAGATTGCTCGCGGAAAATTGTAGGTAACATGTAGGTATGTTGAAAAACAATATAAAAGGTTAACCTTTTACTCGAAGATTTACTTTTATTATTTTAATCATTTTTCTTTTTAAATAATACTCCAGGATACTAGTGACTTGCGAGAAATCTTTTTTAAGCTCATAACAGTTCATTGGGCTACTTGTCAAAAGTATAAACACTGTGTTAGGTATGTTATAAGCAAACGAAATATAAGTTAAAAGATAGAAGGCTATCGACACACACATTTATTACGTCCTCAATTGTATACTACCTCTATATATCACAGATACACGACACACTGCTAGACGTATTTTTAACTGTATAGAAAAAAACCAAGAACAGAAATAACAATATCACATCCAATTCTTATGTTTTTTGCCTTTTTAATTTTCAAAGTATTCTCCACAAAAACACTTTCTAAGTATCTGCTTTAGTTAACACATCCTCATACTATATTCAAAACACTCAAACGTGTTGCTTGTAATAAATTCTCCAAAGCTTAGGTGCCAAGCCATCCCATGCTCCCTTATTTTATTAATCAAAGTCAACCGAAATTTATGTCCGGTTTTATTCCAAACTACTGCTTGTCCCGAGGGACGGACCAGCTTTTTAATCCAGCTAGGAAGTAGGTAAGTATTGTCTTTCTAGAAAATGTCCAACTTTTTAAATCTAATATTTTCAAGAAAAATATTGTGGAAAATAATGGTTAAATACTGTCCAGTTATTTGTGAGATTCTCGTTGAATAAAAGACTTAGTTTTATGGAAACTAAACGACCACTGGAAACTAAGAGATAGAATGATTGTGCGTAAAGATTTAAAGTAGATACACATATGAGCACTGACAAAACGAATAACCCGTAAAGTTGAATTAGTATTACGCTAAGCTTCACGAAGCGATTTTTACCCACCCAGATGTCAATGTAAAATAAACCACATGTCACGACGCGTTTTACGCCTGCAGTGTGTGCAGTCGTTTGCAGGTCCCATTGCATCGGCTCTCATCTTGTACAGGTGGGCACGGAGCGTAATACCGCAGCCGTGCGCGTCCTAGAACTCAACTCATTGTTTAACCGCCTGTCTTGCCAAATTTGCGGGCAATAATCGCAACCGTGGCTACTGCGTAACCGCTCAAAACTACGGTCTCATTTGTTTTATAATAAAACTTTATTCCGCAACCGCGGCGAGCGCGAGTGAAAATCGCATAGTGATTCCTTAGCCTTAAGGTCACCTACAGGCTACAATCATGATAGGTACAATATCATCCAACTTTTACTTATTTACTTTCTTTTTTAAGCTGATTGCATTGTAAATTAAATCATCGATTGTAATCATCAATTAAACTAGTTTATATGGCATAGGTACTGTAGGTAGATGTATTATTAACTATCCAGCCTTAATAAGGGCCTCAAAGGCCTGAACGTCTTGTATTTCAGTTCCAGCTACTATACGTAAAATCCTCACTTATCTTTTAGACGTATAAGACAAGGGTATGTACTGAATATCATGTTACAGGATTCAGTGGTTTGGGCTGGGCATTGATTAATGAACTACGTGTTTTAATTAAGAAAAAAATAAAAACCTATAATAAACACGGCTTAACTAGTACGAGTTTATATTAAATACAATCTGAATCTGAACTAGCAATTAAGTAGAAAGAGAACACGGTATGTATCTATCCTTGTCATTTGAAGTGTGACGTCACTGATATGCGTTTCTTAATTGTTTATTTGCAAATACGACTATTCTAGAAGAAGACTATTTTCATTGCAGCAGGTGATTTGAGAGAAAACAAACGTGAACTGGTCATTTTATAATGAGAAGAAGGACAACCAACCTAAACACCTCATCATTATAATCATCATACATTTTAACATAACAACCAAAACAGTTATCAGTCACAAGACGTCCACTAATAAGTTTCTATAGACATACCTTCAGATAATGATCCTTTCACACACACACATATTTACACAGGTATGTGTAAATATATCCATCCCAGTTAAGCGAAGGATATAAGGTAAATATTTCAATCTAATTAGATGTCTGCTAACACTTAACTTGTATTAAGAAGTCACCTGCGCCCGTCCTACGTGTCACTTGATTAAGGAAATGTTCTGGATAAGACGGGAGTGAATAGGTTTCTTAAGAGTCGGCAAGACGCACTTAATGCCCCAAGTGTTGCTGGCGTACATAGGCCACGGTTACCATCAGGTGGGCCGTGTGCTTTTTTGCCACTGACGTGGTATAAAAAAAAATCTTGTCAATTTATTGAAACTAGAAATAACTACTAGAAGTTTTTTCACAACTCCAACTTTAGGATCATAATTAAAATTACAATTATTATCATTGTCCTTATCAATCATCATATTCATTATCCTTAAGAGCCAGTGACAATCCACTGCTAGGCTATATGAGCATCACCTACATATGTGGTTTTATCAGTGATAATCTGACACTCCCTCTCGCCTCACCCAAGGCGGCAAAAATCATTGGTTTTTTTTTAATAAAGTAACATTTTTTAATCTGGCATTTGAGGTCTGTTTAGACCCCCTTGAATTATCCCTAATTCTCATTCCACATCATTGGCTGTATTGGCACAGATACGCCACTTCTGATCAGCATTGCACCCATGCGAAGCCGGGGCGGACCGCTAGTAAGTTATTTTTATTTATTTATTCATTTAATATGCTTCATGCTCTCGAAGTTGTCTTAATGTTTGTCTAACCATGCGTCAATGCAGGGATGCCCACTAAAAATCAGTGCTGGGTGACGTGTATGCCTGGTTTACACTGACTCATTTAGCATAGGCATGTTGTCAGCGTCTCTTTTCTAATTCTTCTGTTTTTATTTTTAACTTAATATTTTTCTTACTTCCACTTTTCACACCTTTATTGTCTTTCTATATTTTACTTATACTGCATCGTGCCTGGTGCCGAGGAAATGCTTTTTCTTTCTTTCGATGTACATAAGTGGACTAAATGCTGCAGTCATTTTCTCCCAGTCTGACCTTTAGGCGATGCAGAGAACAGTAAATGGTAGGTGCAAGAAGCAAGTACTGATTTTAAGTTATAAAATATTTAATAGTACTTTCCTGAACCCACACGCACTTACAACTTCTTCGACTCAGTAATTGGACCTAAAACACGATATTTGACAATCGCAATCTCCAGTTTGAAGGTTCAATCATCTAATTCCATCTTCGTCACAAAATTCAAAGAAATACCTTCAAAAACATGTTTAGAGATGTAAACAAAAAAGTGTTTTCCAATGTTCCCAACTAACATCGAATATAATATGAATAGCAATTTTAAAAATGTAACCTTTGTTTTGTGTTACACTGATTGCTTTACTTTGTTCGGCTGTTAGTGAAAAACTAAACTTTTACAAACTTTTGTTATCGTTTCGTACGACGTATACAACTGTATTGTATCTGTCGACGTTTCTGGAACTTTCTAGTTCTGTTTGGTCGTAATAATTTAATGTTTCTTTCATTTCTATAATGTAATTAAGTATAAAATTGTTTATTTTCTACTCTTCTAAGAATAGATGTTGTGAAATCGAAATATATCATGTAATTGAATTTAAAACATTAGATGCCGTGCTGGACGACGGAACAATGGAATAACGGTGACCGACACCAGCGGAAGAAGCACCAGGAGTGAGTGTGGCTTTAGTTTTTTTAGTGTTTATTATTCAAAACATGGTATTTACAAGTGGATACATGTATACCTAATCAAAGTTACAAAAACCATCTTGTGTTTAACAGATGTTATGTAATGCTATGTATGTTAGCCACAAGGAGTGCCTATATTATTATTCTTCCTATAAATGATAATAATATAGAATTACTTCAAGTAGTGTAAATTTAATATTGAACATTGCATTGACTGCCTCGTTGGCCTTGGATTTTAAGTTTACTGCCTCGTTAGCCGAGTGGTCGGTCGCAAGTGCAACTGCCGGGCAAGGGGTCTCGGGTTCGATTCCCGGGCCAGGCAAAGTATTACTGGGTTTTTTACAAAATCTCAGTAGTAACACGGAGTCTGGAATTGTGCCCGATATATGGCAATAGGCTCACCCCCTATTAAATAGGACTCATAACATAAAAAGTGAAAAGTGGTTGTACAGTGTACAGTGGCATTAAGTGCCGTAATGTGCACCTGTGGCTACCCCTTTGGGGATCAATAAATCGTGATGTTATGTTATGTTATGTATGCATTGGATTTGAACTGAGTATAACGGTATCTAAATATAGACTGCATAAATTCTCGCACGATAGTGTCTTTGTACGACTGCAGCTAAGACCTCACGCTTTTCCTATCAAATGTACCTAGGATACACAGACACATGATGCACACATTATAAGGTGTGTATGCTGTATATTTTAAACTTGACACTTACGATTAAATTTTTAAACTCTTACAAACTTCAATCAACAGTATAAAAGTTTAACTTTACTCCGTACCACAACTTTAAAAGGTCGTTCAACCTTAGAAAATTTAATCAGAATATTATACGGTAGATTTGAAAGTTCCTGAAGATCATCATACATAATATGAGTGAGTCTCCAAAGTTATCTGATTCACCGCAACTTGTAAACATGCGAAGTATAGATATATATGTATAGGTGGGTATATGGATATCGTCTCGTCTTAATCCTTCTCGAGGTAAACAGAGCATGAGACGAACACTTCAACCGCTAGAGCTAAACTTTAACCAACGAACCACTGCGTGTTGGTACAACTTCGGCTTTTCATCTTCTCACGCAACTTGTTATATTTTGGTTTGTACTGTCATAGTTTTTGAGTAGTTTGTAGTTCTAGTATTAAAATAGGTTTCTGTGTTTTTGAGAAAATATCTAATTTACAAATTACCTACGTAGAAGATTATCTATCTTCTATACACGACACAAAATGAGTAAACCTATTTAACAACAATAACAATACCTAATTATGTAATTAAGTACAATGTAAGACTTATTCATTAAGTCCTCGGTGTACCAATTAGCTGAAATAAGAAATTAAGTGGTAAATAAGAGCTATTAAGGCATTAACTCCCCACACACCGCCATTACAAAGTAATATTTTAACAAAAAAGAAAACGAGTTTCCTCAACAAGGAGGAACGTTACAAAAGAAATTTCCTTTTCCTTAAAAGTTCACACAGGTTCACACAATCTTATATTTACATCAGTAATGCTTTGTAAACAAATTACGTATTTTACGGAAACCGACGAAGTTTCACGAATGCTTCCGAGCCGCGGTACATAGAATGAAAAAAGATTTCTTGTTTATTTAAGCAATGTAACTAGACTTTCGACGTCTTCGAAATCTGTTTATTTCGAACTGTATATTATTTTAAGTAATTAGAAATTCTTGTTAAATTCTTTTAAAAGTTAACATAGACATGGTTTACTTTTTAAAATAGCTATCTTTACATTAATGAGGGCTCGGTTACTTCATTTCTTGTGTCTCCAAATTAATTTTATAAAACTCCCAAACTAACCAGACAGACTGTAGCCGAAGAAAAACTTTCTTAATTTCATTAAAAACCTTATTTGAATTCAAACTCACTATTATAATTTCAATTTACAAGCAAAAAAGAACTTAAGTTGAGAAAATAAAGTTTCAAATTGCATAACATGGAATCTTGGCGACTATCGTTTTGTTTTTTTTTTCTTGTTTTAAAAAGCCGCAGTGTTGTGCTTCGTTCGTTATGTTGCCGTGTCATCTACACCGCAGTTATGTCAAATATTTTTACATGCGTAGTTCACATGTGAACTGCATAACTGAGTTCCTGAATTAACTAAAAATCGCGGGTTACTCGCGTGAATATATGTACACACTCTTACCACTTACGTGAATACCCACAAAGGAGTGCGCGGTCGCGGCACAGTAGGCTGCGCGACATCGCCCGACCGCGCACGCTGCTCATGAGGAAGAACCCCTCTGTGGTTCGAAACTAGTAGAGCTTTTCACAGTATATTCACGTGAGTAACGCGTGATTTTTGGTTAATTTAGTATGTCTAACCATAGTTACTATAAAAACCACTAAGTTCCTATGCAGTGCCTTTAGCCAAACGCCACTTTAGCGCTTGTCTACAGAGAGAGTAGAAAACTACCTCTAAATGTATGGGGATGACACTGACAATTGTCAAAATTTACGTCAATTCCATATAATTTGGTTTTCTATTCTCGTCCGTCTCCCCGCAAAAAGCGACGTAGAACTAAAGTCCTTCCCATAGCTGAATCACACCACACCGCTTCTGCTGCAAGACAGCACTACATCTTGGGACCAATACTGTATAAAAAAGCCAATCTCAAACTAAATGTATTGGAACTAAACAGACATAAAGTAAAAACCAAAACACAGGAGTGGCTGCAGAGCCTGGATTATGAAACAACAGAAAGCCTACTAAAATGGGACTCTTAGCAAAGCACACTCATCCAAACTCTGACTACCACAACTACATGCAAACTTGCTCGATTACATACACACAGAAAATTTTTACTCACCTACATGTACACACCTACCACACAATCACGCACATACACACACACACACACACACCCTCACTCACTCACACATACACACAAATATACTGTATACTTACATACATAACAATTACACGCATACATACTCAAATCAATACTTTACTCCTTTTATTATCCCTTTTTTTGTTACTCATAATGTCACTAATTGTTATTAAGCCTTCTGTTCTGTAACCACTATTCGTACCAGAAATGTAACGGGAAGGTACTGCCTCCTGAGATACAGGCAACGCCTAGTTCAGGAGACAGAGCTTGATGTATTGAGATGTTGGTATATGAATAAAGAATTATTATTATTATATGTCTTTACCATTCACGGGACCACAGGGTCCCGGTCATTTGGGAGGCGTACGAGGGGCCGAAGCCAACTCCGCATAGGCCCTTTAGACAACTTTAATCTAAATGTAATGGACACACAAACCGGCGACTATCCCTGTATGCACTATGGAAATGCACCCAAGGACAGTCCCCGGTTAGTGTAGGACTATTGTGAATAATGGAAAAAAAAGGTAGGGCTACGGATGGGTTGCTGTGGACTGGTAAATTGGGAACTATGGATGACTATGGCACCTGCCGAAACAATGTAATTTTTACACGTAAAAATGGCAGGCGGAGACTCGCCAACTCACCGACCGGGCCCCGGGAATGGTTGCTAGATATAGCAACAGAGGGGCAACGAGAATGTGAGTGGCTGAAGGGTTAAGAAACTACCACCGCTTTCTACTCAGATCATCTGCTCCAGCCGAAGCCTCCTGCATCCCTGGCCCACTCGCGACTTACGAATAGTTTCTTACCCGCCGAGCAGGATCACTGCTCTCGCGACTCCACTCTGGACGGCCAATTAAGGCAAGCCGGAGAAGAAGGAACGGTGACTTCTCCCTGGAGCACTCGGGATGATGGTAGCCCGCGGGATCGCTAATGCCCGTCACCTCGCCTCAAGGTGCCCTGCGGGCTTTTTTTATTATTATTATTATTATTCTACATGTAGACAAGCGCTAAATGGCATTTGGCTATACATGCTAGTTTTGTAATAGAAAATCGTAATTATTTTAAATTATCCTCCTTACATATTGAACACCTTGCATTCCTTTTCCTTTCTGTAGTTGTTGTAGACACTAATGTCTTAACAACAAAAACAATTTACCTATATAATCTACAAAACATTATCGTCATCAACCAATTTTCGTCACCGCTAGGCATAAGTTTCCAACGAAAACTCATGCCATAAGTATTTAATATTGCTCTAAATTGCATGCGGGTCTAATACGATCTTTCGCTACTTGATATTTCACTTTAAAACAAAATCGTGGTAGACTTTGAACAAGATTACACCTACACAGCTCTTCAGAACAAAAGTAACACTGTCAGATAATTTTATCATTTTAATACAATATGTGGGATCTTTTGTTACATACTTATTTACTTCATTTTATCTTCATAATGTGATGGTGGCTTCCCTTTACCTTTATACTGTACTCATTACTTATTTGTTATTTATCTCGTAGCTTTTATTCAATGCGATATCGACACAAGAATGATATTTAAAGAGTTAAAATAACGAACATTGTTTGATTGACTAAAATACTAAAGAATTGTGAAAGGGAGACCTGAACTTTGACATGAGCCCCTTACAAAACTGTCTGTATTTTACGAACGCCAACAACAAACTATAATGGCTATAAAGTTCACATAACATAATACCCGCCTTTTATTCTCGAAGGGGTAGGCAGAGGTGCGGCACTTAATGCCACTGTAGAATGTAACATCCACATTTCACTACTTATATTATGAGTCCCATGCAATGGAAGTGAGCCTATAGCCATATACCGAGCACGTTTCCAGTCTCCGTGCTAGTACTAAGAATTTTAAATATAATAAAATTCACTTGTTGTAAAAATTTATTACCTATGTGTCCTCTGGTAACCGGGGCTCCGGCTCAACGTGCAGGAGAAGGAACGGGGTGGTTTTTAGTCAGTAAGAGTCTGACACTTCCTCCCGCCTCACCCAGGCGGGAGCAGCCATTCGATGACTTTCCCCCCTTAAAAAAAATGTGTCCTCTATTACATTCAATATAAAATAAAACAAATTTTTTTTTTAAACTCAGTTTGATTTTAATTAAACTGATGTAAAGTTAGTTTTTTTACATGTATACCTCTGCTACGATTCTCAGAGAATAAATACCGTAACTTTATTTTTTTTTGATAATTTTCATTATACTGGCTAATGACGACCTCCAATGAAAAACAAATTGAAACAAATCTCATCGAGTTTGTGGTCACAATGGCGCCATTAATTAATTAATTAATACATTCAAATAATATCAATTCATTTCATAGAACTAAAAGTTCATTAAATAAATGAAGTACGAATTTGTAAAAAACCTTTTCATTGAATGTAAAGCTTTTTCAAACATGATGTCAAACAGATAGTAGAGGTATATTCAATGCAAATAGATTCTGTGATAAAAGCCATTGAAACTATTTGAATAATTTAAAAACTTTTTTATATCGACAGTGTGAACCACACTTTAATACGTTATCGTGTGTAAATTTCATTATTTGATATTACAATACGATATTATCACATAAGTATACAAAATTTAGAATTTCAAGCAAAAATTAAAGTCTAAGCTACCATATACATACCTACATCAAAAACAAAATACGAAAAGAAAATAAGTTTAACTCGTCGAGTACCGGTTTTGTAGACACAATTATGGAACAATAATAGGTTGCGGTCACCGGTGACCGCTTGGTGTTTGACAGTTTAAGAAACTAGAGAACTTTACTCCAAATAATAAATAGTAGCAAATCTATGTATTATATGCGACTAATAATAAACCTAATTAAAGAAAACTAATATCCATATAATCGTTAGCTCTGTTTAAACCATTTTAAAAACACGAGTATGCTACCAAAAGCCTTAATAGAACCCTAACTTTTTGGTAAAAGCTAGGTACTCCAAAAATTTCAAACATTACAGTTTTGAAAATTCACTTAAAATGACTCATCCGAGATATTTCGTAACACAAAGTTTGGGATCCTTTGAAAACGCTACAGTGTAGCGCCTACTCCAAACTTTAGGTCACGCCATGAATTTCGAGTTAATTAACTTTTACTGGTTGAGAAAACTTACTTAATAATAATAAAATCGTTAAAAGAGTTTATCTGTACGGCAGGGAACTTATTGAGAGTTTCTTTTGCGCCTTGAAAAATACAAGAAAGAGTTTTTACAAAATAATTAAAAGTATATACCTACTTATTGTATGTTTTTTATGACTGTGTATATTTTTTTTTCTATTTTATCTGTAAGGCTTATTCTAGGAAGCTAAAATGGCAAAATATTAAACATTAAACGTTGACTTTAGCACATACTTATTTAAATTTATCAGAACATTATATAAAAACAACATATAAAAACATGAAACAAACTCAACCAAATGTAATATATTATATTTACGATAATATACGCAAGCTATGCAGGCTATATATGCAATGAATTGCATGCATAATCTATTCCAGGTCAGTCAATTTGTGAAGTAACCACTTTATGTTTTAAATTGACTGCACGGTTGGTGCGGTGGCTGGGCAACCGGTTGCCGTGCAACGTGTCGCGGGTTCGATTCCCGCACGGAACAACACTTTGTGTGATCCACAAATTGTTGTTTCGAGTCTGGGTGTCATGTGTATGTGAACTTGTATGTTTGTAAACGCACCCACGACACAGGAGAAAATCCTATGTGGTTGCCCCGCATTAAAAAAAAAATATAAACAGATTTTAACACATACTTACTTTAATGATAAATAATACCTATAGTCTCATTTGTTCTTTGATTAAACTTATTTATGATTACTTCTTAATACAAAATTCCGTCTATATGAATATTCCTATTGTGTACCATGATCCAGACAAAACCATGAGCACAATTAGTTAACCATAACACGGGGCTTACCTTGACAGTGTAACGTTAGGGAAGTTTTATATTCCCCGTCTAAATTTTACATTGTTTATTTTTTCCACGTTTTTAAAATACACTTATAATCGTGTCTTCTCCTTCTCCTCTTAACCCATAAATCCCCAAGCGGTCACCGGTGACCGCTTTCCACTAATATTACATTACATTATAGACCTTATTTCTAATGTTTAGAGAATACTTTTGTATGACCAAATTTAGGGGATGGATATCGACGGGTATTTTGTATACCTTTTTTCTATGCGATCCTTGCACAAGTTGACCTAAGAAAGGAACATTCTTCTTCGGCCCATCATGGTGATTAGAGATCCACCACTATCCCACTATCCATATTTTTCATTATTTTTCAACTTTTTCTTTAGTTATGGTAGTGGTGGTAATTAGGGTATATAAATAAAAAAATATTTAAAACCATTGCATGACATCTTTGTTACGTGGCGTCGCTCTGTTCTTAAGCAGAACTACAATCACAATTGTTAATATTATTTTCCTCGTTAAAATGGCTAGTCTCACAACATTCAAAAGCATTCACTATTAACCAAAACTTCTATAAAATATATCATGAACAAAATCAAGACGCATCTATAAAAGTTACAACAATTCAAAGCTACTTAATCTTCATTACATTGAGAGTTCCAAATCACGTAACCCTCCCACGTACACTGGAAAGTACTGAAAAATGTATAGACCAGTACTGAATCGGCCATTTGGCAATAATATTAGGTAAATAGACGAAACGGTCACCAATGCGTGACACACGGGTTGACTAACCGATTTTCATCAATCAAGTGATACTTATAAATGCTCCGTACCCATCAATCACATGCACCCACATACACATATATAGGGATATATATATATATACAAACGAATCGATCCACAAAAGTTTCTTAAAAAGGTGTTTTTCTCCTTTCGACGGAAGCCCTTAGTTGACATGACTTTGATAAATTATTTGCTTACCGAAAGATTTCAAATTCTCCGAGTACGAAATCGACATCCATAATGGATCTTACCTGTTTCAGATTGAGGCTGTTTAGTGAATTTTTTGAGCTACATATTTATACAAACAATTTAAAAGTTTTTTTTAACTTTAATCTAGTTACTAGAGGTATAATAGTGTACTTGCTAGATAATAATGAACTTCATATGGTCTCACCCCATGAAGAACCCCGAAGTTGAATGCAAAGAATAGACTGAAGTCATTGATGTAAAAAAATGAAATGTATATATTGTAGTTGTCATCATAAACCCTCCGAAAGTTTTAATATGAAGCTCGTTTTTGTAAAACAAGTTCTCAGAGACAACTTAAAACCGCCAATCTACCTGTCTTCCTGCCACGTCAAATGATATTCAAAACACATTCACAATGTTTATACGAGTGGTATACATATAATGAATATATATGTACCGTTAATGTATACTAATATTAATTTAATGTATCTTTCTACATCACTGAACACCTGAATAAACACCAACTAATATTTGTAGCCATTAACACGCAGATGTAATTAACTAATTGTGTTTAATGTAAATAGAGTATGTAGGTAATATTGTGCACGTTTTTCATGCCAATGTAGTGTGTGCGTACCTAGCTTTTAACACTACGGTTATTTCTTCGTGTAGTAATATGAATTTATTTTGTTAATAGGCTACAAAACTAAATTATCTTTGACATTAAAAAATATTCTAGATGAGGTCGGTATAGACCATAGGTCCTACAGTACTCGGTATAGTAACAATGTTTATGATAAAAAAGTACTATGATATTCATTTTTCCAATTGTGTTGCTAGTCTCGTGTAATAGAACCTATACTAGGTCGGTACAAAATTGAGAATTTTTCCTCTATTGTCAAATTCGCCATCGAATTTTTTTTAATACAAGAGTACCTACCTACATTTTCCAACCCAACCTTGTACTGCAATTTCGTTTACGAGCACTACAATAACAAGTTTTAGCTTTTATAAGAGAATCTATCTTCTCGCTTTGCTTTTAAATATTTATGGTATGATACGACATGAGATACCTTGTAAAATTTTCAATTAATCTAATTGTAAAATAATTTTCTAAACCCGATTTAAAAAAGTGCTCAAATAAACTAGTTTAATTTTGAGCTTTTATCCATATAATATGTAGGATAAATTCCCAGAATACTATAACATAATTACACGGCTGAATTTTTCAAATAAATACCTTTTTTATGGGATGAGCCGGTAGACGAGCATACGGATCACCTGATGGTAAGTAATCGGCGTCGCCCATACAGAATACCAGAATACCAGAGGCGTAACTAGTGGGTTACCCACCTTTTGGGGATTAGAAATTTGAGTATTGTTTGGGATTCAGGGATTGCTGGCACGGGGGAGAGAGGGTTGAAATCGGTTTCTTTTTATTAAGTTGATTACGAAAGTTTAGTTTCTTTAAAAATGGTTGAAGTTCAGTCGTTGTCAGGAAATGTCAAATAAATTAAAAATAAATATAAATTATACTGATGATTACTATTTAACTCAATTATAATTGTTATTTACAAAACAACATAACAATTTTTAAAATAGCAAACGTTTATCATTGATCACAAAGCCTAGAAACCGAGAGATAAAAATATTTTTAAGCAAAAAACGTTGTATCAGCCAAAAGTTTTAAATGTCAACGCGAAAAAATATGGAACTTGTTTAATCTCTACTCTTTACGGAGGCGTTAAGAAGCAAAATATAAAGATTTATCATTTACGAGTTATATCAAAGTTGCTACAAGATCCGTAAGACGCTCTGTTCACCGACAAAATCTTAAGTAGAAATATAAAAATAAAATAGGAGACTTAAACTCAGCTCGCGAAGGATACAACTGTACAAGAATTTCAATTACCGAATGTTCTAGAAAACTCAGAGTGCAGAACATACGTACTCATTTAGTGTCGTCGTTAACTCTAATTTCTTTTTCGCTATTGACCGTAGTTTTTTTAAAGGGCCTAGCCTGTAGGGTGGTCACTGAGCGCCGTGCTAAGTGCCGCTTTGTGAGCGTACCGCGTGTAAACCGCCCGGCAAAGACCGGCTTGCATTTAATTTTTCTCATTTTTATTTTCTCTAAAAGCTTTTACACAGGAACTGGGCGTTCAATTAAAACTCCTCCTTTTTTTACCAAAGCGTCAATAGATGGAGCTGATTGTTCAATTCTTCTATTTTTAAATTTACGTATTTTCCTTTGTTTTGAACACCAGAGGCGTGTTTAAAAATAAAAAAATGTATTCGATTTTTGAAAGGATTTTATTGTCCTTGCCTTTTTACAAAATGGGTGTAAAAGTAATTCAATTTCTGTTAAATGTTTTAAATTGTGAAAGAGGGCGACTCGTAACGGACGCTCCTTTTTAGCGTGAAGAACTCATTAAACAGTTCGCCCTAAATAGTTAGGGAAAATAAAATTACTCTTGCTACACCGGGAAAAAACAACAGAAACAACTTCCATCTTCGTCGAATTAATACTTTAACTTTTGTTCGTTGCTTTTTATTAGCTTATCATTAAGTTTTTCGTTTCGTTTTCTTACCAGTTTTTATTCTAAGATGCAAACCAAAATGTATCTTGTGTATCTATCATGTTTGTGGTATTATTTTTAAAGACGTTTTACTTTGGGTATACGTAATAAGATTTTATTGAAGTTTAAGGGCTGTTTATAAATAAAATAATGTTTATTTCGGACAGTGATACATCCATAAGGGTTAATAAGAAAATTTTAAATATTTTTTATTTTGTCACAAGCCTACTGTTAGGAATACATCTTCGCACGATATTATGTATTATAGGTGAATCGTACCTCCATGCAATGGTTTTCAGGATGGAGTTGGAACCGTTGGCCGGTTGGCCCACACTCTGCAGAGCAGCGATGCAGATTTCTGTCTGATGATGGCATGGAGCTGCTAATGGAGACACAGTGACCCCAAATTAAAAACGATACTGTAAATGCAATACTTGAAACTGTACAATTTATCTAACAAGAATAATCAGAAATTGGAATACAATACCTTAAAAAATAACAATTAAAGTAACCTATTATCACATGTTGTCATACTCTTGGGATAAATACAGATTTGCAATTAAAAGTGTAAAAATGCTATTCATTTCACAGCTTTCCACAAATTCACTTACCCATGTTCCCATGTCCCAGTTGACATGTCTATGGCAATGACGTCACAGGTCACATTTCCCAATTTTTTTACGTTTACAATTTTAATTCCTGCAACGCTTTTCACGTCCACGCAAATATGTTCGCAAAATATTGGGGTATTAAAATTTTAAAGTTTACTCGTTCGTGTTTATATTGATAAAATGGTCTGGTTAATCTGGTTTATGATCGATGACTGGTAAGGTGGCTATGAGAACTTTACTAAGTTTAAGGTTATTCGATAAGTAATATGTATTTCTTAAAATGGACTTAAGTATTATAAAGACTCGGTTCAGTTTTTAAATATTTAGTTCTAAAATTATAACTTTCATTTTCATCATCATTGTCATCATAAGCCTATTAGTACTCGTTCTACAGATCTTAGTTACGCTAAACTATTATAGATTTTCAAATAATGTACTATACACTACAGTATGACACGTTAAACAATAATTTATTTGTCAAGCAAAGTACGTATCAAATTGGTACCTTGCACTGACTGCTGGCGTTTGTACTTACATCCGAGTTAAGCCTTGTGGCCAATGACGTCATTAGGCCTATCTCGATATAAAGCCACATTCGGGTAGACACAACTCTGATGCCGTATTAACATTTACACCTTAGTCTAATTAGTGGATCGCGTAAACACCTCAATTAATACAGAGATAAGAGAAGCAAAATAAAGACGAAGTAGACGGGTAAAACAATTTAATTTAATAAAAACAATAGTGGTTCAGAAAAGAACGGTCAAAGCAAAGATGGTATAGACTATTTTTTATGGAATAAACTAGTAAACGTGCAGATGGATCACCTGATGTCGCCAATGGACACTCAGAATACCATACACAAGTGCGTTACCGACCTTTTGGGGATTAGGCATTTGAGGAATGTTGAGATTCGGGGATTGGGGAAATTGGGGAGGGGTGAAATTGGGCCTCCGGTAACCTCATTCACACGACGAAATACAACGCAAATGTTGTTTCACGTCGGTTTTCTGCGAGGCCGTGGTACCTATCACTCCGGTCGAGCCGCCCCATTCGTGCCGAAGCATGACTCTCCCACACTTAGAATACAGAGTGATATGG
The DNA here is from genome assembly GCA_038387885.1 of Spodoptera picta. Classification (NCBI taxonomy): domain Eukaryota; kingdom Metazoa; phylum Arthropoda; class Insecta; order Lepidoptera; family Noctuidae; genus Spodoptera; species Spodoptera picta. The sequence continues at coordinate 151,752 of JAZHFQ010000328.1, forward strand.
AAGATAAGAAAGTAGCATGTGATGATATTTGATGAAAGAAGAACATACAGTATAATGTAAAAGCAAAGTAAAGTAAGCAATAAACGAGAATAAGAAAAAGAATATTTAAAGGAAAAATCATGAGTGTCATATTACATAACTGGCTTGACATTCATGATACTAATAAACAAAAGAAGAATTGAATTTACCTAGTGCAGATACCTTCTTGAAAAAAACAAACGAACTGTAGAGAACGGCGCAACAATCATAAGTACAATAATATTTAAATACAAGGTGTTGTTTTGAGCCGCGTCATTTTCTAGGAGGTAACTCGGCTGTCGATTCTGAGTCCAAATCAATAAAAAAAATTGTATATAAATATTTTTAATTTTTCTGTAAATTACGGAAATCCGTAAGTGCGAACTACACGCCGCCGTCTTGTAACTAGCTTTATAACGCGGCTTAACACACACAAACTCAAACACGTAATTGATATTATTCCTAATTCCATAAAACTCCAATAAGAAGCATTGCTGTCGCTTTGTATGAAATACTGTCCAACTTAAACGATCTATTTTAGCCGTATTTTAACTATTGGCCCGAAATTTTCTCTTACATTGAACCTTTATAACTTCTATGACATGCCCCCGAGAAATGACACGGCTTCAAAACTACACCTTGTATATATGTACTAAGAAAACTAATGTTATATATAACGTTGTCTCTTTCAATTTCAAATATTTTGCAGCGACAAAGAATCTTCAACTAACAGCATTTGCAGACTAGATGCTTTACAGTCATTTCCAGGAAACACTTCACATTACCATCCGTAGAAAATGCGGTGTTATTTATTGGTAGAGGTTTTTCACTGTAGGTAACATTAAGCCGCGCAACAAAGATCAGATACCGCAAGAATTACTATTAAGATTAATAGTAACGTCAGTGTACTTTTTACATGAAACCTTTTTATAAGCTGGTTGATAAACAAACCAAGAACGGTGTTGTAATTCTAGCTTCATTTGTTTGAGCTAGTCTGTATAGGTAGACGTCTGTTGCTTTTTGTAAAATGTACAAAGTATGATAGTTTTAGCATAGTCAGTAGGACAATAACAATTTCTGATTTATTACTTCATCTTTCAAATAAATTGTTTAAGTTTTTTGATGTAATTAATCTAAACAATGGTTACACGTACATATATCAATAAATTATGAAACAAAAAAAGAATTAACCAAAGAAAATGTCACAATTGAGAAAAACATGTCGGATAATTTCCATTCGATTCGTAGACATCTTATAAAATTATTTGTTTAAGGCCTCATAAGAGGTTTCTTTGACGTTCCGTCTTTAATTAAATGGCCCTTGACTCACAAATGCTTATGTAAATATAAGCCACTTGGTGCAAAACCCGGCTAGCAATATATTTCTCTCAGTTCTCCTTTTCTAAATGCCTTGCCTTTTTGAATGCACGTTAATAGGGTGACTTTTGAACGTATGTTTAATATAAATAAGACGTTTTGAATGAACAAGTTTGATATGAAACGGGACCGTAGTTTCTGCACAACTTTGAATAATAATACTCAAGTTGTTTGCCAGTTAATTAAAATACTAGAGATGTTAATTTTAATGTGCAGTTAGTGAACGACTTGTGTGTCTGCTGCATCTTGTAACTTTGATACAAACGTTTTATTCTTCTGTGTGTAGACTTGTTTGGCAGCAACATGAACTTTAGTTTTATGAACAGAATAACACATTGCCAGACATGTTTTACATACATACCTACCAAAATTCTCACACACATAATTATAGTCAGTTTTTACTAATTTAATCAAATTATTCTCCATACCCTCTTTGTGTATTAAACTTGAATAAAAAACGATAAGTAATGAAGTTCAATTTCTTCAAATCATTGCAAATTCTGCACCTATAAAAGGAAAAATACCATATCTGGAGACCAACATAATAATCAATTGGATTTATCAGAGACTGTGTCTGGCGACAATTCTTCCGCATCAGAAGCGGGTAGCCGTAGGTAATTAGCGTTATTTAAAATGAAAACCAGTATCATAAAGAGCAACTGCGCCCGTAACAGTTTAACAAAACAAATTAACTTTCTCTTGACAATTTATTTTAAACACCAAAAGGTGTAATGTCTTCCAACTCGAACAATAACAATACAATTTTTTTTTACACGCAAACCATCCAGAAGGGATCTCGTGAAAAATAAAAGATTATTCCACTTTTGTTTTAAAGTGCTTTCTCGGAGATGGTTAAATGGCGAACCGTTTTAAAAGGAAGCAAATTTTCCCAAACTTGCCTGAATCTTATTGAAGCCAACGACTCGCTCTCGACAAAGTTAGCGTTTCGAAATCGAGTTAAGACCCATTAACTATTCGCGGTTTAATTTTCTTTGAGATGAGATTTTAATTCCACTCTTACTTAAACTTGTTTCCTTCGAATCTTTTCAAGCGGTGTGTTTATTACAGATGAGAGGTTGTTTATGGTAAAAATAAAAGGAATTTTAATGTGAACGTCTGTATTTCTATTCACCAGACACAAAAAACTTCTGTACAGCAGAAAATTTAAATAGATATTTTCAGATATCTATCTATCTATTAATGTATCGTGTAACTAAATAATTAAATTCATAAACAGATAAAAGAAAAAAACAGTATTCATTCATATTTGTTTAACGCGAAGGACACACCGGGCGTCGGGGATCGCGAGACGATCTCCGGCCACCGTAAGCGCGGGCCTGCGGACGGCGAGCATGGGTGGCTCCCCGTCCGACCAGAAACAGACCCGAGCGTACGGCGCGTCGCGTTCCGCGCGCGCCTCAAAGAGCCATCAGACCACCACAGATGGGGCCCAATACGGCCGATGCCGATTCGGAGTCGCGGAGAACCTAACGGGTAACCGGGGCTCCGGCTCGACGTGCAGGAGAAGGAACGGGGTGGTTTTTAGTCAGTAGGAGTCTGACACTCCCTCCCGCCTCACCCAGGCGGGAGAAGTCATTCGATGATTTTCCCCCCTTAAAAAAAAAAAAAAAACTCCTTTTTAAAATCCTGGTTGTCGCAATACGATTGCGCAGTCGGAAATTATGTACAATTAAAAAAGCACTTCGTGTGTAATGTTGGATATTTTTAAATATTTTACATTTAACTATTATGCCAGAGTTAAATAACCGAGGCAATATTGACGAGTACCGAAATAATATTACTACTGTAAAGTAAATAAAAAAAGTATGGAAATTTTACTAGTTATGCATTTTTTATCTTCTATAGCTGTTAGACCTAACAACGTGAAAATGCATCACAGTCCATAAAAGCGAAAGCAAAACAGTAACCATCGAAAACTAACTGATTATTCTACAAACATTGAATTGTACAAACAACAGCTTATAAAACTACACCAATCTGTCAACATTATTTAAAAGATTACCAACCTTAACGTATAGATTTAAAGTTCAAAATCTGTTAAGATTTGAGAGTAGGTTGATATGCTGGCATCTGCACAAATAAATCCCGAGTGCTAAATTAATATTGACGTAGGTCAAAGGATATGCACTCAATGGAAAAGGTATTTAATTTTGTTCGAATCATTAGAAAACTAACCAAGTCGATTTTAAATTTTATTTAAGTAAAGTGAGCTATTTTAATACTTTTTCATTAATTTTGCAGCCTGCCTCGTTAGCCGAGTGGTTGCAAGTGCGACGAAAAAATCTCAGTAGTGGCACGAAGTCTGGAATTGTGACCGGTATACCTTTGGCAATAGGGTCACCCCCTATTACATGGCACTCATAATATAAATAGTGAAAAGTGGGTGTTACATTGTACAGTGGCATTAAGTGCTGCAATGTGCACCTCTGCCTACCCGGGCATAAAAGGCGTGATGTTATGTTTAATGTGTGATTAATAGTGCATTGTGCAAAATTAATCACACATCCATTCATGAAGATTTGGGACCAATACGATAATAGCATAACACACCAGTAGCACGCAACAAAAATAGGAAAATAGAAATGAAACAATGATTTCTATTTTCATTGCCATCTAAAAAAATGTTAGGAATGTTTTTTTTTGCAAATATCATAACCGTTTTCACGATAAATTACAAACATTACGTGTTCATTCAATACATAGCACAATCCCACAAATAGAGTAAAAAGCGCACTTCAACTATCAAAAAAATAGAATACAAAATAGTGGAACATGATGGCTTTTACCTTTTTCAATTGAAAGGCGATCGCTACAACAATTTATTATCGACAAAGTCGAAAAGCCAACTCAATAAGCCTGTACTCTGTTTATGTAAAAACGCCAGTTGATTTCAATAAAAATTCATCCGGCGTAAACAAGTTTGGCAACGAGCACGAACTTCACGTACAGAATCATTTCAAACCGTTCGCGAAGCAAAACGGCATCAAATTTGTCGTGTACATAAATTTGTGTGTAGTATTATAACAGGGTCAACTGCAAATTTATGCAGATTGGGTTCGTTTCATAGCTGTGCTGTGCGTATACGTTTGCCACTGGAGATAACGCTGGATTTATGTTTAAGACTTTATTACTTGGTGTGATGCGCTGTTTTCGCTGAGTTAAGCGCTTGTTAGCCTGATACGGCGATGTATTCTGCGGTCCCACTAATTGTTTCGCTCCATTTTGCGCTTTAAGAATGACGTTGGACGCGAAATCATTTTCCGAGTCTCGTTGCAATTACTGGACTTGTCCTGTGGCTTTCGTTTCTCCTTTGTGAATTTAATACTTACTATTCTTAAAGGCTCTTAAGCTGGTATTTATGTAGGTAGCCTAAGCTTATAAGAATTGGGTCTCAATTACGCCCACTCCTAAAAGATTTACATTGTTCTACTATTGGTACTGTCGTACCTAAGGTACTTATTTATTTCTTCCGAAAAGAACACAAAAATCGACAAACCTTTTCCCGTTTTTACAATAAAGTCCTTATTCTCCCTTTACTCACAAGTACACTCATTAGTCTTCAAAAAGGCTCTCGTGTTCTGTCGTAAAAGACATTAACATCGTTAGTACGCGTTTAATACAATACATTCAAACACATTACGAGATAAAAAAATAATTTCCTTCTCAAATAACTCAACAGGCATGAAGGAGTTGTTTATTAAATATCGTATGGAATAATAATTCTTGCCATGAATAACATGGAATTGTTAGGAAAGGAAAATACGCGGTTTATAATAAAATTTTCTTTTGGCGCGTTTGTCGTGACTACATCCCTTTCCGTCAGTAAATTTTCTTGATGGAGCAACGTTTATTTCAGCGAGGGAAGACAAACCTTAGCACCGCGTCGTGGGAACGCTCATATTTTAATCATTTCGTCATTATGCTGGATAGACGCAAGCAGATGCGAATTCGAACGTAAGAAATTTTACGTTTTAATATTTAAAATCACTGAAAACATTTTGTTCTAGCATCGTTTCCCTTCCCTCCATATTTCATTTATATTCTCCTTGGTATTAGAAGAAAAAAGAACATAATACAGTAATATAGTACCTATAAATTCGTTAAAATATGGTCATATTATATTCAAAATTATATAAATATGCTACATGCCGGTTATAGTGTATACCTACGAATAAACTAACATTAGTTTCAGTATGGAAATTGACCAAGCGACGCGTGGTCCCGCAGCCAAATTGCTGAATTTATTATCTAACAGCAAGTTCTTACTTAGGTCTTTTACTATATTTTTCATTATTCTCTATATTCTATTTCAAGTGTGGGAGAGCCATGCTTCGGCACGATCACGCCAGGCTCGACCGGAGTGATACTACGGTCTTACAGAAAATCGACGACGTAACACAACACTTGCGTTGTGTTTCAGCAACGCAAGTTCTAATCCCCGAATACCCTCATCCTCAAATTCCTAATCCCCAAAAGGTCGGTAACGCACTTGGAACACTTCTGGTGTTCCGGGCGCTGATTGCTTACCATCAGGTGATCCGTACGCTCGTTCACCAGCTTATTTATAAAAATATATAAACATAATTGATGAACAGTAATTATTATTATCAACGGGCCTTGACAGTTTACTATTAGACTGAGGCCTCCTTTTCATATGGGTTTGCTGTGATCTTCACTCTTAATAGACGTATTGAACATCGCTCTTTCGTCAGCACACGGCTTATAATGAACAATGTGCGAAGCATAAAGCAGCTGTACAATGTACTATGCATACCTGTCTAGTGTAAAGGTGTTTTGATACATACAAACACAATTGGGTACTTACTTGCCAACTAGTCAAAATTAATACTTTGTTCAAACTGTCAAAAACGACAGTTTTCTATGAATTTTGCATGAGATTGTGTATTGTCACGTTTTTTTAGAGACAAAACAGCATTCTTATTTCTTAATAATTTACTGGAAATATACGAGAATTAAATTGGTCACAAAATAAATTAACGAAAGTTTGATTTTTTTTTAATATTTTATTATATTGAGCAGTCTAAATAATTCATTTTTTTATTAAGGAAAGTACCTAGTTACTTTTTACAATACAAATACACGAAGTATTGTATCCTCATCCATCATTTGAAAGCCTTAGACTTAAAAACTTGAGTTCCAATATTCACACACGTTACTTACATACGTATTGCTAATACATACCCATTTATATAGGCTTTTATATAAATACAATTCGTGTGACGATACCGCTGGGACTCGATACTTGTACCGTCTGCTCCATCGAAGATAAGTATAGGAGTAAAATTGTTATTGTAGTACCTAGCAATATTTGGAAGAAAATAAGAAATTGTAGAAATGTTATCACAGGTCTCTTTTTTGTCCAGTAAGTATAATAACGGCCTTTTTTATTAAAATCGTACGTTAGGTACTAACTATTTCTTAAATTCGCGCTAGAAGACGAACTTGTTTATCATTGGCTAGATTCATGTGTTCCCAAGCAAAGTCAACATATTATTTGGGTAAACTATACAATCACTCAATAACAATAACAGAGGAATATGAATAAAAGTCAAATAAAAAATAATGTGACTGAAGTGTAATATTATCGCTCTTAATTTTCATATTTAGGTGTATCAAGGAAAACAAAAGAAAATCATTTTGGTTTCTCATGCCGTGCACGTTCCACGAGTGAACCAGACTAGGAAAATAGATTATTATGGTGCTCGGGGCCCAAGGGTCTTGTCACTACTTGCACACAACTGCGATCTCCGCTTATTAACAGTATTGCGTAATACAATACCCGAAACTAGTCTCATATGTATTCCAAAAACAAAGCAACAAATCCTTTGTTAAAACGCTACGTAGGAAAAAACTAGAAGCGGGGCGCACTAAGTCGATTCGCATGTTTGGGGACACTTCCAAAAAACTCGTTACAAAGCTGAATGTGGCGTGAAAATCACTTGGGAGCAGAACAACAGTAGGCATCATACGATAGCCTAGTTTCACAGTAAAATAATACCGCGAGTGCACATTCATTAACCCTGTAACTGCATCATGCATCCGCTCTCCATACCAACCTCTATTAGGATAATGGAATAGTGGTGTAAAGCGCAAAGAATGGGTGTCTGGCGCGAAGCCAGTATTTGGACTGAACAAATCGCCGCTTTGTCTATGATACCATTCCACATGAGCTGACGCATGCTTCTAGACCTGCCGTCGACAGCAATACAAGACAAAACATTACAATGACTACAATTGATGATATCTCTTAAAAAGAAATTAAATAATCCTGTGCACATTTAATTCCATAAATACAAAACCGTGTTCATTTAATAGAGCAACCTTATCCTTATGTAATAAGGTTCAATGTATATTGTATACATATTGTTGTTTATTCTTATCGTCATCCGTAAAGTTTGACTCTCCTGATACTTATTAGATGTGATAAAATAAGTCAAGATAAGAACAAAAGATATAAATTCTCGCTTTGGTATTTCCGTGTTATATGAAGTTTATTGGACAGAAATAAAAAAAATGGTTTTTGATTCTTCGGGGATTTCAATAAAATTAAAACCAACCTATTTAATAGTCAAATCCTTTTGAATCTCTACTCTCTCTATCACTACTTCAACTATTATTGGTGTTATTTAAACCCACAGTTTTTTACTCCAATGAAGTACAAACTAGGTAACACGTCTTTGGGGGGGTGATCATCGAATGACTTCTCCCACCTCGGTGAGGCGGGAGGGAGTGTTAGACTCTTACTGACTAAAATCTACCCCGTTCCTACTCCTGCACTTCGAGCCGGAGGCCCGGTAACCCATTAAGTTCTCCGTGGCTCCGTATCGGCATCAGCCCTATTGGACCCATCTGTGGTGCTCTGATGTTTCTTTGAGGCGCGCGCGGAACGCAATGCACGGCTCGCTCGTATCTGGTTCTGCAGCTGTAGCCAAATGCCATTTAGCACTTGTCTACATGTAGAATAGAAAAGCAAATTATATGGAATTGAAAAAAAAATCAAAATGTATGGGGATGACACTGACAAGTGTCAAAATTTACGTCAATTCCATACAATTCGGTTTTCTACTCTACATGTAGACAAGCGTTAAATGGCATTTGGCTACAGCTGCTGGTCGAGCGGCGAGCTACCCATGCTCGCCGTCCGCAGGCCCGTGCTACGTAAAGTAACATTTAATTCCTTAATTTTAAGAAAAAAAAACTTGTTTTTTATCATCATCTTTAGCCTATTTTTATCCACTACTGAACATAGGCCTCTCCAATATCAACTTTAGTACAATATTTAATTACTTACAAACTTTACCAGTAGGTATCTAATTTGTTCCCTAAGCTCGGTGTATTCCAATAATTTACCTTTCAAATAAATCGATTCAGTATCGCAAAGTTGTTCTGTAATTTATGAGAATGAAGTTAGGACAATCGAGTATTGGACAAACAAAAAATGCAGAGTTTGTTCTAGAAATGAACAACGATTTGGTATTCTTTTAGAAACTTTTTAAATGGCTAATAGTTGTTTGACGTCTGATCAATCCCCAGGCGGTTACTGATGACCACTCTCAACTAATTCCATTGAACAAATTTCGGAGATTTTCGGTACGATAAATCAAGTATTTGAGGATATTATTATTAAAATGTTTATAAAGCAGACTACAACACATTTGTCATCATCATTAACAGCCTATAAATACCCACTGCTGAGCAAAGCTTCTTCTCCCACGGAAAACGGTTTGAACATTAATTACCTCAATTTCAAACTTATAATTAGAAATTATAAGCCCAGGTTTCCTCACGATGTTTTCCTTGACCGTTTGTCAGTGGTGTCTAAATAATCTTAGAAAGTACATATAACTTAGAAAAAGTCACATTGGTACTTGCCGTTGATAGGTTTCACACCCTCATGCATGAGAAGCGACCACCACGACAAACAACAAAATGTTAACAATGCCACTTATTTCATCTTCATTAAAATTTATCTTAGAAACAAGGTACTCGTCAAAATAGATAAGTAGTACCGAATATTACGGCTCCTCCTACACCTAATTGTCTAAACTTTACCCCATAGTACTTAATATTAGTTTAAACAAAATTAATGGTTCTACACAATCAACCAAAAAGCATCGTGTGGGAGTTTACTTTCTTAAACTTATAGCTTACAAGGATTAGACATTAGCAAAATTCAAATATAAAAGCCTAGAGCCTAAATTCACAATTATTCATAGGTCTTAAGATATTCTTCAACGTGTTTCACAAAACAGAGGTCGTTAGCGTAGCCATGGAACTATTATAATTCGTGTTCTACATTTTCATTTAAATTCGTTACCAACTTACGAATAAATAATCAAAGTTTCGTTTCATGAAGCCCTTCGGATAAAACTTTAGAAGCCAGTTTTTCAAGTTGTTTGTTATTGAAATTAATTTGTTTCAAGTACAACAATATTGAGAAACAAATACTTAATTTGTGATATTACGAAAATAATATATTAAATATCTTGTCGATGTTGATCTTGATATTACTTTCAAATATCTATTTTCGTTTCAAGTCCATTTTGAAATAAGGTACTTGTTTTTAAAACGCTGATTAAACTGTGTTCAAAGTTATTAAAGTAGAGTCAATGGACAAATTATCCAATAATTTTCTACCAAACATCATCGCTATATTGGAATCTAATAATATTATAGAACAATTGGCGTAGGTATTAACCTACATGAACACGCACAAAAAATTCGGGAATTTTTTTACTGCACCTCTATTTACAAATTTAAGCAAACCAAATTTCTCCACTAATAACCTACAGCATATCAAAAAAATTACTGTACTACAAATTAACTACATATTACTCACCGTAAAACAAAAATACTGCTTTGCACACAAATTGGTCAACATTATCTACAACGGAATTTCCAAAATAAGTTAGGTTAGGTTAGGAATTATTAGATTTACTTTTAGTTAAAAGGTAGTCATTCAGTAAAACAGTTAAGCTTTAAAAATATATATAAGTTAGCAGTATAGTATAATTGATTTATTTGTTGAGCAAATTTAGTGTTTAATTTAGTATTTTTGGTGGTAATTTCGAATATTTGATAAAAAAGGGAATTTTCAGTTAAAGTATTAAATACCACCCAAAACATTCAATTAGAAAATAATGTACTACAAAACAAATCTAAATATCTGTCTAAAATGGCCACAGAAACAACCGAACATCAAAGAGCCGCAATATATAAATGTCGACAATGATACCGAGTAATTCCAACAAATACAGAAATACATAGGAGAGAAATACCCAAAATCGTATCTATTCACTTGTATCGCGGGAGGCACTTATCAGGGCCCAGACAGAGGCAGCATCCGCCGGAGATGTCGGATTTCCCGAGATAACCCATACGTACCCCGTATCAACTAATACGCGTACTTACTGAGCATAGCGCCCTCCGAAAAAATGTTCAGCCCAATTGTCTTAATGCGTTCCATCACGAAAGGGAAAAGGGTGCGAATTGTAATAAAGAATACACGTTTTTGGTTGTTCTGGTTTCATTAACATCAATTAATCGGATACGACTTTTATGGAGTTCGGATTGTTGAGAGTTCCAAAAAATGGGTATCTTGTTTATATTTTTCGTCCCAATTCCCATTGCAGAAATGACTATATTATATGCGTTAGATAAATGTAAAAGACTTTTATTTTTACTTGACTTTAGTGTTAGCCTACTTAGTTTATGTTTCTGCTGCGTGCTGATGTGAATAAATCCTCGTTGATAGTGATATGTTGGTTGTTTTTAATGAATGTTATTATACTTAATTATATTATTGTTAAAACGTATTTTAGATATGTTCAGATAATTCAGTCTTTATCTTCGGAGAACATAAGGCATGATTATGTTATGTATGTATTTATATCAAACATCCATAGCCTCTTTTAAGTCGTTTGAAATATTTTTTGTACATGAAATAAGTTATTCTATAGTTAATATACAGAGCTCTCCTCTCACCTGTGATACAGGATTCTCCTGGTACTTGAAATATGCGAAATTACTACTAGTGTTGTGTTTATAAGGTCTCATGTCTGATAAAAAGATGTATTCGTAAATGCAACCCAGAAAAACAATGCCAGGCTGAGATCTGGAACTCATAACACAAATATCTATATACCTTACATATATCGACGTTTGTAATGCCTACCAGAGAATTTGTGATGTAAGTTAAACATAATCAATATTCTAAGTAATTATTGCGTATACTGTTGTTGACACGAGCATTTTCATGTAAACTGAAACATATTTTTGTGATTTGAAATGTATTTATTTTCAGCATCTTATAAATATCGCACGTAACCTAAGCACCTTGAAAGCTGGAAATAAGAATTTAAACCACGAATCGTGTGGTGGGCGACTGAGCACTGTTCAAATATCGATGATATAAAACGATACTCGGATAACAAAGACCTGTAGTGTGTAACCTGGTATGGAGTGCTGTAAGTCTACTTGAAGCTCAGTTAACACAAACTATTGTGTGTTGGAAAGAATCACCGAGTGCTTGTTCTCGTTTTCAATATCAGTGGAGCGCGGTTGGCTTTTCTTTTTTCCTTCCATTTTTGCTTGTTTTCACAGAGGCCTAGCTGTCGCTTCGGAGAGGAAAAATGGCCGAGTCACAGGTCACGAGCGACCGAAGTGCGGATCGTTGTATGCCGTTAACTTGAATGATTTTTGTGTGGTTTGTCAGTGATTTTTCACCTCTAGCCCCTACCGTTATGCTTTATTTACTCGCTTTTTCACCTTTAACGTTTGTACGTCTCATTTTTTACCGGCTAGACAATAACTGGTTACAGCCGGGATCATTGTTACTACAATTTATTTTGACGATTTATTCGTCAGCTGTCATAACCGAGAAAGGCTTTACCTTTTTTATTCCCAGTAGAACGAAAGGTTTAGTCTGCGACGTTAACTAAATTTATTTAGTAAAAAATGTTGCTAATATTTATATACCAGCTGATATTAATGTTAGTCTGGCTACTCTAATGAGACAACTTACAGAATGTCAAAGTGATTTGTAACAATTATAAAGTTTATTATAAGAGAATTAGATAAGTTATTTGGAATTACATGACAGTAATAAATGTTTCAAAATGTTGATAAAATTACTTTGTTAAATGGCGCACTTAGTTGGACAGTTGCGACGTGCTGCTTACACAATTAGGCAAAAGTTGAAGTCAACTCGACGAGAAGACAGCTAAACTGCCAATCTAGTCCATCCGGAGTGCCACACATCTTACAAAACATGGAGGAGCGTGGAAGCGTCACTTAATTAACTTTAAAGCTAGGTAGAAACTTCCTCATGGCTCCACGGGGGTGGGGCAGGGAGCTAGGCTTTCCAACATCGCGTTATTTGGCGGAGAGAGCCGACTAAGAGGTCAAATGCTGCGAACTTAGCCTCTCAGTAAGTGTATTGCGAAGTTCACTGTAACTCCGCAACTCTTATGTCATGTCGCCGACTATATGTTTGACTGCTCGTATTCCAACAATGTTTTTCTCTTCTTTATTTGCGTACAGTGGGTCTAATGTCGCGTGCGGCGCTCGACATCTCCAAAACTTGCCTCCATATTGTTTATTCTTTATTGTACACGTGTCACTTGTTTTAGTGCGCAGATGTGGGCGGTATAAAATTTATCAAGTAGAGTATTTCGGTAAATATGTATTGTTGAATATTTGTAGGAGACGTTTGAAGTAGACATTGGCGTCGGAGTGATCCCTAAAATTAACTACGAGGGATTCGTTTGGTGTGGCTTAACAAATTGAAGGACAGACCTTTCGTGAAGGATAGGTGTCGGGTTTATGAATGGTCACCCAATCCTACTTTATGAGGTCGCCATAACTTTATAACGTAAACAGAATATGAACTAACAACAGCTATTTTGTTAGTTTCAATTTGTATCAAAACAATCAGTTGAAGTGGATTGTCAATATACAAAATAAATCCGGATCATTATGGAACAGTTTGCAATTTGATATCCAATCAAACTAATGATATTACAAAGAGTATTGTGTCATCATGTGAAACCCAATGACATTAAAATGAACCTAATGACGGGGTTACATTATGTAGGGTTCTTGGAAGCATGTTTAATTAACCCCTGAATTAAAACCACAAGCACTGAGTGACGCGCTGTTCTTGTATTAGCTTTATTAATTTGCTCAATATGTCGCATATATGTACAAAATTTCATGTAATTTGCTCGATATGTCGCAAGTACGAAATGTCATGTTTACCAAATTACATGTTATTACTTATTTACCGTATGTTTGCTGTAAGTGACAAAATAATTTTGTTTTGAAAATCTCTTCACCATTTTAACTATTCATAGGAAATAATAACTGAAATCGTTAAAAGAACGTTGCAAGTAAATGTACCTTTGCCTTAATTAGTCATTTATTCATTTTGAACATCAGACATGGCCAGAAGAGAATGTGTAAAAGTCAAATTCATATTATAGAAACAATAAAATCGTAACATGAATGCTGTAAACAGATATATATGTACAAATAATAAATATGTGAACAGTGACTGTAATTTCGTTATATTACGACAGCACACAAGTAAGATAATTAAATCCGTTTATGAGACTGTCATAAAATGTACCAAACGCCGATTTTATTGGACCTCATAATTATATTCTGTTAATGCTCACTTCCACACCCTCGTAAAATATATTTTTATTCTATTTTTATACTTCGTTCTTACTTCATTCAATATAATCTCAATCTAATAATATTCTAGTATCCATTTAAATTAAATATTATATAACATGGTAAAATTATATTACCTATAGGTAAATATTAATGGCATACGTATTTTCAATCAAATATAAAAAAAAATACTTATTTTAAACGATGATGACGGCTTATCAATGAACCCATTTCTGTAGAATATGTACCTAGTCTGCTAGCATCTTCTAGCTAGCTAGTACTTCGCAATGTTATTATTTTCATTGTGACTGATTTATGTACTTACAAACCATTCCATAAAAATTGGTTCACATAATTTTAATTTCATTGACTTTTGCACGAAATAGGATCATTATTACTATTTACCAAAAACGACGCGGTCATTTATTATGTCTACAACAATTTAGCCAATGTTTTTATAATAACATGATACATACATACCTCTATATTCTAAAAAACGTCAATTAACTAGATAATCGTGGCTTACTCACGTGAAAATATGAAGAAAACTACTACTAGCATTCTTGTCTACTAGTTTCGAACCACAGGGTTCTTCCTCATGAGCAGCATGCGCGGTCGTGACGATGTCGCGCAGCCTACGAGCGCTGCTTAGTATTTTCTCATGACTAACCCGCGACTTTTAGTTATTATAGCCAATGCAGTGAAACCAATTATCATTTCTATACATTGCCACAACAAAGAAATGAATATGATAATTTAAACATGAGCGTGTAGCCTAAGGCATAGGACGCTCACTTCTCATGCATGAGGGTGCTGGTTCGAAATCTACAACGGCAAGTACCACTGTGACTTTTCCGAGTATATGTACTTTCTAAGCAGGGTTTGACACTACTGTTATTCGGTGAAGGAAAACATCGTGATGGAGGCCTATAATACTAATTATGGGCCTGAAATCGCCGATTCGAGAGTCGCGGTGATGAACGCTCTAACCTGCTCCGTGTAAGCCGGGGCTCCGACTCGAGCAGTGGCATTTATAGGCTGTGATGATGATGATGAAACATGGGGTTAGGTTTTTAGTCATGGATATTCAGTAGTCTGATCACTAGCCACTCCCTGTAACCGTCACTCTCTAGGCAGGGGCAGTCTTTCGATGATATTCCCCACTTAAAAAAAAATCCTACGTAAAATAACGGCCCTTCTGCCGTTTTTCTCTTAGAATTCATCTCTAGTCTTCCAGCGGGTCTCATACGAGTAACTAATGAACAACAGATTTGACAAAGACCGTGTAGGTTTAATATGAACTTTTTAAACAATTATATCCAACTAGCTTTTACACGCGGCTTCGCACGCGTCACAAAAGGATAAAAAGTAGCTTAAGTGACATATATATAAATACACACAGCGACATAAGTATATAAATACATCTATACGAAAACTTTTGTTTTCCTTCGGGAATATCACATTTTTCCGCGATAAAAAATACCCTATTATTTAATCCGGACTTCTAACTTTACGTCTGTAAAAAATCAAAGCAATCGGTTTAGTAGTTCCGGCGTGAAAGCGGAACAAACAAACAAACTCACTTTCCGATTTATAATATTAGTAAGGACTCTTCTGCCAAGTGCAGGGATTATGACAACCCCTCTTATGTAGATACGATCTATAACTGAAAATAGCAACTGTCTATTGTTTCAAATTGTTTAAAAAATATACACTGTAATTTATATAAGGTTCATTTTATCTTTAATTAAACCCAGTTAGAGAGTTGTGACCTGACTAATGATACGTCTGCTTTCATTAATGAGCACCAGTCTAATTATAAAGAAGACAAAATAATTATAATGTACGTTTTCTATAAACAAATAGCTAATTAAAATATCTATTTTAGAACAGAGTCAACCCTCAAACAATTTCTGATGGAAAATAAAATACCGTACTGAGAATAAAAGCGTGATATTTGATAGATAATTTATGTTATGAAAATATAATTAACCAAAATGGTTACTTAATAGGTAAGCTATCTCTGTCTGTGCCTCCGCGACTCAAACGTTATTCTTTTATTAAAATGTAGGTACTTTCAAGGACATATGTCACAAAGGTCATCAGCGTTCTGTTCCTTGACATGTTCTTCAAAGCGATGGGCCACCATTTGAATAAAACCTAGAAGGAGGATCTGATGAAAATACGTTTTTCCTTTGTTTTTATTTTGGTCGCAAAATAGAAGACCCGAAAAGGGTTCGGGATCCGATTCAGTTAATGTATAACGAACCTTTTCTTAAGCGAAAGAAGGGAACATGAAAGGGAAGGATTTCCGCGTGCCCAATTTTATTTTAAAATGCACTTAGAGTAAACACTGATGGGCTTGCGGTCCGAGGTATTGGACCGGAATGAAATCGACGACGATTTGAAACTGAGCACATTGTACCATGATTGTTTTTGTAGTAGCATTAGGGAACAGGTCAATTCAGTCTTGAGAGAATGTGCTGTTCTCTAAGACTTCTGGTCTACATTTTTACATTATCTAACAGTTCTCCTTAATTTTCTCACTTTCCTGTTGGACTGTGAAAACACTTTGATGCAATCTTTTTGGATAAGAACGAGTCATAAAAGCATTTTTCTACCACTCACTAACTATCGCATCTAACACTAAATGAGTACATGTTGAAATTGGGCACACAAGTCCCCTAGTAATTAACACAAACAGGTCACAAAAACCAGCGAAACTGCCAGCTCGATTAAAGCAGCGCTCGCCGGATGGGTAATAAACTACCCGTTCATATTCGACGGGCATGTAATGACTTCTAAACTACCCGTGATAGAAGCTTCTAAAACTAAAAGCAAAACGCATCGCTTTAGATAAAGATTTACGTGGCAATAAAGTGGATAATGCTGTGCCAGTTCCAGACGTCAATTCTAGTTTTTGATTGTAAAAATTCTGTACCTACTTACTTACCCAACATCATAATTTGGGGTTTTCTGAGTATTCCGATAGATTCTCTGATTACAATTTTTCGTGTTATGTTTTGGATTTTGATTACCTTAGATTATAAATATTAATTGACTAAACCAAATAAAATATAAAATATTAGTCTCAAGCCAGCTATCCTTATTCGTAAATTGTCATAGTTTATGGTAATCTCATATTATTGACCTGTATGAAACGAATAAAACTAAAATAACATGATTGCGCGTTGTTTAACAATAAAAAACATTAATTACAAATCAAGAACTTTAGTCAGCTCCGTGAATTTATTACATCTATTCTTTGACGCAAAATTAATAACAGGGCAAATATTTTATTATTTATTTATCGTTAATACTGATCATAAAATGGAGGACAACTTTTAATTACAATTTACGACTTCATATTGTTTACGAGTGCATGTGTTGCCGTGCCAACTGTCATATTGACACGGAATTATAATTTGGATGATACTATAAACACGTTTTGTTAGTGACAAACAACTATTATAATATGACGCCTTTTATTCCCATTGGAATGAAAATAGCATAGTTATATTATGCAGAAGCTTTATACTGAGTAAGAATTTAAGGAACAGCTAACATATGGTATGATTAGACAAATGCAAAATAATTAGCCACTCGATTCACTTTGATACCAAAATTCTAATTGAGATTGTATCAAGAGACGCTTGCCTGCTCCTGGACTAACTGCCATGTACGACTTTTTTTGCTACCCACATCAATAACTTATTTATACCTCTATATGTTTCAAAATCTGTGGATGAAGATAGTTTTCTGACAAAATCTCCATTTTAATGTCAAATATTAATCCATATCTGCAGATTGTGGGTTGAGATTAGGTTATTAAAATCAGCAGTTATTCTACAGAAATATTGTTAAGACTGAAAAATAGATTGACTGCCTCGTTGGCCGAGTGGTCGCAAGTGCGACTGCCGGGCAAGGGGTCTCGGGTTCGATTCCCGGGTCGTGCAAAGTATTACTGGGTTTTTAAAAAATTCTCAGTAGTAGCACGGAGTCTGGAAATGTGCCCGGTAGGTATATGGCAATAGGCTCACCCCCTATTACATGGGACTCATAACATAAATAGTGAAAAGTGGGTGTTACTTCTGTGTGCACCTCTGCTTACCCCTTTGGGGATAAAAGGCGTGATGTTATGTGAAAAATAGATGTAATTTTTGAATAACTTATATCAACCTCTTCGACGACTAAGAAGTGTCTTTACGCTTACTAACTCTACGCAACTTTTAAGTGATAACAATTGTCTAAAATATCTGTCATCCTTAACTAAGAAAAACTGTAATCGCACAAAGTACTGTAAAGATATTTCTTCATTTCGTATACCTAACACAGTTCCTAAAAAGACCTAGGTAGGTACCTAATAATTTACAAAAAACATTACCTTACATTTTAATGGCGTCTAAAACTTACTGAAAATGACAAACAGCATTGTCTTCATCATCTCTGTACACTAATAAATATAAATGAACTAAATTTACCGGCTTTTAAATAAAAACGAGGTACTAGAGAGCTGTTTTAGCTTTTAATAAAGTATTAAATGCGTAGGCACTGTCATTTTGAATAGTAATGTCTGCACAAATGAGATTTCGCGGAGCTTATGAAAACAAAGCTTTATTTGCTAAATAGCTATAATTATTATTATATTACGAACTACATGCGGTTAAAATATAAACGGGTTTTTATTACATCATTTCACTTTATTATATGTCATAGAATTTTGCTATTAGATATTACAATAAGAAGTTCTATGAAAGATATGTCGTATAGTTTATTATCCAATTTGGTGCCAAGTTCTATCGGAATCGTTGCAGCCGTTTCGGCATGACTGAGTTACAAACTAGGAAATAAACTTTTAGATTTATGGCTTCAGCAAAAAATGTTCCCTGCACTTTTTCAATCTTGGCGTTCTTTTTCTAACTTTCCGTCGCTGGATCAAAACGATTCACGTTTTTTTCTTCTTTTTATTAATAATGTTAACTGTATTTTTAAAATAACTATCGTGAGACGTACAAAATTATCTAAAAATCGCGGGTTACTCACGTAAATATACTGAGAAAAGCTCTGCTAGTTTTGAGCCACAGAACGGCTCTTCCACGTGAGCAGCGTGTCTAAATGTCTAAATTGTGTTATATATAACATCACGCCTTTTATCCTTGAAGGGGTAGGCAGAGGTGCAAATTATGCCACTTTACAATGTAACACACCCTTTTCACTATTTATGTTATGAGTCCTATGTAATAGGGGGTGAGCCTATTGCCATATACCGGGCACAATTCCAGACTCCGTGCTCCGTGCCAGTAACACTTTGCCCGACCCAGGAATCGAACCCGAGACCCCATACCAAGCAGTCAGGCAGTTGCGACCACTCGGCCAACGAGGCAGTCTAAATTATGATCGCGTTTAATAAGCATTGTTACATTGTTAATATATTTTTGTTATGTTTCAATAGAACATTAGGGGATAATACTGAATATTTAGTTGAAAACGCCAGCGCGTGCAGGTAATGCACATAACGCTTAAGCAAACGACCGACTGTTTTAGAGGTTTATTCCATTTTAATCTCACTTCATATCTACATAAAATTTGTCTACAGACTACTACAATTGTAATTTTATGTACTTACACTTAAATGTTTGTCTTTATTGTGCAGTACGTATCTCTTATTGAACAAATTAAACTTAAACATAAGTTAGTTGACTTAAGTTAAGATTTTCATTATTTACTTAAACGATCATCGTGATTCAAAGGATTTTGTGAATCTATTATATCATGAGCTTAAATATTTCAACCGTAGACCTAACCTTTATTACTTGTTTCAGCAACACTGTTATTACCTAATATATTTCTCAAAAACTAAAACTGAATTATGCGAAAACTAGTCTTCTACGAAGCAAAATCTAGCTTATAACACATATAAATTAAGGGGAAGCGACCTGAAAGACAATGTACCTTATTTACTCCGCCATGACACTTCAGCTGGCGACAGCTTAATACAGGAGCATCACATTATCGTTAGCATAATCAGTGAAGCGACTACACCTTTACGAACACCAAACATCCAAATGAGGATTTAAAAATCCCTTAATGGCTTTTTTTTAGTACAACCGTCCACCAAAGTTCCAAGTGAAATGTTCACAACCAAAACGAATTAAAGTTTCCGATGAAGAAATGTGAAGTTTCTTTCGCGTTGTTATTGAGTTGTAGAAGTTTTGGAATATTGTTATTATGATATGGATTCAATAAGATACCCCTTTGTTGGTGAGTGCTTAGCGAGATACATCCTTTTCAAAGTAATTGTTTGCGTATAATACGGATAGTTTTAGATTTGTTACTGCTTATTAACAACATTAAGGACCTGTTTCACAATATCTGGAGAGCCATCTGGATATCTACTAGATAAATTTGAATTAAGAATGTAATTTGTATGAAATATCTGTCACATAAGTTTCTCAGAGACTTATATAGAGGTGGTGAAACCGGCGCTAAATCTTATTTCTCTCCTGCGTTTAAAAGTGTATGAAAGTAGTTAAATATTTAAAAAAATGGTTTGATTTTAAATAACGTTCATGTATTTCTTAATACATATGAAAACTTTGGCTTTGTCTGCCTCGTTAGCCGATTGATCACAAGTGCGACTGGCAAGGTGTTGCGGGTTTCGATTCCCGGGTCGTCCAAAGAATTACTGGGTTTATTCAAAAAAATCTCAGTAATAGCACAGAGTCTGGAAATGTGCCCAGTATATGGCAATAGGCTCACCCCTATTACTTGGGACTCATTACATAAAGAGTGAAAAGTGGGTGTTACATTGTACAATGACAGTAAGTGCCGTGATGTGCACCTCTGCTTACCCCTTCGAGAATAAAAGGCGTGATGTTATATTATATTATGGTATATGAAAAATGTATATTAACATGTTTATATTACTTATCTTCTGTACGTGTACTTTTTTCAAAACCAATTAATATTCATCAAGGGGTCTCGGGTTCGATTCCCGGGTCGGGCAAAGTAACACTGGGTTTTTTAAAATTCTCAGTAGTAGCACAGAGTCTGGAAATGTGCCCGGTATATGGCAATAGGCTCACCCCCTATTACATGGGACTCATAACAACTAGTGAAAAGTGGGTGTTACATTGTACTATGGTAGAATGTGCACCTCTGCCTACCCCTTCGGGGATAAAAGGCGTGATGTTATGTATGTATGTTAATATTCATTTAAAAAATTTGAACGCTTAAAACCTCTATGTCGAAAAAGAAGATTAAAAAAATTAAAAAATAAATTCAAATTACTATGTTCCACGTTCCACCGAAGTAAAAGTTTCGTGGAGAAGACGAAACCAAGAATAATGTTCGTTTTAAGGTGTAATGGCGTACAGCACTTCGCTCTATGCTATAATGAGGGCCATTTACCCATAAATGAAAACAAGTGGCTTAGCCGAGACACCGCGTAACGACGGTATTACCCGACGGATGGGCTAAGCCAACATGTGACAACGATATTATATTGTGTTTAATTACATTTTACGTTGAATGAACTGATTGGTATACCATTCTATTGGGTCATGTGAATTGAAAACTTAGCTACAAATAATGTATACCTAGGTAAGGCGCATATTTAGTAATATAAAATAGGCCAAGCCACGTTATATGCTGACATTGCGCTAACACTTAGGTCGACGCCGTATCATCACTTGGGAAGATCCTCTACCCTCAATAAAAATACAATGTAACGCCACTGTGCCAGTTCACATATTCTCAAAGAGTATGTCCACACGTTTTACTTAAAACCGAACATTCACTGATGACAGTATTAAAGTTCATGAGATAGGTGTGGAACACATCGTAGCCTTTTTGGGCACAATTCCAAACCATAGCGCCACCTACTATAGATGTGAAATTAATTTCACTTGTACTCTAAGCCTTAAATAATACAGTTTTAACGCGAAGAATTCGCTTATGAATATTGTATTAAAATAATGTGAATTAATGTGTAGGTACACTGTACAGAATTTTATTTATTTATACGCCCTTTATATAACAAGACTTGCAATAATAATTAGCGAGATTTACAAAGTGTAGCAGGTGGCTGGTACACGGAATAACGACCTTTTAATTCACACAAAGGGGACAGGAATAGCTCCTCCAATATAGGGAGAAGTTCATTTATTTATGTTTCGCTCAAACTTAGTATTGCGTAAGTTCGCTCTGTAGGGTAACACTCATAATTGCTGACTACACGCCAAACTCATTGACTTCGTGCGATTTTATTAAATTCTTCATTTTACGTTTTAATCTCAGCTCGCTGTTTTGTTGTTTGCACAAATTAGTTGTGGAAATAGTAGCGGGAATATGATCTACCGCATTTAACTGTTTATCATTAATGACGTAGGTAAGTAATAAAATAGCGGAAAATCCAAAATACTAAACTATATCGGGGAATTTAACATGAAATAGAATAACAGTAGCGTCATACATTATGCACTATTAAAACAAGATATTTATGACATACACCGCCGATAAAATTCATACAATAGAGCTATTTGAAATTCTAATTAACTCGTAACCAATAACTAGTGTATAGCAATATAGGAATACTGACATGATATACTCTCGCATTATCTGGTCAATTTAATACAAATTGTCAACCTCCATAAATTAGGACGTATCTAGTCGCGCCATCGAAGCAAACATACAGATATAAAGGCCAGAAGTCGATATCATTACACATAAATTTCACTTATCTCCACATTTGGCACAATTTGGTCGGATGCCTCCGTTACCGGGGCTTACAATGGCCTTCACATACCTACCTCCGCGTTTAACTGGAACTCGCATTTCACTCAATAGTTCTCAATCTAAATCAAGTCCAAATCGTCTGCAATCTTTAGAACAGTTCCCTTTATTGCGAGCCGTAAACGCTACAATTCGTCACCTCCGTGATAGTTGGTGTTTAGTAGGTGTATCGTAAAGGTGTTTTCGGTAAACAATAGCTCGATACTGTTAGAAACTGTTCTTGGTATTGCTTATGTCATAGTATTAGTGATTTTCCCTACATTACTTATAGCAAAGTCATTTTTATGGATATTTTTTGATGACCTAATACAGGTAGTTTGTGCTGTATGTAATAAAAATCAGAATATATGAGCTTTAATTCGAACTACACGGGTTTTGTAAGGGTTGGAATAGGGACTCAACTAAGGATACTGATAAGCTTTTTGAAATGGAGAAATTCTACGCGGAACAAATGTCGGTAGTACTTCACTTTTCATCATTCCTTTACAAAATTAATTATTATGTTTTCGGCTTACTAACGTAACTGTTTGACGAGAAACTTGAGCAGGTTCAAGCCATGCTAGAGGCTCATATTCATGAGCAGATAAGAAGCAGCATATGAGGCTCACTAAACGTTGAACCCCTTAATTAACCATTATACCAATCTCTTGTCAAACGCAGGCAGCATACCACAAGCAATATAAATCACAAATCCAAACTTAACCTGCTGACACAAATAAACAGCAAAACACAACGTTACCCAACTTTAAATCCGTCCGTAGGTACAAAAAAAAAAAAAAAAAGGTACAACAGAATCATTTTTCATATAAAACTTTTGAAAATGTAACATCGCAC
The DNA here is from genome assembly GCA_038387885.1 of Spodoptera picta. Lineage (NCBI taxonomy): Eukaryota > Metazoa > Arthropoda > Insecta > Lepidoptera > Noctuidae > Spodoptera > Spodoptera picta. The sequence goes on from JAZHFQ010000328.1 coordinate 175,491, forward strand.
AAGTTTCAACTTAAACTTTAACTTAGTTTAATAATTTTGAAACGACACTGAACGCGACTCGACATGGTCTCGAATTTCATTAAAATCGTCCACAAAGTCCACGGATCAGTTTGCTAACAAAAACTCGAGCGAGTTATAGAAATACCCTGTTTTTGAATAGCTCTAAAAACTTCAATTTGAATGCATTTCCATTAGGCAAGTGCGAGCCAGCCGTGAATTAATAAAGTCGCTCGTAAGTTTGTATGAAACTATAATTACTTTTTCATTTTCATTAAAAGCTTGTCAGTAGTCCTGTTTGAAGTGAATTGTTCTCAGTTGGCTAATTGCATTTTAAACATTAGCTTATTATTTTATCTCTTGCCTTGGACTAAAATATTAATAGGACAGTTTTTGGTTAGTTTTTATTGTAAATGTCACTATGGACATGTAGAAAGGATGGATAAAAGTAGAGTAAAGAAAGAAGTATACAGAGCGGGTATGAATGGGGCCGTCAGAAGAGGGCGCCCTAGACAGACATATACTGATCAGATTGGCGATATATTAAAGAACGGCAAAATTAAAAGTACCTACTCTTAACCCACGAGCGTGCATGAAAAGATTGACGACTGTTAATGAAGCGTATGTATATACATATGTCACTATGGACTTCACAATACATGTACCTACTGAGCACTGGCATCTATTAAGATTACGTAATCTTCAATTTATGTAGAATAAATATGTAACAAATGACTCGTTTCCTACTTCATGCCACTAATAACATACGCTTCTGTTAAATATGAGTACGATTAACTAACATTACTTCGTAGAAAAACTGACATTATTTAAAAAAAACGATAAAAATATAACAAAGACTGCCTCGATGGCTGAATGGTCGCAAGTGCGAGTGCAAGAATCTCAGTGGTAGCACGGAGTTTGAAAATGTGTCCGGTATATGGCAATAGGCTCACCCCCTATATTACATGGGACTCATAATATAAATAGTGAATCGTGGGTGTTACTCCTGTGTGCACCTCTGCCTACACTTTCAGGGATAAAAGGCATGATTTTATGTTATTATAGATAACAAAAACACGAGCAAAACCTAATCATCTCTTCTTATTATTATTATTTCGGAAATCCCTAACAAGTAACACATACATACATAATGTATGAGACAATTAGTACCTTACTTAGATAACATAAAGATCTAGGTACGTTGTATGAATCATAAAACCTACTATACATAACTAGCCAGCCTTGTACTAATGACCAAGTCTTACTACATAATATATTGTTTACTAAGCAATGAGGAAAATCTTCAAGACATTGTGTATACGTAAATAAATGAATATGCTCCATTGTATTACATTAAATAAAATTGATTGTAACTCATTCAGTTTGATTGAGAACTATTAATTTTACAAAGCGGTTTTACCGATGATCTAAGATGTCCTGATGGCGTAAACGCTATCTATGAAAGATTCCTACAAGAACTTTTCGATTTATCCATTTTGTAGAAAATGCTGTAAAAACAAAGCTGTCATCGTCTTTAATCTTTCAGAATTTAGAGGAAAATTTTAATATTTTTGACGTTTTCCTGTTAAAATAGCTTTTTGGAAAGAGGGACGAAACTAAAATCATGAAATAACAAAGAAATTGTACGAAATATAAAATGATTTCCCATAAAAAAAGATTTGTGTGTAAAAAATCCTTAACCCGTCAAACGCTACTTAACTCCGAAGCGGGTGACAAAAACCCGAAACCTCAAACTCGTTTAATTTTAATTAAAATTCCCACTGCAGAATGGGATGCATTAACAGTGAACCTTTGTGTTCCAAGCCGACAGAAAGTATCTATCGTTATTGTTATTTTTTAATTTCTCTAGCGGAGTTAACGACTCTTATAAAGGAAAAATATAAATCTGTAACAATGGACAATAACCTCAGTTTATCCAGAAAGGGTTCTTTAAGATAAAACGCCGCGGCGAAATAAGTTCCCTTTGTTCTGTCCAAAATATTTTCATGTGGTATTATAAATTCTATTAAGTAAGTAGACTTTACGCGCCTTCATTGTTCTCGTTGTGCGAGTTGAAAGAATTTTGCTCTCGCATTCAACTGCACATCAGTTGAATATATAAACGTGAAATTAAAAAAGGAGAAACGTTTTCAAGACTGTATTAAAAAAGAAGTGGTAATTATGAAATGATTTACTTGACGACGCGGCAACGTTTAATATTTTCTTTATTGGCATTCTTCGTTAAAGAGTTCAATACAATTCACAGTGCAGTCTCTTTAATTTAGTTATCAAATGATAAAATAAATTCTTAATCTTAATATTTACTACTACCTACAGCCTTTAGCTACCAACACAAAGGAAAAGATATTTATGAAGCATCCAATACATACCCTGTTTAAAATTATCGAAAAAATAAAATATCGCGTGTTGTATTAATTATTCATACCACACAATGTTAATAAGTTTCCATTCACAATAAACCCAGTATTAAAACCTACTCTGATATGTAATGAAAGCTAAAAGCCTGATGGTCAAGCGCTGAATATATCGGAGGTAGTTAATTAACTCCTGTTGTGTAGTTTAACGTACCCTATTTGTCTTTTTAATGTGCTTCATGGATGATATTAAAGTTCATAATTAAATAGGTACTATGAAACAGCAACAATAAATAAAAACATTCGACGTTTACTGAGTTGCAAAACTCTAATCCGCCGCCGCTGTATTTACTCGGGTAAAACTAGCTTTTACCCGCGGCTTCGATTGCGTCACAAAAGGATAAAAAGTAGCCTATGTGACATATACACACAGTGCCATCTATACCAATGATTTCATTTTTCCGGGATAAAAAGTACCCTATTAATCCAGACTTCTAATTTACATCTGCAAAAAATCAAAGCAATCGGTTTAGTAGTTACGGCGTGAAAGCGGAACAAACAAACAAACTCACTTTCCGATTTATAATATTAGTAAGGATGAACAATGTTTATTTAATATTCGCAGTGCAATTCTTGTTATGATATTATAAACATCTTAACAAAAAATTGGCGAAATCTAGAATTCTACTTTCAGGTACCTATATGGGTAATATTAACTCGCAATTAATTAGCACTAATATATCATTTTAGGAGCTAATAATACGCCGATAAACTGTTCGGGTAGCAATAAAAGCTTAGTATAAATGTTACCTACCGAAAATATATTATGAACCAGAATTCTCTCATTTTATTACATCTCTAGTAATTGCAATAATAATAATAAATGTAGCCTTATGACTTGTGATCCACATATTGTTACTTTACACACACATCCACATTTCGACTGCACGGTTGTTGCGGTGGCTGGGCAACCGGCTGCCGTGCAACGTGTCGCGGGTACGATTCCCGCACGTAACAACACTTTGTGTGATCCATAAATTGTTGCTTCGGGTCTGGGTGTCATTGTGTATGTGAACTTGTATGTTTGTAAACACACCCACGACACAGGAGAAAATACTAACGTGGGGCACCGTTTTTAAAAAAAAAATTGTTACTGGTTTTTTTAACTCCATGCCAATTCTCATAGTTAATAACAAAATATATCGCTTACTCTTATGAAACGAGTTAGACAGATTTCTTGAAAATTGTCTAATTAAGTACCTACTTAATTTCTCTACCGAAAATATTACTCAATTCAGCTTCAACCAGCCAATCATATATTGAAATAACAACATCACTTAGCTTTTTTCATACTTTTTCCTATACTTCTCTTTATTATTCTGCCTTAGCCACTTCCATACCTTTTCAACATTTTTTAAACAAAAACATAACATAACATCACGCCTTTTATCTTCGATGGGATAGGCAGAGGTGCACATCACATTTAATGACTCTACAATGTAACTCCCACTTTTCACTATTTATGTTATGAGTCTCGTGAAAAAGGGAGTGCGCCTATTGCCATATACCGGACACAATTCCGGACTGTGCTGCTGCTACTGAGATGTTTTTGAAAAACCCAGTAATACTTTGCCCGACTCGGAAATCGATCACGAGGGCCCTTACCCAGAAGTCGCACTTGCGACCACTCAGCCAACGAGCAGTCACAAAAACACATCTTATCTATACAGTATTTATAAGAAGTACTATCAACATAACATCACGCCTTTTATCCCCGAAGGGGTAGGCAGAGGTGCACATTCTACCACAGTACAATGTAACACCCACTTTTCACTAGTTGTTATGAGTCCCATGTAATAGGGGGTGAGCCTATTGCCATATACCGGGCACATTTCCAGACTCCGTGCTACTACTGAGAATTTTAAAAAACCCAGTAATACTTTGCCCGACCCGGGAATCGAACCCGAGACCCCTTGCCCGGCAGTCGCACTTGCGAATACTCGGCCAACGAGGCAGAAGTACTATCACTAAGCCTAAAATCTACAATCTCCACAAATACAAACAAATAAGCCTTGTGAACGTTCGCCAATGGTCAGATATCTTGACACAACACACACACAAGTCATACACTTTCATTAAACCTTATTGACCATGAACCTGACGGCTTATCCTCTTATGTCAGACGTGACGTCGATACGGCGCCGCCATGATGAGCCAGTGACAAATCTAATCTCTGATCAAATTAACAAACTAGAATTTATTTTGTACAAAAGAGGTCTTATATGTAACAAGTTACGTCTCACCTCTTATGTGTGACTGTGTAAGATAAGTTCTTGTCGGAGAGTTAAGATTACAATGTAACAAAGATTTTTTTTTAAAGGGGAGAAAATCATCCTATGACTGTCTCGCTCGGGTGAGGCGAGAGGTATTGTCAGACTCTTACTGACTAAAAACCACCCCGTTCCTACTCCTGCACTTCGAGCTGGAGCCCCGGCAAGCCGTTAAATCTTTTGCGGCTCCGTATATGTTGTAAAAAATAAAGGCCTGTTTGAGAAAATTATCTTATAACCCAGTTTTTCTTTGTAAGTACCAACTATAAGAAGTAATGAAGTTGCTAGTTTTATTGAAAATGCGAGTTTGATCTACTAATCCAAGGTGATACCACAACAGTAAATATTGAATCACAAAATTCATTTCCGTTCTTCTTTCTTATTGCTATTTGGTAATTTTAAATTGTTTCCAAAAGCAAATTATATATACCGAATTTAAAGTCTGTAAAACACACTTTCACTTGAGGAAGTAACAAACATGATATCTCCTTTAATATTAAAACTAACAAACGCAATCAAATAAAGAACAAGCAAACACAAAGTAGCCGTACATTTTAATGAAAATGTAATCACTCAGAAAGAGCCTTCTTCTTTTGAAATACAAAAGTGCATTGAAAAGCAAAACAAAGAAAGAAAGTTCACAATACCGGCTAGGGTATAAATCATTCACTTAGCAAAGATTACGAGGTGTTGCCACGTCGCGTTTTATCTTTAATTCTTACACAAACGAGTAATCTCATAAAGAGATTGCTGGCAATACATTTGCTAAATAATACTTATACTTAATGGGCTATGACAATGCTATTGTTAGCAGGTATCTTACATCGAGGCTATTCGTTAAACTTGATTTATGGACACGTATAAAGATACACTTTTCGCTAGACAAAACTCAATCATTCTATCATAGTAGGCTCTTGTAGTGACATAATTTGTTCAAAAATGTCCATGAGGCAGTTGATAATATCCATTAGTGATTCAGGTGGATATTGTATCGACAGAGGGCAATCAACGTCTGCAAAAAAGTTAGGTAGCGTCGTCTATTTACGGCAATCAATATCTACTTAGGTACTATAAGACTTATGACATAACTAGCTAGAAGTCTGCCTATTGTAACTTCTGATCTCCATGCATTTTAGGATTAGGTAACTTGAATTGTATGAAAGACTTGTATTTATTGAAAGATTGTTATTATGTACCTCTACACATGTTCAATCTATTTTAAAATGAAAGAATTTGGTCCACCGTCTCCGCTCGTGTCTTACCAACCTTAAGCTAAGTTATGTAAGTAAATCTCAACACAGACAATGTAAAGCAATGTTTTGAATGAATTCTTTATTTTTTAGATTTCGGACGCGGCTTGCAGTTTTCCTTGTAAGTAGATGATATACGACCCGTGCATACCATTGAATTACGAAGAATATTATCATATTTTTCGATAACAATAATTGATGTATTTTTCCGGATTGGTCTTCCTCAATTCATTTATCAGAAAAATTGTGAAACAGTTGATTACATAAAGATAACTCAATAAATATCGGAATCACCAAATCTTTATTCAACGTTCAATTAATATTACTGAATGATTTTATTTGAAAATAATTTTGATCTCTGTAGGAACCTCAAATAATATCTACCTCAAAACGATCCCTTTATAATGACCTTTAAAGGTTAATGACAAATAAAAATATTCTGATTCTGATTCTGATTCTGAATGATGTAAAATGAGTAATTAAATAAGCTTATAACGGTTGAGTGACGAATAAAACAGTTGAGTAAATCATTTCTTTGCTCACTCATACAGACTAATTAATTACACAGATTAAATGTTTTCAAAAGAAGGAAATAAATACTTTTGATATAACTTATTTCTTGAATAAACTGACGTGAAATACCGCTGTGTTTCGTCGTGTAAGTGAGGTTACCGGAGGCCCAATTATCCCCCCCCCCAATCCAATCTCCCCAATCCCTGAATCCCCAACAATCGGCAAATTTCTAATCCCCAAAACGCCGGTAACGTACTTGTAACTCCTGTAAAGTTCCAGGTGTCCATGGGTGACGCCATCGATTGCTTACCATCACATGATCCATCTGCTCGTCTACCCGTTTATCCCATAAAAAAGACAGAAAGGAACTTAAAGTACATGTTTATGACATGTCTATCCTTTCATTAAGAACGTATAAGATGAGTTACATTTATATCTGTAACCTAATTAGTAGTCGATCCAGTACAGCAGTGAAGTAATCAAACAAAATACTCGAAAACAGAAGTTTAACCCTCAATCACCTTGAGCATACATATTACAAGCAAATTAAGGTATTGTTCAAAAAATCATTCATTTTCCAGGATATATTATGTCTAAAAGCATTTTTTTCTAAATTGGATAGCCGGGAGGTTTATTGTTACTCGGAAAACCGTTCATGGTGGGGAGCCGGTCCAAGGTTATACCCGAATATTCTTTGTACATATATTTTATGTAAAAGGTTTTTATAGATAAGTATATTGTTCAATCACTCTCTTCAATACACCTTTTGTGCTAATCATTCTCCTTCGGTAATCAATCAAATACAATAAACATTTTGAAAAGATTACTAATAGTCGATTCCTTTTCTAGATCAGGTAGATTATTTTTTGGTTATAAGATTTTCGAAATTGAACTACTATATGTAAGACACGCAAATTAAGAACAAGTGTAAGTAGACATGTAAGTACAAGAGTACTTTTGTATAATAACTTTCAGTTAAAATACGAATCCTGGAGTAACTTGAAACTCGCCGATCTTTTCTAGAACAATTCGCGTGAGTAATACATACTTTTAGTTAATTAAATTGACTTTGTACTCTTCTAGTATTACAATATGACTTATAATCATGTAACACGTAGGTAGACTTCTAAACGCCTACATTCGAAAATAAACATGTTAACAATCAATCATAATCGATAAACATTTCCACGACACAACTAATAGTGTCGTAGGTAATTTAATAAATACGAATGAAGCTACCTACTCAGTAACTCAATCTAAAAAGGGAAAATAATTGATGTCCCCGTCACTAAAACCGATGAGGCTCTTCAGGAGCCTAACAATATATTATATGGTGATTAATGATGCGACCAGACGACGGATAACGTACAAGCAGAAGCGAAATCGATTTGTTTAATTGAAAATAATGACAATGGGAAATCGTTGTTGGATTTTACAATGATTACTATTACGAGCAATCTGATCTTGATTTGTTGTTTACGTCGTGTTGTTGTTCAATGAATTTTGTGGAAAGTCCAATTGTGACATAAATTAAACATACTACAAATACTGCTTTAACTATGTAGGTCTAACTATGTACTCTTCATGGATAATTCTGCCACTGTTATAATGCAAAGATGTCGTTGTTGGCATTGCGCAAGTGGATGCCAATGCGAAACATAGACATTATTTTCTAAGTTTTCTTATAATATAAAAATTATGACCCCTATAACAAAAATTTGCGAATAGTAGAATATTTTAATTCAATCATTTAATTGCTGAAGAATTTATGATTGATCTATTCTTATCTTGAAAAGTACCCAATTATGTAATTTCTTTCTAAATTGGATTTTTGTCATGTTAATTTGATTATTTCACGTTTTATTATTATTTAAATTGTTCTGTTGATTTTATTTTTTGTTTTTTGAGTAATATGACTGATCCATGCTGCATGGATTATATTGCAAAGTAATTTATGATTATGAAGACATTCAGATACAATGTAAATTGTTTATTGAATGAATAAATGAAATTGTGAGCTGATCTCTACCTCTATACTCGAACAAGTCTAGTAATACTCTTTTATGAAACACAAAATGCAAGAGTACGTACAAACGTGTTCATTACTAATTGCTTTGTGCAGCTACTTTTATTACAAAATGGAGGAAACTAAGAGCAACCTATTACGTAAAATCTTTCGAACAAATATCGCTTTTACACATTTTTTTCCTCAGTTTTTATAGGTACTGTTTTTGCATCATTTCATAGCGTCCGGCAGCTTATTTTACAGGAACGTTTTTTAACACTCTTGTTCATAATGTTATTTATTTTCTGAGAAAGGGCTATTAAGTTCGTTGTGGCAACGTTGGATCTGTCTCGTCTTAATAGCGTTTAAGTGGTCTGTGTACAGAGAATATTTTTATGCAACGTGTTTCAGGTATATGTATTTCATTAACATAAATGTCTGAATAGTAATCTTACTGCTCCATTGAGACTGCCTCGTTGGCCAAGTAGTCGCAAGTGTCGACTGCCGAGCAAGGGGTCTTGGGTTCGATTACCGGGTCGGGCAAAGTATTACTGGGTTTTTAAAAAAAATCTCAGTATTAACACGGACAGTATTACATGGGATTCATAACATAAATAGTGAAAAGCGGGTATTACATTATACAGTGGCCTTAAGTGCCGTAATGTACACCTCTGCCTACCCCTTCAGGGATAAAAGGCGTGATGGTATGTGTTATGTGTAATCTTACCTTTCTGTAATTCTAGTACCTATGGAAAAAAATCATGACAAAATTCTTCTGTAGGAGGCCGGTGTATCATAAGATAAAAAATATAACTGAAGCATAACGGCGGTGCGCCTGCCAAAACTGATAGGTATGTACCAATTTTTAATTATTTTTCTTTGCTAGATGTCCTTCAAATCGGATTTCGCATCGATTACAAAAACAAGTATGTGTTATTTCCCTCTAGAAATCGATTGGACAAAACTTATATGTGTACTTTCTGGCCATTACAAATCTGGTTATGTGTTCGATTGGTTATGGGTTATGCGACTTAGAACGCACATGTCAGAAATTGCAGCATCAATAGATAGTTTGACAGATTGAATATCAACAGTTTTTATGTAAAAATTTGACCGTTTTCTAAAATAAATCTGATACGTGCATCAAAATGGAAAAAAAATCTTTTTTATTTCACACATAACATAACATCACGCCTTTTATCTCCGAAGATAGGCAGAGTTGCACATTACGGCACTTAATGCCACTATACAATGTAACACCCACTTATCACTATTTATGTTACGAGTTCCATGTAATAGGGGGTAAGCCTATTGCTATATACCGGGTACATTTCCAGATTTCGTGCTACTACTGAGATTTTTGAAAACCCAGTAATACTTTGCGCGACCCGGGAATCGAACCAGAGCCCCTTCCCCGGCAGCCGCACTTGCGGTCACTCGGCCAATGAGCCACAGCGCCATCTATACCAATACTTTTGTTTTGCCGTCGGGAATATCATTATTTTCCGGGATATAAATTACCCTATTATTTAATCCGGACTTCTAACTTTACGTCTGCAAAAATTCAAAGCAATCGGTTTAGTAGTTACGGCGTGAAAGCGGAACAAACAAACAAACTCACTTTCCGATTTATAATATTAAGTAAGGATTCATCAATCTGTCAGTATAAGTGTAAAAAAGAGTTTAGTGTCTCCACTGAAACTTTGACTAAATAAAAATAAAAACTAAATGCATATAACAGTTTTGTGCAGGCGCACCGACGAATTAATATAATATCCAAATTTTGCACAACAGAGTTCCATGAGCGACTTGATCTCAAATAAACAGCAATCTTCCAAACTAGTGATACATTCCCGTACACAAGTTCCGTAAATCAAGCTCAGATCAAGTAGCTAACCGCGAGAATTTCCGCCTATTGATTCCTTATTACATAGGCAATTTCCGCTAAGCATGTTTATGAATTCCCTACTGTGTCAAGTGATTAACTTAGGGGGAACATGAATAAGTCTGTGTAGGGACGTTCCAAGTTTCTCAGTACATAAATTATCGGGAACAAGTCTCCCTCGAATTTATCGTCCCCGTCCTCCAATAGAACCGTGTTTAGATAGTCATAATTCAATAATATGGCGCGCTATGGTGACAATTGACAACGGAAAATATTGTTCACGCGAATATTGGCCTAAATGGATTTGTAAATAAACGGTGTAAGCGATCGTTGTGGGGTGCGAGGTGTTTTGACACTTGTACCTACGCTCGCTGTACGTCCATTAATTGCATTGTTTTTCTTCGTGTGTATGATAGATGAAATGAATTTCGCTTTTGTCTTTAGTAACACGTACTTTGTTGGAAAATGTTTGTGCTTAATCGCTTATTTATATCACTAATTATTTTTACATAGCTACGATTCATATTAACTTTCTCGCCAATGTTTTCTAAATTCCACTGAGAGTAATACTACTACTACTATGCTACTTGTGTTTACGTTTATTAATATTTTTCGTTAAATCTGTTGTCAGTATTTATGCCACAACCTCGGAAATTATAATGAACACTAAATAAATATGGTTGCTAATAAAAACTCAAATCAAAACTAAACCATTTAAAGAAAACTTTAGAAAAACTCGTTCCGTTACTTCCTATCCGTTTTAATTGTAACAAATGAGGAAAACAAATACCTACACAATCACAAAGTACGTAATAGGGAGGTCCTGTACTCTGCCCAAGGGACTCTAAAGAAAAGAAATAAATCTCCGTAGTACCCCTTCTGATTTACACCGGTAGCTTCAGCCCATTGAAAATGCTTGTAAATAATAAACGAAATATAGCATTCCATCCAGCTACTTATAAAAACAATTACCATAATTTATTGGCTCCGGTTTCCATCGGGAATAAATGCTGTAAATTGTTTCAAAGAGTTCTTATACTGATTGAATAGGAAGGAATTCTCTTGGGATTCAAATGTTTTAATTTCTATGCTGGTATGCTTTTAGTTTTTACGCTTGAGTATGCCTGTAATTGGTATTCATACGATTTCATAATGCGTTTATACAATTACGTAAACATAATAATTTATACGATTAGAAACCTTTTTTATATGAATAAAGGAAAAGTTATCTCTCTCTGCATTATTAATTTATACAAGGTGTAAAAACATGCATAATATATTTATTACGCCTATTATAATTCTGTACAAGTATCAAGTTTGTTACAATAAATAATAATATTATCCAAGTACCTAATGCGAACTAATCTCTTGAGTAAAAACTAAAACAATATCTGTTTTTCTACTAATGAAAATGGGAGACAAACGGAATGCTTATTCTCGCTTTGTCTACATTCGAAGGATTACCACCTTATTCACGCATCAAAAAATCCGAAATTCTAGGAAAAAATCCAAATTCATTAAATAAATCACTTTAGAAATCTAGCCTTTACAAACGTACTGAAAAAGCAAATAAGTAATTACATTAAAACTTTGTGAAACTATCGAAATTCTCGTTTCATATCCAATCCTATTATTTGAGTTCAATTAAGTCGCCGCAAAGTTTTACTTCAATACGAGAAAACTTGAAAGAAAAATACCCATCTCACATCTATGTATCGACAAACATAAGTCTTTAACTAATCGAAAAGTGTACTCTACTACAACTTTACTTATATCTAGGGGGAATAACATTAATAAGTGACGTCACGTTTTACTGACAAACTTTTAAAATTAAGTGCTACGAGTTTTTCACGTGGAAAAGCTGTGCGTCAGCACAACTGGGCTGTCTCAACTGGAGTGCTACCACGATGCACGGTCTCATAGAAAACCAGCATAAACAACGCACTTGAAACTTGTCTAATGACATTATGTGGGTCCATGTTGATTACCTACTGATTAGGTGATATACTTACACTGAAAAAAGTACAATGAGTAGTCATTATCAATTTAAATAAAGTATCAATTAAGTTTCGATTGAGGAAGCCATTCAAGTTGTGAGTACCTGATCGTTTCTCATCATGATATTGTTATCTACCTCTATTAAAGACAATTAAATCGTGATTCCATTGTCAAGATAAGCCTGACTCGCAACGTTTCTGGTAACAAAGTTATTAGCCAGCTATTGTTTACTTGCGCTCCGATTTTACGCGAAAATACGACCAATAAAAGCGTAGTATTGTTATGATCTTATGGTATTGTTCTATTGAAGAGCTCTGACCTTATAGTCTTCTCTTTTAAACGTGCTAGAAGTGTTAAATATAATTTTGATTGTTTGTCATTTCATTTATAGGACAATAACATTCCATTATTTTAATTTTTAACATGACGTCAATACCTACCTAAAACTCTCTTTGATGTCTAAAGGAACAAACTCTATATACAAAATATCATTCGCAAATTCTATTCTTAAGCTATTTTCTAGGATTGAGCTGCTTATCAAACGTAAAAGGATTGTTTCAAATCTGAGTGACAGTTTCAGATTAGGGAGCTCAAACTTGTGTGCTTCTTACTTACAGATTCGTATTGTATCTTCAGAAAAGAAACAGTAAATCTTGAGTTACCTAATCAGTATATAACATTACTCTTCTATAATGAAATTACGTCGGCACCTAACTCGCTATGATTCTATCCAGGCTCAGAATTGTGATCATTTATTCGCACACCCATTCCTGCAAGACAGACTACCTGGCGTGTGTAACTAAAGTGCCGTACCCACAATCATGTACCTAAGTGCGTAGATTAAACGCGGCAGCAACATTACGCCACCATACCTCCATCTCTGTTCCTTATTATTCTTTTATTACACAAACGCGAACCACATTATGAGGGTTTAAGAAATATTACGTGTAATGTCACGTTATGAACAAATGAAAGTATCTTCCCAGAACTTTTGTGCAGACCTGTATAATTCAATTATTTGTCACTTAGATGTGAATCTCTTCGTTATTACGGAAGCTGCGTGAAGAAAATATATTTTCGTCTACCATATTACTCGTGTTCTAATCTTATTTTCCTACTAAAAATTCAGCAGCTTTCATAAAGAAGCAACTTTCAAAATATTTCCATACTATAGCGCGGAGAACGAATACGTCCCCGCATCCAATAAATAGCTCATTTCATCAAAATCGGTTCGGTAACATACACAATTCATATTCTTTATTTTTCCGCTGAAAATAAAACAAACAGAGTCGCCTGCCGCTTTAGCACAGTTTTAGGACTCATATAAAGCCGCAGACAGAGAAGTACATTTTTATAACTATGATATATAACATAACGAAAGAAAATAATAGTAGTAGCTATAAAGAAAAATAGTAATAAATAATCAATTTTCCACGTCATAAATCGTGTATAACAACAAGAAAACTGCAAATTTATGCAGATTTCATAGCGTTGCCGCGTGTCGCGCGCGTTGAGAGTCCGATGCCCCACGATAAGACGAAACTCCTACGTATTTATGTAAATATGACTACATTATGTATATTAAACCGAGATTTTTCTGTTACATTCGCGTATGAATGCATAAAGTGTGGTGTGGGGTATCTCTGCTTCTTGTTTACATTATCCATGAGCAAATTATTTTTAAAATTGTTACGACATGCTTGCGAAGCGGATAATTAAAGTTTTGTATGTTCACATCATGCAGTTTAAGCGCGCGGTGTAACGTTGGCTCGCAAACTAATTTGAAGACAATTATGAAACTGTCCTTTCCCATTTTTTTAAATCAAGCATAAGTTGGAAGATATAATAATTTCGTTTTTGTTTCTTATATTTCATTGTTTTTTAACATAAAAGCTGTCTGGTATGATATGATTGTGTTTATTTTATAATTTAACGTACGTTTAAACCAATTCGAAGCTATTTTCGAATCTACTGCAATTGTGAACGGGTCTGATAGTGTTTGCATTTCATTTTAGATTAAAATCATATTCAAATAACACGTATCACAGTTATCTATCGTTAACTATCCACAGTTTAAAATAATAGTTGCGGCTATGAAAATCCATTACACTCACATGAGAAGATATAGCATTCTTTAGAATAAAGGTATATGAAGTAGTAGCTGTTATATTTTGATGATACTCATGCTCAGTAGTCAAATTTTCATCTTCTCAAACGAGGAAGCAACACTTTTCCGATTTGAAAATACCTCTACAAACTCATTTACACTTCGAAAATTGGACTCTTTACAACGTAAAAAACAGGTCAAAAATGATTACAGAATAATTATTATTCCAAAGCTGTTTCCTTACCATTCACGACTTTTTCTTTTAAGTCATAAAATTTAAATTTATAATCGATTCTATTAATTAAAGCTTTGTGTTCGCAAAATACTTAGAAGACAAGCCCTTTCGAGTTGCGGGAAAGTGTTTTAATTAACATCCACCCGATCTCGTCTTAAAATAATTATTCCTGTTTGTTTGTATTTATTTACGCACTGACACTGTTACTCTCGTATGCATTTAGCGATAATTTGAGTAAATACAACTGTCGAATGCTTAAATTATAAAGATAAATAAACAAATACACCCACTTTGTGCGTTACTTTACTAAGAAATTAAGTCTATTTTCATCAGGTTCTTACTTCACATTCAAGTATTGAAGAGCTATAAATCTAGAGAGTTTATATTAGGACTTGAGTTTATATAGCTATAGTTTATATTAGAACTTGCATGAGACATACTAAAGTAAGCAGCATTCCACGACACGCGAATGAGCGTATAAGCTCTAGCATGGCTTGAAACTAGTCGAGTTCCTCGCTCAACAGTTACGTGAGTAAGCCGAAAACATAATAATTATTTTATTGAAGAGCTAATAATACCTCTTTTATTTTAACTTCGTATACATATACACCTATCAAAAATGTACTCAAATGAAAAGTGTTACACGATACCCTCACGCTGTAGACAATAATAAAAGACAGCCAATTACAATTTATAACTACAAACATAAATCTGGATAACTGAGAAAAGACTCCCCGAATAAAACCAAGCATAGCCATAACATGTCATATAAAGCGAGATCTGAGCTTCCCCTAACCACATAATTTCACAGTAAAGGAAACGATTACGCGCGTTAATATTTTTTCTGTATAAAAGTTGTATAAACAACAACAATACTTACCGGGATGGAGTTTTCATGTTTATCTGAAAATGAAAAAGGGAATCAGAGGCCTTAGTACGAGTTTGATTTACGTTTAAAGTATTCGAAACGAGTCCGTGTTCGGCGCTCTGGTTGGCGGGCGCCAATGAACCAACCAATCAGAATGCCGAACGCGTACTCGTTACGATTACTTTAAGCGTAAAACAAACTCATACTAAGGCCTCAGAATATTTCGACGTAAATTCCGTGGAAAACTTGTAGGGGATCCATTGGGGTCAGTTACAAATAAGGCACGTTTTACAGCACGTGACGTTCACTGGAGTTTTTTTTAAATGGGTCCATCATGCGAGTTGCTTTGCGAAACGACCGATTTTGGCACCATCTGTTTTCAGCGATTGTCGTCACCCGCTGTCAAATGTCGTTTAGCATAGCGAAGGTTTATTCCACTTGTACACAAACGAATGACAAACTACTAATCTAAGCTGTAAAGTAATAATGATGAGTAGAGTTTTTCCAACAGTCGCTACCATTGACTCTGAAGGTCGTTCGTCCATGTCGCAGCCGAAACTAAAACTTTTCATTAAATTTTCATGGATGTTAACAGGACAGCACTTCGAGTACTCTACATGGAATATTGAATAAATATTTCACTAAAAGGACTTCAGTTTATTAAAAAAATCCAAATAAAGTGCAATACTTTAACTATTTAACTATCATTTCTATATTTTTAAAGGACTGGCTTTTATAGCTTAATGTGTTAAATGAGAGTATTGTTTTTTTTTAAGGAGAAAATTGTCGAATGACTGCTCCCGCCTGGATGAGGCGAGAGGGAGTGTCAGACTCTTACTGACTAAAAACCACCCCATTCCTTCACGCACGGCACGTCGAGCCGGAGCCCCGGTAACCCGTTAGGTTCTCCCCGATAAATATAATATTAATATTGAACTGTGTTAGCGGTCGACTATTACAAAATAAACTTTATTTACGTTGGGTATGACATAAATTGAAAACAACTTGACATCTTCATGTACCTTTCATAGTAAGAAATTCTCAGTGACCTTTTATGTCTTCAAAGCAATGAACCTTGGCATTTTCTGGAATAGAAAGTAACGACAGTACTAACTCAAAGTATAACAAGTTCCACAAAGGCAAACATACAGTATCAATATGGCTATGCATGCAAAATGGGAGATGGTACACTTTTCAATATAAATCTTATCTAATAAATCTAGTAAATGCACGTCGGTACTTCAAACAGCGGTCCCACTGGCAAAGATCCAGTCTTTCGGAGGTGTCGGCGTGACGCAAACCGTGAAATGGATAGAAAGAGTAAGAAGGTTGGTTTTATACAAACTTATAAAGGTTCAACCTAGGTTCACTAATATCACCACAATTGTCACCTAGGTAATTATCTAATCTATCCAGGTACTGGAAAAAACAGTGGAAAGTTTAGCAGGCTCAAATATACGATTTGAATTACTAAGATATGGTGTTTATTAAAACATCATTCGTAGCAAACAACGTAGCTATAAATAAGTAAATTAATAACATTAATATTCCATCTTTTCAGAGAATTAAAGCAAAAATATCTATATCTTATTACGAAATCAAATAATATTAAAATAAAAAAAATAATAATTTTTTTATAATAATATAAAATAAAAAATAAAAAAAATGATATTACAACAATACAAATTAAGTGATTACTTAGACGTAATTTCGACAACAAACCAACTGAGTTCTTGGAATCGGCTGAACTCTTACGTGTTTAAAACACTGACGTTTAACCTCCATTCCAGTCCAGTTTAATAAATCGATTAACTCATACTACTTGATTCAGTAATAGTTATTAATTCTACAAGCGTATAACAGTTTAAAAATAACAAAAACGGTCGTTCTAACCTTCTTTCGAGTTTTTATCGCGCGTGAACTGTTCAAATACTACCCATCTTCTATTTGTGAGGTCTGACACTGATCCGAATTATGATTGAATCCAAACCTATTTGAATGCCTTCTTTGTTGGTACAAACGTGCCATCATTATGTATAGAGAGTTTTAGCAAATAGGATTTCTATTCGAATTTACTCTCGTACATGGCATTCAGATGTTCAAAATGTAATTTGCAAGATTTAATTAATAATATCATTTGAGAAATTGTTATTGCTTTACTGCGGGCTCATAGTCTGTCGAATGATATGTTAGGCACGCAGATTAATACATTATGAACAGAATAATTTAAACATCTCACATGGTATTTTTGCTATGAGCAATGAATCTTAATGATATCGAAAGGTAGAAAAGAAATAAGCATCAACGTCACTGTCTTCTATTAACAAATACTTTTCTCATATAGATATAACTACTTATAAAGCTACTATCGTCTGCCAGTAGTCTAGTCCGTATTCTCAGTCGCGGAGAACCTAACGGGTAACCGGGGCTCCGGCTCGACGTGCAGGAGAAGGAACGGGGTGGTTTTTAGCCAGTAAGAGTCTGACACTACCTCCCGCCTCACCCAGGCGGGAGCAGTCATTCGATGATTTTCCCCCCTTAAAAAAAAAAGTCCGTATTCTCAGGACAAAAAATTGCCTACGTTGTATTCAAGTTATAATCTATATCTTTACTTTCATCCGTAGACATTAAACGCATAGGTAATTATCTGCTGGTACTGCGCACTATTAAAATCCCAGACTGTCATATTCAAAGAATTTTCTAAAACCTTATAACAAACCTGACTTTTGTTATGGGAACCTTCAAATCCTTACGAAGACTAACTAGAAAAGTATAAATACATCAATTGCTCCACACAGCTGGGGAAGTAACCATCAGTTGGAAACAGATTGTTTCGATGTAGTCCGATAAGCGGGCAACCTGTTACTGTATCTACAATATTTAGATGTTTTAGCTCAGCGTTGTTTGTACAACTTCTATGTTTTTATACCTTTTGTAAAAATACGAGCATCGTTTTGATGAAATTCGAGTACGTTCGATTCATTTCGTTCGATTGTAATAACTTATTTTTTGGTCCTTTTGTAAGCTAAATTGGTTCTAAACTAACTTTAACTTTGGATAGAACCTAAACGTACTGTGAACACTGTGAGTATGAGTAATATTTCATCGTATGAACGGAAATGTAGACATTTGTTGGCAATGATAACTACAATTTCATTTTACACTTTTTAAAACTAAACTAAAAACTGTAGGTACAAAACAAAAAAGAAACAGAAAAGTTTATAAATAAACCTTTTACCTAAAAGGGACCTGCAATATTTTTGATAAAGCCTACCAGCGCGAATGGGTTTTCCATTTAAAAGTCCAGTTACCAAAAAACCAAAGGTGCGTGTGACAAATTAAATATATTATCGCGTGATGGTGGAACAATGTGTAATTCATTCGTATTAAATGCTCCCAAAGCCATTTCCGATGCGGGATTCGCTCACTCACCCATATACTGCAATGCAGTTCTTGAAATATAGATCTAAAATAAATGTAAAAGGTGCCATTAAAACTTTTGTCTTTTGGATGACGATATACAATTAGGCAATGAGTAAGAACGTTTGTTTAATACCTAGTTTTAGTTCATTGATTGTGAGGGCGGTTATTAAGTACAAGGTTATCCTTCAATACCTGTACTGAATAAACTGTAAATAACTTTTTTAAATCTTAATGATAATACGGAGTTCGGATGCAAGACATGATTAAAAATTACTGGCTGGTTATAATTTCGGTATTTTATTCTTACTGGTAAAGTATCGATACTTGGCGCCTCAATCTACTCCAAATACGAACCAATAAAATGTGTCCCACGTGGACGATGTTTACGTGAAAATACATTTGCGACCCTAAAAGCGTAGACCTGTTATTTCGAAGTTAATTACCGATATGTCAACAAAAAATAATAGACATGAGTTCGACAATTAATTATAAAGTCTGTGTATAATGAATGGCCAATAAATTGTACACCAATTACGGCTATTTGATAGTTAATTCATTGCACAATATCTACTCCGCAATTTACAGTTAATATTTGATAATGGTAATTGTATTGCTGATCTATTAGTACAAAATAAATAGATTTTGTACACCAAATAATACGAAGCGAAGCGTATAATTATGTCCCTTAATTATACCCACTGATATAGATAGGGACTACTTATTATTATGCGCATAATTATACATATACATAAATAAATATACATAATGTCTTCTTCAAGGGTAAAAAAACTGACTGTACCTAAATATTTTTTTTATTTTTTGCATTAGCCGGTAAACGAGTAGACGGATCACCTGATGGTAAGCAATCGGCTCACCCATGGACACCTGGAACACCAGAGGCGTTACAAGTGCGTTACCGGCCTTTTGGGGATAAGGAGTTTGAGGATGGTTGGGGATTCGGGGATTGGGGAGATTGGAGAAGCGAAAGGGGGGGCTCCGGTAATCTCACTCACACGACGAAAGACATCGCAAGCGATGTTTCACGTCGGTCTTCTGTGAGGCCGTGGTAGCACTCCGGTCGAAGTCGGTCAATTTTAGTTGATGTTAGATATTTAATCTAGTACTAAATTCGATATATTAGATTCGAATGATGTCACAACGATTGTGAAACATAGATCTTGCCAAACATATTTATTTATACTAAATAAGCAGTGCTTCTAACATGTAGAGGTATTATCTGTCAAGATGCAGACGTACTAAACATGGATAGGTACTCGTTCATCTATAAAGAAGATAACATAAAATATCTATTTCTTATTTTACTTATCTTCTCCCTCGTCTAGATCAGTACCTACTCTATTAAGTATACTCTTGCATTCTGTCTGTTCTGTGTGAATTTTAAAATTGTACGTGAACACATTCTGAAAACAGTAACATTTGAATTCAAGAGTTTTACAGAAGGTACGCTTGTGTGGGGTGAATGCAACTACTGGAATGAAGGTGCCAAGAACATATGTAGATTCTGATATTTGATCGCTTTTATTCAAAATTCAATAAGATTAATGCATTTTGCATAGAAAAATGCATTAAAATTTATTTATTTATTTATATTATTTATTTATTTATTTATTCATTTATAAGCACATTTATAATTTTACAGCACAAGCCAAAACATTATACAGTTAAACAATAAAAAATAAAAATAAAATGTAATTTGAAACTCTTTTACACTCACAGATGGTTATATATTTGAAATCGTGTTATCTTACGTCTTGTTCAAAGTGCATTATTAGCCTAGGAGGAAGTCTCGTATATAATGGTTGTAGTTTTTATAATCAACGATTTCTATGTTTTTAGATACCTACAAATAGTGGATACAACTGTGTTATTATCTATATAATTGTGGTCTGGTATTTCAGAGATAATCACGGAAACAGAAATAGATTGTGCATCATATGTATTTATCGAATTATTTATTTATTTATCATTTTATGTACCTACACCACACAGACAATATTACACAGGACAACACATTATAAACATGAGGTACATAGGTACTGCATATCCCTTAAGGGATTTCTTCCTGCAGACCTGCGACAGGAAAAGGAAATTAAACATAAGACATAAGACACAGTGTAGATAGATGAATTATTATATTACCAGGAACTCATGCTCATCTGTTTAAAGTGGGTGGAAACAGAATCTCTGATATGTTGTATAATATACTCTACTACTGCATGCACATTGCATTAACACCAATATATTCATGTTGAAAGTAAACCTAGGACGTGGTAAATACAGTTCCGTAATTAAAAATGTTTAGCGTATAAAGGCCAAGTGTACCTACAAGATACGATGGCTGGCCCCAGTTTTTTGAAAAAGAGATTTTTAATTTAGTTTAGGGCGGAATAATCTGAATTTTATCCTTTGAGGGATCTGAGTTTTATCATTTAAATTGGCGTCGCGCAGAGGCGGGGCAGTGCCAAAGGCAGTTGGCGTCAGCCACCAAGTACTTGCAGAAACTTCGATTAACGAGTTCCGAAGATTTAGTGGCACCGTAATCGTATAAAAATTACGCTAGCCGAGTTCACGTACTAATGTGCGCTCAGTATAGTATTTATTTTAGTTGTAACATGTAATAGCAATCTTAACCTACTACTACAACGTATCTAATGTCAGTTAAACCACAAATTAGAAAAGTTTCACGACGTAGTAAGAATGTTTAGCGTCACTGTCAACTAACCAAAGTCTATATTACGACGATATTGACTAAAACTAAACGCGGTTCCGAGAATCTACAATTAAGTTGGAAACTTATTTGTTCAGCTACAATCGTGGAGATTCCTCGAGTGTTACACGAGGCTGTGGCAATATTACATCTGGCGACAAACTCCTATCTCTGCGGTTTGATCTTTGAATTAGCTCGCGCGACTCACTAATTATCATAAAGTTTTAACAGTGCTCAACTTTTGGCAACACTATCACTGTCTCAGCAGAATTTCTTGAAATGTTTGAATATTTAGTGAAGGTTTTTTTTGGCTCCGATAATACTCATTAAAGTTTTTGACTGTGGTTTGATTTCAATGTTGATTTTGAGTCTTGAAGAATAGGACATTAGTGTACCTAACGTTCATAGACATCTCGAAGCTTGAGCAATTAAACATTTACGTTGGCACCTACTTGGATACAGTAAATAACAATGCTCTATTGTTCAGTCTTCAATGAATCAATATGGTTTTTACATAGTCCCTTAGCTACATCAACATGTCTCTTGAAAACTAATAAAATGAAGAGGAAAACCGCGGATAAAATAACAAATTGACATTAAGTAAATAATACTAGAATTTTACTTGAGTGAGTACGCACTTGTACTGCTAGGACTCTCGACCTTTCGTGCTACATCAAAGTATGATAACTGAGGACGAGCTAACTAATTAAATAAACGCAGACATCTCTCATTACACTTAGCAAATGTAAAAATTCTTTTAAAAAATAATGTCATTGCATTTTTAAAGATGAGAGTGCTGTCACATTGATATACTCATTTTATTTAATTTTATGTTTAAACTAGCGATTTACCCGCGACTTCGTTTGTAAGTATTCGCGTTAGCGAGACAATTTTAATAGACGCTGGAATTTTGGGAATTCTTTCCTTAATTGTTAATTCCGTAGCACTTGGGAACCATTTTTCTTTGGTAGACAATGTTTATTTATATTTATTATTACTACTGAATATCAGAAAGGACAGTTTATTTTTACAACAGGTTAAATGATAATAAAGAAAATTATCATAATCTAGAGAAAATTAAATAATTTGTACCCTATGATATTGCATCATACGGTAGAATTTTATTTAAAGTGTTTAAAATAACCGTCTGTTCATAAAGTTGTACGTCAATTTTAGTCCAAAAAAAGTTAATGCACTTACGATGTTCGTAAGTAGAAAGAAATGCTACAAATTATATTACTACCCGAGTAATGTAGTTTTAGCATTCAAATAGATGGAAATTCATTCTTTGAAATGTAAATCTTTCTTTTTTGTATTAAACTTATTTCTTTATTTGACTCGCCACTCATTCGCGCATCTTATGAAAAGGGGGAAAGAACGAAAGAACTAAAAAAAAACCAGGTCGAAATGAATGAAACGAATGTTTAATTAAATGAGGACAAAGTGTGAATCATGTGTAGTTGATTAGAGAACATACTGCATATAAGATTCGATTTGTTTATCTTGACAATTCCAATTATGTTCGGTCGGTATTTTGTTATTCATAATTGATGTGCAATAAGTATTTTGTTGTCATTCGCGGTTATCTATGCACAAGTATGTATGTAGTTAGGTATAATGCATATTAAACGTTACGTACACGAATAACATGATTGGTTACTGGTACACAATGTACATTATTGTGTATTTTTGTTCAACATAATGCATCGATTTAATTGATTTTAGTATCGATTTTACTCATTGCAAAATACAGCAAACTGTTGATTAAATTATGTGCATGTAAACGTATATCTACGACATAAGATTCAATATTCCTTGTAAAAATTTTCTGAAA
The DNA here is from genome assembly GCA_038387885.1 of Spodoptera picta. Taxonomy (NCBI): domain Eukaryota; kingdom Metazoa; phylum Arthropoda; class Insecta; order Lepidoptera; family Noctuidae; genus Spodoptera; species Spodoptera picta. The sequence goes on from JAZHFQ010000328.1 coordinate 199,039, forward strand.
GAAAGAAAACAGCAGAAAAGCGAACATTATTCCATTAATTACTGAGCTATCACATTATCTATAAACATAGTAATTATGGCATAAATCCATTCACAACTCTAATGAAGCTTTGAGTAAATCTCGTTAAAATATATTTCAAAGTTACAAGGAACTCTTTACATATTAATAAAGCCATAACAAAGAGAACAAACGCACCGTTTGATTATATTATATGTATTATACTGTTTGGTAACATAACGCCCACTGTGTATTAATATAATACGAAGGTATTCCACTTTTAAGGAGCCGAGTCTCCTTTAATTAAGCCTTTAATTATTCCTGAAATCAAATGTATTTATAGCTCTTGGAAGATATGATTATCTTGCCTAGTTAGTATGCAGAGTAGTTGGAATATCTATGTAAAGCTTTGCATGGGATGGAGTCGCTTCCTTCTGTGAACGTGTCATGTTGACAAAGGAGGCGGCTGAAAGGGAGAGGGAGGCGTCCAGCTCTCTCCCTTCCCGCCGTAGACACGCCGGCCGTCAACGCCGCGAGCTGGTAGCACAGGCAGAGGAGGAACACCGCGGTGGTTTTAGCCAGTAAGAGTCCGACACACCCCCCTGTCGTCTCCAGGTGGGGAGTCCATGAGGATTTCCATTGCGTTATAAAAAAAATTTATGTAAAGCCTAAAGGCGTTATACCGTATACTATCTGCAGCTATTTACCAGTCGAATTATTTAAATATAATATCCATACAAGCACAAGTACTACAACACCTAGGTATACATTTATTTTCCTAATGTCCTTAAAACGTACTAACTAACCAAACGACCAAAGTTTATAAAAAATAAACCAAACAAATCAACTTCAATTAGTTGAAATTAAAATCTGTGAACGTCAGACGAAAAAGTCCATTAATTTCCTAAGAAAACAAGACTAGTTTTCACACTAGACGTGCAGTGGAACGTGGCGGGTGTCGGCTCATTATTATTTCTACAGCAAACGCCCAAGTTCGAGGGCCCCACCATCTTTGAAGTTAATTAAACGGCTCTCACCGAGGCGTCTTCATTATAGACAGACTTCGCGTCCCCCACAAACGTTGCCAACCTGGGCCCTGAGACGTACTTGTGTATGCTTTACTTTTCTAATATTGCTTTTATTTATTACCTACGTCTACATATGAGACTGAATGTCTATGTAACATAATTGTTTTTGTATTTTTTTTAAAGAGTGTGCGAATGGTGTTTCTTACTTATTCTTTTCTACTCGAATCTACATTTTGGAACGAGCACCTAACTTCACTGACTGACGGACAGACCGACAGACTATTATTTATTTTATATTTATTGACATTTTAAAAGTACCAAATTAAGTTTTAATTGAAATAAATGCTCTTGAGTCTGAGTTTGTATGTTTATTTGTGGAGCATTTTGTTTTTTTACATAAACCCTACTGGTACCTATAAAATAATACATTAGCAATGCCAATAGCCATTATCGCAGCATTTTGAAGAGAAATGTGATTACTTAGACCAGAATTTAAAGTTCTCAACAGAAAATGCTGCGCATTGCGAATTTTAAAACTTGCATATTTCCTTGGTTAAAATTTAATTTAGAAAATAAGTTGCCAACTTTAGCAGATTTTTTTAAGGCTTTGGCTGCCAACAAATAATTGTTGAAGGCAAATCCTCCGCTAATGTCGGTCACCGGTGACTGCCATGGCGTTTAACGTGTTAACAAACTGACTGCATCGATGTAAGTGAACAAACAAGACAAGACGACTTCCAAAAAATACGGGTTTGAAGCCGGCTTTTTTAAATGTAGTTTATAAAAGATTAATTCAACTTTCGAATCTAGGGCTAATATATAAATTCTAAAATTGGCCAATGAATAATATGTATAATTACCTATAGTAGTTAATAGGCACACCAGTGGTAATACAACGTGTATAACCATTTTTACATAGAAGTCAACAATAGTGGAACAATTAGCTGATGAAAAGTGATAGAATGTAAGTGCATGTACTCGTACCACTCCTGTTTCAATGACCACTTGGTGCTATAATATCACGTTGTAGTAACAGTCACACACGGATCGTATTTTACTTATCATAATTATGAACAATGCCTACCAATTCTACATGTGTAATGACTGTTGATATGAGTGTGGAATTCGATTTAAAGTGTTAAACACCGGTGACCGCAACCTATTGTTCTATAATTGTGTCTATAATGACGGTACTCGACGAGTTAAGAGATAGTCCTGCCTCGTCAGATATTGTCTTATTTGTGTCTACTAATATTATATTCAACACAAAGCCACTCGACGTGGACCTCAGTACTGCCCTGGGGCTGGTTGTACCCTCTACAAGACATTGGGGAACGCAACCCTCGTTAGTGGTACATGCGTCCCCGCTGGCCAACCCTTGACTATGATGCGTGAAGCCTAGTAAGTAGTGAAAGTGTATGATGAGCAACTGGTACATAAGATACGTTTAGCACGGCAACTGGAATTGAATTCTTTATAAGAATGTTACTAGTTCAATACGCAGATGGTTATACAAAAGTTAATAATCGTTTAATTCCTACACGGAACAAAGTTTGTATGATTAAATAGTTGTTGTTCAAGGTCGAATTTGACACTGGAGGCGATGTTTGCAAACTCAAACAACAACCAAACTAACCACTTGTGTCTATAAACCAACCCGCTGCGTAAGAGAAAATTAAAACAATTAAACACGTAATGAAAAACACATACCTAATTGTCATTGAAAACGCAACTGGTAACCATGGCCGAAATCTAATATCCACATTTGGCAAAATTTTAATTCTTTGACCTATAAAAGTCTCAATAACAACAATTAAATCAATATAACAAACCTTTTTAAGAAGAATGATGTCATAGCACTTTTTTAGTTTAGTATAGCTATTACCCACAGCTATTACCTGTTGGTTTCTTGATATTGTATTTTCCCAGCGGTTTATAAAAAAAACCAATGATATTTAATGTGCTGGCTGCAAATGGTTGTCTAAATATAGCTGGGAACTTGGTCAGTAAATATTAATCTTCATGCAGAAAAAAATTTCAGATAGGTGGACGTGGTCAATGCCGGAGATAAGTTTTATCAGTTTGACACAAATATGAATAAAAACAGCTGTAGTTAACCAAGTGGCCTTGTCAACTTAGGTACCACCAGATGATCTATTAAAACTCATGAAATGAAGATTCAGTAATCAGCGTATCAGAATAAAAATACTATACCCTTCCTCCCTTCCTTATACAGTCGGGTAAAAAGGAGCAATAAACTTCATTTCTACTGAGTAAATCAGCAAACCAAAATAAACTGGTCAGTCAGAAAACAGTTTAAATCTATCTCAAATAACCGATAAAGACTTAAAGGTCGGTTCGGAGGACTTAAAAATAATCCTCGAAGGCTTTGCATGGATGTGGAAATGTAACACTTTTCCTTAAACATGTAAAATACGAGTAGCGTCAACACATTATTTACATGTGATAAGTATCTTCGTATAACAACGTTATGTTTTGCCCACTTTTTTGAAAAGGGACTTTGAAATAATTATGTCTAGTTTTTTGGGGATAAACAATATCAACAGTTGCACATTTTCCCAAACTGGTTGATTGTTTTAGTAGCAAGTACTAGGGAGACTTCACCATAGACTAAGCATAAATGTGTATCAGCACTATGCCGCGGAGGACTTAACGAGTTGCCGGGGCTCCGGCTCGAAGTGCAGAAGTAGGAACAAATGGTTTTTAGTCAGTAAGTGTCTGACACTCTCTCTAGCCTCACTCAGGCAGGAGAAGTGATGGGATGATTTTCCCCCTCAAAAAAAAAGTATCAGCACTATATTTGACAAAATCAAAATCATAAAACCTTATAACACTTTACTTCGCTTCCAAATCATCCAAGATCATCCCAGCAGTCCTGACAACTGACAACCTTACAACATTGTTCTTTAGGCTACAATTTAGATTTAAATGAAATACAGAGAGAAGATAATTTGTGTAAGCACTGAGCCATGTTCAAATGTAATTTAATAATAGCGGAGTATTGTCAGGTTTTCGACAGTTCCCTCGTACAATGGAGGGAGCTACAAAGGAAAGACGTTCTATTCGGGACTACGTCACGTGGCACGCCATCATTACGTCGAGACGCACTGCCAAATCCCATTTCCAAAGTGTATTGTATAGTAGCACTCGAAAATAGGAACACTTTTGTAAACTAACTTATATGTAAAAATACATAAATATAGGTACAAAATTATTTCTTCACAGGCCATTCAATTTGAAAGTGTACAATAAATACATAAAAAAGTAATTGAGAAATTGTAGGCCTATAAAACCAATTACGTAGGTTTTTTCTCTATTCTAAGCAATATATTATGGATAAAAATGTCTCGCCACAAGACCGACCACCATCCCTTAAAACAGTTACGGCCTCAGTTCACCGAATACCTATTTAAAATTCTGACAAGCTACTTAATTATTTTGTAGCCCGTTTACTTTCTAGATATTAATTATAACATTGAGGTAACAAGAAAGTTTCTGACATAAAGAAACTGAAAGCTCTTTCATCTATTTACAATAGAAGTTGCTTGGAGCAACTCATCCTTTTAAAAGGAAAAGGGGCTAATCATTAGAAGAATTTTTAAACAAGATCTACATTTACATCAATAGCCGTATCAGACGTATCAGACAGAAACGTTTACTGACTTAGTGAGGACTTAATAGAGTGTTCATATCGAATAGAATTTTCCATAACGCATTTCGAACGATCACGGAGCGTTCTCGTAAACGCCGCGTCATCTTTCCGAGCGGAGGCTCTTCAAAATAAGATAAACCTCCGGGAACTCCGCCCGTTTCCGAACAGCATTTTACGAGGGTCCGACAAATCCCCGGAATGGTTCAGCGTGGTGCTCAAACTTGCCAATTCTTGTCCCCCAACCCGCGTTTCAATTTACCCCGCGTACAGTTGTCGGCTCAAATAGAACGTAGCATTTTGTTTTTCAACAATCAACTAGTTCCTCGGTTGTTATTTTTATAGCTTGCGTTGTATACTCGAAGGGAATATTACTTTTCGTTGTCATACAAGAAATAAATCGAAAGTTTTAATGTCAGTTTATGTTCACACTTGGCTGTTTCTCGTTACACAATCAAAATAGAAATTCGTTTAAAATATTTTTGTCACGAAACCAGTTGAACATTCCGCCATAGCGGATCTATAAAAGATATGAAATAAAAGATAAGAATTGCTACAATAGTGATTAATTCATTATTATTACTTTAATAATTTTATTGTGTAAGAATCGTAGCAATTGGAGTTCCATAGTCTCTGTTTATCTCATGGAAGACAGGCGACACGCGTGAGGATATGTATGTATATATTACTTGAGGCATGAAAGCAGTAGGTGGAATTATAATAATTATATTTCTAACACATTACGTATAACATAATACAGCATAACCTACACAATATAATGACTGGCAACATTAAATTATACACACTGATACCTAGACATTAGCAACAAATAAATTAGCTCATTCCCTTTAAACTTTAAAATGACTAAACCAATTATAACAAAAATAAAATAATAACAAATGACTTAGAACCTAGGTCATAGTTATATGCATAACTACAAAAGTAATTATGACAAAACCAGTTATGCAGTGACTGATGAGACCACCGACATTGACGCAGATACCTAAGTACATCGTTTATCATAATGATTCAATACAAAGCCACGAACATAGCAAACAGTAAACATTATTTTTATTTCATCCATATAGGTATCTAGATCTGTAGGTACCGGTCATAATAATTTTCTGATTCAATAAGTTTTGAATACGGTTGGAATAAATACAATAAAAATCAGTTTGGTAACTGTCCAGTCTTAGTAATTGAATAGATACAATATTTAATCTGTACCAATGAATTAGTTATTTATGTTAAGTAAAGTAGTTATTTTTATAAAAATGATATAACATAAACATAACACCACGCGTTTTATCCCTGAAGGGGTAGACAGAGGTGCACATTAAACTGTCAAACACTGTGAGGACACCGGTGACCGCAACCTATTGTTCTTTTATTGTGTCTATAATGACGGTACTCAACGAGTTAAAGCACTTAATGTAATGTAACACCCACTTTTCACTATTTATGTTATAAGCCCCATATAATAGGTGAGCCCATTGCACCGTGCTACTTCTGAGATTTTTTTTAAAAACCCAATAATATTTTGCCAGGGAATCGATCGACCCCTTTCCCGGCATTCGGCCAACGAGGCAGTCAATTATAAAAATATGTTATAGGTACCATAATTGTATCAATCATAGTAGTAAAATATATAAAGTAGAATTAGAAGACTGCACGGTTGGTGCGGTGGCTGGGCGACCGGCTGCCGTGCCGTCGCGGGTTCGATTCCCGCACGGAACAACACTTTGTGTGATCCACAGATTGTTGTTCCGGGTCTGGGTGTTATGTGTATGTGAATTTGTATGTTTGTAAACGCACCCATGACACAGGAGAAAATCCGAGTGCGGGGCAACGTTTAAAAAAAAAACCTAACAATAATTTAAAAAAAAAACAGTGATTGAGGTACTCAGCTAGAACCACTTCTGATAGTAAATGGGTACTTAATAGAATCGTAGAATAGAATCGTAACCGCCTGACGCAGGTGCTTACCGGACACGGAAGTTTCGGTAGGTTCCTGTTTCGGATTGGGCGGGAGGAAACGCCCGGGTGTCATCACTGCGAGGATCGCCCGGAGGACACGGTGGAGCATACGGTGGCGGTGTGTCCTGCGTGGACTGAGCACCGCCGTGTCCTCAGGAATGTGATCGGCGACGGCGACCTCTCGCGTCCGGCTCTGGTTCAGACCATGGTACGGAGCGAGGGGCACTGGGATGCCGTCTCCTCCTTCTGCGAAGCAGTCATGCTAGCTAAGGAGGAGGCGGAGCGCGTGAGGGAACGAACCTCCTCACGACCCGGCCGTCGCGAGAGACACTCCGGGCGTCGGGGATCGCGAGACGATCTCCGGCCACCGTAAGCACGGGCCTGCGGACGGCGAGCACGGGTGACTCGCCGCCCGACCAGAACCAGGCCCGAGCGTACGGCGCGTCGCGTTCCGCGCGCGCCTCAAGGAGCCATCAGACCACCACAGATGGGGCCTAACAGGGCTGACGCCGATACGGAGCCGCGGAAGACTTAACGGGTTGCCGGGGCTCCGGCTCGAAGTGCAGGAGTAGGAACGGGGTGGTTTTTAGTCAGTAAGAGTCTGACACTCCCTCCCGCCTCACCCGGGCGGGAGAAGTCATAGGATGATTTTCCCCCCTCAAAAAAAAAAAAAAAGGGGTTTTATTTTCTTTAGTAAGTTGTCGATGTGCAATAAACATACGTCATACGATATTTAATGTTATCAAGTTTTATTCCCGGATAGTGTTGGTTCACAAGGTTCACTTAAGTAACGTTTTATACATCATCTTTTAACAATTTAACAAACAACCTATATGAGGTCATTACTATGCACCCAAACACAATCTAGATTCTATACTAAAAGTCAAAAAATATATATATATTCTATAGATATAGGTACATATGTATTTTTTTATGGGGGAAAATCATCGAATGACTGCTCCCGCCTGGGTGAGGCGGGAGGTCTAACTCTTTCTGACTAAAAACCACCCCGTTCCTACTCCTGCACGTCGAGCCGGAGCCCCGGTAACTCGTTAGGTTCTCCGCAACTCCGAACGCTGTAACTATAGGGCCGTTACTTGAAATTAGCTTGAACCGATATTATAAATGTAAATATGTGAGTTTGTGTGTGTTTGTCACTCAGTCACATCAAAATGGCTGAAGGGATCGAATTGAAATTTGAAAAAATAGGCTACTACTCCAGGGAACACGACAGAAGCCGCCGGCAGAAGCTATTCAATAATAAAAGGGGGTTTTAGTAAATATTAGATTTAATTTACATTCAATTTATGAAGTTGGTTAGAGAGATTTCTTCCTTATTTACCTGTATATCTGTAGCCACACTAGCCATAGCACAAGCTACAAGGATTTAGACCATCGGTTAACAGAAACCAAGAAGCAGACAGCTCTGAAAAGAGCTATATTATTCAACGTTTTTGACCACCTCTGTTAACACAGACAGCTCTGAGAAGAGCTATTTTATTTCACGTTTTTGATATGCTCTGTTAACACAGAAAGCTCTGAAAAGAGCTATTTTGCTGAACGTTTTTGACCCTCTGTCTACAAGAGACGAAGTAACTCGCCGACGCCGCTGCCAGTATCACGCGCCGACCAACGCGCGTAGGTATCGCAGCGCGGCACGGCGCACGGCGTTTACATCTTCACGGCTCGACGGTCGCAGGAGGAAAGGACAGAGGCACGCGTTACGCAATATTTATAGCGGCGCGAAACTCAGCGCGCGGCGCTGCGGAGGCGCGTCCTCTTTGCACGGACCTCTCACTCATCGACTATCTCGCTCTTTTATCGGCTATCCTTTTCTTTCCATTGTTCACGATGTAAACAAAGTTCTGTCCTAAATAGTGTAACGCTATTGGCTATAATTTAGGCGATGTTATTGGTGTACAAATATCTAAATTTTATTTATTTTTAATTTAATAGTTTTAATTGGTTAATGTACAGAATTAGTTTGTAAGTAGCACTAGTACCAATTTTTGTATAAAAACAACCACCTCCGGCTAATAAATTCATTCGTTCTACGACAACAAGTTGTTTCACTAATAACAACCGATCTCCAAATATCTATATATCGAACTACAGATACATTATAGTATAGCTAGCTGGCACAGATTATACTATTGTATTTTCAGTCTATGATCGTGGCGATTTAAATATAACATAACATATTTCGTGGATAAATTTTGGTGACGTCGTAGAAATATAAATTATAGCTGTGTGTGTGGTCACTTGAAAATTTGTATAGAAAATATGGGCCAGAGTTTAGCAAAGGGCGTGCAAGGGATTTGAAGCTTAGAAATGTTCATGAAAAATCAAAATTTCTTATAAATGGTTAGTTTCTTTTTATTTTCATCGCACACAATACCTAAAAATAAGGCGAAAATCATCTAGGCACTTTTTGTCACCTACATAACGACCTACATATGCCAACAGTCAAACAAGAAATTTAGCACTATACAAGAAAACAATTAAATCAAAATCTGAATCAAAAAACACCTTGGCTAGTGGCGTAGACTGAAACGGAATATGCAGGACATACTGAAATAAAATATAATTTATAGTAGGATGTGATAAAGGTCGCATATCGAGAATGATATCTACGAAATCGCCACACCTACTGATTAATGTCCCAGAGAACAAAAGATTACAGAGAAAAAAAATCTTTTTGTCTGTGACTTCAGGTCCGCCTGAAAATGAGGTCTAAAGGGCATACATATAAACACGTGAAACCGAGAACCTACCTACTTCTTTTTTGGGGTCGGCTAAAAAATAGTAGAAAAGTTTAAAAAACGTAAAGAAACAGTACGATGTTAAAAAGATATAGTAGATAGATAGGTAGGTATAAGTGCTATATGAGAATGGAGTCGAGTTTTTGAGGAGAATTCCCGCGGGCCTCTGAGAGCTCGTAACTACAAATTGGCAATAGATAGATGCGTATCGAAGACACGATATAAAGTGCTGACGATCGTTGTGACGGTTTTTTTTATAAAAACCTATCACCACTCTAACCTTGTTTTTATCGTTTATGTTTTCAATGTGCAATGTGGCTCACTATAAATATTAATAGATTTTTTTTTGTAATACGTAAAAGGATTTTCTCCTGTGCCGTGGGTACATTCACAAACATACGAGTTCAGATACACAATGATACCCACAATGACCCGAAACAACAATTTGTGGATCACACAAAGTGTTGTTCCGTGCGGGAATCGAACCCGCGACACATTGCACGGGAGCCGGTTGCCCAGCCTATATTCATATAAGATTATTACCATAATGACAAGTTAGATATAGATACAGATGCCAATTTCCAACCAATAACCAGTACTAGTCTACTGACTGCCTCGTTGGACGAGTGGTCGCAAGTGCGACTCGGACAAGGGGTCTCGGGTTCGATTCCCAGGTCGGGCAAAGTATTACTGGGTTTTAAAAAAATCTCAGTAGTAGCACGGAGTCTGAAATTGTGCCCAGTATATGGCAATAGGCTCACCCCCTATTACATGGGACTCATAACATAAATAGTGAAAAGTGGGTGTTATATTAAAGTGGCATAATGTGCATCTCTGCCTACCCCTTCGGGGATAAAAGGCGTGATGTTATGTTATTTCATGTTAGTACTAGTCTAATGTCATTGTAATTGAGAAGCATTGAGACCATTAGAGAAATATACCTACTATAAAATAAAATAATTATTTTATAACCAACGTTTAAAAAGTCGACTTTAACCTCCCTTTATTGAGGTCTGTTAATTAATGTACTAAAACCTTCTCCTAAGTGTAATAAACAGTTATCTGAAAACCCCATCACAATCGGTTCAGCCAATCGTGATATAATCGCAAACAAACATACATACGATACGACCTTCAAACCTTCAAGAAAAGAGCGTATTCCTTCTTAAAAGGCACGCAACGCACCTGTCACTCCTCTGGTGTTGCGGATGTCTATGGGCGGCGCTGATCGCTTACCATCAGGTGATCCGTGTGCTCGGTTGCCTCCAATTCCATAAAAAAAAAATAAAAAGAAAACATAGTACCTATACATACAGGTGAAACTAAGAACCTACTTTTTTTGAAGTTGGTTAAATGAAAATGTCTTATAGAAAAAAATTACATTTATTAATTAATTTTACATGAATAGAATATTAAATCATAATAATATTAAAATAATTTTATTATAGGTATTTTTCGTCTTCTTCAGGTACTTTTATATTTATTTACTGCTTTGGCACTGAAAAGAAAGAAAAAAACTCATTTTAATTTTATATAGACTATACTAGATATACAACAATAACAATCGACGGTGTCCATATATTAACATTTTTTGTTTTTTCAAAAACGTTGGTCGACACTAGGAGTTTCTCCTGTGTCGTGGGTGCGTTTACAAACATAGGTCACATACACATGACACCCAGACAAGGGACAACAATCTGAGGATCGCACAAAGAGTTGTTCCGAGCGGGAATCGAACCCACGACACGTTGCACAGCAGCTAGTTGCCCAACTACCGCACCAACCGTGAACCGTGAATTAATGAATAACAATTAACTTTTGAAAACAATAAAAAAATATGTTCTATGGTACCGAACCCTATGTAAACGAGCTCGATTCGCACTTGGCCGACCCTATTTTATAGTTTCTCAAAATCTGAACCATTAAACTCGTATTTAATTATAATTTAGTTAGCCAATAGAAATTAATTAAAGAAAATCTCAAACGGCTAGTATTCAAAGTCGCACATTTACATTAAAAAATTAAACGTTTTGTCTCTAAACAAAATGTCACAATCATTCACAAAGAGAGGTTAGTTTTATTTACGCTTTATCTGTACTATGGCAGAATAATTCGAAAACAATGGTTTCCTGTTAAAACATAATCAAGTACGTCTTTGTTATTGTGTTTATATCGAGCGCACACGCAAATTTACACTCTGGGCGCTTGAGATTACGGTTTGTATTACAAAATACGATTTCAACATGACGCCATGACACGATTCGAACTCGTGCTTAATATAAACACACGGCAGCGATCAAAACTCTAAACGTAATATAACATAGCTACTCACATCTTAAACCAAACATTCCTTTCCTTTCTTCCTCGGTATAGTCGGCAAATTTGTTAATACCGAAAGTGGCGCTTGTGCTCTCCTCGTTCAACTTATTGATCTTCTTCAAGCTCTCGACAAACGCTTTGAAATGCACTTGTTTGTCATTTTCGTCCTTGTACTCCTTTTGGTAGTCCTTTATGTATTGTTCGAAGATTTCACCAGCCTTTTCTACGTCGTAATGCTCCTTTTGGGGAGGACTGTCAGTGGGCGCCGAGCTCGCCATTGCGACCACCACGAGAATCAACACGACACTGACGGAACGCATCGCTATCGTGACCGGGAACTTGTTTCTTCTATAACAAAGTTGCAATGTACTGCGTGCTCACACTCGATTACTATGTCACTTATATACTCGAGTAGTCGCTCGATGACTAAATTATTATCTCATAGATGACGTTAATGATCACAGCCAGTTCAAACAGATACCAGCGAAGCGTATAAATTAAATTGGGCATGAGTACGGCCAATCAGATGAACGAATGTTCGTTCGGTGTTGCCCGTTTCTGTGTGCATCTCAATCTTGAACAAGGTTGATAAAATAAAAGTTATCTTACGAGATTAAATAATTTTTAGTATTGCGACCAGTAATATAACAGTTTAATAAAATGTTGTAGGCTCCGTATTGCTAAATAGATATGAAGTAGTTTTGGTACCAAGTTATACAATCGCATCGTAACCTTGTGCTTGATAATATTATTGTGTGTAATTTTATAAGTACTTCCACTTTACATTTAAGTATTACCTATGACCTATAAATAGATATGTTTACATATTACTAGCAACATTTTATATATTTCATTACTAGCTGACCTACCAAACTTCGAGCCGCCACAAAAAGTATTTTCTCACCTTTTAAACCTTCCCTGGACTTCCACAAATAATGGTTTAGCCATTCTCGAGTTTTAGCGAGACTAACGAACAGCAATTGATTTTCTACACTAATAGTATAAAGAGGAAAGATTTGACTTTTTGTTTCTTTTTTTGAATGGCATCTGCTCCGAAAATACCGGACCGATTTCAAAAATTCTTCTATCGTTGGAATCCTACACTATCGATGATGAACATAGGTTATCCTTATTAGTAAGGATAATATTATATTATATTCGTATTATAAATCGGAAAGTGAGTTTATTTGTTCCGATTTCACGCCGTAACTACTAAACCGATTGCTTTGAATTTTTGCAAACGTAAAGTTAGAAGTCTGGATTAAATAATAGATTACTTTTTATCCCGTAAATATTTGATATTCCCGAGGGAAAACAAAAGCATTGGTATAGATGGCGCTATATGTATTGGTATATGTCACATAGGCTACTTTTTATCCTTGTTTGACGCGAGCGAAGCCGCGGGTAAAAGCTAGTATTAAATAAGAGAGAAAAAAGAGAACTGTGTGAATTATATATACCTATAGAGATTTCAAGACCCGAGTGGTCATTCGAGGTGTAGAACTAAGTGGCGGACCTTTGTTCAGTGGTGAACATCTTCTGGCTGTTGACGATATTGACTACTGCGCTATATAGTAGTTGAGCCTTAGGTCCTATTTGCGCATTTGAGAGTTTCCTAATTCAAAATGTTTGACTAGGTAATTCAAAAATAGACTGAAAAATAAATAATTGGGCATACTTTCTCCAACTCAAATACGTGAGCCCTCATTGTGAACTAATAATGTAAGCTACAAGCATGTCATTGAGACCCTCAAGAAATATAAAATTTGGGTAAATATAAACGAAAATGTGTTATAGAAAAAAAATTACATTTATTTAAAAATATTTAAATATAAAGTATAAGTTTTCTTGAATGATTTTTTGTTTTCTTCATGTACCTACTTCGTTTACTGCTCTGGCACTGAAAATAAAAAAACACATTTAGTAATTTTATATCTGCAACTACATTCGGCGGCATAAATATGCATTAACCGCTTGAATGCACCGATATGAGACACAATAGAAAATACTTTGTGTCTCGCGTGGATCCACAGATCATATAAGTTCTGTGCGTGGATCCACCTTTAGACACACGACGGGTTAACATTAATGAATAACAATTAACTTTTGAAACAAACACATTAAACAGTAATTTAACTCAGAATTCCATTGTGAACCCGATTGAAAAAGAGTAACCTATGGAGTTTCTGGCTCGTTCTTCTCCATGGGAATCTACACTTGGGAACGAGCGAATAGGTTCACTATGGGACTGACTTACAGAATGATAGACCGACTTATTTTGTCGGTCAAAACGCCTTTCTAATAGGCTATTCTGTAACTGCCAATTCGAAGATTCGACCCGGCGACCACGATCGAGTTCACTTCTATCTTTCGAATTGGAAGTTATAAAAATACCTAGTCGGTCTAATTAAAGCGACATGATTCGAACTCGTGCGTTATATAGTATGAACAGACAGCAGCGACCGAAACTCTGACGTCTTATAGAGGTATACTCTCATAGTTACTCACATCTTAAACCAAACATTCCTTTCCTTTCTTTCGCGGTATAGTCGGCGAATTGGTTAATACCGAAAGTGGCGCTTGTGCTCTCCTCGTTCAACTTATTGATCGTCTTCAAGGTCTTGACAAACGCTTTGAAATGCACTTGTTTATCATTTTCGTCCTTGTACTGCTTTTGGTAGTCCTTTATGTATTGTTCGAAGATTTCATCAGCCTTTTCTACGTCGTAATGCTCCTTTTGGGGAGGACTGTCAGTGGGCGCCGAGCTCGCCATTGCGACCACCACGAGAATCAACACGACACTGACGGAACGCATCGCTAACGTTACCGGGAACTTGTTTCTTCTATAAAGTTGCAATGTACTGCGTGCTCACACTCGATTACTATGTCACTTATATATTCGAGTAGTCGCTTGATGACTAAATTATTATCTCATAGATGACGTTAGTGACCACAACCTTTTTTAAAAATAATTAACAGAGCAATTTACGAATTCCTAAAAATGGTAACTTTCAAAACACCAATTTGTGCCTTATTTATGGACTTAACCAAAGCCTTTGACTATGTTGATCATGACATATTAAAACATAAACTCTATGCCTATGGGATTAGGGGTAATGCTCTAAGTCTTATAACGTCGTATCTAAGTAACAGGAAACAAGCCACTGCGATAACAAAATTCGATTGGATTACAAAAAAAGAAGTTGAATTTATTTCGGGCTATAGAGAATTGACGTATGATGTACCCCAGGGAAAAGAGCGGCCCTAAGTGTCTTAGGACCGCTCTTATTTCTTTTATATATACGACGTTATAAGACTTAGAGCATTACCCCTAATCCCATAGGCATAGAGTTTATGTTTTAATATGTCATGATCAACATAGTCAAAGGCTTTGGTTAAGTCCATAAATAAGGCACAAACAGGTGTTTTATTATCAACACTGAAAGTTACCATTTTTAGGAATTCGAAAATTGCTCTGTTAATTATTTTTTAAAAAGGTTGTGGTCACTAACGTCATCTATGAGATAATAATTTAGTCATCAAGCGACTACTCGAGTATACCTCTATAAGTGACATAGTAATCGAGTGTGAGCACGCAGTACATTTTATATATAAATGACTTTCCAAACGCTATGAATTTCCCAATGATTCTTTTCGCAGACGACAGCACCACCGTATTTTCTAATAAAAAATATACATTACTTGAGGGCGAAGTAAATTCTGCACTAAATTCTATTGTCAATTGGCTTACATCTAATAAATTTAGAAAAAACTAACTTAATGATATTCAGAAATACAGCTGTACCAATTGTACCATCTTCAGATTTACATATCAAATACTTAACAAAGACAATTTGTGAAGTTAAAGTAGCAAAGTTTTTGGGATTAATGGTTGATCACAATTTAAATTGAAAAGCACATGTAGAAAATGTGTGTGCCAGGTTGAATACGTTCTCATACATGCTATACATGCTTTGTAAAACTGTGGCTGTGCCAACCGCTGTGACTGCCTATCATGCTTACGTATCATCTACGTTAAGATATGGCATAATTTTTTGGGGCAACTCAACCGAATGTGAGGCCGCATTTAAGGGTCAAAAAAAGTGTATACGAGCAATATGCAAACTAAAGGTAACGGATAGTTGACAACTATCCGTTACCTATTAGTTGTCAGCCATACTTCCGGAAGCTGAAAATTTTAACTCTGCCATGTCTACCTCTATATATATTCGAAATTGCTGTTTTTGTTAAAAGTAATATGCAGATGTTTGATAAGCTTACTAGTATCAGATATAGAGGCAAAATTAGAAGTATTCCTAGTAAGTCTGCCTTAATGAGTAAGAGTGTTTTTGCATGTTATCCAAGATATACAACAAACTGAAACAAAATTTCAGAAATTGGGAACCTCAACTTGTTTAAACTGAAATTAAAATAATTGACAAAGTGTACTATACTGTAAAAGATTATCTTGAGGGGAATCCTTATGGTCAATAATTAATTTAATTTATTTGACATTGCTTGTGTGACATTCTATAATATAATTGACCATTACTTTTTTACATTATATATCTAATTTGACATTAATTTTTTGACTTCAGTGGTATGAATAATTATAATTTCTTTGACATTATTGTATTCTAACAACATAACCAATAATTCAATTCAATGGACCTAATTTTATTATGTAATTATTTTTATAACATAATTATCTTTGCATGCCAAGTTAAGGCAAAATATGGAGAAACTATAAACTTTGTTAACACCTATATATTATGTACCCATGTTTGCAAATGATTAAATGAATATGAATATGAATACCTTTTGTTTTTTTTGTGGTTTTTTTGGTTGTGGTAAAGCGTATAAATTAAATTAGGCGTGTTTGCGGCCAATCAGATGAATGAATAGAGTTATATATATAAAAATATCTCTATATATATACAGAGATTTCAAGATGCGAGTTGTCATTCGAGGTGTAGAACTAAGTGGGGGACCTTTGTTCTTAATCGATAATTGAGTATACATTCTACAACTCAAACACGTAAGCCCTTATTGCAAATTAATAATGTAAACTGCAAGATTTTTCCTCTATAACATATTTCTGCTCAGTAATCTAGTCGATAGAACATCACACGTATATTTACTTCATGGAGCGCCTGATATATTTAATTAGCAAACTGTTGCACGTTTCATACTCTGTGATAGCATTCTTCGGTAAGATTCGAAAACGCTAATTAAAAAAAAATAGGGTGAACCATGTAATTCTGTAACATACCTACCAAATCGATGTCGAAGTTCACATTTAAGCAAAATAATAATAATAATAAAGTTTATTTATTCAGATAACTGAGATCCATCGAAATAATAGTAAAAGAACTTATTTCGAAAATAAACACACTTGAATTCAGTTCCGTATTTTATGAATTGTAAACAATTAGTACCAATTTTCTTCGTTTCTATAGTTCAATATGCATCTTTCTTTAACACAATAAACCAAATTATTCATTAAAACCCTAATATACACCTTATATTGCTGTTTACATTAGGTACTAGGTACCATTAAGTTATAGTAGATTTTATTTTCTTAGGAGCTTGTGGGATCGTCTGCAAAATATGAAATTTTGTTATTTATTCGGCACCTACTTGGATATGTATAAATAAACAATCTTTTGTCTTCTAGTCGTAGTTTATTTGAAAGTTTTCAGTTTTATTTGCATGCATAATGTGTTGTGGACGAATAAATAAACTGCCTGCGATACCTTACTGCCTACTGCGCATATCCGATTCTTGGATTAGGTGAAGGCATTCGATTTTCAAAATGTTTTTGAAGGTCCTTGGCCGCTCCTTTGGTCTGGTGATCGCTAATTCGCAAGACTTTTTTTTAAAGGGGGAAAATCATCGAATGACTGCTCCCGCCTAGGTGAGGCGGGATGTGTATGTATGTCTCCTGCATGTCGAGCCGGAGCTCCGGTAACCCGTTAGTTTCTTCTCGACTCCGAATCGGCATCAGCCCTGTTGGGCCCCATCCGTGGTGGTCTGATGGCTCTTTGAGGCTTTGAGCAGGCCCGCGCTTACAGTGGCCGGAGATCGTCTCACGATCCCCGACGCCCGGTGTTTCCTTCGCGATGACTGGGTTGCGAGGAGGCAGCGCTTCGCTGCCTCACGCGTCCCGCCTCCTCCTTAGCTAGCATAACTGCTTCGCAAATGGAGGAGACGGCATCCCAGTCCTCCTCGCTGCGCATCATAACCTGCAATAGGCCAGGACGCGAGAGGTCGCCATCGTCGATCGGCGGTTCTCAGCCCATGCAGGGCATTCCGCTACAGTGTGTTTCACCGTGTCCTCAGGGCGGTCCTCGCAGTGATGACACCCGGGCGTTTCCTCCTGCCCCATCAGACACAGGTACCTCCCGAAACTTCCATGTCCGGTGAGGACCTGCGTCAAGCGGTAGGTGAGGACGCCGCGCCGTAGTCATCATCAACAGCCTATAAATGCCCACTGCTGAGCAAAGCCTCTTCTCACACGGAGAAGGTTAGAGCGTTAATCACCACGCTTGCTCAATGCGGGTTGGCGATTTCAAACTTATAATTAGAAATTATAAGTCCAGGTTTCCTCACGATGTTTTTCCTTCACCGTTTGTCAGTGGTGTCTAAATAATCTTAGAAAGTACATATAACTCAGAAAAAGTCACATTGGTACTTGCCGTTGGTAGGTTTCGAACCCGCACCCTCATGCATGAGAAGCGAGCGTCTTAAACCTCCGGGGCGTCGTGGTGACGACGCGCCGTAGTGCCACTCCTCAATGAGGGGAATTACCGCTGCAATGGCAGCGAGCCCAAATTCGCAAGTCTTAGGGTGTAATTTGTAAGCTAGAACATTGTCATTCCATTAAAAAGAAATATGACTAAACTAATGGATCAAATATCTATATTTAAACCCCATTTAGTGACGATATCTACATATTTGAAAGCCAACCATTTAAATCAAGGGTTGATCACCACAAATCCGTGTTTCGTTATAAATAATTTGGATAACATACCACTTTCGATCGAGGTTTAGCCAGCAGCATATCAAAAACACATTTAAAGGATTTTCGACTTTACTGCGAAAACATAGTGACCAATATTTACGATGTTTCTGCACAGCGCTTGTAATTAAAGTGGTTATCTATACGCCAACGTAGGGAGCAAAAGGCTTTAACTATTTTATTCTATCTTTTTGAATCCCCTTTTTCTCCTAACTATCTATCCACCTATTTTCAATACACCAGTGCAAACCACAATAAATATCTTCACTCTTCCAACAATCGCCATCTACAGCGTGTCAGTCATCGCACTGATTTTGTTCATTCTTCTTTCTTCATACAATCTGTTAATCTGTAGAATGCACTACCCACGGATATCAGGACGGCGTCCAGTCGCTTAGCTTTTAAGATTAAAGTTCGGGAGCATCTTCTTCAACAATTGGTAGATCCATTTCAAACCTAAATCTCTTTTAATTTAATATTTTGTATTATATATTATGTATATATATATATATATATATATATATATACATAATAATATATATATATACATAATATATTTATTATTTATATAATTACTTTAATATTGTATACATAATTATTGTTATATGTAAGTATGTATAAGTTTTCAAATTTACCTATATGTATAGTGTTTATTGAATATTATGATTGTGAGACTTGTTATTTATTATACTGGTACAATGCATATTTATAAAGGTTTAAATCACCTGCTACTTTCATCTCTGCACTACTTAAAGGTTGACTAGGAGACAATGCCTAAGGCATTAAGTCCACCTGTACACGCTTGGTGTATAAAGTTGATAATAAATAAAATATCACCTACCAGTAGATACTGGTCTAATGTCATTGAGACCCTCAAAGAAATATATTTTTTAAAAAAAAATTAATGAAAATGTGTTATAGACAGAAACTACATTTATTTTAAAAATATAATTATAAAGTAAAAGTTTTCTTGAAAGATTTTTTTTTCTTCATGTACCTACTTCATTTACTGCTTTGACGCTGAAAAGAAAAAAACACATTTAGTAATTTTATATCTGCAACTACATTCGGCGACATAAATATATGCATTATCCGCTTGAATGCACCGACATGAAACACAATAGAAAATACATTGCGTCTCGTGTGGATCCACGTTTAGACACACGACGGGTTAACATTAATGAATAACAGTTAACTTTTGAAACCAAACACATTAAACAGTAATTTAACTAAGAATTGTATTGTGAACCCGATTGAAAAAGAGTAACCTATGGAGTTTCTGGCTCGTTGTTCTCCATGGGATTCTACACTTTGGAACGAGCAAATAACTTCACTATGGGACTGACTTACAGAATGATAACACCTAGAGATGTATTTAAGTAACGGATATATTTAAGTGTGGAAGAGTCATGCTTCGGCACGAATGGGCCAGCTCGACCGGAGTGATACCACGACCTTACTGAAAACCGACGTGAAACAACGCTTGCGTTATGTTTCGTCGTGTGAGTGAGGTTACCGGAGGCCCAATTATCCCTAGTCCCCGTCTCCCGAATCCCCGAATCCTCCACAATCCTCAAATTCCCAATTCCTAAAAGGCCGGTAATGCACTTATAACGCCTTGGCGTTTCGAGTATCCATGGGTGACGTCGATTGCTTACCATCAGGTCATCTGTCTGCGCCGTTTACCGGCTTATGCTATAAACAAAAAAAAACAAAAAAAAAAATAGACTGACTTATTTTGTTGGTCAAAACACCTTCCTACTAGGCTATTCTGTAACTGCCAATTCGAACTTTCAACCCGGCAATCACGATCGAGTTCACTTCTATCTTTCGAATAGGAAGTTATAAAAATACCTAGTCGGTAAGACCTCGTGCTTAATATAGTAATATAAACACACGGCAGCGATCAAAACTCTAAACGTAATATAACATAGCTACTCACATCCGAAACCAAACATTCCTTTACTTTCTTTCTCGGTATAGTCGGTGAATTGATTAATACCGAAAATGGCGCTTGTGCTCTCCTCGTTCAACTTATTGATCTCCTTCAAGCTCTCGACAAACGCTTTGAAATGCACTTGTTTGTCGTTTTCGTCCTTGTACTCCTTTCGGTAGTCCTTTATGTATTGTTCGAAGATTTCACCAGCCTTTTCTACGTCGTAATGCTTTTGGGGAGGACTGTCAGTGGGCGCCGAGCTCGCCATTGCGACCACCACGAGAATCAACACGACACTGAAGGAACGCATCGTTAACGTGACCGGGAACTTGTTTCTTCTATAACAAAGTTGCAATGTACTGCGCGCGCACACTCGATTACTATGTCATTTATATACTCGAGTAGTCGCTCGATGACTAAATTATTATCTCACTAGCTTTTACCCGCGGCTTCGCTCGCGTCACAAAAAGATAAAAAGAAGCCTATGTGACTATCCATCCCTTCAAATACCTTTAGTTAAAAAATCCGATTATTCCGAACCTGACCCGCAAACCTGACCCGGTGGTGGGTTAGGTTAGGAATTTGAAAAAATAATTTATATTTATTCCGAATGTAACCCTATTCCTAACCTGACCCGACGTATCGTTCCTATCATTACCCGAATTGCGAAGTAGGTAGGTTTTCCTCTCCGCAGTGTATGAAAAGATTTCAAAAGCAGTAATGATATAGCGCTCGGCGGCCACTGCCGCGGCACCGCTCGCTACGCTCGCTCGCCTCGCGCCTTGTGAGGGTCGCAGTTCTAACCTAACCTAACCAAATGTTTCGGGGTGCACAAAATGCTACAAAATTTAGATTTATTAAAAGCAATTGCAAGTAATTTAACATTAGTTTAACTGCTTTATAGTTGAAAATAAATACATTATCAAATATGTATATTAAATGAATATTAGCGAAAATGTTGAAATAGCAAATTTCAACTTTAAGAGGAAAACCTACCTACTTCGCAATTCGGGTAATGATAGGAACGACACGTCAGGTCAGGTTAGGAATAGGGTTACGTTTAGAATAAATATCAATTATTTTTTCAAATTCCTAACCTAACCCACCACCGGGTCAGGTTTGCGGGTCAGGTTCGGAATAATCCAAAAAATCACGTTAAGTACCTCCGTTTTGCAGTTTAAGACAGGCAAACAAACAAATAGCTGTTCGCTCGCGTGGAATTCGGTTATATCGCGCTTTTTAGATTTTTCCTTGGGAATGAGAAGTTCTGCCGCGGTAAAGCCTTGCTTTTCCAGGACTCAAACTACCTTTATACCAAATTTCTTCAAAATCCGTTCAGCCGTTTAGCGTGAAAGAACAACAGAAGGAGTTATTTTCGCATTACCACAAATACCATCCTCCCATTTTGATTTAAAAGATTTCTATTTCCTATAAGGGTTTCATTTGCAATGTTAAACCAAAACTAAGTGGTAAACTATATTATACGTTTTATTATCGAAAACTTAACTACTTAGAAATAAACCACTTCACTAATCTAACCTAACTAATATACAGCTATTGTATCAATCAACGTAAACAATGAACAAAGCGATTTAAAACGACGAAAAAAATCAACTTCTTTAGAAAATAGTTATAAATAAAATAACACTTTATGACTTGACTAATCAAACCTACAGACACAGAGCGAACGAATAAAAATCAATAATAGTGCTAGATGCGTACACGGAAATATACCTGTTTCGGAAGCTCAGAACCTATACTTTCGCCAGTAACGAAACCATAGCGCCATCTAACTCGATCCTGACGCTATCTATCGAGCATTAAAACAACAGCGTACAATATATTTGCTAATTGTTGAGTATTGTTGCCACTATGATTTCGTGTACCTTTAACAACCTAAAATACGCAATTTAATGTAAAATGGTTGGAACCAAAATTTAAAAGCGAAAAATACTTAAAAAGCCGACGACACGCTGGTGCTAGCGCAAGGGAGGTCGCACCAGGCGGCGGCCGACTTAATGGCGACAGCGGTTGCGACAATCGTTGAGAGAATCCGGCAGTTGACTCGAGGTGGCGCTTCACAAGTCCGAGGCCATGTGTTTTCATGGCCGCGGGAACGCGCCATCTCCGGGTGGGTCCCAAATAACGGCGGGAGGAGTTACCATCGGCGTCGAGACGACGATGAAGTACCTAGGACTCGTCCTCGACAGTCGGTGGAACTTCATTGAGCATTTCCGACGTTTGGCTCCAAAGTTGGAGAGGGCGGGGGCGGCGTTTAAGCGCATCCTCCCCAATCTCGGGGGGCCAAACGCCTCCTGCCGGAGGTTATACGCCGGGGTCGTGCGGTCCATGGCCCTCTACGGCGCCCCTGTTTGGGCGCCAAACCTGTTGCGGCGTCCCGCTCGGACGCTGCTCATGGCACAGAGGGTCATGGCGATCCGAATGATCCGCGGATACCGCACGATCTCTGGGGAGTCGGCGAACCTCCTTGCCGGATTACCGCCGTGGGATCTGGAGGCGAAGGTGCTCGCGCGCGTGTACAGCATGCGCGCGGAGGCACGTCGCCGGGGCGAAACCCCGCTGCCGCGCCAAATATGTGCGTGGCGGGATGAGCTCCGGCGCGATCTCATGGCGGAATGGCAGCAACGACTGTCGCAACCGAGGGCCGGGCTCGCTGCCATCGCAGCGGTAAGTCCCCTCTTTGAGGAGTGGCTTGAGAGACGCTACGGCGTCCTCACCTACCGCCTGACGCAGGTCCTCACCGGACATGGAAGTTTCGGGAGGTACCTGTGTCTGATGGGGCGGGAGGAAACGCCCGGGTGTCATCACTGCGAGGACCGCCCTGAGGACACGGTGGAACACATGGTGGGAGAATGCCCTTCGTGGGCTGAGCACCGCCGTGTCCTCAGGGAAGTGATCGGCGATGGCGACCTCTCGCGTCCGGGCCTAGTGCAGGCCATGATGCGGAGCGAGGGGGACTGGGATGCCGTCTCCTCCTTTTGCGAAGCAGTCATGCTAGCTATGGAGGAGGCGGGACGCGTGAGGCAGCGAAGCGCTGCCTCTTCGCAACCCAGCCATCGCGAAGGACACACAGGGCGTCGGGGATCGCGGGACGATCTCCGGCCACCGTAAGCGCGGGCCTGCGGACGGCGAGCATGGGTGGCTCCCCGTCCGACCAGAAACAGACCCGAGCGTACGGCGCGTCGCGTTCCGCGCGCGCCTCAAAGAGCCATCAGACCACCACAGATGGGGCCCAATACGGCCGATGCCGATTCGGAGTCGCGGAGAACCTAACGGGTAACCGGGGCTCCGGCTCGACGTGCAGGAGAAGGAACGGGGTGGTTTTTAGTCAGTAAGAGTCTGACACTCCCTTCCGCCTCACCCAGGCGGGAGCAGTCATTCGATGATTTTCCCCCCTTAAAAAAAAAACCCGTTTTATAAACACTCAGCGTCATCCATCGCCAAGTAGCGTAACTATTACACAACGTTGCCACGTTGTGTTTTGTAAGTATTTTTACATAAAGGTAAAACAGCAAATAAATAAGTCGAAAAGTGCACCGAATAGGTGTAGATTAACACTAAATAGCGCTATAGATTAAAGCGTGAAATTTCAAATTAGTAGTTGAATTGTTTTAAATGGCATACAGCGCCATATATACGAATTCATACAGCACCAACTATACTAATATTTTTGTTTTCCCTCGGGAATATCACATTTTTCCGGGATAAGAAGTAGGTACCCTAGTAGCAGAACAAACAAACAAACAAACTCACTGTCAGATTTATAATACTAATATAATATAATATTATCCTTACTAATAATACTATATATGTGTGTGATAATATCTATATCTATATATATATACATTATAATTATATAATATACCTCTAGTAAGTATAGTATAGTGTATACAGTATAGTAAGGATTACTAGCTGACCTACCAAACTTCGTACCGCCTCAAGAAATATTTTCTCACCTTTTAAAGCTTCCCTGGACTTCCACAAATAGTTCAAGACTAAAATTAGCCAAATCAATTCAACCATTCTCGAGTTTTAGCGAGACTAACGAACAGCAATTGATTTTCTACACTAATAGTATAAAGAGGAAAGATTTGACTTTTTGTTTGTTTGTTTGAATGAATGGCATCTCCTCCGCAACTACCGGACCGACTTCAAACATTCTTGTACCGCTGGTATCCTACATTATCGATGATGAACATAGGCTATATTTAATAAGAGAGAAAAATGGAACTGTGTGAATTATATATGTCGAAGGAAGCTGGGAGTTGCATTGCGTAACGCACATTAATTTTTGTTTGATTATATTCACTTTTTAAAATGCCTAAATTAATTTAAATTGATTTGTCACACTTAAAATTCTTAATTTTATTTATTAATAATTCTAATTTGACTTCCTACGTAACGACCAATCAGAACAGAGCACGCGTCTCGAGCGGTGTCGAGGCGCCATCTCACTGATAAATAAAAAGAGAGACAGTTTTGGCGGAAGAGCATGAATTAGCTATCGGTCGGATTGGATCGTTTAAATGATTTTACTGTAAGATCGGTGCCCTGAACCCGCTGCTCAGTCCTAATTATCAATTTTCTTTTGCGTAATTGTGAAACAGATAAAAGTATTGTTACCATCTAAATTAAAATAGTGTTTATTGTGATCATTGTGTTTTGTGCTCATCACTAAGCCCGCAATCACACTGTCGCAACCGAGAGCTGGGCTCGCTGCCATTGCAGCGGTAAGACCCCTCTTTAAGCCACTCCGGCTTAGCGACGCTACGGCGTCCTCACCTACGCTACCGCCTGACGCAGGTTCTCACCGGACATGGGAGTTTCGGGAGGTACCTGTGTCTGATGGGGCGGGAGGAAACGCCCGGTTGTCATCACTGCGAGGACCGCCCTGAGGACACGGTGGAACACACTGTAGCGGAATGCCCTGCGTGGGCTGAGCACCGCCGTGCCCTCAGGGAAGTGATCGGCGATGGCGGCTTCTCGCGCTCGGGCCTAATGCAGGCCATGATGCGGAGCGAGGGGGACTGGGATGCCGTCTCCTCCTTTTGCGAAGCAGTCATGCTAGCTAAGGAGGAGGCGGGACGCGTGAGGCAGCGAAGCGCTGCCTCCTCGCAACCCAGCCATCGCGAAGGACACACCGGGCGTCGGGGATCGCGAGACCTATATTATTTTGTATATACACCAGACTATAATAGGTACCTATATTATTTTGTTAGAAGCTGGGTGGGTGACCTATCAGAAGGTATACAGAGTCGTGGTTTGTAAACGCATTTTTTTTTCTTTTTAAGTAGGAAGCTACAGATACCCTTTATATTACGTAGGGGTTTAGCACCTATGTGGGACATAGATACAAAAATCTAATCATTAAATATACACTAGGTAGCTGTTAACTGTTAACCGTTCTCGAACGCCTCAAATTCGTTTATCAATTATATACTTCGTCATCATCAGACCCTTAATGACAGTTCCACTGTCTATGTGAATTCTTATCAATACAAATTAATTATGTTAGAATCCAAGGTAGTAACTGTAAATCGTTAAGTTCCCTCGACTGTCTGTTAGTTCCATCATCAGATTGACTCCAGTCCAGAACTCCAGACCTTTATAAAATTATAGTACTTAAAAATATTTATTACAAAATACCTCTATAACAGATATCTACATTACTTTTCGAAAGTTTCCCTCGCTTTCCCTAAGTTAAGATTAGCACATATGTATATCAACCCAGATTTGCTTATATGACTTCACACTGTCAAACACCAAGCGGTCACCGGTGACTGCAACCTATTGTTCTTTAATTGTGTCTATAATGACGGTACTCGACGAGGTAAAAGTTTTTTTTTTCATAAACAATGGTTCTCGAGACCTTCATTATTTATGTAAAAGACAACTCCTATTCAAATTAAACGTTCCCAAATAAAAATATCTTCACAAAACATGTTTCTAAACAATTTCATAATAGGTCTGTTATGTACCTTTTTGTCTAAACCTCTTCAGTCTTGTTTATTTACGGAATACACGGTTTTTCTCAGAAATTTTTATATTTTACTCGTTGCTCGCGTAACTCGGATGCCTCTCTTCATGACGTTAATCTAGACAAGTTACTTTGCAAAATATGAAATTTTGTTATTTATTCGGCACCTGTTTAGTTATGCATGTATAAACAATCTCCTGTCTTCTAGTCTAGTAGTTTATTTAAAAGTTTTCAGTTTTATTTGCATGCAAAATGTGTTATGGACGAAAGGAAATAAGTAAACTCCCTGCGATAGAATACTGCGTACATCCGATTCTTTGATTAGATGAAGGCATTCGATTTTCAAAAAGTTTTTGAAGGTCCTTGGCCGCTCCTTTGGTCTATTGACCGCTTATTCGCAAGTCTTAGGGTGTAATTTATAAGCCAGAACAATGCCATTCCATTAAAAAAATATCACTAAACTAATGGGTATCGAACTATCGAATATCGATATTTAAACCCCATTTAGTGACGATATCTACATATTTGAAAGCCAACTATTTAAATCAAGGGTTGATCACCACAAATCCGTGTTTTGTCATAAATAATTTGGATAACCTTCATCATACCACAGTCGTATGATCCGTTAGCGGTTTAGCCAGCAGCATATCAAAAACACATTTAAAGGATTTTCGACTTTACTGCCAATATCACTTACTAGTAGATACTGGTCTAATATTATTGAGACCCTCAAATAATATATATTTTAAAAAGAAAAAAAAACGAAAATGTGTTATAGAATGAAACTACATTTATTTTAAAAATATAAAGTAAAAGTTTTCTTGAAAGATTTTTTGTTTTCTTCATGTACCTACTTCGTTTGCTGTTCTGGCACTGAAAAGAAAAAAACACATTTAGTCATTTATATCTGCAACTACATTCGGTGTCACAAATATGCATTAACATTAATGAATAACAACTAACTTTCGAAACCAAACCCATACCGAATTGAATCAAAGAAACAATTTAGCTAAGAATTGCATTGTGAACCCGATTGAAGAAGAGTAACTTATGGAGTTTCTTGCTCGTTCGTCTCCATGGGAATCTACACTTAGAAGACTGATTTTTTTGTCGTTCAAAACGCCTTTCTACTAGGCTATTCTGTAACTGCCTATTCGGACTTTCGATACGGCTACCACTATCGAGTTCACTTCTAATTAAAGCGATATAATTCGAACACAGGTTCGTAGTAAGTAAACACAAGCTTAATATAGTATAAACACAAGGCTGCGACCAAAAATCTAACGTAATATAACATGGCTACTCACAACTTAAACCAAACATATTTTTCATTTCTTCCTTAGCGTAATCTGTAAATTAGTTACTAATTATGAATTGTTGTTCTTTAAGATCTCCTCGTTCATCTGATTGACCTTCTTCAAGTTTTCGACAAACACTTGGAAATGCGCTTGTTTATCATCTTCGTCCGTGTACGACTTTTGGTACTTTTTTATGAATAGTTCGAAGAGTTCATCAGCCTTTTCTATGTCGTAAGGGTGCTTTGAGAGAAGACTGAAGTCTAAAGTGGACGTGGAGCTCGCCATTGTGGCCACGACGAGAATTAACACGACACTGACGAAACGCATCGTTAACATGACAGGGTACTTGTTTCTTTGTTTCAAAGTTGCAATGTACTGCGTGCTGAGAAGACAGTTTAATAAAATATTGTAGGCTCCGTATTGAAATATTTTCTCACCTTTTAAAGCTTCCCTGGACTTCCACAAATAGTTCAAGACTAAAATTAGCCAAATCAATTCAACCATTCTCGAGTTTTAGCGAGACTAACGAACAGCAATTGATTTTCTACACTAATAGTATAAAGAGGAAAGATTTGACTTTTTGTTTGTTTGTTTGAATGAATGGCATCTCCTCCGCAACTACCGGACCGACTTCAAACATTCTTGTACCGCTGGTATCCTACATTATCGATGATGAACATAGGCTATATTTAATAAGAGAGAAAAATGGAACTGTGTGAATTATATATGTCGAAGGAAGCTGGGAGTTGCATTGCGTAACGCACATTAATTTTTGTTTGATTATATTCACTTTTTAAAATGCCTAAATTAATTTAAATTGATTTGTCACACTTAAAATTCTTAATTTTATTTATTAATAATTCTAATTTGACTTCCTACGTAACGACCAATCAGAACAGAGCACGCGTCTCGAGCGGTGTCGAGGCGCCATCTCACTGATAAATAAAAAGAGAGACAGTTTTGGCGGAAGAGCATGAATTAGCTATCGGTCGGATTGGATCGTTTAAATGATTTTACTGTAAGATCGGTGCCCTGAACCCGCTGCTCAGTCCTAATTATCAATTTTCTTTTGCGTAATTGTGAAACAGATAAAAGTATTGTTACCATCTAAATTAAAATAGTGTTTATTGTGATCATTGTGTTTTGTGCTCATCACTAAGCCCGCAATCACACTGTCGCAACCGAGAGCTGGGCTCGCTGCCATTGCAGCGGTAAGACCCCTCTTTAAGCCACTCCGGCTTAGCGACGCTACGGCGTCCTCACCTACGCTACCGCCTGACGCAGGTTCTCACCGGACATGGGAGTTTCGGGAGGTACCTGTGTCTGATGGGGCGGGAGGAAACGCCCGGTTGTCATCACTGCGAGGACCGCCCTGAGGACACGGTGGAACACACTGTAGCGGAATGCCCTGCGTGGGCTGAGCACCGCCGTGCCCTCAGGGAAGTGATCGGCGATGGCGGCTTCTCGCGCTCGGGCCTAATGCAGGCCATGATGCGGAGCGAGGGGGACTGGGATGCCGTCTCCTCCTTTTGCGAAGCAGTCATGCTAGCTAAGGAGGAGGCGGGACGCGTGAGGCAGCGAAGCGCTGCCTCCTCGCAACCCAGCCATCGCGAAGGACACACCGGGCGTCGGGGATCGCGAGACCTATATTATTTTGTATATACACCAGACTATAATAGGTACCTATATTATTTTGTTAGAAGCTGGGTGGGTGACCTATCAGAAGGTATACAGAGTCGTGGTTTGTAAACGCATTTTTTTTTTCTTTTTAAGTAGGAAGCTACAGATACCCTTTATATTACGTAGGGGTTTAGCACCTATGTGGGACATAGATACAAAAATCTAATCATTAAATATACACTAGGTAGCTGTTAACTGTTAACCGTTCTCGAACGCCTCAAATTCGTTTATCAATTATATACTTCGTCATCATCAGACCCTTAATGACAGTTCCACTGTCTATGTGAATTCTTATCAATACAAATTAATTATGTTAGAATCCAAGGTAGTAACTGTAAATCGTTAAGTTCCCTCGACTGTCTGTTAGTTCCATCATCAGATTGACTCCAGTCCAGAACTCCAGACCTTTATAAAATTATAGTACTTAAAAATATTTATTACAAAATACCTCTATAACAGATATCTACATTACTTTTCGAAAGTTTCCCTCGCTTTCCCTAAGTTAAGATTAGCACATATGTATATCAACCCAGATTTGCTTATATGACTTCACACTGTCAAACACCAAGCGGTCACCGGTGACTGCAACCTATTGTTCTTTAATTGTGTCTATAATGACGGTACTCGACGAGGTAAAAGTTTTTTTTTCATAAACAATGGTTCTCGAGACCTTCATTATTTATGTAAAAGACAACTCCTATTCAAATTAAACGTTCCCAAATAAAAATATCTTCACAAAACATGTTTCTAAACAATTTCATAATAGGTCTGTTATGTACCTTTTTGTCTAAACCTCTTCAGTCTTGTTTATTTACGGAATACACGGTTTTTCTCAGAAATTTTTATATTTTACTCGTTGCTCGCGTAACTCGGATGCCTCTCTTCATGACGTTAATCTAGACAAGTTACTTTGCAAAATATGAAATTTTGTTATTTATTCGGCACCTGTTTAGTTATGCATGTATAAACAATCTCCTGTCTTCTAGTCTAGTAGTTTATTTAAAAGTTTTCAGTTTTATTTGCATGCAAAATGTGTTATGGACGAAAGGAAATAAGTAAACTCCCTGCGATAGAATACTGCGTACATCCGATTCTTTGATTAGATGAAGGCATTCGATTTTCAAAAAGTTTTTGAAGGTCCTTGGCCGCTCCTTTGGTCTATTGACCGCTTATTCGCAAGTCTTAGGGTGTAATTTATAAGCCAGAACAATGCCATTCCATTAAAAAAATATCACTAAACTAATGGGTATCGAACTATCGAATATCGATATTTAAACCCCATTTAGTGACGATATCTACATATTTGAAAGCCAACTATTTAAATCAAGGGTTGATCACCACAAATCCGTGTTTTGTCATAAATAATTTGGATAACCTTCATCATACCACAGTCGTATGATCCGTTAGCGGTTTAGCCAGCAGCATATCAAAAACACATTTAAAGGATTTTCGACTTTACTGTCAATATCACTTACTAGTAGATACTGGTCTAATATTATTGAGACCCTCAAATAATATATATTTTAAAAAGAAAAAAAAACGAAAATGTGTTATAGAATGAAACTACATTTATTTTAAAAATATAAAGTAAAAGTTTTCTTGAAAGATTTTTTGTTTTCTTCATGTACCTACTTCGTTTACTGTTCTGGCACTGAAAAGAAAAAAACACATTTAGTCATTTATATCTGCAACTACATTCGGTGTCACAAATATGCATTAACATTAATGAATAACAACTAACTTTCGAAACCAAACCCATACCGAATTGAATCAAAGAAACAATTTAACTAAGAATTGCATTGTGAACCCGATTGAAGAAGAGTAACTTATGGAGTTTCTTGCTCGTTCGTCTCCATGGGAATCTACACTTTTTTTTTTTTTTTTTTTTTTTTTGTCGTTCACAACGCCTTTCTACTAGGCTATTCTGTAACTGCCTATTCGGACTTTCGATACGGCTACCACTATCGAGTTCACTTCTAATTAAAGCGATATAATTCGAACACAGGTTCGTAATAAGTAAGCACAAGCTTAATATAGTATAAACACAAGGCTGCGACCAAAAATCTAACGTAATATAACATGGCTACTCACAACTTAAACCAAACATATTTTTCATTTCTTCCTTAGCGTAATCTGTAAATTAGTTACTAATTATGAATTGTTGTTCTTTAAGATCTCCTCGTTCATCTGATTGACCTTCTTCAAGTTTTCGACAAACACTTGGAAATGCGCTTGTTTATCATCTTCGTCCGTGTACGACTTTTGGTACTTTTTTATGAATAGTTCGAAGAGTTCATCAGCCTTTTCTATGTCGTAAGGGTGCTTTGAGAGAAGACTGAAGTCTAAAGTGGACGTGGAGCTCGCCATTGTGGCCACGACGAGAATTAACACGACACTGACGAAACGCATCGTTAACATGACAGGGTACTTGTTTCTTTGTTTCAAAGTTGCAATGTACTGCGTGCTGAGAAGACAGTTTAATAAAATATTGTAGGCTCCGTATTGGTTATGAAGTTGTTATACGTTTACCAACAAACAATCGCGTCATAACCGTGTGCGTCTTAATACGTGCCTATGTTTTTATACTAAGCACGGAAATCAATTATGTATGTTAGTAAATGCATTAATAGTACAATACTTTATTTCATGGTTAAATAGTGGAAACAATACTATCAATCGAAAAAATGTATCATTGTGTATTAAAGTTGTTTCAATTATTGAAGGTAAAGACGCAAAAATACATTTTAATTAAATCCTTCTCTGAACGTACATTTCTCCATGCTTAGGTACTTACATACTTTAAATCGCACAGTAGTAACTCCAATGTAAAATCAGCAAACTCGTCAATCACCTACAAAGCTCCCTTTTTTTTATTCTTCTGATTATCTTAATTATTGACTCCAAACAAATCTTACACGCTACGTTAACACATCTATATAGAGGTACAATCAGAGGAAAAACAAAACTGTACGTTGACTATTTTTTTATAACACTTGGGGCGTGATCTAAAATCTAAAATCGATATCAAAGCTATAAAATAGTTTTTAGAATATTTTCTGTTTGTCTGTATGTATAACCGGGATAAACTCTAAAAGTACTGAACGAATTTACTATATAGGATTTAAACTATTGTTCTATAATTGTGTCTATAATGACGGTACTTGACGAGTTAAAGAAAAAAATACGAATTGAGGATAACAGATTATACCTCTACATATTTTATCCATGAACTAGTTTCTGTCCGCGGCTGTTGCTTGCGCTCTTTTAAAGAGTTAGAGGCAGGTTTACAAATAAACAGATAATGGGGCACGATTTTTTTACCGGTCACACGTTATCCGTATAGCTTTTTATATTTTTACTTTGAAAATTGGAAAATTGCTATCCCATTTTAGGAAAATGTGGGGTTAGAAAAAGTAGCCCATGCTACTTACCACTCTTTGTACTATCTCTTTGATAAACAAAATCGAAAATGATGACAACGTTATAAAATCATGGAATTGATAAATTCGATAGGTCGCTAAAGGTAGCTAAGCATTGTGTTGACACGGTTGCTGTATCATGGACATGGTGCTACCTCCGACCATAAAGAAAGCCGACGATGCACGAAATAGTGCATTGATTCTAATTCATAATCAAAACTGAGTTATTTCTGCGACATACATATACATAATATTATAAGTATTTGCCTAGGCCCCATTCGCAGACAGACAAAAAACCCCATTAACAGAAGTGGATTTTTCAGCCACAGGAGAGCCCATTATAAGACGCCAGTAGTCATGAAACGGTCGCCGTAGCCGAAACCAGCATGGAGGATTATTATTATATGAGCAATATAATCAACAATAGTCGAATAGAATAGACTCTCGTGAATCGATTCCTATTTAAGATGCCCTGTTGTAACTTCCCTAGAGCTTTAGGTGTCCGTGGATGGTGCCAATCACTTACCATCAGGTGATCCATCAGCTCGACGACGCTCGTTTACTACCTTATTCCATAAAAATACTAACCGTAAGGAGATTTATTATGTTTTCGGCTTACTCACGTAGTAAATCGACGAGGAACTCGACTTGTTTCAAGCCATGCTAGAGGCTCATATTCATGAGCAGCATTTCGCGACCCGCGACGCGGCAATTGTCGAATTACTACGTGAGTAAGCCGAAAACATAATAATTTATTTAGTATGTCTCACGAAAGTTACAATACAAACGTAAGGAGATTTATTTAGAAATAAACATAAATACAGAAAGCGATATATTATTATTTATTGTCAAGTTTTAATCCAAGTCGGTATGTTCGTTTTCTCGTATGTACCATCAGTGACCTACAGGTGGTGCTAGTGTCGGAACTGGAAAGGAAAAAAAACAAAATAAAATCTTTAATAGAGTCAGTAGGTATACAAGATGGGTATGTAGGTATATTTCTTTTATCCGATTGATACGCGGATATCGCACGATCTCCGGGGAGGCGGCGAACCTCCTTGCCGGAGTACCGCCGTGGGATCTGGAAGCGAAGGTGCTCGCGCGCGTGTTTTGTTTGCGCGCGGAGGCACGTCGCCGGGGCGAATCTCCGCTGCCGCGCCAGATTAATGCGTGGCGGGATGAGCTCCGGCGTGATCTCATGGCGGAATGGCAGCAACGACTGTCGCAACCGAAGGCTGGGCTCGCTGTCATTGCAGCGGTAAGTCCCCTCTTTGAGGAGTGGCTTGAGAGACGCTACGGCGTCCTCACCTACCGCCTGACGCAGGTGCTTACCGGACACGGAAGTTTCGGTAGGTTCCTGTTTCGGATTGGGCGGGAGGAAACGCCCGGGTGTCATCACTGCGAGGATCGCCCGGAGGACACGGTGGAGCATACGGTGGCGGTGTGTCCTGCGTGGACTGAGGACCGCCGTGTCCTCAGGAATGTGATCGGCGATGGCGACCTCTCGCGTCCGGCTCTGGTTCAGACCATGGTACGGAGCGAGGGGCACTGGGATGCCGTCTCCTCCTTCTGCGAAGCAGTCATGCTAGCTAAGGAGGAGGCGGAGCGCGTGAGGGAACGAACCTCCTCACGACCCGGCCGTCGCGAGAGACACTCCGGGCGTCGGGGATCGCGAGACGATCTCCGGCCACCGTAAGCACGGGCCTGCGGACGGCGAGCACGGGTGACTCGCCGCCCGACCAGAACCAGGCCCGAGCGTACGGCGCGTCGCGTTCCGCACGCGCCTCAAGGAGCCATCAGACCACCAC
This sequence comes from Spodoptera picta, assembly GCA_038387885.1. Classification (NCBI taxonomy): domain Eukaryota; kingdom Metazoa; phylum Arthropoda; class Insecta; order Lepidoptera; family Noctuidae; genus Spodoptera; species Spodoptera picta. The sequence continues at coordinate 233,952 of JAZHFQ010000328.1, forward strand.
AGATGGGGCCTAACAGGGCTGACGCCGATACGGAGCCGCGGAAGACTTAACGGGTTGCCGGGGCTCCGGCTCGAAGTGCAGGAGTAGGAACGGGGTGGTTTTTAGTCAGTAAGAGTCTGACACTCCCTCCCGCCTCACCCGGGCGGGAGAAGTCATTGGATGATTTTCCCCCCTCAAAAAAAAAAAAAAAAAAAAGGTATATTTCTTTTCTCAGTTTATACGGAATTTCGTAGGTGACGCGGTAGACACGATGACGACATCGTGCAGCCCACAGTCAGAGTCCCATTATTATTTTTATTTTTTTAAATAAAACGTTGCCCCACACTAGGATTATCTCCTGTGTCGTGGGTGCGTTTACAAACATACAAGTTCACATACACCAGACCCGAAACATCAATTTGTGGATCGCACAAAGTGTTGTTCCGTGCGGGAATCGAACCCGCGACACGTTGCACGGCAGCCGGTTGCCCAGCCACCGCACCAACCGTGCAGTCAAATTCTGTCATTATGATTTGAAACTAGTAGGTACTAGTGCGATTGACTCACGTGGAATGACATAACTAAAGCTCTAAGTAGAGCCTTTATTAGTTATAGCGTGAGTAAATTATCCTCATCATCATCAACAGCCTATAAATGCCCACTGCTGAGCAAAGCCTCTTCTCACACGGAGAAGGTTAGAGCGTTAATCACCACGCTTGCTCAATGCGGGTTGGCGATTTCAAACTTATAATTAGAAATTATAAGTCCAGGTTTCCTCACGATGTTTTTCCTTCACCGTTTGTCAGTGGTGTCTAAATAATCTTAGAAAGTACATATAACTCGGAAAAAGTCACATTGGTACTTGCCGTTGGTAGGTTTCGAACCCGCACCCTCATGCATGAGAAGCGAGCGTCTTAAACCTCCAGGCCACCACGTTAATTATCCTACTTATCCTACTTAATATTATTATTTTTTATGTTAGCTGATGGAATTGGGATGGAATTTGGAACAATGGTAGATTAAAGTCTGGAAAAAAACTGCGTTTAAAAAAACCGCTTTCAAAAACTAAAGACAAATAAAAAGTAAAAACTAAAAAGGAAATAAATAACTATTATTGGTCATACGTATTTATAGCTTACACACCCACTGATAGGTTAGAAGTCGGTGCCACAAGGTTTAAACAAAATTATTCATTAAAACCTAAATAGATACCTAACATTATTAAGCTGTTTACAATCAGCTGTGACCATTAACTACTTTATATATTGTTATGGGTTTGTGGCACCGACTTCTAACCTATCAGTGGGTGCGTAAGCTATAAGTACGTATGACCAATAATATTTATTTATTTCCTTTTTAGTTTTTACTTTTTGTTGGTCTTTTTTTTAAAGGCGGTTTTTTTAAACGCAGTTTTTTGATTTTATTTCATTCTTTTTAGTTTAGTACTTTGATATATTATATGATACACAACCCACATAGATGCAAAGTTTTCATTAATACAAATTATTCAAGCTCAAACGCCGGGTGGCTACTCTTAAACATTGAGGAGTTCCCTCAACTGTCGTACTACTTCATCATCAGACCCTTCATGACAATCACATCCCATCTAGATGTAAAGTCCCCCATCAATACAAATTATCAAACCCAAACACAACATAGCTACTGTTAACCGTTGAGGAGTTCCCTCAACTATCGTACTACTTCGTCACCAGACCCTTATTGACAATTACACCCCACCTAGGTGTAAAGTCCTCATCAATACAAATTAATCAAACCCAAACACAAGATAATTACTGTTAACCGTTAAGGAGTTCCCTCAACTATCGTACTACTTCATCATCAGACCCTTATTGACAATTATGCCCTACCTAGCTGTAAGGTTGACTGCACGGTTGGTGCGGTGGCTGGGCAACCGGCTTCGGTGCAACGTGTCGCGGGTTCAATTCCCGCACGGAACAACACTTTGTGTTATCCACAAATTGTTGTTTCGGGTCTGGGTGTCATGTGTATGTGAGCTTGTATGTTTGTAAACGCACCCACGACACAGGAGAAAATCCTAGTGTGGGGCAAAGTTTAAAAAAACAAACAAAACAAAGCCCTTATTAATACAAATTAATCAAACCTAAACACAAGGTAGCTACTGTTAACCGTTGAGGAGTTCCCTCGACTGGCTCTCGGCTCCATCATCAGATCGACTTCAGACCTTTATCAGATTGTAGTAGTTTTGAATACTTAATAAAAATATTAACAAGTGCACTAGTCGCCCCTACAATTTTCAAAAGTTCCCCTCGGTTTCCCTGGTCTTCCATCATCAGATCCTGATTTCATTATCATGGAACCATTCTGGGACTATCTCTTTTCTAACAAAAAAATAATTAACGGACCAAATCGGTTTATAAATAACGGAGATATCGGCGAACAAACATAAAAAAGCATATACACGGTCGAATTGAAAACCTCCTCCTTTTTTTGAATTCGGTTAAAAAGACAAAGGCTACATTTTATCCCACGAGAAAGCGTGAGAAGCCGCTGTCAGAAGCAAGTTTTCAATAAAGTTACTTTAGTATGTCTCACGATAGTTTTTATACAATGATACTTACTCATTAGTCCGTGCATCTTTTCCATCTCTTCTTTGGTATAGTCAGCTAAATAATTAATATCGAATGTGCCTGTAGTGCTAATTGCATTAAATTCATTGATTTGCTTTAAAGACTTAATAAATGCGAGGTAGTGCACTTGTTTATCAGCTTCATCCTTGTAGTGCTTATTGAAATCCTTAATGTACTTCTTAAACAATTCTGGAGCTTTGTTGATGTCGTAATGTGGTTTCTCATTAACTTCATCATCATCAACTTCATCTTTAACTTTATTTTTAACTTTATCTTTATATGTAACTTTATCTTTATCTTTATCCGCGGGTTCATCGTTATCTACATCATCATTAACTGTATCATTAACTATATCTTTAGCTTTACTTTTCACTTTATCTTTAACTTTGTCTGTGGCTTTATCTTTATTTTTGTCTGTAACTTTGTCTTTATCCACGGGTGCCGCGTTAACAATTGCGACCACAACGAGTACCAACACAATATGTATGAGACGCATCTTCGTAGTGGCGTAAAACTACTACAAAGTTTTAGTGTACTGTGAGTTCCATCCAAGTACATGTCACTTATATACTCGTGTATAGGTCATCGATGGTTAAATGATTACTATATTGGTAATACAGGCGACGCTAACAGCCATGCCCATAACAAATCCACATGAGCATTAGAATGATAAACCACACGAGAAATATGTAAAAAACCTCTGTGTGAATATATGGACCCAATCAGTAAATTCTATCCCATTAGCGTACCATTGACAATAATATATATGATAGAAGAGACGTGGAAGAGCGATTTTCATGGTTCTGATACATTTATCAAATGTAATTCATTAACAATAGCATATGGAGAAGTGTTCATGACTATTTTTTATTTATTTTTAAATCAATTTTCTTATCTCAACTTCATTCTTCAGAAAAGCCAATGAAAATATAACTGATAGTTTTTACCGCCTTCAAAAAAAGTCATGTTCGGATGATCGTTTTTTCTTTCTTTTTTTTTCACCACAAAACTCCGCCATTTATGAACTGTTTTCTAATAAGGGTCCCATTTTCATCAGGTCAGGATCTGATGATGGAATCCTAAGGAAACCGAGGGTACTTCCGAAAATTGTAGGGGCGAGTAATGCGTCTATTGTGTTTCTCAATAGGAATTTTTTAATACTAAATTCGTAAAATGTCTAAATCTGGAGTTGACTTGATGATGGAACCGACAGATAGTCGAGGGAACTCCTCAACGGTTTATACTACCTACCTTATGTTTGGTCTTGTATAATTTGGTTAGATTTAAACTTTGCGCCTATGTGGATTATAAGTGGGAAAACGAGTCTATGTAGCTTCACACTAAAATTTATAAAATAAAAACTGCGTTTGAAAAACCGACGTCAAAAAACCAAAAACGAAAAACAAACAAAAACTGAAAAGCAAAAAATAACTATTATTATTACTGATAGGTTACCCACCCACTGATAGCCAAATAAAATCATGTTACTTAATGCTCTCAAAATTGTAAACAGTTTTATTAGGTATCTAATTAAGGTTTTAATGAATAATTGATTAGAACGTATGGCGCCGACTTCTAACCTATTAGTGAGTGGAAAACCTATGTACCTACTAATAATACTTAGTTTTTGCTTTTTTGTTTTTAGTTTTTGTTTTTTTTTTTAGTTTTTGGTTTTCCCTGCAGGATGTAAGTTGACAAGAATTTTTTATAATCAAAGTTTCTGATTTAAAATCAGAAACATATTATTTTACTTCTAACGTGGATGAATTTTGAAAAGTCGTGGAACAAAAGTAGTTGCATACGGTACGATGCATGCAATACGGTCCTGAGAGGTTCGTTGTTTATTTAATTTATACCTATGTAAATTGCTGTTTTCTATCAATAAAAATAAATGGTAAATGGTAAACAAATAAAATAAATGGTTTTTCTTTCTTTCTATCATATAAACAACAATAATGAGGATTTGTCAAGAAATGAACACAAACATAAAATTTGAAATAGCATTCTTTATCATCAAGTTTTAACCCACATCGATAAGCTAGTTTTCTAGTAGTGTTTCATCAGTTGGCAAATATAGCGTGTTAGTATAATCGAACTGGAAAGGGGAAAATCAAACTAAAATTAGTTTAAGACAATCAGCACAGTACCTAATCTAGATACTACCTACACAAGGTACTAGTGTACTAAAGTACTCAGTAATTTAGCCATCAGTTATTTTGGATTGTTCTGATATCTGGTCAAAAATCATAAACACATATATGTGCGTTTCTCTTCATTGTTGGCGAGGAACCAAAATTTAAATTGATTGCAGTAAGGTAAGTTACACACCTTACTTATATCTTTTTGTGACACGCTTAAAATTTTGATTAGAATCCCAATCTGCATCTTGTTTAAATCCAATGTTACATCTAAAGCTCTGTAATATCCTCGAAGCATGGTCTTAGAGCTGTAGCAGCAACCAAAAGAATATAATAAGTAAAAGCTATGATTTCTTATGTATCGTAGGTGCGTTGTAAAACCCAAAACGTCATTCATACATCACACCCAAACCTAGAAGAACAATTGGTGTACTTACTGATTAATCCATGCATTTTATTCATCTCATCTTTGGTATAGTCAGCCAAATAATTAATATCGAATACGGCACTGTCGCTCTCTGCATTATTTTTATTGATTACCTTTAAAGCCTCAACAAATGCTAGGTAATGGACATTTTTGTCAGCTTCATCCTTGTATTGTTTTTTGTAGTCTTTGACGTACTTCTCAAACAATTCTGCAGACTTTTCTATATCGTAATGTGGTTTACCATTTACTTTATCTTTATCCGCAGGTGCCGCGTTTACTATTGCGACCACAGCGAGTATCAACACAATATTGATGGAACGCATCTTTGTAGTGAGGTACAACTACTACAAAGTTTTAGTATACCTACTGTGAGTTTCAACCAAGAACATGTTTCTTATATACTCGTATTTAGGACCCCGGTAATCAAATGACTTATCTCACAGGTGACGCTAATGAGCTCAACCGATTATTATAATGAGCAGTAAAATTCATTAAACTATGCATGCAAACTATGGATATGGATACAGTTACTTTACTTCAATGAATAATAACAATAATTGTGACTAAATTTTTGTTTTATTGCAATAACAAATACCTACTGTTAGATTTTACGACCCTATATAATGGATATACGCCCATGTACGCCATTTCACTGTATTCCTTAGTACATTATAATAGACCCTACGGTTGTATGTTAGTCTTACTTCATCGCCAAATCAAAAGATTAGCAATATTTAAACGCATTAAATTTATAATAAGCATTTAATTTAGATTACCCATAAATGGTTCATTGTTCATTGGTTACGCAGTCTTTGTGATAATACTTAGAATCCATTTATACCTACATTTTTTTAAATATACAGTCATAATATTACGTAGTGGTCATATCGTAGATTTGCTCGCCTAGGTAATGAAATGCTCGAAGTATTTCATTAAATGGTCGCATTTCCTGATGAGACCAAATCAATTTGACAATAAATTACAGTAGTCTGAGAACCCACACTGTTTACTTGTACCGCTACATATCTATGTGTGACGATTTTATCATCCAAATCATACAAATATATATGCCTGTTTTACTTCTTTCATAAATATGTCAACCAGATGAACAAAGCATAGTGTATGTAAGTCCATAGCTCTTGGTCTATATCTTTCATGACAGACTATAGGACTTATTTATGTTATAACAAATGCATGATTATATGTATTTAATATTAATTTCTGACCACGGCTTTGCCCGCGTTCGTGTGGGATAAAAAGTAGTCCTGTTCTAGTAATTCCTGTTCCAAATTTCATCTCGATCCCTTCAGCCGTTTTGACGTGAACGAGTACCAAACATACAGACAAACTCACAAACATTATCATTTTATAATATTAGTAAGATGTACTAGCCAGCTAGCCCGTAGCTCGACTCTTATTGACGGTAGCGTGATGTTTCATATTATTTTTGTACCTTTCTCAATAAATAGACTAACCAACCAACTAAACAACCATTCGATCCAATAGTTCCGGAGACTGGCGCGTTCAAACAAACAAATTGTTCGGTTTTATGTATTAGTATACAGTAAATTTAATGAATATTCGTTTTTGGTTGTTTACCCAGCAATGATTTATGGAAATTATTCCTATTATTATCAGACGTCAAAACTACATGCGCATATAATAATTATAATAACATGGGCTTGCATATTCGTAATACTACAATAATATCTAATATTATACAGTTAATTATAAATAAACAACAGAACCATTGCAATTACGTGCAGTGATTTGCTGGAGGGTTACACAAACATTGCAACTTTGTGGGCAATGCAGTATACCTCTATTAATCTTCATCTTACATTGATTGTTGGGTGAAAATATTCTATTAATATTCATATCAAAAAAAAATAAAACAAAAGCAATATATCTGGACTTAGCAAAGGCATTCGACACAGTATCTATTCCCATCTTGATCAAAAAACTGGACCACCTAGGAGTAAGAGGGTTACAGCTGAAGTTATACGAGGACTACTTGCACGGAAGAACCCAGGTGGTTAAAGTTGAGAACTGGGTAAGCGATGAATTACCTATTGAGTGTGGCGTCCCTCAGGGTAGTATCCTTGGCCCGTCATTGTTTCTAGTCTACATAAATGATCTATGTCAAACAGAATTGAACAATGGAAAAATCGTATCGTTTGCGGATGATACTGTCCTACTTTTTCATAGTGACACATGGGAAGACGCGTTTAGATGGGCTCAACAGGGTGTAGACGAAGTAACTCGATGGCTCACTAAGAATCTACTCACACTCAATGTTGGGAAAACTATGTATATGACCTATAGTAAAAGAACGCAGGAACATACAAACTTGCATTTAACCGCACACACTTGCCACATAACTGCTCCAGGAACATGTCACTGCCCTGAACTAAAAAAAACAAACAACATTAAGTACCTCGGTGTTATTATCGATGATAAACTCGACTTCCAATTACATATTGAGGCACTAACCACCAGAACCCGCAAATTTTATTTATTTATTTATTTATTTTTAAAAAAAACGTTGCCCCACACTAGGATTTTCTCCTGTGTCGTGGGTGCGTTTACAAACATACAAGTTCACATACACAATGACACCCAGACCCGAAACAACAATTTGTGGATCACACAAAGTGTTGTTCCGTGCGGGAATCGAACCCGCGACACGTTGCACGGCAGCCGGTTGCCCAGCCACCGCACCAACCGTGCAGTCAAATTAATCTTTATTTTTAGGAATCTTCACCATGTAGCAGATAACAAAATAATTAAAACTGTATACTATGCCTTATGTCAATCCGTCTTTACCTATTGCATAACGTCGTGGGGTGGTGCAGCCAAATCTTACTTACTCAAGTTAGAACGAGCCCAGAGGGCCATCCTTAACTCGTCGAGTACCGGTTTTGTAGAAACAATTATAGAACAATAGGTTGCGGTCACCGGTGACCGTTTGGTGTTTGACAGTTTAAAGTAAGTTTATTCCTGCCTTTCCGTTACCCAACCTATGATCTATATCAGCGATTCAATATTCTAACAGTTCGCCAGCTATTCATCCTGTACACCGTTCTAAAAATGCACTCTCAGCTACCATTTAATTCGGATAATTCCACAAGCAGGAGAAGACTTACTACCGTCTGCCATATAGAAAGAAAACATTTTGGTTTCACTCAAAACTTCTTTACCTTTTTAGGCCCATACCTATATAACAAAATAAATAAAGAGCTAAGCATTCATTATCTCACCAGAAGTAAATGTAAAGAAAGCGTCAGCGACTGGCTAAATAAACTAGACTATGAGGAGACTGAAAAAATTCTGAGACCACTTTCCTAAGCTACAACTGATGCAGAATTATCAATCACTATTCACTACATTCATATCAACACTTCCACCTCATTCACTTACCTATACATACCCACATATAATACACATCAACTCACTCACTTACATACACATATACACGCACTCACACTACATTGTTACACACCCACAGTCACACACACACACACACACACACACACACACACTCATACAATGTTGTCCATTTTCTTTAATTAAGTAAATACTTTATATTGTTCAATGTCTCCGGGGGTCACCCGGGCCTGGTGATCTGTAACACAGGTTATACCTTTAACAGACACCAGTCTCTTAATTGTAACATATTATATAATTTGTATACGTAGAGTATTTTTGAGAAAATAAAGATTTTTATTATTATTATTATTTATTATTATTATATCTTATATTATTCGTACTTACTTATTTTATAAAGCCGAGGTTTTGTTTGTTTAAACGCCCTCATCTCAGGAACTACTGGTCCAATTTGAGTAATTATTTTTAAATTCGAAAACCCATTTATCAAGGAAGGCGTTATGCTACGATTAATAAAACGATATCAAGCTACGATCAATAAGAGATGATCAGAGCGGCTAAAACCGCGTGGCAGTAGATGGTAGATATAATGACATATTTATAGAAGAATAAATAAATAGAAGCTTTTAATCATCATCTACATGCCATCCATCCATCGTGCCCACTGCTGAGCAAAACCTCTTCTCACACGGAGAAGGTTTGAGCATTAATCACCGCGCTTACTCAATGCGGATTGGCAATTACAAACTTATAATTAGAAATAATAATTATGCCCAGGTTTCCTCACAATGTTTTTCTTCACCGTTTGTCAGTAGTGTCTAGATAATCGTGGTGTCCAAATAAACTTAGAGAGTAGGTCTTAAATCCAACAAAAATCCAATGTTATCTTTGGAGGAGATAGAAGGTACTTATTAGTTTCCACTTGTCTATATGAAGAGACTATAAATATAGACTTAAAACAAGAAGCAATCGTAAAAAAAATCCGAAGGGTGAATAGATACAGAAGACGGGTGAATTAATGTTGGGAAAATGTTCTAACATCTATTCGCTCCATTCCTGTACTTATTTATTTTAATATATATATGCCGATATAATAAGCCGACGTTCAACCACTATTCACCCTTTGAATTGTATTCACCTTGTTTCACGGTATCTAAACTACATTCGATCTTCAAAAATGGTACACTAACGCACATACGTTGACATCGCAATGCAACTCAGAGGTAGCGTGGTCCAGATTTAATGTGTCACTTTCTGAGCGTTTACAACCTATCCACGCCTATTCACTTATTATTGAATTTGGCTGACTATAAGACTTCGGTCTCATTCCATACTTAAAAATGAGAACCCAATGTCTTCGTTGCTTGTTGTTGAAAGGCAAAATTTTGGTATATAGAGGGCAATTTCCCATAAAATGATATCCAGATCCAGTCAAAGCAGGAATCATAGAATAATAAAACAACAATAATATTTAAATAGTTTTTATTAGTCTATTAGAACCTCAACATATGCAATAACAATAATCATTATACCTCTACACATACGTACATACATTATTTACAATACATAACAGTAACTGACTCAAGATTGACACTTATCAGATAACTGAACAGTACACCTTACACGAATTACATTAAGAGCTAAATCTAAATGGTAAAATTAATCACAGTTGGTATTGTATTTATGAAGATAGTTCACTGAAACTGAATATGAATGTATTTATTCATAAGTAGGACGTAGCTGTACATTCCATTGGTCCATTTTTTATACCTCTAGTTCTAATTAAACAATTTAAAAATTGATTATTTATAGTACAGCTACGTACCTAGAGGTACATCATCAAACGTCTAAACTAACAATAAGATCTATACATAAATAAAAGATCTATATATAAATTAAATTCATTTTCAAACGACTTCTTAAGACTATAAATTTTCCGTCCAGCGGAAAATTTTAACACTGCCGTTTCATAAAACCATTTTATTTACCTACCATTTATTACTATATTTTTTTACTTGTATTTATGTATCTAATATCGCTATAATATAATATCCACGACATTTCTTATACACACCAAAACCCTACGGAGGGCCTAGCGCGCGATCAACACGTGACGTTCTCTGATTGACAAGTTTCAAGTTAACCGATCAGTCAGAGAGCTATATGTACGCGGTAACGTTACGATCGCTTAACGTAAAACATTCTTACACTAGGCCCTTTGGTCGAGCAAAACATTTTACTATCTGAGTTCATCATATTCATATATATACGATCTGTCCGTCTATAAAAGTCTACAGCCAGTTTCAGTGATTTCAATGACATAAGCTCCATACAAAATGTGTCAAAATTCTATCTCTAGTACAGATAAATAGGGTATGGAAACTGGCCGCTACTATCCAATTTGATTGCATAAAACACATAAAAGATTCCTTAATGCTAAACATTAAAACGCTGTAGTATCGTTATTCATAGTTTGTGATTCCTCGGTCGAACCTGCAACAATTATGTTAAATTGAAAATTGAACGTCATTGTATTGCGGGATGCAATCGAAATAATTTGTCCGCCAAACGAATTATTCTGATTGCATATTAAACCACCGATTGGCGTGATTCCAATAATGCTTAATAAACCATACCGTACTATCAATATGTCACGTTCAACTGCCAAGTAATGAGTTATGTTTATAGAGCTTTCAAAAGTTTTACTCTGTGGCAAACGAGTTCTATATCATCCTTCTTTTTATCTGACTGTGTGATGTGAGTAATGGACTTTTGACTTAAACTACGGTGTACCGTATCGTCACAAATACATACGAGTATTGTATTTAACATCTACCTAATCCCATAGAATGTTGTCCACATTTCACACAAGAAGAAATTGGTATATATAGGAAGACGCCAAAGATTCAGGTAGGTACCTAATATCATACAAAAGTGTTCCTACATTTGACGTCATTCCAAAGCACAAATATCATAAGTTTCCCCATTAACTTTTACGATAGGACCGTGGACAACTGAGTGAACGCGACGTGCTTCATTTCTTAGAAAAAAAAAACACAATAATGTAAGTAATAATGTTCATGAACAAAACACGAGTCGAGAACTACAATAATAATTTATACGCTAATGAAATGTAATATTACAATCTTTATGAAAGTAATTCCAGAGCGTAACGTTTCTATTTTCATTTATTTCATTGAGTAACACGCGTTATTATTTCGAAACGCTGCGTTTCAATTGTCAGATGAAATTCATGCGTAACTGATTAATATTGGACGTTCTATTGAAATGCTACACTGTTTTAGTGATATTAACCGCTCACGGGATACATCATCGGGATCAAGTGCGCATGTTAATTAGAATTTCCATTATGTTTAATTATTACTGTGATTTGTTATTCTTTCGGCTGAATAATGAAATACAGGTAACATGAGTTGTTTGGTATCAATGAAGTACTTTAAAAAAAACTATGATTGAATTGAGCAACTAAATAAGTATAATTATGTATATTGAATGTATTTATATTTTCTATAATATCTTGCATGAATTCTGTATGTAATTCTTATATTGAACAAAGAAAACTATCTTTATCTTTAAACAGTAAAATAAATATCAAAAATGCATGTATGACAATTTCTACTTACCTTTGAGGAAGGGTTTCAACTGGTTGCTGTCACAGAATATAGGTTCTGGAAGCACTTCAGACAGTTGCTCTTTGACCGCCGGCCGTGCGTTACACCAAATTACTCGTCCTACACGGGACCAGTCCTGTACTAACATTTTCATACTCTGGAATAACAAAGTGAAAACATGAAGTTATTGTAACGTGTGTGATAAAAATGTTAACAAAAAAATCAAGTTATTTATTTTCGTCTGCCTCATTGTCCGAGTGGTCGCAAGTGCGATTGTCGGGCAAGGGGTCTCGGGTACGATTCCCGGGTCGGGCAAATTTATTTTCGATCTATAAAATGGATAAAAAGCTATTTCTTTCTAAGACAATTAAAAACAGCTTTTAGTAAGTATTCAGATCTTCAATTAATTAGTTTTCTTTTAAATAAAATAATCAACGTGATCCTTTCTATAGAACATTAATTAACAAAAATGAATATCTTTTTTGAATAACATGATAAAGTTCTTTTGGTTTCTTAGAATTTTAATTGATGCTGTTATTTATTTAGGTATTTTTATTAAAATATCTGATACTTTTTAGATTGTAGATACGAATAATTCTGATTTCTAACTTCAAAACTCTCAATAATGGCTTTTTAAACAGAATCTTAAGGTGAAGACGAGCTAAGAAAATATTATCATGTAAAACGCAGAGACTAGTTTTACTTAAGACCCGCTTATTATATTGAATATTCAATACCTTCATCGTTAAGAAAACTTTCTATTCAATATAATCTTTATTGTTAAAACAACAAGAACATTTAATTTTCTAATAGCAACAATGGTAATGAGAACATTCTTAATTCAAGATTATAAAATGGCAAACTTTAACAAAACTCATGCAGTAGTTACCTACCTAACTGCTTACACACATTGGAAAACAGTGAAACTCTCATTAATATTCATAAAGCCCTAAGTACTTATTGTTTGATAAATTGATAACAGCTGTTACGTGTCTAACAATAAAAACTCCAAATGAGAATGTACTACGTAAAAAAAAGTCGAACTTGCCTAACTTGCATTAACTTTAATATTGAAAGCTTTCAAATATGTATTTTAACGTTCCAATATTTTACTCGTATAGCCTTCGTAACTTCGTTCTACTACTCCTCTAGGAATCAAGATTTTATATTATTAGATAAAACTCGGGTTTATAGCGAGGTACCGATCTCAAGTCTAGATGGGGTAAGGTATACTTTAATAAACTAGCTCCGCCCGCAGTTTCACACAAGTGCTCCATTTCAGACTGATTTTTCATAGCCAATAACCTTCTTCTGAATTAATATATCAAAACCAATATGATTTCCGATTTCGTACTCCGAGGAATTATGATTAACTTTTAGGATTAGTGCATAAAAAGTTCACCACACAAGTTTTATAAATATTTTAGTTAAGACTGCCTCGTTGGCCGAGTGGTCGCAAGTGCGACTGCCGGGCAAGGGGTCTCGGGTTCGAATCCCGGGTCGGGCAAAGTATTACTGGGTTTTTAAAAATTCTCAGTAATAGCACGGAGTCTGGAAATGTGCCCGGTATTTGGCAATAGGCTCACCCCCTATTACATGGGACTCGTAACATAAATAGTGAAAAGTGGGTGTTACATTGTACAGTGGCATTAAGTGCCGTAATGTGCACCTCTGCCTACCCCTTCGGGGATAAAAAGGCGTGATGTTATGTTATGTTATGTTATTTTAGTTAAGCTATGCAGCTTTTTTTGCGACACATCCTCTATAAACCGGACCTTTTTGCCATAAAAACTGCGATGGAGCACACTAATATAGCCAAAATAATATTATATTTAATAAACAGTAAATACGAATCGTGTTCGATGTTCCAATGGGCACTTTAAATGGAGCCAGCCCGCACAGCGCGGAACAATATAATGACCCTATAAAACACCACCGTCCAACAAGTAACATCCATAAAAGTTATATCAACTTTGTACATAAAATTATAAAATTAAATTATGCACATACACCGTGGGTACAATACGGCGCCCTGGCCTGAACTTTTTGATAAAATCTACTTCAGACAAAGATGAACATTACCCCTTTTACTCCCCACTTCAAATTACTTCGGCTTTTTTTTAGATCTTTCACAAAATTAGGACACGCCATGTCGTAGCTTTACATTAATTTGTCAAATTCCAGGTCCTATACAACAGTACCTACCGGACCAATTTTCAGTTACCTACAACTGACAATTACAAAATCTGAAACAGTGTAAAGTCATTATTCGCAAATCAAAAACGCCCAACCAAGACTGGATATTTAAACTAAACTAAACACTATTAACTACACAAACCAATAAGCATGTAAGAGAACTGACAGATAAATGAAGTATATAATATAAAAAGTACAAATATCAGAGCACATAAATATGAATAACATTTGCAGCAAGTACCGCGCCTATTGCACGTTTTAACTCTGGTTGCGGTCGCCACATCAACATTGCATGTGATTTGACGTTGTGGTTTGCGGTCAATGGAATATTAAATTGACGCTAATTTTATACACCCTGGTTTAGCTGGATATCTTTTGTTAATTTAGGTAGGCATATGACTAAATTTAAGTCAATTTTGTTTAGCTTTTGGTTTAGGATGCCAATTACCTTTTCTGTATTAATAAGGTTAACTTCGTTTTAATAAATAATCATAAACATTACAGAAAAAGACATGACTGTGAAATAATATCATAGTGTGAAGTGAACATTGTTTAAACATAATCAAGTAATACAACATTTTTTGTTGTTTTTGGACTAAATCGTAGGGTATTTTTTTTAAGGGGGCAATCATCATATTTCTGCTGCCGCCTGGGAGAAGCGGTAGGGAGTGTCAGACTCTTACTGACTAAAAACCACCCCGTTTCTTCTCCTGCACGTCGAGCCGGAGCCCCGGTAACCCGTTAGGTTCTCCGCGACAAATCGTAGGGCATACGGGCGATGTTTTTATGTAAAGATGAGCATATTTAATAGTCAGCTTATCCATCAATACCCCGAAGTATCGGCTGATAAGAAGAATAAGTAAGTATAGTTATATAGTATAAACAGTTTAATACTAAAAGTGGCTTTACGTTTCTCAGAATAGTACTTTGTGGATCGAGTTTCCAAGATAAAGAGTCCTCGGTACCTGCCTACGTAAGTGCGTGATACCGACCCTTTTATTCCCTATTTTCTTTCACAAAAGGTACAGATAATTCCAATTTAGGTACACAAAAAGCATTCTGTATTTTAGTTTTCTTGGTATTACATTTTCCTATTTCCGATTGATTCAATGGAAATTCAAATAATGACTTTCCATCAAAGGCTTCTATTCATATAATTTTAAGAGAATCCATTTACGATAATTTGGTTCCCCAGAACGCTGGCAGAGATTTTGATAATATTTATTAAATAAAATTAGTGCACTCATATTCAGTCCATTATATTATTCGTTTGCTTTTATAAATCCATTTGGAATTTAAGGTAGGTAACTATAAAATATCCAAATTAACTATCGTATACCATTTGGGATTGTATTTCTAATTCACTAGTCAGTAAGATAAAATATCTTACACGTGATTTGTCTAAGGTCGTTCAACTAAAACTCACTCGGTGGAGGGATAATTTCGTGATAACAACCCCGAAAATACCTCTAGAATATGGAGGTTCCACTTGACCACCCGCGATAGACATGTAATATCGTCAACGGACCTTATAGCGTCAAAATGGGATTCAGAAATATACACCCTTTAAACGCTGTTTCCATATTTTATAGTTTTATAAAAACATCAGTTCTGCTTTTCTCTACCCAAGACCAATTAAATTAAGTTACTTCGATATCCAGTTAAGATTTTTTCATTCTGATAATATGATTTGACCTAAACAAGAATTTCATAAAAATAAATTATCCATGAGGCTATTTTCTCCAAAACCAAAATGTGTATATTTTGATGCATTGTAATTCTTAATTCATTCAACACCCAACAGCCACGGGCCGGTACATTAATTAAAAGTAAACACAATTAATTTGAACAATCATAATAATTTGCTTTTCCGCCCTTATTACGCGACGCGGAAGTTTGTGCCCAAATATTATAATGTCCTTATAAGGCAAATTTATTATACCTACATGTAATTAACAAGATCTGCCCTATGATTTTACTTATGCAATATTCTGTTTGTTGTATAATATAACATAAGGTAACTGCTAATCAGGTAAATTGCTTCAGAACATTTTATTTCAGCAAATCAAAAAAATAAACTCATTAACTTTATGACAAAAATATTACAAACAATGTGTTCTAAGACTAGCTTTATCCATATATGGAACTTTCTACACATCATGCAACGACAAATCGTTCAATCCCTTTTGGGTCAGCGTGTCTTCAAGGCAACAAAAAAGACGATTGATATTCACACAGTACTGAGATTCACACTAATCGAATGCATACGTAAGTATATTCTACCTTGAAAATATTAGAAAAGCTAAAATGTAGAACAAATGAGCATTAACAGTAAAACATGAGCTAGCCATTTGGCCGTAATGAATGGTTAAATGATGCCTAGCCTAGCTAGTGACCCGACTCTGAACATTATGTGATCATTACTGCTAACATGTTTTGCTAACATTGGCTAAAAGGGTATATTTGTGGCTTATGCGTACTAATGATTTAATATATTTCAATTTTTATATTTCATGTTGACATGAGCTAATTTGGAAACGAAGTCATTTAGCGTTAAGTAAAAGATTGACTTTGTTCCACATGAAACCGTAGAACTAAGACGCGATCGTAAATTTTGTAGATGTTTAAATATTACATACATTACTTCATTATTACAATTGATCGAATCGAAAAATAAACTCGAGGCATTATGCTTAGCAATTTTCCATGACACAAAATGGAAATGCCATTAGAATTTTGAATCTGTTTGCGAAAGCAGAACCGGCCGAACCTACCTCTACATCATTATCTAAAACCTTAAGTAACAAAAGACTAGCTGTAATTTCGTACGAGAAATTTCAACGTATGTAAGCAGACGCCAAAGCAAATCAATTTTCTTACACTACACAATATTACGGTCTAAACTAAATACAATATTATGTAGAAATTCTATCACGATACGAATATGTGGAGTGTTAATATCTTGATTTATCGCACGTTGGTATCAATATGTGGGATGTGGATTCAGTAATCCTTATGTTGATTGGTTCTACGATTATGGGTGTCGCAGATCAATTGTACCTCAAGTAATTAATGACTATTTTAGGAAATCGATTCCAGATTGTATCTGTGTACCATTCCCATTCCACGTCGATCTGTCGTTTGAGTGTTATTTAACAGCAGGATAAACATAAACGATGGTGGTAGAATTAATGAGATTTTTCGACGTAGGTGATTGACATTAAAGTCGTTGACTTTTTTTCATTCATCGTGAATTCTTGGTCAGAATCCATATTAAAAAAATATATATTTATGAAAAAAATTAAAGTTTCATACCTGCAGGAAAGTGTAGTCCAACTTGTATAACGAATCACAGTATATGACTAACAGTTCTGTAGTTCTAACACCAATAGCTTCGACGTCATTTCTTTTCATGACTGAAGCTGTACCATTGCTGGTTGTCCCATTCGTAGTAGGAATGTTTCTCTGACTATTCCTAGCAGCTTCATTATCTGTGCCATTACTCGTAATATGAATGGTTGTGACCGGGATAACGTCAGGCTTGTTATGTTGTAGCATAAATAGTTTTTGACGGACTCTTTCTGCGCCTGCGAAGTGTAAACCTCCTACGGGTCGGATTGCATAGTGAGGTGTAAGGACACCATCCTGTGGAAAACAGAAGATTATAATAGTTAAGAGATACTTATTTTGTTATTCAAATACTGCATTATAGTATAGTGGTCACAGTTTCTGATACTAAACAATAGCAATAAGTAGTATAAGAATAACAATATAAGATTAACGTCACCTTAAATACTTAAAATAATATCAGCTGCAATACGAAGTCGTTCACTTCGTATTATGAAATTATAAATTCTTCTGTAAAACACAACCCGAATAATTAAAAGTCCTTTTATAATAAAACCCTTAACTAAATAGCTTTAGAAAAAACCTATTGAACGACTTAAAACCCAGTGCAGTCTGCATAGGAAGGCGAGGGGAAGTTTCTGTATGCAGGCTTGACTCACATTTGATGGAATTTTATTCAAAGTTACAGCAAAGTTGCACGTTATGTACGCAAAAGCCTTTTCACACCGAAACTGACTTGAAACGCTTTGGCTGTTTTATTCAGTGTTAAGTATTTAGTGGCTCAACTTTGTCTAACACGATTTGTTCTTCCTACCAATTCAACTGTTTATATTGTACTGGATAGACATAAACGTTTAGCTTTTGGTGGTTCTTTTAATTATTTGGTGCCCGAATACTGAAACGTTACTCAATTTTAAGTCGTGCTTAAATATCGTGCCATCTCTGTCATGTCACAAAGAATTTGTAGAGACAGAACTATACTTAAGCAAGACTTAAAATTGAGTAGCGTTTCAGTATTCCGGCATGGGCGAGTTAAATATTTCATTAGAACTTCTGTTTCGAATTTGACCTATGCCTGGCTTTTTGACCAAACTATCATGTAATGATTATATGATTGCCTCGTTGGCCGAGTGGTCGCAAGTGCGACTGCCGGGCAAGGGGTCTCGGGTTCGATTCCCGGGTCGGGCAAAATATTACTGGGATTTTTCAAAAAATCTCAGTAGTAGCACGGAGTCTGGAATTGTGCCCGGTATGTGGCAATAGGCTCACCCCCTATTACATGGGACTCATAACATAAATAGTGAAAAGTGGTTGTTACATTGTACAGTGGCATTAAGTGCCGTAATGTGCACTATCGGCGATAAAAAGGCATGATGTTATGTTATGTTATCATGTAAAACTACATTGTTCTAAAATGTAGCAGCAAAAAAATAATGGAGTACACTGTCATTAAAAAAGTAGGGTCAAAATATGTTGAAGTATCATTCGCTTGTACTTCCATTTAAATAAAGGCATGTAACGAACGCCATTATCGAACGACAATCTGTTACTGGCTGATTTATTGACTGGGCGTTGTGGTATGCCACAAATCAGGAACATCTCATCACCTGACAATACGTGATCACTTCACACTACGCAGCTACATCTCTAAAACTATTATTGTTACGAAGAATTAATTTATTGTTTTCATGTTTCTTGTTTATATTTGTTGTAATCTGTGGTGTATGTTATAATTTCCTCTTTGAACCTGTAGCGTAGTTTTTCAACATAACTAATATCTGTCAATCCAGCCCTGCTTAAGCGCATCGTCATTTCAAAATAATATTTAACGCCAATTAATTAAAGTCTTTCTCTTTATTATTAAGTCTACCCTACTTATTAACTTTATCAAATTCTCCAATAATTACAAAATATCGAAGATGCCAAATGCTAAAAAAAATGAAGAAAAATATTTGCATTGTCTATATTTGTCTCCACTACGAAATATTGAAATTAAATTCGTTACATTATTATTAAATACGAGCAAGACATTTCAGTAACTTACTTTCAACTTAAACGTGACATTAAAGGGTTTTCAATAAGTGTTACTAAAAGAACACTTCGCAATCCCATTAACCACGGAAACTACCGAACATTTATCGCCTGCACGAAAAAACAGCAATACATAAATAATATCATTGGTCGTCTTATAAATAAGGAAACTCAAACTTGTACTAAACATTCTATATGTACCTCTATAGTTAAAATAACATTATTTACTTACATCAATGTACTGCACATCTAAGGGTGGTCGTGAATGGTAATATAGAAGTAGTAGCGCATCAACTCCCACACCGCAGACCAGGCCAATCTCAACGCCCAAGAATAGACAGCATAGGAAAGTACCGAATAGCGGTATTAGATCCATTCCTGGAGAAAAGTATATGTTTGTCATTAAACTGTCAAACACTAAGCGGTCACCGGTGACCGCAACCTATTGTTCTATAATTGTGTCTACAAAACCGGTACTCGACGAGTTAAATAACATATGGCAGTATGCCAAATTACCCCCCTCCCCAATCTTCCCAAACGCCTTAAATTACTAATCCCCAAAAGGCCCGTAACGCAAACCCGTAGTGCTGATTGCTTACTCACAGGTGATCCGCCTGGTTTTTAACCTGATTATTCCAAGAAAAGTAAATAAATACCTACGATTAAGCAATCCTTATTTTATCCATGAAATAGTTATTTAGCAAGTTGCGTCCAGAGTCAAAAGACAAAATATAAAACAATGACGTTCACTAAATCCTTTTCGCTTACTATCCCATTGTCCTGCTACCACGAGAACATTAATCGCTCTAAGACGTTATAATCGACCTCGATCAGCTGCAGTCACTAATGAACCGACATCGCAGCGGCTATAACTCTAATCCTCTTACTTACTGCTAGAAATAATCTACAGCGGCGTTGTTGATATACCAGCTAACCGGTACGGAAGCGGGAAGCTTAACAAAGTCTATCCCATACACAACACAAAGTAATGAATATTATGTAAAAATATCATTAACATCACATAAGCTTATTCATTTGAGCCCACATTTTAATTAAAACAGCTTTAGCCTTCGTGACAACGAAGCATGCTGCTATATTAAAAATTTTCTTTCAGTTCCGCTGACGGGGACTTAATGAACTTAATCCAGCCAGTTCCTTAATTTTAAGCAGCTTCCTAGGTTAAATACGTGTTGCGTTTACAAATTTGTGGTTAAGCGTAGGCTTAGTTTAGGCGTAGGTTTTGAGACAAAGCCCTGGAAGCTATTAGTTTAAATGAGCACTTCTTTGCCTGAGTAACCATGAAGGAAAATTGAGTTAACTATTTACGAACTTTATGCCCTATTTTCATAGAGTAATATGAAGTTACTGACAAATGCTGACTAACTAAACAAATAAATATTGTTTTTCTTAATTAATTATTACTTTTATTGCTAATCAAAACCTTGATATATAAAACAGTTAAACCAAACATATGTAGGTATTAACAAACTTTATTTTTTGCTTAAAGGAACAAATAGAGGTTCACTAATCAGCACAAAATCTTTCGACCTTATCTGCTCCCATCAACCATGACACTTATGAAAGTTTGCCAACCGCTTTGGTATTTTTCTTACTCTTCCAGAGTCGAGGGTAAAGAGGCACGAAATAACAAGGGCGACAATGAGAGAAACTTGGCAACTCTTGAACTTTCGTCTACCACCAAGTGGAATAACATTATAATCTTTAGTGGGATTACAAAGGGTCTCCCAAGTACCTCGCTGAATGCGAAAATGGAATTTAATGGAATACGATAGTAGGTAAATATTTGATTTTCCTCCCATTCAAATTATTCGAAACATTCTAAAGTGTTGCACGTTGAAAGCCGTTGCTGTAAAATTACGAGTACCTTCTGCCAACCTTAAATCTCATTTTGATGATTGTTTTACGAGATAAGTACCCTTAGACAGAACTTTGTAAATAAAAATGGCTGCTGTACGAAAATTCATAATAATGATGTTGGACACTTAAAAATTTAAGAAAAGCACTAAGTACCTAATTGAATAAAGGAAAAAAAACTTATATAAATAACTGATAAATTATACTTACGGCTACTTTTCCATAGCTTTTTGACAATTTCATAATTGACCATTTGTAGAACAGCACAGACGATGACCGAAGAGAGTGCAGCGCGGGGTATGAAGTAGAAGTAAGGTGTCAGCAACGCCAGCGTCAGTATCACTATTATACCTGAACACATAAACATATAATATATTGAAAGGATTGATCTTATTTATCAACTTTCCGCACAGTCCCGATAAACACAACTTCAGAATTCTTTAAGTACCTGCGTGAAAACTTGAGATATGTTCTTAAAAGTTCTTTTCTCCTAACTTTAATCGAAGCAATATAAACTTCAACACTTAAGATTACCTCTCAACTGAAATATAACGAGAGCATTTGATAGACAGCACACTTATTACGTAAAGGCGTAACGTTTAAATAAATCCTCTGAAAGCAATGACATATTTCCAGCAGTCTCCGGCGAGCCAAAAGTCGACGTGAGTTATTACATCTTTTAACCATAAAGATAACTTCTGCGCGAGATATCTCGGAGTAAAACCACGTGCATTACCTAGAATTTTGTAACATCAAACTTTAATAGAAACTGCATCGAACTAGTCGCCGTCACAGAAATTCAATCTTGTTTACAGTAAGTTGTATTGAATGACTGATTGCGGCGGTATTCCGCATACCTCTCTCATCTCTCTTGTCTATTACTGCGTATAAACGATTATCAATTTCACAGAGAGCATTATACAACTGGAACGTACCTAATTCGGGTCTTATTAAACAGGACCACAAATGGTTGTAACAATTAATATCAATAATTCATAGCTACTAAGTACAAACGTCCCTATATTTCAACACACCTACATAGCTGGCCCAATTAATACAGAATCTATCGAGAGATTAACAGGAGTGCTAATTGTACAGCTATTATTATGATTACAAGCAAGAGATGCTCCTGTGCGACAATAGATGAGGAATGTCAATTTCGCTTTATGTAAGTACTTTAAACAATCTTTATTCTCGAACTAAGCCTAAAGTACCTACGTAAAAAGTATTATATACAACAAAAAACAATTTTTCAAAACAACAATAAACATTACAATAACTTACTGAAATAAATAAAAGTTGTCAATGTTTATTGGAAAAGTTTGCACATAGAAATTATAATTAAGATCAATTCTAGAGGCGTTCTATGTGTTTTGGCATAACATATCTACCTAGACACAAGTCGAATACTAAAATCATAGCCAAGAATCGGAATAAATCAACAAAAGGTGAGTGCATTCAATACAATGTAGCCACAAATTCACCCGACACACATACCTCTATATGAAGGGAGCTTCCTGATACTTCAGACGTATATTTGAAATTGTAAAACCACGGAAACTTGGCTGTGACAGTAAACTACGATGCAAACTTTTAGATTTATGAAGTAGGTACCCACTACATACAACTCCCTCGCGCTGTTGTCGCACATGGTAAAAATGATTTATATCGCGGGATTTACATTTGTCTTACTGCAAACACCCCATTTCTGTTAAAACTAATCCTAAGATTAAAAGCCGGAGAACTCTCGTCCCGAACATTAGAAAAGCCACAAATCACCCTGACTCGTTCTAGATTCGACGAAATCTAGAAGGATTTCTCCTGACTGACTTTAGAACCGTGGTAAACGATAAATTTATCATTTATAGGATTTCATTTGCAATTGTAATCTCAGAGTTATTCAATTGATTAGAGAAATATTTACGTTTGCGAACCATTATTGTGTTTGCATTTATTTGTAAATAAGCAAAGCAATGGCGATTCATTGTTTTGTTGTTGGTTCTATTTTGGGATCTGCAAACGATAACACTTTGCTGAATACATAATAAATTATTGTCTAAACTAAACCAAAGAGCGAACCGCTTTAAAATAGCAAATAAATACAAACTAACTATGAAGTATCCGTAACCGCTAACCGCTAAGTAACCGCTTTAAAAAAAAACCGCATACGATGCTATAGACTACAATAAATTAAACGAAGCCGTAAAGCAGTGTATGACACGCAACTCCAATTTGAGGATCTAGAAACAAAACTTCTTCATGCTATAGAATGCAACAAAGTAAAGAAAACGAATATTGAAAACCGACCACGATCTGATTGGATCAACAAGGATATATTAGCTGCAATAGATGAAAGGAACAAGATGTGGTTTTCTTGCTTGAAATCGTCACCTAACGGAACAAACAACGAGAAACTACTATCAATTAGAAACAATGTAAAAGCAAAAATTCGAACTGCTAAACATGAATATTATTACAAGGCCTTTAGAGCCTGTGATAAAAAACCTCTCAAAATGTGGAACTTAATTAATTGTCTATGTTCAAATAAGTTACAGCACAACAATGCCCCGTCGAAACTCGAAACGCATTCGGGACCTATTACAGATTTGACAGATATATGTGAACATTTTAATACTTTCTTTTCTCAGATAGGCTACACTCTTGCTAGTAAAATTCCGCAAAAATATCACGATATCACCAATTACATACACTCTAATGGCATGTATATCAACGCAGCATCTAACGAACTAACCCAATATACCCCTACTACGGTAGAAGAAGTTAATAAAATAATAGAAAACTTAAACTCTAATACAAGCACCGGTCTTGACGGCTTATCCTGCAAGGTGTTAAAATCTATAAAACACCATATTTTAGAAAAACTTACATGCACAGTAAATATTTGTCTCGAAACTGGTTACTTTCCAGATTCCTTAAAAGTTGCAAAAGTTAGCCCGATTTTTAAGTCAGGAAGTAAAACAGATCCTGGAAACTATCGACCCATCTCTGTTCTACCAGTAATGTCCAAAATAATAGAAAAAATCCTTCATAATCGCTTAGATAAGTACTTGACTTCAATTGACTTTCTTAGTAGCAATCAATATGGCTTTAGGTCTAAATCTAACACTTTGTCAGCATGTGCAGATCTGATCACCAAATTAAAAAGTAAACTGGATAAAAAACAAATAGCTCTTGGAGTCTTTATTGACCTGAAAAAAGCCTTCGATACGATATCCCATAAACTACTACTAGATAAGTTACTACAAATCGGTATTAAAGGCACTGCACTCAATATGATTCGGTCTTACCTTACCAACAGGTATCAGATTGTAAAAATTCTTGATACCCAAAGCTCACCTCAGCTCATCACCTACGGTGTACCACAAGGATCCATTCTAGGGCCGTTACTATTTATCATTTATATTAATAACATTCATGAGCTGGGTCTGTCTGGCGATGTAAAATTATACGCCGACGATACAAGTCTCTTTTACTTTGGCACTGATATACAAGCTATGACCCACCAGGCTCAGGGTGATTTCGATATTCTCAGTACATGGTTCCAATATAACCTCTTAACTATAAATGTATCTAAAACAAACTACATGATTTTCAGGGCGAAAAACAAGAACATAACTAACTACCCGACATTATCCATCAATAATGAGTCCCTAACACGAGTAGAATCAGAAAAATACCTTGGGCTTATACTCGATAGCCAAATTACTTGGAAGCCACATATTGAAAAAATAATATCAAAGCTGGCGACGTTGATGGGCCGAATTCGTCACACTGTTGGCTGCTTTCCGAAATCAGTTTCTTATATTATATATAATTCCCTAATAAAATCTCACCTCTCCTATCTTATTGAGCTCTGGGGTACGGCTGCTAAAACAAACTTAAATCACTTGCGAATTTCTCAAAATAAAATAGTAAAATTGCTCTTCCGCTTTCCCTATCTTACATCGACAAACACAGTATTTCAAAAAACTGGTCTAATGACCGTAGACCAAATATACATTTACAGTATGTGCATTCTCATACGGAAAATACTAAATAAGTCCATACACACAAACATATCCTTCACAAAAAAATCACAAGTCCAACAACGTTTATTGAGAAATGCTAACAATATATGCTTGCAACCACCACGCACTGTCAATTACGGAAGTAAGAACATCAAATACGAAGGGGCTCAACTATATAATAAACTACCAAATGATATAAAGGAAATAAAGTCATTTCCTTTATTCAAAAAGAAGTTAAAGTACTATATATTAAAACTACCAAGCAAATAATCTTTATCTTTATAACTAAACCACATAATTTAAATTCATATATCTAATTAACAAAAGGGAAAGAATATGCGTACATAGTTATACTATAAAAATAAAACAAACAATACTCCATAACCTCTTGCATACATTGCGTAAATACACACACATACAATACATACATACAGTGTTAATTATTATTTTATTATTTTATGATGACTGCAAAAAAAAAGTAAATAAAAAAAGTGTGGCACGGTATTGATAGTTGTCCATAACATAATTATTATTGTACATCTGTGATAGCAACTAATGTGTTTCGAAACTTCGATACGTAATAAGACCATTGCTATTGCAAATTCCTATAAGTAAAAACACAATGTTAGATATTCTCGACCCAATATTTTTAAGATTACCCTCGGCTACTCAAAGTAATTTTATTGTGTAACTGGATGTGTTTTAAGTATGTACTCAATGTAATTTTTTCGGGCACAGGTTCGCATTCTGTACCTACTTATGTATATTTTGTATTTCTCAGTCAAGTCAATGTAAATTGTTTTGAGAAATAAATATCTTAAACCGTAAACCGTAAGTATACTCATATTGTAATTTTGGAAATTAGAGGAAAATGTTTACATGAAACAAGTTCACAACGAACATAAAATGTTTGTTCCCCACAAATCAAGTTAAAGACACCCAAAAATACTTATTTATACGAAATTGAGGATTACTCTGATTTCCAAATAATCCAAGCCACAATGTTAATGTCGGACTAACAAAACTCTATTGAGATTCAATTGGGGCGAGTAAATATTCATTGGGAACACCCTGAATAATGTAAAGTTGAAACAGAGCAAGTTTGCAGGTTGACATAATGCGACACACGATCTTTGACCTCCGGGAGGCGGGGAGATAGCCCGGCACAGGATTTACGATATACTGTATTGCACTTATCTTTATAAAAATAAAACTATAATAAATAACGAAACCCAAATCTTAGTTTCACATCTTTACATAATTTAGTCTAAAAGGGACAACGTCCTGGCATATTTTCATCGGCCAGTTTATTTTAATTTGCATATCTAGTGAGGACCGAAAACATATTTCAGTTTGTAAAGTAAACAATGCAAATGAATCCGTATCAGTTACAGTCAAGTTAAAGAGTTGGCAAACGTTGTAAATTATGGCAAGGCATTTAAAAATTTAAATGACCACAATGCTACCTACATACAGTATTAAAAAAATAACTCATATTTAAGAATGTCAACATGTATTTTGACATATAAAAGTTGTTTTAAACTGCATAACCAACCACTTAAATTATTCTGTCACGCATCTTTAAAAATGTAAGTACAAAATAATTCTGTAAAGTAGTCACTTTATCACCCATTTGTCAGATTTAACTAAAAATTATTTTACAAAAACGACATAAAAGTAAATGAAAAATTCAAAAGCCAATACCGTACACAAACATTCAAATATAGATCGGTACAATACAAAACATAACCCGTATAAAATAAGACATACTAGTATAAACTAGAACACAACGAAACAAAAGCAAAACATTGGAAAAGTATTCGTGAAGAAAAATAGAGTGTGATATAAAATGGTAACGATAAAGCAAGTGTTATCTCAGTTCAGCTAAGACGACGGGAGCGACAAAGAACTGAAAATTGACTCTAAAACCATCACAACTTTATATCTTTTAGTCAAAAGATTAAACTAAATTTACTTTTTATAAAGTGGAAACTTTTAGATGAAGTTAGTAACCCAAGTACATAGAATCCACTTTCAAGATTACGTTGAAAATATTTTTAATGAACTTTTCAAAACGCTTCATTGATCTAGAGTAAACTACTTTCGTAACCCAATTCCTGAGGTCCCGGTTACGTTAGTTAGGTTGAACAGGGCAATTAAGATTTTCTGATAGAAAATGTTCAATTATAACTCGATAGAACGCTCACGATAGTACGAGACTCGACTCCCCTCTATCATATCGCAGGAGCTAATGCAATCACTGACAAACGTGGACGTTCGGGTGCACGATGCATGAAATTACAATTCTACCTAGAGCATTACGACTAAAGTTTGTTTCCCAGTCCAACTTGATTGTAAAACCAGAGGGAAATGGACTACGTACAATTTATACGATGTTTTCAGGAAATCAAAATTGAGTATTCCACTTGAAGCATTCCGAGCAGTCAAGAGATCACTAAACACGGAAGGGATAGTACGATAAC
The DNA here is from genome assembly GCA_038387885.1 of Spodoptera picta. Lineage (NCBI taxonomy): Eukaryota > Metazoa > Arthropoda > Insecta > Lepidoptera > Noctuidae > Spodoptera > Spodoptera picta. Next base: position 262,085 of record JAZHFQ010000328.1, read on the forward strand.
AAGCGCCTGAAGCCATCGTCAAAACATAAGAAAGCTAACAGCTAACGAATTCCCATGAAACAAATTGAAACAATGATAATTGTAAATAACCAAACATCGAAGTAACAAAAGTCGTACTGAATTTATTTCGGTTTTATATCATTCTGTTTTCGATAGACATTTTTCAAACCTAGAAAGCCATGACTTAAAACAAACTGTTACAAATATTCCTTTCATTCAACCTACCTACTTCAATATAACTTAGGTATATTATCTACACGCGATTAACGGATATTTTTTTTATATTTGACTAATATGTTCTGTTAACGTAAATTGTCAAATGGTTTAGTAATTAAATTGTCATGGAACATTGACGAGAATTCGTCGAGCCTCTCTTTTAACAGCGACTATTAATCATAGCCAGTTTGTACTAATCTCCAATAAATCAACCGTACAAACCAGCTTAATTATTACACGAATCCCCAATAATCTTAACAGAATCCACGTAATAAATGTACTTACATACGTTGAACACGTTTATCCTTTTACACGAGCCAGTTGCTCGCCGTATTTCTTCCAAAATTATGTTTGAGTAATGTGCTAGTCTAACGAATAGCACATTTAGCCAATTTCTACGTCCTAAGTACTTACCCGTGTATATTCCTGAGCCAGGTGTCTTGACTCCGGAGGCGTCGCTTACAGCGCTTCGGGAAAACGAGCCGTTCACAGGTATTGAACGGAAGAAAGCGCTGACAATGTTGCAAACGCCCAAAGCCACAATTTCTTGTGTCGCATCCACAGTTTTCCCCTTAGCTGAAATATTATCGAGTTATCAACTTTGTTAAACCATTGAGAATTGTTTTTTGGGCGAGCATTGTGTCAGTTCACTGTTTATTATTGTGATTTATTTTACACAGTCGTAAAGGATATACATCTTGTTGAACATTATGTATATGTATAAATTAAGGTATTGATGCGAACATTTTTAACAAGCTCACAAAGCTCTTTCATGATACTAACTAAAGAGACATAAAAGAAGCTGTTCAACTACTGAAGTCTAAACATTTTGCAGTATAGTATTCTCTATTCATGTCTCTCCTTGTGTTTACGAGATAAAGTATAGTACCTCGTTGTCTAGTTAACTAAGTACGAATTAACAGAAGATAGGTTTGATTTTCAAACATGACGCAAGCATTGTTTCACATCGGTTTTCTGTAAGGTCGTGGTATCACTCAACTGTATTAGTATAAGTACCCGATTAAAAAAAATCCATAAGAGAAAGACATGCCTTTCATGTAACACAGGCGTGACTTTGTATGATAAGTACTTACTTATAACTAGACAAAGTTTAAGCAAACAATCGTAGACATGTCACATCTGACTATTATGTTATCAGGATTCTCCTTCAGAATCGTGTTTATAAGCCGACAGCGCTAATCCAATAACACCTCGATTATAATCATCGTATGAACATAAATTCAGTTATTATTATAATGAACAAGTCAAGTTTCAAATTTAAGATAGCAATTTGTTTATAAACTCAATTAGCTCGTCCAATTATGAGCAATAGTTCCATAACAAGTCTGCCAAAGTTGATGTACAATATTCTCTACTTGTTTCAATGGATTGTGTCGACCTAACGTGGCCAGTCTGATACCATCTTCCAACTAATTTAAACATTCAAAGTAATAAAACTATCAAAAATTATCAAACTCATATTTATTGGATGTCGATAGTACTCTAACTTTAAAACAATTTATTGAAATCTGTTTTTACTTTGTTAGATAAAAGCAATATTAAATTTTCATTCGAAAGCCGTGTTTCTGACTACTTCATTGGTCTAGTCTCTAGTCAATTAAATTGGAACAAGTGCTCCAACAAATCAAGATTCTAGAGGTAGTTCTCGTGCCAAGGCCAGACGAATATTGATAACAAGATTAAGTCAAACCAGAACATAATATCAATACTTTAAAACCAATTCACTTGGAGAAGAAAAACAAACCATAAAATCTATGCAAATTAAAATCTGCAAATATTTACTTCAAATCATATTGAACCGTTGATAAATCTATCAGCTCGGGCCACGTTCGTACACATTCAGTAAAAACGAAACGTCACTGGATAAACAAACCCGCGTACATTTTTACTTGGCAGTTGAAATTGCATGGATTTTTGAATAAATTTCACATTGGCTTAACTGACGTGAATCGACAGACATCTCTTTTGTAAAATCGTATCGGCAAACATATGCAATGTGTTTGCTGTAAACATTTTTACGCTTCATCACTGGTATTGTCAAATTATTTAAAAGCATTTACTTGGGATAAATGTCAACAGATTGGATATTGAATTTTTAAAGGTGTTCATAAAAATGTATGCAGTATATTTCGAATATGTCGAAATAATTTGGGAATATTAATCATTATTATCGACGAATATTAGGGAATATTAATAAGTCATTAAGTATCATAGTGTCCACTGGGATACAACGTGTTCACGATATCCTATCTACATTTAGAGTATCTCTCGTCTATTTCAAGAAGATGTGACTGAATAACGAAATTACATTTTTAATTAAACCTCTTGTCAATCCTTAAGTAACATCGTGTCATGCTCTCCAAGAAACATGGAAATTGTTTTTCATTCACGAATTTTGGCAACTGTAATACATTATTTTATAAAATATGTAACACCTTCAACACGATGCCAAATTAAATATTTGAAAGTTTTTAACACAATAGAGGTAATATGAATTGAATGAAGTTTCCAACCTGAATTAATGTTTAAAATATTCTCGACAACACAGCATTGTTTAAGTTAATAAAAATACATCGTCTCGAAACTTGATGTGATTGTGTGTAAGTACAATTTCCTGTAACGTGGTACAATTATTTTTTTATAATAGTATCGTATATGTTCAGGTAGAAATATAATGTAAATTAAAACTCCAAACTAGAATCACGTTCAACATTGTTTTAGTAGCGTTCGTACACTTACAACCAAGTTATTAATTTTTTCATAAATCAATACTTAATAACCAAAGAACGGGAATAAATATACCATCAACAAAAATATATTTAGAAGTTCATTGATGTGGGAATTGGAATGTCCAAGTGACAATGAAAACGCAACGAAGCGAATAAACGTACTAGGAGAACACAAAAACAGAGGAACATCCCGAAACGAGAACATTGCTATTTAATTATCACCCCAGAGACACGACGGGGAACGAAAATTCATTATTGCCTTCGCCGTGGCATGTTTGTTATTATTGTACTTATTATTACGACTCGGTCCAACTCGGTAACGCAGCTATTACTAAGTTATTACACCCTGGTATTGTTATGAGGTACGGACAAATTCAGTTATTCTTTTTTAAAGTCAAATAATTATCTACTCCTATATTTCGGAATTATGTGGATGTCTTACTACAAAACCAGTGACGAATCAATAATCAAGAACAACACTTAACTATTGATTTATTATTATGTATCAATGGTAAAGTCAGTTAATTTGACTTATAGGGAAGACTAATTAAAGGAAAAATTATGGCAAATACAAAGAAAAAAAAATAAAGTCAGAACAAAGTAATTTTAGATAATAATTAATGATTTGATGATGACTGCCTCGTTGGCCGAGTTGTCCCAAGTGCGACTACCGGGCAAGGGGTCTCGGGTTCAATTCCCGGGTCGGGCCAAGTATTACTGGGTTTAGGCTCATAGGCTCATAGGCTCACCCCCTATTACATGGGAGTCATAACATAATTAGTGAAAGTGGGTGTTACATTGTACAGTGGCATTACCTAAGTGCCGTAATGTACACCTCTGTCTACTCTTTCGGGTATAAAAAGCGTGATATTATGTTATGTTATTAATGATTTATCTTTTTCAGTTTATTATGCTGCTCCGCTTGTGTTCAGAAAAATAAAATGTGTTTAGTGTCCTTAAAAAAATATAAAAACTAATGTAGATATTTTAAAAAAATACTTACCGAATGCTTTAGCAATAGCAACGTTAGACAATATAGCGACTATGGGTACCACAGCCAGTCCAGAGCCTAAGTGAGACAACATTTCACCAGCGGTGTATGTAGTGTTGCCAACAGTCGTCTGGAACACTGGCGGACGAACCTGCGGTAGACCTGGTGTTATGGTGCCTGAAAAATTAAATGTAGTACTACAGTATTGGAGTTGCGTTTCTGAAAAAACCGTCTTTAGAATTGGTCATGAAGATTTCCACCTTCAAAAGTTGAAATCAATAATACTTCTATGGAAAAAGGTGTAAAATTCCACATCGGGTTTACGAATGTCACATCATATCATTTCTAAAGAGGTTATAGAGAACAGATTGCACGATTCCTACTAGCTCTGACATTCATAACATCTGAATATCACTCAAATAGTCATAATTATCCTGCAAAGAACCTAACGAAATCATCAATAATAAAATTCAAGAAAAATATAACATTAGCAAACTGCTAAATAACTCGGTTAATAACCTCCTCGTTCATGTGATATGCCACCGGATAACTATTCAAATTACGAACTTTAGAAGTACTCAATTAAATATATGGGATTAAAAACGTTTCGAGGAACTTTAAATAAGCAAAAAGTACTTACTTTTTTTTTTAAGGGGGGAAAATCAACGAATGGCTGCTCCCGCCTGGGTGAGGCGGGAGGGAGTGTCAGACTCTTACTGACTAAAAACCACCCCGTTCCTTCTCCTGCACGTCGAGTCGGAGCCCCGGTTACCCGTTAGGTTCTCCGCGACAAAAGTACTTACTTAAGACGAGTATATCAACAATTAGATATCTATGCAGTGGAACGTATAACAAAAAGTCACTATTTTATGTGTACCTACATATTATGGCTTATTTTAAAATTATTCCATACTTATTTGAGTACTGATAAATCTAGTTTGTAATTTACTACTGACTGCCTCGTTGGCCGACTGGTCGTAAGGGCGACTGCCGGGCAAGGGGTCTTGAGTTCGATTCCCGGGTCGGGCAAAGTATTACTGGGTTTTTAAAAATCTCAGTAGTAGCACGGAGTCTGGAAACGTGCCCGGTATATGGCAATATGCTCACCCCCTATTACAGGGACTCATAGTATAAATAGTGAAAAGTGGGTGTTACATTGTACAGTGGCATTAAGTGCCGAAATGTGCACTTCTGCCTCTACCCCTTCGGAGATAAAAAGGCGTGATGTTATGTTATGTAATTTAATACTTCTCTTTCATACTTAAGTACTTAGATGGCGCTATCTAAACGTTTATACCTAATTTATATTTATACAAATATATGGGCACTCTATGTTCATACCCCATTCTTAGTAGTCAAACTTATAACTACTAGATAAACGAAGCGGTATATTGTTCTACGAAATAATGTATATCGCGTACCCTTCACCTCGGTATTATTAAAATAAATACACCTACAACACGTCATACTACTTTATAGCTCTTTGGGGAAATCCAATTGTCTGCAAATAAATGGCTAAAAATGTGTTTCCTTATAGTTTACTCGCCGACGGTTACTTAACAAAAAATTCATAATAACTTAAGAAACATAAATTATTATAAAACGCATATAAGACATAATCAATGATCGGCTACATTCCATGCAAAGTCACAGTAAAGATTTAAAATAAATAATTTATTGATTAAACAGTTAATTATAAAAGTTAACATTTCACATTTTTTACCATAAATTTCATAAGTGCCGTTATTTATTTGTACCTTTACTTTTTATAGATTTCAAGGGAATATCTTAATGCGGAATAAAGTGCAAACAAATTAAAAGTGCTCCTGCAAACCTGTGCCCACAAATAACACTCTATACTTAGAGTACTAAAGCCGTACTACTGTACGGCATAGTATATATAAGCCTTGTATATAAAATCTATTATCAACTTTACAACTACGTAAAGTCTCCTAGTTAACACTATAAAAGAACAAAATAAACCTAAACCATTTTTATAACTTGGTACAAGGCCATCTGGTGCCTTAGGTACTAAAATAAAACGTTAGTATAAAAGTTCCCTGTATCTGTATATCAATTAATTGTAAAACTAGGCCTGACGACGACAATCGCTACGTTTATTATTCTTTTGAAAGGACAAGGCCAGGAAGGCAGTGGCCGGACACGACCACTTTAGCCCGAGAAGACAAAAAGAAAAAATACATTAAGTACCTATTTTTTAAGACTTGTTTCTTGAAATGTGTTCAACATTCTATTTTTATAAAATAAGTCAAATAATTAATGGTAAAGGCCTAAGTTTTCAATACGCAATATTCCAACGTGTGGAAGTTTAGTTTATCTCACACATTAATACCCTAGAATCTAGCATATGGGATGATGTTTCCTACGAGCTCTCTATCTCGTCGGATTACAATCCCATTCCCACCAAACTATAAATCTCATAGCACCATGTATCTGCACTGGCTGCACATGTTTATAGGAGTTAATAATGGTCACATATCCATACCATGTCATGTTACACCTATTATTAAAAGTGGTTTGTCAATATTAATGTAAAGCCATAGATACTAACCAGTAAGAAGGAAGGGGTTATATTTATCTTCATAGACGAAGTAAGCTATGAGTGACGCCAAGCACACGACCACAGCATTCCTCGACACTCCACCAAACCACAACAACTTTTTCAGTACTTTCGCTTTACGGCAACCCTTTTCGTCCGCCGCCTTGTCCTTTATTTTGATGTCTTTCATGGCCTGAAATTGAAAATAAATGCCATTAAGTCTTAGATCTTTAGATCTAACTTTTCGACGCTCTTAGTAGGTTTTATAAGACATTGGAAAATCTAAGATTTTGGAACTGAATCATATAGACAGAATGCTAAAAGACTTTTAGGATACTCCGATCCGAAATGTCGAATTTTTTTAGGTACTTTGACCATTATTTCTTATACTTTTTAAATACATAGTTTTTATTTCGATACGAGTAAAATTTTTTCATGATCAATCAGATCGCGTGCTGTAGACATATAACTTAACAGAATATCGATTACATCGAAGATAAGCGTGTTGAGGTTCAATTTTATTATATCTCAAACTTCGTTACGAGATTACTAAGAAGTAATCCCTAGCAGCTGTGAAAATTAGTTCCAAAGTAAACTTTAGGTACATCGGTCGGAGTATGCCTAAAGTAAATTATGTATTAATCTCAGCCGATAGAAGATTTCGGTCGTGTACGTAACTTACAACCGAAGCCTGAATAAATCATGTTTGCATTTGACTTTGATTAAATTTGATTCGAACAGCTCCGAATAATTGATTTATTTATGTACTCCTTCAAATATATAACACTGAATTATGAGCCAACTTGTGTAGTCGTATTATGGATTTAATAGTTCCCTCGTTGTTAATAGCTCGACTTGGGTGAGTTAGTTCAAAGTTAGAAGGGATTTAATCAGACGTCGGTCTGTTTTCCGGGAAACTTTCTTTATCGTCCAAAATAATAAAATAAAAGTCGGTAGGCTCCCATCGTTATTAACTATGATAAAAGTTTATCGGTTGTATTTGCACGAATGAGTCTGGCTACTTCGGTCGACTATCTGATAAACCGCATTTCAGTGGCTACAAAAATAGCATTTTGTCTTCTTCTAGCCCAAGTAAATTTTAAAAGTTATCTACATTTCAAAGTAAATTTTAAAATATCTCAAGCACAGGTTCGTTCTGGTTAAATTGCAAGATAGGTACTTTGCTCGCGGTGACGTGACCCGTCAAACCAAACTGACTTCAAGCTTCAAGGAGTAAGTTGTTTGAAACGCGAAATACTTCTTTAAGATCACTTGATTTAAGTATAAAATTCTCCTGGTATTTTTGCATCTAAGTTACGATTCGACCTTATTTTCTTTATGAGTTTCGACTAGTTATTCAAAAATTTGCGATCCACTGCCACTATAATTTTTGCTTATTTGTATAAGCAAAAAATCAAAGGGGATCGATCCCGAAAATCATACGGCCCATCAATAATAACAATAATATCAATATTAATTTTACTTAACATCGAAAATAAACCACGTGTGACTTTGTGACTAATTGTAATTTGCACAGTCTTCAGCGATCATTTACTTTACCGTACTATTGTCAGTAAGAATCGTAATCCGACCTTGAGAAGTTTTAGGAAAAGCGAACTAAATAGGTATCTACTGCGGTCTGTCAATAGCAAAAATGCAAATGTCTTTACATAAGGTATAGAATTTAGTGTTATTTTTATTTTTGCCAATCACATAATTATAACAGGATATATTAATAGGTCACAAATAAATTATTTACTTAACACTTTATTTTCCTTCAAGAAATAAACTGTATTTTTATTAAGTTTTAAAAGTATATGCATTTTTATAAAGTAGAATAAATAAATATGTAAAGGTAGAACACTATCTTTATGTAATACCTAGCATAGGTAGGTATATGGAATATGTATAGCAACAAAACACGCTGCACAAAGAATATGCAAATCTTACAATATCTTTGTTACTTTGTACATTACTTAGTTACATTGTTCTAATAAAATATTATTGAATATGTTCACGTTTAAATAGGTTAGGTACTGCATTGTCAAGTATAAAATGGAATAAAAATCTATCTACATAAAAGTTTTATTATTAGCAGGTAAGATGATTAAAAAGTATGAACAGTACTCTGTGTTAGACAATGAAAATGTTAGGAAATGTATCAGAATTCTTTCAGTAGCTTTTCACGACGTATCAAGCTTTCTAGATTTACAATATATCATATATCTCCTACACGTGACGCGTGATGCTAGTTAAAGATAATACTTATTCAGTAGCAATATCCGACAATACAAATAGTCAATTACAAGGGATGCTGCCCCAATTCTGTGTCTACTATCTAGTAAACCGTACATGTGCCGGGACGACAATCAGACTTAGTATTTACTTTGTAACGGAGTTTGCCAAGTTGCGATCCCGACGACGGTCGCTCACCGCTACGGAACGTGTCGTATTGAATTATCGACGAAATTAACAAATAAACAGAGCAACTTGCTCCTAAGTGAGTATGCTCACGTAATGTCTCATAAGACATGTTCCGAACTATGATGAACGATAATAGGTAGGCATTTAGGCCCTTAGTTCTAAATTTACGATGCTTTATAGCCTTTATCGGTTTTAAGGAAAATTAGGCCTTAAATGATTGCCGCTTAAGATTGTTTTACTAAGTCTTATTTAATTATGTTATTAAAACCTTACCTTCATTACTGTGAGCACTATAATGCATCCCAAGCTAAGCATGCTGTCAGTTAATCTCGTCTCGCCGACGTGTTGGAAAAAGCTCTTCCACGTGGTAACGAATGTGTCAGCATTGTACCGAAGACCCAGCAGTCCCTTGACTTGAGATGATGCGATCGTCAATGCTGCGGCTGACGTGAACCCTGATACCACTGGCAGAGATATAAACTCCACCAGAAAACCTAAAACATCGAACAAAGCTATATTAACACCTCAAACAGTTCCTCAAAACCGTGACGACATTATTTGTCCAGAGCACATTGTTTGTTATTCGTAATAATTTCAACAATAATTATCGTCATCTTTTAAAATGTAAACAAAACTTTTCCTTTGTTCTCAGAGTCCTTAAAAAATATCTGAACACTGTATCGAATTATGTTGTCATTGAAGATAATGATCTTCTTTATGGACATTAAACTGTAAGTAATTGGGCAATATCCCTTACAGATAACTGTTTAAAGCCTGATAAAGAATACAAAGGGTCTTACCAAGTTGCGCTATTCCTGCTACAAGCTGAACAATGCCAGCCATGAAACAGAGTAGTATAGCGAAGTCTGAATTTGTGCCGTTTGTGTACGTAAATGTAAGAAGCGATAATAATGCTGAAGGCCCCAGGTTCACCTGCGGACTTGTACCCATAATAGCGTACACGAACGGCCCCATAAACGATGAGTAAAGGCCATACTGAAAAGGAAAATAGGAAAAAATATAATTTTACCCTAAAAGAAGATAACAACAAGCATATGATAAAAAAAATGGTTTCATAAATATAATAATGGTATACATAGTATTACTTAATACTAGTGACAGTCTATAGTTTATTTAACAAATAATTATAGAACAATATAAAAATTCACTTTTCTTCAGTTTAAGTAAAAAATAGCGTGATGATAATGTAGAAACCAATATTATCTACAATCAGAAGACATGGAAATAATTATTTTACCTATCGATTAATATGAAAACCATAGAGTTTTAGAACTTTAATATAAAAACACCGACGAAACAGATAAGATTATCTATTATAGATGTTTATTCAAAATTGCATCAATCTTTGAAACGTATAACCAAATATTCATGTATATACTATACGAATGACTAACATTGTTGTCTGTAACAGCTGTAACTATACATAATGTTCTTTCCGATCTCATTGTGTCATCAATTGCCTGGAAATATTATTAATGTACCAAACATCGAATATTGAATATGAACAGTGTTACTGAACAACTACCTACTGACAAAATCCACTTGCCTTTAATTGGGATGATGACAGGGTATGAAAATTAAAAATATAATTAGTCCGTAAGTAAGGTAATAAAAAAATATTATTTTTTTTATTTTGTCGTAAAAGAAAACAATACTTAGATAAAATGAATCAACGTTTAGGAGTGGGGGCTAAAACGTTATTTCTACGTATAAAATGTAAGTACATAGGAGTGACGCCACTCGATATTTCAAATCATCGAAAGTATTCGTTTCTGTAAGACAATAAAAAATACGTGTCTAATGATTTAAAATAATCTACCAGACGGACATTAAAATTAAAATTAGCACCTTATTGTCTTAGAATAAAACATCTATTTTCATTTGGATTTTTGGTCTGGATATTTGGGAGAAGAATAACCATTTTTGTGACAGTCTAATAATAATTATCTGGCTTCTGCAACTAAAAGTTTAGAACTAAATTACATAGGTATATTTTGAGTTTTAATGTTACAATTAAGTAGTTAAATGAAAATAAATACAGTTTTCTATTTTCTATAGACCTTATTCCTTTTCAAAAGACAATTCTCAATGAATTTATTACCAGTTAGTGACTTTGATAAACAATAATATATTATACGAAAGAGACAGTTTTATCTATGTATAATTCGTAATGACGCATAACTATGTGTTTCCATTATATCGAATTTGAATGACAGTATCTAACACTGGTGGATTTGAATTTCCGCATAACGTTAGACATAATACATGGAACACAGCCTTGAATTAAACACAATTCAGCGTGAAGAATACATACATGTATAAACCTAAAATACAAAATTATAGTGCTTAATGTCGAATACTTGGTAACTATTCTGCCCAATAATCTTTATTATTTAATTGTAGGACATCTACGGTACCTACACATGTAATTTATTATAAGGACGTTTTTATGTATCATAAATTACAAGATACTTATTTCGCGTCGAGTGGTAATTAATCTCGGAAACGTATAGAGGATTACTTCAGGGAATTGAGAAGGTAGGCTAAAGTATCTGTTTCTTACAAGTGTAATAACAAAACTTTTACATTAGCTGCGATTACAAACACTTAGATACGTGTCTATACATGGCAAGGTACTTATGGTAAGTATAATTGATAAGAATATCATGTACATGCTAAAATAATTAGTTTATTTGAAATTTAAAAACGTATTTGTATTATCTACATTAGAAAGTATTATATTAACTTTGCAATACATTTTGGAATAACGACTCGGTCCATTGAGTCGAAAATAAAACTAGAGTATAAAAGAAACTAGAAATTAAACTAGCTCACTATGAAACCACACAGCTTGGAATTTAAATATTAATATCCACTAGGTGCTCGGCTCTGCATGTATAATTTCAAGATTAAGATTCACGTAGACGCCACCTGCATAGCAAATTCAAACTAAAATATCTTGAAGTTCAACATATTTTTTCCTTTATTTTGAATTCGAAACCAAGACTGTAATTACTTTCAGTGGAAAAAACATTTATTGTATTTTAACTCTATCTGACAAATGAAAAGAAATATTATATTGAAAATGTATAATTTATAACTTTTAGGTAGGTATTTAGATAACTTTAGGTATTTATTTATAACTTTATTAGGTATTTCAGTGAAAGCTTATCTACGAAAAAAATTCTATAAAAAGTAAAAAGATCAACATTAGGAATTATTCGTAATTCATTTGGGAATATTATCTTCTCATTAAAATTATCAGGACAATGATTTCTCAAAATTTAAGCTACAAATCTATCCAAGAATTCTCTCTCGCATATACAATGTACATTTATTACTACTCTAGTGAACCGCAACCGTGGTGACTAAAGCTAGGCAACGGTAAGTACTTCGTCCCTGGGAGAGAGCTACAAGGCCAAAGACGTCCGCAAATACATATTAGAAATGTTGTAGTCTGGATAGAGTTTGGTTGGAAGTCAAGAAAATTCTACACAGATTCCAGTAGAACATGAAAAACTTTTTTAAAATAGTGCCTTGTTTGTTAAAAGGTCTCTAAGTCTGTTGTCCTAAAAATGGTTTCTAGACCGATTTTCTAATCGAGTAGGTAAGTACTTATAGAATTTTTCAGGTCTTAAACAAGATCAAGACAGGTCTTAAATCAGAACCAAGTTTATGATTAAGCCTGGTAGTTATCTGTATTCTCAGACACAGTTAGCTGTTACACAATCAACGAAGTGTGGATGTACTATTATTATAGTTATATATTATGTATAAAGCTGGAAATGTATTTTCACAAAAGAAGAGTGTTCAATACCTTATCTTATTTACATGAACCGTATTTTACAAAATTGGTACATAAACTTAATAGAACTAAAATGGAATCTTTTGACCCGACCCCCTTAAAGAGGTGAAGCAGCAATATAATTTATCCGCCAGCATTATTGTATAATAACGGATGTTATCAATGAACGACACTCGGCTAAGTACATTCAATGATTTTATCTTTTCTTTTCTTGTGTTTATATTCAGAACCTTTCCTGGTAAATACATAAACTAAACACATGTTTTTGTCCCATGAGGAGGGAAAATCCACATCGTGTCACCGACTTAGCTCCATAGTCCTTACATAATAAGTATATACTTCTCCAGCTTTCAATTCCAAAGACGTTGCCATTAAATTCTCTCTCATGATCAATTAACTTAACACATAAGGTAAGTACCTACATCACTAATTTATTAATATCAACAAAACGGTCTTATTATTACTGAATCTGGATTAAATAGATCGTAGTCTGAATAAACACATAGGTACCTACGTGATGTTACGTTTTATCTCAAGAAGATGCAGGTACAGTTTCCATAAAACGCCTATATATCATACAAAGCGAATACTAAATATCTTAACAATTGTTTACCAGTACTTCACATAATTCCACTGTGACAATAGACAAAACATAGAACCATATTATTAAAGGTCACCAAACAATTTAAGGCCACAGGAAATATCATAGAACATTTTTTCCACTTCTTTTCCCCGAGATAATTTAGTCTCAAGTTGTAATCATTTATACCTCATTAATTACTGTTTACTTAATTGTTTGTTTATCATTACGACGGTATCAGCCTAAGTAATTTAAAAAGTTAAAGATTGAAAACATCAAGAAACCTATACCGAGCTCGAGTGTTCTTGACTTCAATTTTTTGAGCCTGAACCTGGTAACGTACCCAGGTTTTGTTTTGTTTATTATAACATGATTTATATTTTAACAACAGTTACAAAACTTACTTATATACGTCGTTTATATAATATAGTTTCCCACAATAAATCCCACTGTCACCTTGGCCAAGGCCTTTGACGTAGTGAGTGTTCATCCGAGTATAACGATTGATGCCACTAGTAATCAAGCGTAAATTTTGCTAACTGAACAAGCTTGATACAGTACCTGAGGTTCAAATCCGGCAAGCGATGCGTACGCAATCGACTGCGGTACCAATGTCAGGGCGACTGTAATACCGGCTATTAAGTCTCCTACCGCTGAACTCGTGTCGTAAGTCCTTGACCACCGCAGTATAGGAAACGCGCTGCAAACCAATCTCTTCGGACTCGGTAACTTTAGCTTCATTCTCGAACTGCAACATAATATAAACTAACTTAACACGCACTTTATAGTTACTTAGTAATCATATTTAAGTACTTAATTATATAAGTACAAATTAATTATTCTATGCAAGTTTTCTTATTACAAATATAACCTTAATAAATTATTTTCTCTCCTACTACTTGACATGTTGTCAAGATTGAATCAAAAATAATCATTCTATAAATTCTACAAAGTTCTTAACAAAGAGTTGGATGTGGTTTTTCATGGAATTAATGATAATTAATTGGCTACTTCAACGACTGGACTTATAAGGTAAACAGGGAAAACTTCTTTACTATATTTATTTTAAAACTTAAAAAGGCTGGCGATCATTAGTGATGATAACACTTCCTGCCCATCCAAAGGATCTCAGAAAATATCTCAGAAAGCGATATAACCCACGCCCTCTATACTTTCTGGCTTTGTCGTATTATAAAATATAGTTCTTTGTATCCGATCTCCTAGGTACCCAATAATGAAAATTTGAAACTTACAAATAACGTCTAGGTCCCATTTTTAGAATTTAACAAAAAAAAATTACTTAGATCGAAACTTTGAATTGAACTTGAACCAACTTTGAAATACGACTAACTGTAAAGGTTCAGTTTCTTCTACTGAGAGGACTAGAAAAAATATTAAATATTCGTAATCGGACCAGATAATAATCCAATGTCTTGATACTGTGTCCATAATGGACTGCTTGAGGAATCAATCTCTATTATCATAATTTCGCATACTTTTATCGTTAAATTATTGTTTCGATTTAAAAAAACCCCATTCACACAAAAAAGGTGTCCTCTGTAGTACCGTTATCACGGTCAATACATTATCATCAGAAGATTACATCAATGATTTTTCCATAACAAAAGTTTGTTGGCTAGTGAGAAATTGTTGCTTGCACAAATTGCACACGACGCCTTTTGCTTTTGTCTATAAATATGTGTTGATAAAAAAGTTATGGGAAATTACGTAGCAAAGTATTAATGACCTAATCTTATAGATATCCAAACTATACAAATAAAAAAAAATACTGATTACGGTTGTTAGGAAATTATTAATTTATTTTTGCTTAATTCAACAAAACCAAATTTATTTAGATATAAATGCCTTGCCAATAATAGATTTTGTTGAATTTTGGTTTTTGAGGAAAAACTGGTAATTTACGTGCGTATACAATTACTGTTATTAAGTTCCACACAATAATAATTCAAGCTCCGTGTGGTCTAGACATAACAGTATTTATTTAAATACTGAAGTAAAAAAAACTAAGATAAAAAGAAATCATTATGGCTTGTAACGCAAGGACAGGTGTCAATCACAGGTCCTTAATTCAATTCCCGAGTTAAGTCAATTTTTAGGCGTTACACATAGGAGAATTTCAAAAATACTTATATAAATAGTTAAGGGTAAAATTGTTTCCACATTTCAGTAAGCGAAAAATAAATTTATTTCACTTTTGAAACATAGGTGTCCCTTGTAGACAAGGGGAAAATAGCTGATACTTTGACGTTATCATAATTATTCAATCTTCAGGTAATAACCTAATAATAATATTGGTGTATTAGAAGTAAAATAATAACAATAGTATTGAAAAGATAACAAAGTTAAAACTATTAGAACTAAAAAGCGCGCTTCAAAATACATCATTATTTATTATGATTAACGTACAATCTTACAAGCCTAGCGCCTACTTAACGGCTCATTATAATTTAATTTGAATACAATGTCCACTCAGTTCGCTCAGAGCGACCTTTGACTTCAAACAACAAATTACTACACTTCCGCAAATTATCCTATTCATCCACCTATCAGGAAAACGCAATGATTATCTAACTCAAAACTAAACTACATTATCATGCAATAATTAACTCACCTTTGAATATTTTCTTTTGACTATAAAACACCAATAGTAATTATTATTTAACTAAATAAATAGCACTAAACTCCACTAAAACTGTATTCCATTTTGCAATATTCCATAAAAATGTATTCGTAATTTAAAAATTTACAATATAGATTAAAAATTTTCATGCAGTTCGCCAAAAATTCCCGCCTTTTTACCGGCTACCGCGCCTGCGTTGTGAACTTTTTAACCAGCTCACCAGCGCATTCGACAACGACGTTATACAAACTGCCTCATGGCATGGCAGACTGACAACAATCTCGCAATCATTTAATTTCCCTGTTACGGTTTGTGATTCCACTTAACGTAGTGACAATTATTATTAAGGTGCCTTACTTACAGAGATTGATCACCATTGAAGCGCTGAAATAAAGTGTTGTGCGATCTTTTTCATTCATTGTTACAAACAATAGGTCGGTAAATCACGATATGGTTGACAACTTTTGTGTTGGGAATCCCTTTTACTTAGTAGGTAGGTATAGGTAATTAGTTGTTGATTAATTAGACACTTAAGTACCTTTCTATTAAAAGGTGGTGTCCCTGTCTGCGACATTAAATTGGACAAGAAGAAATATAAACCTTGTTATCAATAATTTCTATTTCTAATTTCTAATGAAGAAAATTTAATCCAAACCAACTTGTGCAGTTTCATATCTCTACTATTACTTCTAACTACATAATTATTATGTATATTGTAATAATAAACTAAAGCTTTTCCTGGTTTAAAAGAATCCACATTACTTGTAGTAGAGGAAAAAATGACATTTCATATGACGAATAAAATATTTTTGTAAGGACAAAAATTTAGATGATCACCAATTGCACCATGACGAGGAAACATAATCCTCTTAGTTTCAGATAAGTGCTGAAACTGGTTCCGATAAGGTTTTAGTTAAAATTGTACGGTCGTACTAAACATAATTGTAGGCCTTTGAGCTCTTTGTTTGCCGTAACATGTCTACGGATTTTCCCTAAGGATGCAAAATGAAGATTCAAAGCGCTCAGGGCATCCAATCATCTAAGATCTCAGACCTAAATAAATATACAAATCCAAAATATTTTTGTACATAGGTTCCAGTCGTGGAATAGTTCACTATTTAGGTTTTAAATGGAATCTAAACGTTTTAAATCAACAGACCTCGGATTCTGGATTTTTTCTTGATTTTTTTGTAGGGGACAATCATTGAATGACTTCTACCGCCTAAGAGAGGCGGGAGGGAGTGTCAGGCGGTTTCCTGCACTTCGAACTGCACCCCAAGATTCTCCAAGGACCTTTCTTTCTCTCTTCAAGACTTTTCTTTCTCCAAGGTCCAAGGACCTCCGCGGCTCTGTATCGGCATATTGAGGCGTCATCACCTGTGGTGGGACTATTTCATGACTGAATACAGTATTCTGATGTGACCCTTTCATGACTTCTTTTTAATTATAACAAGGTTCAGTTCCATTATAAGTGCTTAGACACGATAGGAAGTAATAATGAATTGAATGTCAAAGTCAATAATTTTATGATTGAAGTTCTATACAATAAGCTACTTATTCCACCTGTAGGTAATTGTGTTGCAATTCATTTGTTTCGCGGTCAAATATCTTATGAAACCTTTTGTACAGTTAAATTAGATTTCTACAATGTTTCTTTAGAAAAAAAACAGTCTGGTTCTAAATTGAATTTTAACATAACTAATATAGCATCTACTTGATCCTAAAATAGTTGTAATGACGTTGGTGTATATATCGATAGCCACTGAGCCTGAAGTTTGGTGAACAATTTCTGGCTCGGGCAAAGTACTTACTTACGTAATATTAAAATTCGATTGTGAAATTCTCAAAAATATTGAAACAAACAAACATTACGGAAAAAAAGCGCAATAAATAATATTTATTTATTTAGTCTTTAATGTACACAATTTGATTATGGCACATAAGGCGAACTTAATGCCATATGGCATTCTCTACCAGTCAACCTTAGGGTTTAAATAGAAAATCTGCGAAAAATAAGGTACGAAGAATAAACTAACAGCAAAGAGAGAGAGAAGGAAATAAAAGTTAATTATTAAACAATATAGCTATACATATATGACATAATAGTAAATAGTATATATAGTCATATGCATAAAATATATAGGTATAAATACATACATAAATATATATCAACGAAGTAATGACTCATAATATGAGTAATTTGTTAAAGTTTTACAGTTTAATAACATCGTATTTTATATTACAGGTATTTACCTGTATCTTCCCTATAGAAGTCTTCAGAAGTTGCAGGTGCCACGAAAAAGTTCGGTAACCGAGAGCACAAAGCCGGAATACCAGTACTGTAAACTTAGTCGTTTAAAAATGTAAGTACAAAGTAATGTGGTCTTGTATATAGTCTACAAACTTAGCTAATGATTTTCATGACATAGGTGTCGGTCCTGACCATCACACCTTGCACCCTAAAAGAACGTTAAAAAACGCGGACATAGTCTCTCGAAACAACGACTGTGGCAACTGGCTACTATAAGCTTACACGCAGAATACACACACATTGATACGAAGGACATGTATCGCGTGGCATGGCCTGTCATTACACTTCATACATTACCGGTGTTGCAAGTACATGCACGTATAAATACAAAACTGACATTTTAGTGTCTCAATTATATCTAAGCGACATTACGTCCGCCTTTTTTTCAATGTTCTTGCTTTAAAAAGACACAGGAGTGCATACAAATCGATAACAGGTTCTGTTATGAGCCCTATTTAATACCTCTAGATAGTAACTTATTACCTAACTCCATGACTAGACTCCATGCTGTGTAGGTAACGCTATAGTAGGTAGGTACTTAAATTTTCCAAAAATGTTTTTATAGTGTTTATTGCTTACAAAAATATTATTTCAATTCACTCATGACGCAGGAATTTGGTATTCGTGTTTCTTTGTTATACGGACACGGAAAAACAAACGAAAGCACTACACTATTAGTCTGACACATTCACATTTTTCGTAGATTACTTTATGTATGAAAATAGATCGTTATAATGAACCTCGCAACCGCAAGTCAAATGCTACTGATCGAGTAAAGAGATCCTTGTTTAGCAGCAGGATGAAAGAGTCGGTTTTTCACTTTGAAACTCTCACAGGGCAATCTGAACGAAGCATGAAGTTTGAAATTATGCTCGGTGTTTCCTGATTGGTGCTTTTATTTTACACTCCTACTTTCCTTTTCTAGAAATAACAAGAGATCTAAATCATGTTTTCACGGTCTTTACAGTGAGTCAATCCTCGGATAGATATAATATTTATGATATTATTTATAGCAATAATGATAAATTAATTTCCTTATTTAAAACTATAAAAATATGCCATTAAGTAAAATGATTAAGGCTTAAAACAGGTAGGTACTACCTGCCAAGACTAAGACAAAATGCGCGACTCACCGACTAGTAAATCGCACATTTTTTCTAAAATCAGTCGATTTACCTGAGTAAAACCAAACCATGTATAACTAATTCACACATTATGTATATAGAGGTATGTACCTACCAATTTATTTTAGATCATGAGGCACTAATCAATTCAGACAGATCATTTCGTACCAAACTACATAAATATAACCTATTTAAACAATATATTTCTGGGATTTTTCTCAAGGTTACTGATACGTTCCCCTACCATTTTATTGAAATATGTAATTAATACGGAAGCGTTAACTACATTTTGATGTATCCGACAGAATTGCACGCCATATTGATAACCAATTGGTCAAATAGACCCAATATTTTGTGTTTACTTTAACATTACAGAAATACTGTTCTTGGATTTATCAACTGTTATGATTATATTATGTGCTTCTAGAGGTATGAAATTCTAGTGACGTATCGATCATCGTCCAATGTACACCTACCTAACTATATATTCGTTCATCGAACTTCATCGAAGAATTATTTTTTTTTATTTCGGGCCGTTTAACGGTTACAAATAGTTTATTTATATTTCTACCTAATTAAATGCGAAATTTAGGTAGCCCATAATGTATGTATGTCCCATTATACCCACTCCCAGTTTAAACCAATTTAACTTTTTATCATCAGTCGGTTTATGTCTTTTTTTATTTAGAAATTCTCATAGTGATAAAATTATATTGATATATGTATATAGGTATTTACAGTTATGCATAATCATAAATTTATTTATATAGATTTTTCTGTGTCACATAAATTGAACCATTATACCTGTAGCCACACTAGCCATAGCACAAGCTACAAGGATTTAGACCATCGTTTAACAGAAACCAAGAAGCAGACAGCTCTGAAAAGAGCTATATTATTCAACGTTTTTGACCACCTCTGTTAACACAGACAGCTCTGAGAAGAGCTATTTTATTTCACGTTTTTGATATGCTCTGTTAACACAGAAAGCTCTGAAAAGAGCTATTTTGCTGAACGTTTTTGATCCTCTGTCTACAAGAGACGAAGTAACTCGCCGACGCCGCTGCCAGTATCACGCGCCGACCAACGCGCGTAGGTATCGCAGCGCGGCACGGCGCACGGCGTTTGCATCTTCACGGCTCGACGGTCGCAGGAGGAAAGGACAGAGGCACGCGTTACGCAATATTTATAGCGGCGCGAAACTCAGCGCGCGGCGCTGCGGAGGCGCGTCCTCTTTGCACGGACCTCACACTCATCGACTATCTCGCTCTTTTATCGGCTATCCTTTTCTTTCCATTGTTCACGATGTAAACAAAGTTCTGTCCTAAATAGTGTAACGCTATTGGCTATAATTTAGGCGATGTTATTGGTGTACAAATATCTAAATTTTATTTATTTTTAATTTAATAGTTTTAATTGGTTAATGTACAGAATTAGTTGTAAGTAGCACTAGTACCAATTTTTGTATAAAAACAACCACCTCCGGCTAATAAATACATTCGTTCTACGACAACAAGTTGTTTCACTAATAACAACCGATCTCCAAAGTGGTGACCCCGAGCAAGAACAGCAAGAAGAAGAACAAATCCCTGCTGGAAGAACGAATCCCTGCTGGAAGAAAATTAATTATTTTCCAACATCAAGATGGCAAATCCCTGCCCGACGGAAGACCTAACCCACACCGTAGCGAAGACGGAAACAGCTGGCATATCCCTCACAATGCGCATTCCACCATTCTGGCGTGACCGACCACGTCTATGGTTCATTAGCTTCGAAGCAGCTACCAACGACATGAAGAAGGGACAGGCTCAGCTCGCCCAGATGGTCATCGCACAGCTCGAACGTCAAGACATCGAGCAAATCATGGACCTCCTATACAACCCGCCGGAGACGAATCAATACGACGCAATCAAGGAACGTCTCATATCTGCCTATGAAGAGTCCGACAGCCGACAGTTCCAGAAACTACTGTCCGAGATGGAACTCGGCGATCAGAAGCCTACGCAGCTACTCCGCCGCATGCGTAACCTAGCCAGAGACAAGGTCCCTGACTCCACGTTACGACTCATGTGGACCAACCACTTACCATCACACATCAGATCCGTCCTGGCCGTCAGCGAATCATTTAGCACAAAAACTGAGCTGGAAGAGCTCGCTCTCCTCGCTGACAAAATGATGGAGCAGTCCGCGTCAACTACAGAAGTCTCAGCAATACAACCATCACCAGCACAGTCCACGTCATCATCACACACCGATACACAATACCTTATCAACGAGATAAGAAAATTATCATTGGAGATCGCCGAATTAAAGTCAAGACCAGCATACAACCCCGACTACCGCCGCCGCCGTTACCCATCTCAGCAACGCACACGCAGCACGTCACGTTCACGGAATCGTGATTCATCATCACCTTCACCATTCTGCTACTACCATCGGCGCTTCAAAGAACAAGCTCGACGCTGCACACCTCCCTGCTCATTCAAAGCAACGACCTCGGAAAACTAAACCGAACGTTGGCGGAGGCGGCTACCGGCGTTCAAGAGAAATCACACCGCCTACACATCACCGATAGAAACACAAACTTATCTTTCTTAGTCGATACCGGAGCCGACATATCAGTGCTACCGAGAAGAAAAGGAGAAGTTGGAACACCGCTACCATTCAAACTGTACGCTGCGAACAACACAACTATAGCTACGTATGGCGAGAGAACACTAACTCTCGACTTCAACTTACGACGTCCGTACAAGTGGACATTTATAGTAGCTGATGTTTCAAGGCCAATCCTCGGAGCAGACTTCCTCAAACATCACCAACTCATCGTCGACTTAAAAAACGGAAGATTAATCGACGGCGTCACGAGCCTAAAAGTCAACGCCCCGGTGCGAGTGTCAGACGTACCTACCGTACGCAGCATCAATATGTCACAATCATACCACGACATATTAGCACAATATCCCGGCATAACAAGACTAACATCAATGAAATTAAACTCTAACATCAACGTGCAACATTACATCGAAACCCGTGGACCACCAGTTCATTGCCGAGCTCGACCAATCCCACCTCATCGATTCGAAACAGTGAAGAAAGAATTCGAAAATATGATTGAGCAAGGACTATGCAGACCTAGCAAGAGTCCTTGGTCATCACCTCTACATATCGTGCCTAAGAAAAATGGCGATATTAGAGTATGTGGTGACTATCGCCGACTCAACTCGATCACTATACCAGATCGATACCCAGTGCCACGCATCAAAGATTTCACTCACCACCTATCGGGGAAAACTATATTCTCCACGGTTGACCTCAACCGCGCTTATCAACAACTCAGTGTGCGAGAAGAAGACGTCGAGAAGACCGCTATCATCACGCCAATGGGACTATTTGAATTCCCACGTATGTGCCCCGGTTTGAAAAACGCGGGACAAACGTTTCAACGCTACATACATGAAGTACTACGAGGATTAGACTTTGTTTTCCCATTTATCGACGACTTACTACTTGCATCTGAAAACGAAACTCAACATCGGGAACATCTCCACACCGTATTAAAACGCTTAGAAGACAACGGCATTACCATCAACCCCGCTAAATGCAACCTAGGCAAACCTGAAGTACAGTTCCTAGGTTACACCGTATCAGCTGATGGAATCAAGCCGCCGCAACACAAAATCGAAGCAATCACTAATTACCCGAAACCAACGAACATCGAAGAACTAAGAAGATTCCTCGGCATGATCAACTTCTATCGTGATCACGTACCGAACGCCGCATCGAAGCAAGCACCACTAAATGCCTACCTACACAACGTCAAGAAGCGCGATAAGACTCCGATCACGTGGACCGAAGAGGCGACGCAAGCATTCGAGCAATGTAAAGCTAGCATCATAAACGCAGCTCTACTCGCTCATCCATCTCATCACGCAACACTCGCCTTATTCTGCGACGCATCAGATAACTCTGCCGGTGCCGTACTACAACAATACCTACATAATACGTGGCAACCGCTCGGATACTTTTCCAAGAAATTCAACGACGCGCAGAAGAAATACTCCACTTTCGATCGAGAGCTACTTGCAATGTACATGGCAGTCAAACATTTCCGGAAGATATTCGAAGGTCGCCATCTCATCATATTCACCGACCACAAGCCGCTTACATATGTGATGTCCAAGACTCAATCAAATTCCGAAACTCAGAGGCGAACAAGACAGTTACTATTCATCAGTGAATTTACCACCGACATTCGACACGTGAGCGGCAAAGACAACATTGTTGCCGACACCCTAAGCCGCATAGAATCCATCACATTCCCATCTGCAATCAACTACAACGACATAGCGAGTGCGCAAGACAAGGACAGCAACATTAAACAACTGTTATCACAAGAAAACGTAACTTTGAAGAAAATACCTATACCTAACAGCGACATCGAACTATACTGCGAAACATCGACCTCTTATGTACGCCCGTACATACCTAAACCATATAGAAAACAAGTATTTGACAGTGTACACAACATCAGTCATCCCGGTACACGCACGACTCGCAAACTCATTACTCAAAAATATTTCTGGCCATCAATGAACGCAGACATCGGTTGCTGGACTCGAACCTGTATACTTTGCCAGAAAAGCAAGATACAACGACATACGCACTCGAACGTCGGATCTTTCCCGCCAACCGAGCGATTCCAACACCTACACATTGATATCGTCGGACCACTACCTACAACAGCTCAAGGTCACAGGTACTTAGTAACGATGATCGACCGACTAACTAGGTGGCCCGAAGCAATACCTACCGACGAAATATCAGCTGTTAGAATCGCCGATATTGTGTACCAACACTGGATCGCCCGATTTGGATGCCCGACTACCATCACAAGTGATCAAGGTCGTCAGTTCGAGAGTCAACTATTTCAAAACCTAACTAAACTAATGGGAATCAAGAAAAATCGTACTACACCATATCATCCACAAAGCAACGGCATAATTGAACGTTGGCATCGAACACTCAAGACTGCATTACGCGCCAAACTCGCGAGCGCAAGTACATGGACCGACGTACTACCTACTGTACTACTAGGACTTCGAGCCGCGCTACACTCAGACACAGGTGTGAGTGCCGCCGAACTTACCTACGGCTACAATCTACGTCTACCTGGCGAATTTTTCACTACAAGTACCACCTGCACACCTGCTACTTTGGATTATACCTACGTTGACAACCTACGTAATATAATTCAACAAAACAAACCGCAAGTACCTACGAAGCATCACAGCAGCAATAAAAGCGTATTCGTGCATCAAGACCTACTCACGTGCAGCCACGTATTCATAAGAACAGATGCAGTAAAAAAACCACTTCAATCACCATACGAAGGACCCTACAGAGTGTTACAACGTACTGAGAAGGTATACACAGTACAATTACCCGAGCGTCAAGCAAATATATCAATCGACCGATTGAAGCCTGCATTTATACTCACCGAAGACATTCAAGATACTTTACCTCCAACCTCCAGTACAGTTACCTTCACATTACCTCAACCCAGCGTTACCAAGCAATTACCATTACCTTCAACCACCATTACCGAGGAAACCAGCAAGATTACCAGGAAAACACATGTACCGCAACCAACAGCGACGTCACATCCCGGCGATAAGAAAACTCGCTCGGGCCGTGTCGTCAAACTGCCGGTACGCTTCGCTTGAGGGGAGTACTGTAGCCACACTAGCCATAGCACAAGCTACAAGGATTTAGACCATCGTTTAACAGAAACCAAGAAGCAGACAGCTCTGAAAAGAGCTATATTATTCAACGTTTTTGACCACCTCTGTTAACACAGACAGCTCTGAGAAGAGCTATTTTATTTCACGTTTTTGATATGCTCTGTTAACACAGAAAGCTCTGAAAAGAGCTATTTTGCTGAACGTTTTTGATCCTCTGTCTACAAGAGACGAAGTAACTCGCCGACGCCGCTGCCAGTATCACGCGCCGACCAACGCGCGTAGGTATCGCAGCGCGGCACGGCGCACGGCGTTTGCATCTTCACGGCTCGACGGTCGCAGGAGGAAAGGACAGAGGCACGCGTTACGCAATATTTATAGCGGCGCGAAACTCAGCGCGCGGCGCTGCGGAGGCGCGTCCTCTTTGCACGGACCTCACACTCATCGACTATCTCGCTCTTTTATCGGCTATCCTTTTCTTTCCATTGTTCACGATGTAAACAAAGTTCTGTCCTAAATAGTGTAACGCTATTGGCTATAATTTAGGCGATGTTATTGGTGTACAAATATCAAAATTTTATTTATTTTTAATTTAATAGTTTTAATTGGTTAATGTACAGAATTAGTTGTAAGTAGCACTAGTACCAATTTTTGTATAAAAACAACCACCTCCGGCTAATAAATACATTCGTTCTACGACAACAAGTTGTTTCACTAATAACAACCGATCTCCAAATACCTATTACACCTACTGTTGCACACCTCTGCATTACCCCATGGTTGACTGTTAAAGAATGCCACCCGGCATTAAGTCCGCCATCGTATGTTTGTTATACAGAAGTGTTAATAAATAATAAATAAATAAATAAAACAGGCACATAATAATGATCCCGGTGTTTAACCAAGTCCACGTCCTTCTGCAATCAGACCAAGTCTCCTGTAATTATAATTTAAAATTAACATGTAAACTTCAGCGTAGACAAGACAGCTCTAAGAATTTACGGCCGGCAAAACCTTTGATCTCCATAAATCCAAAATCTATCTCATTAGGTACGTAAACCATTCAAGTTGATCGGTTGACAGTTGAAGTATCTACTCGACTTTATCATAGGAATAGATCATTTTCTCTTACTTACTTGATAATCTCATCAAACAATTTTTTTTTAAAAATAGAAGCTACAGATTTATTTCAACAGGTCAGATAAGTAAAGACGTCAGCATGCAGGTCAAGCTACTCAAGTCCGTCTATTCAATTTTCTTCAACATCATAATGATAAATAGCCACATAGCCTTTAAGAGCCCACTGCTGAACAGACCAAAGCCCTCTTCTCACATGGGGAAGGTTTGTGTATTAAGTCGTCGAGTACCGGTTTTGTGGACACAATTATAGAACAATAGGTTGCGGTCACCGGTGACCGCTTGGTGTTTGACAGTTTAATCACTACGCTTGCTCAAGGCGTATTGGCGATTTTAAACTTATAATTTGAAATGATAAGCCCAGGCTTTCTCACCATATTTTCCTTTATCGTTTGTCACTGGTTAATAATCTTAGGAAGTAGATATAAATAAGTTATAACTCTGAAAAAGGTTCATTGGTGCTTGCTGTTGGGAGGTTTCGCAACCGCACCCTAATTCCTTAAACCTCAAGTTCTAATGCTTTATTCCAATCATTCATGTGTAGGTGCATAAGTACATAGATGCATAGGTGTTACATAAGTGGCTTTTTTTTAAGGGGGGAAAATCATCGAATGACTGCTCCCGCCTGGGTGAGGCGGGAGGGAGTGTCAGACTCTTACTGACTAAAAACCACCCCGTTCCTTCTCCTGCACGTCGAGCCGGAGCCCCGGTTACCCGTTAGGTTCTCCGCTACTTACATAAGTCGTTAGATTAGTTTCAACATGAAACCCGTTTAGGGCACGGTACATATTACAAGACAAAAGAAAAAAAAGTATTATTTAAGTCAATAAACATTAACATTTTCTTGAATAAATATATTTGCATTTCTTAATTATAAATATATTATTTTTATAGTTTAGGTATGTACTATTAGTTATTTATATATTTCAATTAACTAGTATAACATTACAGTCACAAAACCAAGGCGTTATACATTTCAAATAATTATAAAAGAAGAAATAAACAATTACAAAAACATAAATTTTTATTACCTACAATTTTATTGTCACACAAAATATATTTCTTAATATTAACATTTTTTTATTTATTTTACTTTACCTGCGGGCCGCCACGACAATTTTCCTCAGTTAATAGATTTTCTGTACCTGTGTTGATGAATGTTGATCATAATATTCATTACTTAATTTTTATTATAATTTTTCATCATTGATTTAAGTCTTGTTTTTCCAAAGCAGACATAAATCAAAATCGACCTCGGATAGTCTGTTCACAGCAGTCATGTTTATCACTGGGCTAGACAACGTATTTTCCTTATCTGAGAATTGGACCCACGACCACTAAACAAATAGGATAGTTCAAATATTAGGAAGCGCTCTTAATGACCTTGTTATATAGGCACACACTGTTTTCCGTGCATTTAAATGGGCCAAAATACCGAATCTGACTAGGGTTTAAATACATTAGATCTTATAACAAACCAAATATCTAGTGTATCTACACCTATTTATCATCACGCTTTTTCATCCCTATGTAACAGATGAGCATTTTTTAAAATAAATTTGTAAATCTCTTGAACTTTGCCTAACCAAGGAATTGAATCCGAGACCATCTTAGGCGAAAACTTGTAGGCACTTCAACCAATAGAACACTGTTTGATACGGCTATAACATTTTTATCCATGAACTTAACCTAAACAACGTTAATTAGAGTCTCAATGACTAGTTGGTTTATGCAAATACCTGGCGGGTAAAATACTAATAATACCTACCTCTAAAATAGTAAACATTTGACGTACAGCAAAAAGTTGTGGGGAATTAAGTGTGTTAGCTATAAACAGACGAACTACGAACCCGTCCTTTTTTTAGGTTCACCAATTGTCAAACTTTTTTCGTTTTCCTTATAAACTTTTGACATTGAACTGTTGAATTGAACATTGAATTGCCAAATAAATGTTTCTTCTTTCTTTCTTTCTTGTTCAGTTCGAAAGTTCATAGATCTCAATCAATGTACCTACCATATGTTCTATGATCATGACTAATTTATTTACCCACCGCAGTTTTTTTGAAATAATTTTAATTGAAATAGTTTTAATTTAAGTTTTTGAAATTATATATAGCTAGGTACAGTATTCTTACTAATGCACCTAACTACTGGTGTTTTTTTTTAAAGGGGGATAATCATCGAATGACTGCTCCAGCCTGGGTGAGGCGAGAGGGAGTGTCAGACTCTTACCGACTAAAAAGTAACGGGGTGGCCTGTTCCTTCTCCTGCACGTCGAGCCGGAGCCCCGGTAACCCGTTAGGTTCTCCGCGACTAACTACTGGTGTAAGTCTCTAAATTAATAACTACATGAGTGGAAATGTTGGAATTCGATATAGATACCTAATAGCTATTTAGGTACAATCGTCTCTTTTTGTTTGAATTCGAGACTTATGTGACAAAAACAACGATAGTTTAAAGGTCATTCTTAAAATCCGTGAACTATAAATGCTCTTTGTCTGGTGCTAACTACGTATACCTACATTCACAAATCTTATAAATCGGAGTAAATCAATACCTCGAATTTTATTTCTTTAAACTATAAACTATAAAAATTCAGCTTTGGTATAGACAGACTTGATCAGCAATGAATCTTGTTCTAAATAACACTTAGGTATCAGCGATCAGGCAAACCCGCATTACACGCAAATGAGACCCCACTCAGGAAAAATCAATACGATTGTAGTAAAGCAAGTTATATCCAGTATCTTCGAAAAGGAGCAAATGAACTCTGCCCAACAACGCTGGCTGAGTCAGCTTTACTTGTAAATCACATAACGTATGAAGATTTAAAGTGTGAGATACAAAGGTATCGCTGAAACCGTATTTCTTCAACTGAGTAAGCAAATAACTTTGTGGCCGGTGACAATACTGACGGTCGGGTTGATTCTGAAAAGAATATAGTTACCTAGGTAACTCGGCAACCTTGTTGGTTAAGTGGTGGTAGGTGTAACTGCCGAGCAATGGGTCTCAGAACAATTTCCGTGGGTTGGAACTTGGAATCTGGATTTCGAATTCCAATTGCTGGGTTGAATTCTGAATAGATATTCTGTCCAGTGTGTGATAATAACCTCGCTCTCTTTTAGATAAGACTAAATATGACTGCCTCGTTGGCCGAGTGGTCACAAGTGCTACTGCAGGGCATCGGGTCTTGGGTTCGATACCCGGGTCGGACGAAGTATAACTGGTTTTTTTTTAAATCTCAGTAGTAGCACAGAGCCTGGGATCGTGCCCGGTATATGGCAATGGGCTCACCCCCTATTACATGGGACTCATAACATAAATAGTGAAAAGTGGGTGTTACATTGTATGGTGGCATTAGTTGCCGTTGCCGTTGCCGTTGCCTAAGCGCACCTCTGCCTTTTTTGCCTTTCGGGGATAAAAAAGCGTGATATACGTCGACATAAGTGGTAAAAAATGGATATTAGGTACATTATTTATCTCTAGTCTGTTCAACCCCAGCCTCATCTTTTCATAGAGAAAACAGGCTCTGTTAAATATGTGTAGTATGTAGGTATCAAAGTTTTGCTATAAATAAATCGTTAGATAACTCACGTACCAACATTGTTTTTATAGCGTTAATAGTTATGCAAAAAGTAATGACGAAAATAATACAGTAGGTACTCAGTGCTGAGATGCTCATCTCAATAACTTCACACAATACTATTTTTTATAATGAAACGTTAATGATTGCTTTGAAAAGGCAGGTAGAGGTACTTCCCCAGTCGAATGCTTCACAACACATACATAGATGCCATTATAAAAACTTATATACAGTAAAAAGTATGCTATGTAAATTGTACATAGGTACATAGTAAATAGATGCCCACTGTAGGAACAACTATTTACTTTTGATGGTTGGTTGCCCATCAAGTGATTGTTAGTAACATTACCAATTTGAGATTTTTGATAAACTTTATCTTTTATTTAACACTAGGTTCTGCCAGCGGCTTCGCCCGCGTTCCCAAGAATAAAAGTAGGTAGCCTATGTATTACTCCAGAGCATAATCTACCTCTGTTATAAATTTTATCCCGGTTCCTTCAGCCATTTTGATCGGAGTAACAAACATACACACAAACTCACATATTTTCTCTTTTAGAGGTATAATATCGATTCAAGCTAATTTCAGCCATCGGCCGTACACTTACAGCATAAAGTCCACTGCGGTCTGCGGGCAACCTAACATTCGACAAATTTATAATTGCGGTTGGTACAGTTATTGTGTCTTGGGGTTGAGCCGCACAAATAAGTTTGTTTTGTGTTCTGTATATATTATATACTTTTTCGGGATAAAAAGTGATGTGCCCAGAATATTAAACTACCTACTAAGTTTCATCGTAATAAGACCAGTAGTTTTTGCGTAAACATACAGACAGAGACGAAAAATTTTATGACATTTTTCGGTTCGTTGTCCATCTAGTAGGTAACACCCCCTACTATTTTTTATATTCACAATGTACAGATTTTACACTTCTACAGTTTTATTATATTTACAGATTATCTCATTGTTTGACCTATGCTAGGCGCTGTAGGTGGCCTTTTGTTTAGGAAACAAGATGTTTATACCTAACTAGGTATAAATAAGAAAAACATTCCTTACCCTGGTCATTAAACATCAACTAATTATTAAAGTGCCTACCCGTGTTGTTATTAGAGATGGCAGTAGGTAGGTAAGTAGTAGGTTAGAACCTACCGTCTGGATAAGTATGGTAACAATAGTTAACATAAGTATTCAACTGACAGTTAAACCACCTGCTACCTAGCTCTTACATTACAAGAACCAACACCTGAGGCCTTAGTACGAGTTTGTTTTACGTTTAAAGTAATCGTAACGAGTACGCGTTCGGGGCCCAGATTGGTTGGTTAATTGGAACCGGCCAATCAGAGTGCCAAACGCGTACTCGTTTCGAATACTTTAAACGTAAATCAAACTCGTACTAAGGCCTCTGTAGATATGTTAAGCGACTAGCTGAAGGAGACAATACCTTTGATGTTTCCTCTATACCTATAGATATTGGATCAACATCAATTGTATTGCAGTAAGTAACCTACTGCAACATATTCGATAATTATATTTCATTGTCTGCTGCAGCTACCTTATTCCTATTTAGTTTGACTAGTCAATCAATTGTATGAATTTCAGTAGTAGTAAATTGGCCATAGTTACCTACTTACATAGGTCTGTGTGGCTTTATTCTATACTACTTTAGTTATATTAGATATTCCTAAGAGTTCTACCTACCCCATATGGATAGACACCTAAGTGAAGTAGCTATCTACTTAGGAAGTCAAATTATGAGCTGGACGGTAACAGATCGTTCCTCACTCGCGGGAACGAAGTTACGGATAAAAGATAGTAGAATTTAAATTTGCATCCCGTCTCCCGTCTCTGAAATAAAATATCTAATATTGCGTCATGCAACCCATGCAAATACTCAGTAAGACCCTGATCTGTTTGAGAGATTCAATGGTCCTCTAAGATTGGATTTAAACTTCCGTTATTCTATCTGGCTCAATCTAAAATGCGTTTCTCTTATTTGCAGTTTTTTCTAATTTCCTCAGTGCTGAGCAAGAGCTGAATGAGAGAGGCCAGACCGCATCGCCGTTCAGAATCCGCAATGAGGTGAACAATGGATCATCCGGATATTGCCTGTCAACCGAGCTACCTACACGCGCTGCGCTAAACGATACTAGGTCGACCGCCGGACCGAGGTAAAATGTTTCCATAAAACATGAAGCTAATACAAAGAGTGTTTGATGTGTACCTACTTACTCTCTTTCGCTCTCTCTCTCTCTCTTTATTCCCTTTTTAAAATAATAGGTCAACCTTTCATATGTGTTAATATACCTAATCACTGAAGAGTAAAAAGATTTCTTTACATTTCGGATTGGTTGAGGCTTACAATATACCATCTGTGTGCACATGGTTATATGATATTTACCTCCCCAAATATTTGGCTTCTGTCATATCCAAAGAAAGTGCGACGACGAGAAAATATTTTATTTATGTATCGGTATCGAGATGTTATAAAGGTTGACAAAAATAAATGATCCACAAAGCGTTGAGGACAATTCTAGAGGGAAGGGTCACACAAAACGCGTGAAGAATTCACAATGAACAAGGTCGAATATTTATCATCCGTTCAGCTATCAGCGATTAGATTGCTTCGCACAAATACGTGCCTATTCTATAAATGTGTATTGTACAGCGAAATTATTTCGTTGCTTATTTCCGCTGGGGACTAAGGTATTTCAGTATGCCTAACTTACCCACCTTTTGTTTAGGGGCATCTCACCGCATTCAACTGTCGTCAACAGTCTTCTATTCAACATCTAAATAGGGTACCCAAAACACACAAAGTAACACGTAGCCGCAGGTTTTCTAACACAAATCAGATAAGTAGTTAGGTCCATCCCTTGGGACACTTAGGTACTAGGGACTTAGAAACGTTGTACCCACATTTCACGTATAAGTTGGAGTATATTTTAAATGTAATTCAGAACCTGTAGTTTGATTTCATTAATTACGTTCATAAAATATAATGTAACACCGAGAACTTCTTTTATGAAACGTTTCCATTCATACGGAAACACAAGATAGCTAAGTTGTTACTAAATATCTATTGAAATATAATTAATTCCTCATACCAAAGTGCCTATTTCTTACTGTTTATTTGCAACTAGTGTACCTAACACCTAAGTAAATTTTTATTATTGATTTTACTACTAAAAAACATTGATTTACTATCTATAAAATAGGCGATAGAAGTTAATATGTTACACAAATCATAACTTAGTGCTGTGGGGTGGTAACAATCTAGGAAACTGAACAAGGCCGTAGCGACCGCGGAATAAATGAATCAGTTTTAACAATACGCAAATAACAGTAGTCAACAAATATTCAATCTAACCAAAATACACCACAAAGGGTTTTTTGTATGACACATCTGCAAACGCCAAGCGGTTTATACATACAACATATGTAAGTACATTAGAAAAAGTAATTACTCGCCTCGGGAAGTTGATGTTTAAAAAACACCTATTTGTGTGTTTGTGTATGGACTGGGAAATTGCAGAAATTGCTCTAGCCTTTCGTCGTAGGTCTTCGTCGTAGAACGTCATAGGTAGGTCCGAGTTCTAGTCTAGAGATTTAGTTTAGAGACCGAATATTGTGCACAAGATTTCTTACCACAAGACTGCCTCGGTGGCCGAGTGGTCGCAAGTGCGACTGCCGGGCAAGGGGTCTCGGGTTCGATTCCCGGGTCGGGCAAAGTATTAGTGGGTTTTTAAAAAAATCTCAGTAGTAGCACGGAGTCTGGAAATGTGCCCGGTATATGGCAATAGGCTCACCCCCTATTACATGGGACTCATAACATAAATTGTGAAAAGTGGGTGTTACTTCTATGTGCACCTCTGCCTACCCCTTCGGGGATAAAAGGCGTGATGTTATGTTATGTTATGTTATTTCTTACCCTAGAATTGAAGCCGTGGTCCCGTACTTGGTGCGGTTGCACATTATAACCAAAGAGCAAGATATTTAAAAAACACAACAACATCACGCCTTTTAACCCCGTAGGGGTAGGCAGAGGTGTACATTATGCCACTGTACAATGTAACACCCACTTTTCACTATTTACGTTATGAGTCCCATGTAATAGGGGGTGAGCCTTTTGCTATATACCGGGCACAATTCCAGCCTCCGTGCTACTACTGAGAATTTTTTAAAAACCCAGTAATACTTTGCCCGACCCAGGAATCGAAACCGAGACCCCTTGCCCGGCAGTCGCACTTGCGACCACTCGGCCAACGAGGCAGACCGGCAGACGATATTTAAAAAAGTATTTATATTACCCTTTTTCTTTACAGCGGTTTCGGTACCGTGGCTCCCGCTTGAAACAAGAGTAGGAACGGAGGGATTTTCAGCTGTCCTGGGTAGTTTAATTTCGATATAATTCTTATTCATTGAGTCTAATAAATTGTAACGGGTAATACTTAAATAGTGTAAAATGAAACATCATATAATATTAACTTATTTATTAAACAATAAGGCTTACAATAGAATAGTAAATTGAGTTTTATGTTATCAAAACTTAATTTAAATCACAGTTCATGGCACATTTTAGTTTATAATCACAAGAAAGGTCCCCACCCTATGTACATTTGACATAAGTTGATTATACTGGTCGCTTCCACGATCAAATGTTCCACTTGACCTTCGGGAGACAAGGACAGCGACAGTTGCTTGTTCTTTGTTCTCACCTTTGAAATAATAAAACATATTTTGTAAATATGTAGGTTAAAAAGAGACGTTGATTTCTGAGACACCCTAGTGTACATTCATGCTGGTACATTAAAATGAAACAATGTATGTACTAATTTCGATTGATTGCTAGATAAAATAATAATAACCAAACCACGTACATGATTGACAGCTGTAATTTCAGAGTAAAACAATGCTTCAGTACATTAAACATAATTATTCTTATAATGATCATTCAGCACGTGTGCGAAATTATTTACTTTGAGTTATTGTGATGAAAGATTAGTCATAGATCGCTGTAAAAGAGTGTTTCAATACACAATCTCTACATAAAATAAAGTCATAAACCGTATTAGTCATACAATTTCACAATCGAGAAAGGCGGGTTAGTCTTTACTCATCTATCAGATAGAATACTAAACAACTGACTAAAAAATAAATACTAATTTTCTCACACTGAACTATCGTTTCCAAAGTAAAGTTGACCCTATGATTTCTTTACAGAAAGATAATGAAATTCGAGTTCCTTACCATTCCATTAAGCCTCTGCTTGATATGTAGTAGATGTTGCATCGCCTGTTCATTGGTCCTCTCGCCGCAGTCCATCTGCCGTACTTTACCCCACGATACAAGGGGGTCGTACACAAACGGCTCAATGACAGACATTAACGCTGCAGTTTGGGCGCGTAGAGCTCGCATTACTGCTTCGCAACTTTTCCTGCGTAAAATTAATGTTGCATTTTAATTCTATTTTATTTTATGCATTGTTATGAGTGGACCCTGCTCAATGTGAATAGACGTCGCGGTAGGCCCAAAAGGAGATGGCGGGACGAACTGGAAATCTATGACAAAGATTGGCCGGAAAAAGATTTACATGCCTGCAACGGGACAATCATAGCTGGAAATAAATAAATAAAAATAATTTTGTTGTTGTGAATATAATTTTCGTATTTGAGAATATTTCATTTGTTCTGAATATGTGATTGGTTGTAATACTTTTTACAGCTAAATTAGACCACGATTAGTATACAAAAAACAACCAGTAGAAGAGCTTATAAACATTGTGTGTACAATTTAAATCATAAATCATACAAAAACAGTTGTCATCTTGTACTATTAACAATTAGGTACACACACAATCATAGTTGCATTATCTTCACACAATGATATATTTTTATAAAGAATATTTTTTACTCAGCAAACAGCATAACAGCAAATGTAATCACATAATTGCTGTACCAAATGACTAAAACTCGTCATTTTCTAGTTGAACCTATTTAAAAGAGATCCAGGCTAAACTAAAAATATCACAACTGTTATATTTCATTTAAGTACTGTAAAGCGTCAGGTACTCAATACACAAAGTAGAGACAAAATAATATATAAAAATAGTTAAAATATTGAGATAACCATCTTAAAACCCAATACTAAGATTACTTCTAGATTGTTTATTAAAAACAATTAGCAGATAACAAGTCATTGACTTTGAAGTCCATTAATAATCTTCAAACGGATTGTTAATATGGCCCCATGTACTGGTACAAGTAAGGTTTTCCTGTGATAAAATGTCTGTCTATAAATACTCTGCACAATAACACAATATAACAAAATAATCATATTTAGTACCGTCTAATGTTCTTAATAAGATGCAAAAAATCTAGCCAAATATCACCACAAAAAATATCAAAAGTCAATATTCTTTTTTATTCTCTTTAAAAAATGTTGCCCCACACTAAGATTTTCTCCTGTGTGCATTTACAAACATACAAGTTCTCATACACATATAGCTTTCTACTAAATTTGGTTATTTAGGAGTGAAGTATAGACTATAATCCTTTTAACTGCTTTCCAGTGACTATCATCGTAGCTATCCAAATATTTACTCACTAAGCTGGCACCATACATAATGTCTGGTCTACTTACAATAGCAATACCCAGACCCGGAACAACAATTTATGAATCACACAGAGAATTGCTCCATGCAGGAATCGAGCCCGCGACACGTTGCACGGCAGCCGGTTGCCCAGTCACCGCACCAACGCGCCGTCAAAGCAAAATACTAGTATCAAAAGGCTACGCATATTCTGTAAGGGATTTTTTATCGTCTATCTATAATAGAAAAGGTTACATCATTTGCTTTTTTTCCTAGTATCGTCTCGGCAAAAAGTTACAAGCAAAAAACCTTATGTTGTTGTGTTGACTGAAAAGTGAACTTGCAGCGCAAGTAAATGTTATTAGTTTAACTACCTATTCTATTTTATTGGATAAAATAAAACTAGTCCGCAAGGATTGTTTAAAAGAAGTAAGAAAACTACCTAACAGTAAACCAGATTCACTGGTTTACTGCAGACCACACCAGATTCACACCTACTTTTCCTAATATGTTATATGTCAGATACAATGTGAGCGAACCCATTACCATTATTTATAGTGCATTGGAGACGTTTATAAACTTAATTCTGATTGAATTTTATTTTCTTTTTCTTTACAGAAACTAAATACCGATCCAGGTACATAAATTGGGCATGAAATGGTGAAGTTCCAATTAAAAATTACCTAAAGGTCAGAAAAGAACAATTATTATTATTATTATTATTCACTCACCTGTACATGCCCTCATGTTTGAGAGGTCCCATAGCCGCCTCCATATTGTGTGTGAGTCGGAAAGGAACCCTTTCCGGCCACTCGAACGCCTCGCCCTTGTTGAACAGGCAATTAAAGTCCACATGCACTGTGTCGCCGTTTGTTGAGTCAAACGATATGTTTTCTCCGTGTCTATCGCCTAGACCTAGTAAAAGAAATAGGATTATTATTTTTTTCATACATATAGCAACACGCTATAAATGATTATGAACAACTTACCCAAAATATATCCAACCATTGACATGACAGCAGTAGTTCTGATGTATGCAGATCTTGCCTGATACCTGTTGAAAATAACCATAATTTTAACCCATCTCAAATTATTTTTAATATTTTTTCTAAACACTGCTAAAGTTGGAATCATATTTACCATCCATAAGGATCGGAGAACACTCTTCGGAACCACTCTTGGAAGACAGGGGGGTGACGAGGTAGTAACTGTTGTTCATAGATACGTCTCTTCTTCTCAACCGGGTCTTTGTTCGCGCACATCATTTCTTTCAACTCTCGATTGCTTGTGTGAATACCTAAGAAGAAAAAACTCATCATTGTACATTATTTGTCATTGCGTATTTTGGTACAAGTTTATATTTCTTACCTTTCTGCTTATAAATATGCATCAATATAGGCCTCAGTCCCACTAAATTCGGTACCCATTCAATAAGCCCGCATTCCTCATTCAAAGGCAGGACGCTGTAAGTTCGTATGTACAGTCGTCGCCGTCGCGTCTCCGGCGCATCTTGCAAGAAACGATTCACTACTCCGTTGAATTCCATTAAACGATAGTCCTTTCGAAGATCGTCGCGTGGTTTCAACATTATTATGTAGGATTTGCCATCGGAACCTGAAAGAAAAATAAAAATTTAAGAAAAAATTTGAAGTTTTTTGCCCACCGGTATTTGAATTCTATTTTTGGATTTTATTACAATTTGTATAATATAAAGGTAATTTCTACCTTTTAATGTCACTTTTCTAGGTTTCTGCAGAGAAGGCAGTATACTAATCTGCTCTTCTATGCCAGCGATGTACACCGGTGGCTCCGTGGGTATGTTGAAGTCGATACGTTCTTGCCGCGCCGCCTTGGAGGGCAGCACGATCTTGCAGAACTCTTGGAACGGCATCATCACGTGACTGAAGCTGTCAGTCGCAAGAAGACGGGGAAGCGATCTGACTAGAGTAGATACCGTGGTCGTCTGCAAATGTGAAGAATAAAATCCTTTATTGTAAAGTGATTATTCTCATCACAGAATTGTCTTATTTGCATTTATAACGTAAAGACGCTATCATGCCTTTGATCCCCAAGAACGATGAAAGAAAAACATTATTTACTTTGACTGTTTACCATCAAAGTGCAGTCCTAAAGCAGTAACTAGGGCTCTATAACTACGTCCAATGTCTAACATTTTAGAAATATGACAAAATATGTGCAATACGCAACAAATGTAGGTACGCTGTGTATATCTTTGCCTGAATTGAAGGAAAACATAAGCTTCACTTTTTTTATATGTAGTATGGAATATTTTTATTCCAAATCCAGTTTAGAGTTGCCATACCAAATATTATATTTCACATGTTACGTTTGAGTTCATGTTATTCTTTGCTTTAAAGGCGTTAACATATTAAAACGAGTATTACGCACTAGACGTAAATAAGGTGTTTTATTTGCATTATTATTTGACACAATCGTGATAAAACAAACAGTACGAACATTCCGACTATGAGGCTTCGTCATAGATCAACATTATGAGGTGTTCGTTAGCATGTTTCGAAGTATAATGTAAACAGTAATGAGACTGGAATTCCCGTAACTACGTATTTATATCAAATAGCTTGAAGTCTTTGTTCTCTATTTTGAATCTAGAGAATTTAATCTTTTTTCCTTTCACTAACCGGATTTTGAGATATAACGTTCCATCATTAATGCAACGTCACCAGTAACCACAATAAACAAATATTTATGAAGATGCGTAATTTCGTTAAACGAAAATACTAGTAATCTTATCAAAATCTATTAATTACTGTAATCTGTATCTGTGATATGCATTAAGATTGTATAATATGTCATGTTTAGTCGCCCTGTGTGGCAACGTGGGCACTCTATCGTACATTAGATATAATTGATTCATATCGGAAAGGACAGTTAGGTTGGGTAATAATGTAAACTAAGTAAATATTGATTTTGTAACCTTGAGTGTCGTACACGATTCATATATGGTAAATGTTGTGTTTATGGTGAATGAAGGTTTTAGGTAGTCACTATTCTTGATTTCGCAAATTTTTATAGTATCTTCAAAAACAATACAGTTAAATTGGCAACAGGGCACGTTTTAGGCATCATGTTTTTTGCTAGAAAGCAATAAACATGATTCAACTAAACTTCAATCAGACTTCTTTCATAACAAAAAAACATGAACTTTCTTATTGTTGTTTTGACACGCTTATGAAAGTTTTATTACTTTTAAAACATGAATGTCTTACCAGTGAGCTTCCAGCGATTGGCTTGTTGCACAGTTCAATCAGTTTTTCAGCTAGCTGTGTAAAATCACCGATGAGTTTTAAAAGACGTGGTTCCTTGAGCCTGGGGTCTGCGAAGACATCGGCGCAGCGCTTGATACGTTGCGCGTAGCTGGACTTCATCACACTCATCATCATCCATAGGGTATGTTGAGGGTATGCTACTATCAGCTTTACTAATATCGCTTTTAGTTGTAGATATACCTGTAAAGTTAATAGTCTTTAATGTTTTGTAAGTTCAATTTTTAAACAAGTTGTGAATATATATTTGTCTTTCTCGTCACGTTTGACGAAACTGATCACCAAACTGTTTATACGGAATCTGGTGATTCCGCTGTTATAATTGAAATTATCAAC
Organism: Spodoptera picta; assembly: GCA_038387885.1. Lineage (NCBI taxonomy): Eukaryota > Metazoa > Arthropoda > Insecta > Lepidoptera > Noctuidae > Spodoptera > Spodoptera picta. The sequence goes on from JAZHFQ010000328.1 coordinate 302,197, forward strand.
CAGACACAATCTATATGCTTTTTAAGAGAAATTCAATAGAATGTCAAAAGTCTATAGCAATTCGAAGATTTTGGTTTGAGATTAGTAATTAAGAATTTGGTCAAAGTCAAAGGCATTTATTTCAATTTAACCATAAATTGGTACTTTTGAAACGTCAACAAATACAAAATAAATAATAGTCTGTCAGTCAGTCCGTCAGTGAAGCTAGGTGAAGCTAGGTGCTCATTCCAAAATGTAGATTCGAATGGAGAAGAACGAGCAAGAAACTCCATTCGTTACTCTTTTTAAAAAAGTATGTACAATTTGTCTTATCGATCGATCGGTTTTAAGCGCGATTACCTTCAATAAATGAAATGTATTTTACCTCTTTTACGGGATGACAGATTCTCGATACGATCTGCGAGAACGCCGTCAGATAGAGATACAGGGGCAACCTCTCAGAGTAAGTCTTGATGATCTCTGTCATTTGTGCCAGCACTTGGTGCGCGCTTGTGTCTGTAGATGTTACTTCAACGTCCAACCTGCAATCATGAAGAACGTGAGTGGTTTGTAAGTGATCACATTCGACATGTCACTATGTCTTTTTTAAACATAGTACATTATGTCGTACATATTTTTTTAACAATGCGTTCGATGTCTATTAGTAAAAATTGCCAGCCACCCATGGCGTTGTGCGTGGACAACTTTAGAATATATTAAGTAAAAAAATCCAGATTTATTCAGTCAATTTACACACCATATAGACAACATCCGAGGCATACTCTGGTATAAGTACTTGTGTCCATACTGAAGAGCTTTCCCGTAACTGTTGAGTGCGTACAGACGTCGCGACCAAGTTGTACTTATATTCGTGCCTTCGCCACAACTCACTTTCTCGTAATATGCTCCCAGACATACCTAGTGAAATAAAAGGAATAATCAACTTTATAATCATACATAACTACATAACTTCACACCTTTTATCCCCGTAGGGGTAGGCAGAGGTGAACATTATGCCACTATACAATGTACCACCCATTTTTCACTATTTATGTTATGAGTCCAATGTAATAGGGGGTGAGCCGATCGCCATATACCGGGCACAATTCCAGACTCCGTGCTACTACTGAGATTTTTTTAAAAACCCAGTAATACTTTGCCCGACCCAGGAATTGAACCCGAGACTCCTTGCACGGCAGTCGCACTTGCGACCACTCGGCCAACGCCTCGTTGGTCAGTAGATTAGTACATTTTTTTTTCTGTAACTTTACCATACTATTACTATTTAAATATTACTTTAAAATGCGTAGAAATAGTATGTCTCACATACCAAACTCTTCTCCCATTGTTTGAAAACTTCCACGGACTCCTTGTAATACCCAATATTAACGTCCACGTCGACATTGGTAGTCTCGTCGTTGTATTTTGCTATCAATAATTTAGCTTTGGCACACGTTTTTCTGGAAAACAGAAAGATGAAAAGAAAATAAGTTAAAATGCTTGTTTTTTTTTCCACAATAACAACTCCTAAATGTGATATTATTTAGTTTCCTTTTTTGTCTTTAGCATGAAAAATTGTCACAATGCACCTTCCCGTAGGGAAAATAAGACTGGCGGTTGCAAGTCACCCAAGTGTATGTAAGATGCCAGTGACATCGCTCGGTCGCTGCGCCCGCCGCATTGCAGCTGACCTCCTACACAAACGCAGATGCAGTTCAGTTTCCTCGCTACTACTAATAGCTTTAATGTAACTATATCTACTCCTGTCTACTTCCAATAACAACTTGCCGTTGGTAGGTTTCGAGAGGGACATACCTCTGATCATTATTGAGTTGTTCCAACATAGGGTATGTGTCGTCCAGTCCGCGACGTAGCGTGGTGAAGGCATGCTCATGTTGTCCGCGTGCCCAGTACATCTTAGACTTCTCTATGAACAACTCCTCCGGCTGATACTCTTCTGCGTTTAACACGTACATGTACGACTGAAATTGTAATTATGAACTAATAAAAAAATATATTTTACAAACTATGTATGATAATAACATTAACTTCCAGAACTGGGCAAAACTAAGTGAATACGTAATAATAATGAAACAAAAATAATTGTACCTGTTGGAAGATGCCAGCCTTCCTGGCGTGTTTCGCGCTTTGTAGCCAGAGGTCTCCGATGCACGCCTTCAGGCGACTTGCCGTCACAGGGTGTGTCGGTTCCAAAAGTTGCTGAAATTAAAATTACATTATTTTAGCAACAATACTTGGTATATCATGCGATTAATATCAACAATATGAGATACATGTGATTTTCGAGTCAGCCTATTAATACTACGGACTATTTTACTGAGAATATGATAATCTAATCTCTCAGACAGCAGTTCCCATTTATTGGCCAAGATAAATGAAATCTGGTCAACGGGAAAGTTAGATTCAACAATTTCATTTTCATTAAATAACCAAAAAGAAGTGTAGTAAATTTTTGACAACTATTTAAACACCCAACAGGATAAATTTAGTCCGGACACAAAGGCGAAGAAAAATGAACCTGTGTCTGTTGCAGTAGGATCCTCCTGAGCCGCAGCAGGGGCTCGACGGCGCGCACGTGGGTCTGGCCCGCGGCCAGCCGCAGTCTCCACGCGCCCAGCGCCTGCCGCAACGACTCGCTGCTCGCGCGGTCGCCGTCTCTTAGCTCCTTCAACCTACAATTCATTACACATCATGATTACAAAGTAACAATTTGGAAGAGGCTGTACAAAATTGCTGAATACAGTAATTTAATTACTGTTGTGTATTTAAAACCCTTATTGATAATATAACTTTAATTTATTTATTTACGCTCCATGCACATAGTGCACATTAATGCCGCAATTATCTAGTAAAATTTCTCTTTCGCTAATAGATAGGTACCAATAGATACAAAAGATCAGTTGTGAATAATGTCCGAAATTAATAATCGAGTTTAATGAAAAACTGGGTCGACAAGAGGTTTTGACAGAAACACCATATTCTTAGGGTAAAAATATTGTAATGACCAAATAAGAAACTTACCTTTGCAACAACTCTTCAGCATGACTAGTCTCAGTAATGATATGTAGACCAAGCACACTCTGGTACCCACTTCTCAATGCATTCTCGCCTTTGCTCTCAGCGTCCATCTGAGCTAGTAGTCTACTTGTAGTCTCCTTACAAGATATCAGGAAGGCATCGTGGTCTTGTTGACGGTAGGCTAACAAAGTACGGCCCATTAACAGACCCCAATTTTCTTTTGATGGTGGCTGGAAGTAAATAAAAATACTATAAATATCCGATTCTTGATTGAACGTAATATAAGGTACACATGCAAAATAATAAAAGAAAAGCGTGGTTCGTACTAGAAACAACAATCTGTAGAGCACACAGAGTTTATATCCAAACGGGTAACGAATCCGGAACGCAAAGTGCGGCAATTGCGGTAGTACATTAACGAATTGCATTTTTAATACATGTTATGTAAATGTTAATTGGGACAGTAATTGTTTTTTTACGGAATAGGAGGCAAACGAGCAGACGAATCTCCTGATGGTAAGCGATCAGCGCCCATGGACGAGGCCGAGCAACATCAGAGGAGTCACAGGTGCTTTGCCGGCCTTTCATGTGATAATACTAAAGTACATAATATATTAATATATAAATTAATAGTGTACTTACAACAGGTTTCTTGCAAAGCTCGTCGAGTTCATCGAATCGGCCGAGGCGCCACAGAGGTTCAGCTGAGAGCTCACTCATACTGTCTTCGTAATCATGTTTGCTTAGTAACCGGTACGCAGTGAAAGGCTGGTCCAGCCCAAGGTAACAGTCGATCATGCTCTGAAATAAGATTGTTTTATTAGCAGCCGGAAAAATCTGTGACTACGTCTTCGAATATTGTCAGGCATCAATGTTGTTGTTTATAAAAAACAAATATAAACTTTTTATTAGTTTTCAAATATAAAATAACCGTTTCATTAATCTAGTTACAAGTTCAAAAATTTTAGGCGAATATTAGCAGATTCCAATGTTGTAAATATATGTCAAATCGTCATGGTATCGTCTCATAGATAGAACAGATAACACCATATTTTAACACTCATGTATAATTTTAAAAAGGTTTAGTACCTACCTGCAAGCTATGTCTATCTAACTGGCCTTCTTGAGCCAATCGTTCGTAGCATAGAGCAGCATCTTGCAACCGTCCTGTTACTACTTGCGCGAGGATCAACTCCTTTAACGAAGGCTCTGATCTTTTCATTGATAAGATACCTGCAATAATATACTAAGAAATATAACTTAAGAAAATGTAAAGAATGTATCACGATACAATAAATATAAATGTAAAATATACTCAGAGTATTAAACAAACTTACTAATAAAGTAATAACTAGTTGTACTATCCTTATTTTAACGAGCTATGTAAATGTATTGATGAATTGACATGATTACAAACACTATAAATGACGAATTCACCACGAATTTCAATGTGTTAAAACTAGAAAATAAGTCGTTGGTATGTAGGTATGATAAGTAAACAATTTGAATCGATAAGCATAAGAGAGCTTCTTTCAGAAAAAATATTATAGTTGTTAGAATAAAGAAACAAATTATTGTTACCTGCCACGGAATCCGGTTCATCTAATAGTGCGTATATCTCAGCTAGGAACGGCAGTTGTTCCTGCATCTTGTCCTTCCTCTCGTCCATGTACAATTCAAGGTATTGCAGGGCTCGCTGCAACTCGCCACAGGCGAAGTTCCCGCGAGCTATCACTAACTTGTCGAATTTGTCCAGGAATGAGCATATTGCTCTGTAAAAACAAGTTAGGAATATTTAAAATTAATAAAGAGCTTATGATTTGAATAAATTAATTTATTGATGGTAGAAATCGAAACTAACCTGGTATTTTGAAATCGAAAAGACCAATAACAACACCTTTCGACCTAAATTAATTATTGTTTTTCGGCTTACTCACGTAATTATTTAATTAGGAACTCGACTAGTTTCAAGCCACTCTAGATGCTCATATCCATGAGTAGCTTTCCGCGACACACGACTTGACGACTGTCGGGCTGCTACAACCTTATACCTCAAATCATTTCGTAAGCCAAAAAACACAATTAATTTAGTATGTCTCACGAAAGTTATAATATAAACCTTTCGACCTGTACTCACATAAATACCTATTACAATTATTTACTAACTCCGGAATTATTATCTAATATCAATAATTTAAGTTAAAACTTACTTGTAATTCTCATTCTCCCTGGGTCGTTGTTTTGAATGGCACCATTCTAGAAGCCATCTATTCAAGAAGTCTAGAAGTGTGTAAATTGTCTTACTGCACTTACTCTGTAAACAAACAAATACGTAATCTTCATCAATATAATCAACATAATAATTTATTTGTAAATAGGTACTCCCCTTACATTTTGGTTTTTTAAATTACAAAATTAAAGTAAAATTATGATACAATATTAACCAGATAATAATCATATCATTATAGTTAAAACAATGGACAGAAAAATAAGAAGACTAGTACTACTAATATTTGGACTTAGATGGACCAAATAACATGACTAATACTAATCAATGTAATTCAAATCTTTTCTTTATCTTTCTTGCGAGGGAAGCAGAGGCGATGCAATACACAGTTTTAGTTCCTCATGAGGCCCAGGCTTACATAACTACCAGGGATTATGAGATTAATGTTAGAAAGTTCATTATATCTACCTGGTTCCCTTCTTCTGTTTGAACAGAGTTGATGGTCGGTGTCATTCTGATATGTCGCAGCATTTTATATCTACTCCTTTCTATTGTCACTGAATTCTCCACATCGAAGTTTTCTAATCCTAAAAACACCAAAATTACGCATATTATGAACTACTAAAAAGAAAATAAATGGTACGGATTCCTTGCAAAATAATTAGTTTGTTCGTTCGAACGCGCTATTGTCAAGAACTACTTGGTGAAATTATTGGATCGTCCATTTATCGAAGAAAAGTACATAAATTCTTACCAATAACAGCTAATATTTCTTCCTGTATGTATTGCGAGTTATTCTTCGACTTGACAGCATGTAACAGCACGTAAGGTAGGAACAAGAACAAAGTTCTGACATCTCGCCGCATACTAGGGTGTACTGTTCGCAGGAGTTCCCGAATACTTTCCGATTCTATCAGAGGAATCAGTTGCCCTGCCCAGCTAGAACAAATAATGAACCTTTTTGTAACAACCACATGATTGGTTGAAGAATTAGAAGAGATATACAAACTAGCACTTATTTCAGTGTCTAAGATTTACTGTTCAACTTCATTTAACAAGTCGATGTATCTATACCTACTTAGATAAAGAAAAATGTTTCTAAAGAACTTACTTATGAGCCCATTCTAAAAATGTAGTTGCGTAAGTAGATCCGAATAAGGGATGTGCTTTTTTCGGCTGAGACGGATACGCCAGCGTGTATCTGAAAATAAATTAATATGAATAAAAAAACATACACATAAAAAAACGGAATACATTCAGCTTCTAAGGTCGTAGGTAGACTGTACACTGAGGTGTCAAGCATGATTTTATAGGCTTCTAGTTGAAATTATTTTCGATTTATGGTACATTTGTGTTTGAGTTTTGACGCACGTAATTGTTGCTGTATTAATTTTTAATCCATAGTCACGAAAACCAAATATTTATGCGTGAACACTACCACTCCATTTACTATTCTAAGATAAAGATTATGATAATCACCTGGAACTCAATAAAGGATGCATTATCTGATGCATATGTTCAGGGAAACTGTCCCACACATCTTTCTTGCTACCGGTTGGCGAAATGTCATAAATTTTCAATATCTCTTGAATCGTTAGAGCATAGCAATCCATATTCTGCAATCAATGAAAACCACGTAGTTTAGAAAAGGGTAATATGATCCCAATGATATTTCTAATAGACGACGCAAACTATGCACGAATTTTGTAGCATTATTGTAAGCACTCAAAGCACTGGTTTCCTTGTTTAAACTGTCAAATACCAAGCGGTCACCGGTGACCGCAACCTATTGTTCTATAATTGTGTCTGCAAAACCGGTACTCGACGAGTTAAAGGACCTTCAAGCATCAAAACACAACAAGCAATCAAAAACATCTATCAATAGCAATCTACACATGTTTACAATAAAACTTACCATAGTATCCTTTTCATATTGAAATGCTCTCGACAGTTCAACAAGAGCAGTGGCGGCGAAGCAGTCATCTCCAATAGAGAAGGCGAAGGGCGACCTATCAGGCTGCACGTACTGACGTGGCAGGTGTCCCGCCTCTATAGCTCCTAGCTGACCGAGGCAGGCACCACTTGATAAACTTACTTTAGGATCTGAGTCTTTGCAGCCTGAAATGTAATTATTAATTTTTAACATAAATATGATGTAATTGTTTAGAATAAAATACGTAAGAATCGTGTAAATCTTTCTTACAATTAGAATTATAAAAGGTGAAAGTAAATACGCAATGTTTTGAATGCCAATCTAAACTAATTCATTCTATTACATTTAAAAAAAAACGGAAGATAGTTTAAGAGAAATAGAGGAATTGCAATGTAAACTACAATCATTGAATTAATACATACCCGCCAACAATGAATCTATCAACTCGACAATGACTGGATCTATGTTTTTACCGCCAAATATAGCTTTATGTATCTCAGATCTATTGCTTTTCAATAATTTGTCGAGATGGGAAAAAGCATACGCCTTAATACTGGGTATGTCGTGGTTCAAATGTTGTAAATACCACTTGATCTTGTCCAGGAAACTATCAGGCTGAGTTCTCTTTACATGTCGCTTAATAACCATCTTTATTCTATCAGATATATTCGTATCTTCCAAGAAGAACAAATCCGATATATGAGAACTAAGCAGATTCTCATTATTTAACACCAGATACTGAAATATTTTGTTTATTTCATGAGGCGCATATTCCAGCTGTTGTAAAAGCGACACTGCTAAATTAGACATTAGTGGCCCTAAAGAAATTGTATCAATATTATGTATGAAGGCACTCCATGCCTCCGCTAATATTTTTGGGAATTCCTTCGCCAATTGCAAAGCAGATCTTAAGGTAGCCAGCACCTTAAATCTTAATGGTGTCAAGTATTTAACTCCCATCAGTTGCATTATATCGGGGAAACTCTTTAATGCTTTTCTTTTCACTGATATTGCTACCTTAGCATTAACCAGTTTATGATCAAAATAAGCTAGAACACCCAAAAACTTTGGGTTCAAAAAATCCGCAATTTGCGAAGTACTCATTGTCATACTTCCAGTTGGTGTCGACACATCAGGGTCGTGGCAAGCCAAGTATCGACATGCATTCAACACTTTTTCAGAATCACAACAATACTGTAGCAGGAATTCCGTCAATATCACTCTGAAATGTCTTTTTATCAAACTCAGTACTGACGTCTTGGTCAGTCTTCCAATAATGTCCATACATTTCTTCTCAACTTCCTTCGATTCGTTCAAATAAACGTGAACGTAGATATGAGGAAATCTCTCAATTAAAAAGTCGGAAACTGAACATTGTACCAGAGAAGCAATTTCCTCAATCATGGATGGAACTTCTTTTATGGTCACAGAGTAAGGCATCAAGTAGGGTAAAAAATGATGCACATCTTTGGAAATGAAGTCTCTGTAACCAACAAACCCGAAAGCCCTGACGACTTTGAGAAGTGATATCGCAAAGTCTTTCCCACTGTACAAACTACATTCCACAAACAGTTTACAGTAGTCCTTCTTATAGCGGTGGTAGACTTGATTAGGCGTGTACCCATGTACTTCGCACACATCTCTTAGACTCACCACAGCCTTAGGCCCAAGACAACATTGTGGATGCATTATAAAATAAACAAAAAGTTTTGTTACAGGTAAAACTACTTTCTCATTTGAACACAATCCAAATTCTTTTATGAGGTTCAAAGTGTTGGTCTGTTGAGAGTAATCATTGTTTTCCAAACTGTTTCGAGTTGACTTTACTAACACATTGACACATAAACTGTAAGCGGAATCTTTGTGAGCATACCATTCGGGATCTTCTTCTGCCTAAAAAAATTACAATTTAAAGATATATTACGATAAAAGTGATACAGACAATTACTTACAATATGAATAATCATATAGTTAACTTACCACATTATCTTCGACAAAAGGGGTGAAACACTTCAAAACCTGATGACTGTTTTTTTCATTCAACAGATCAGTCGAAGCTCCATAGTTCAGCACATAGTAATGATGACAGAGCCTAGCAAACAGGTCCCAGTAGCCACTGTTTTCCAGGTCTACATACTGCTTGCAGTTCAAGAACTTCACAAATAAACTTTTAAGACTTGTAATAGTGGCGTGCTGACTTGGAGTATAGCCATTACTCTCTGAATATATCACACATTTATTTTGATTTATTTTACTCAAATAATCCTCTGAATATCTATTTTTATCTATGTGGTGGCATTTGGAACATATTAATAACAGGTCTATAATACTGTTTGTGAATATAGAATGGCCAATACAGTTTTTTGGTACAGAAATGACAATTTCATAAGTTCCTAATGACATGCAAGCTATAGCTGATATGACCTCTGTTACTTCTTTCTGAATCTCCTGGTCTTTTGTCAAAAATGCAGGCATTAACAAGTCCCCTATTAATTTACTTGAAGATAATATGCTATTCACCATTAATAGTGGACATAATGATAACATAATGATAACGTGCTTGTAATTATGGACAGTTTTATTTTTCAGAAAACCACCAATTAAATTAGAAATAATTCTGTTCCACATGTCACTAGACTTGCCTTTCAGAACAAGTCTAACAATCAAGATGTATTTCAGAATTATTATTTTAACACCATCATTAAATCCGAAATTATGTTCAGAGAACTGTGGAGAGCTTTGCAAACACAAAAGTTGAAGAATTATGTTACAATCCTCTCTTGATGGTGCAGGGTGGAGGACCATAGTACTTAGAAGTATGTCCATGTATAGTCTGGTGCAGTTACTATCTCCTAAAATAATGCTCTTATTAAATCCAATAAGCTTCTGTAATGATCCCCAAATCACATATATTTCTTCTTCCGATATTACTTTGGTCCTTTCTTGCAGTTTTGTCAACGCAACTTGTTGCAATATGCCTAACGCAGACAGACATCTCTTCAAATGGTAGCTTATTAAAAATATATCAATTTTACTATCCTCACAAGTCTTTATGGACTTAATTACATTTAATACTTGTTGGTAACACCAACTGTTTTTTGAATCTACATTTGTTTTACCCTGTAAATCAGAATTTGTAAAAGCCAGTATGTCTTTACAGTAGTATTCATTCAGTACATCAATTTCACTGGCATCCTTATTTGATATATCTATCAATTCTCTTGGAATATCAATGTGTGTAGTCATAGATAAACATACCAACTTCAGGTCATTATTAAATGTCTTATTATTTTTAGTTCTTAAGATTACTGTGCAAATATTTGAAATAATCTCTTTATTCTCTCTGTTAGATTTTTTGATAATTTTCATAAAAGTACAGATTGTTTTGTTAAGGCTGTCTAAGTAGATTACATCTATTTCCCCCTTCTCATAGTACACATCCAATGACTTCAACATAGCTTCTATTGAATAAAGCAAGTCACAATAAACAGATGGAAAGCATTTCTGAAACTTGTAAATGCCAATTTGTTCATAATTACCAATTAAATTTATGAAAAACTTTATCGAGCATAGCTTTAAGTCAACACTGTAATTGTCAAGCATGTGCAGAACATCATTAAATAACTTGCAATATTCTATGTTGTGTTTATTTATGTGAACAGAATTTGTTGGTAGACTCTCAGATAGTAGTTGCAATGTCAAGTTTATCAATGTCTTGCATGTTTTTAAATCTTTCACATTTACAAATATAGGCTCCAAGTTTAAATGAACATTAGGAATGTCTATTTGCTCTGACTTAAAGTTTTCAAGCAATAGCCCTTTAGACTGATTATCTTGATTCTCTTTGAAATACTGAACTAATTTCGTTAATACCAACACATACTCCAAATGTAAAGTATTGTAGAACGATGCGGCATTCATGCACAGTATGTTCAAAATTTTCAACTGAGCTTCCTTGCTTGTTTCATGTATCCTAAAAAAAGATTTAGAGTTATTCACTGTTCTTTTGAAGATTGCAAAAACAACTTACAACATACAAGCCCAGACAAAGTTTACCTGCTTAGCTCCTCCACAGACCACACATAAAATAGTCTGCCAACCAGCCATGTATTGAATGCATGGTAATATGAATCTGGGTACTTGGAAGAACCAGGCCTAGGCACTAATACTTCAGAAAAGTCTCTGTAAACAAAACCATAACCAAAATTTACATGTTTCATTATAAAGCTAGGTACGTTAATCAAGAATTAATTTTAGAACATAATCGAGTATATTATGAAAGATTATGTTTGTTCTTACCCTGATAACTTTAGGATGGATGTTAGCAGTCTGTCCAAACCATCAGCTGCATGTTCCAAGTTGTTGAACAACACCATAGTAGGAGCATTAAACATTTGCCACACCGTAAATGGTCCATCTTGGTTATCTTCATCCATTGCGTTAGCAATAAACTGTTTGAAATAGACAATACGCTAAAATAAGTTTTACTATTATAAAAGTCGACCGGCAATAGTTTCTGACATTTGTTTGACAACAACTGCAACTGTCACCAACTGTCACCGAATTCATGATTCGCGCCATTGCGCCATCTTGCTCAAGTTAAAATTGACTGCGTTAAAAAATAAAACACTGGTTTCTATGCATTTGAGTTTAATATGGAGACTCGGTTGCCAAAGAGAAAAAAAAAGAAAAATAAAAGAGTAAGACCCTTTTTCAGTTCACGTACAATTATTACCCATTACTTTACAAATCTTTATTAACTCAAAATACTACTACGACAAAGAGCCTGTTTAGAAATAGAAAATATGATAAACCCCAAATATTAGTTCATCCAAACATCGAACCTGGGCATCCCGTACCCGTCCCAACAGCACTTGCAAGTAGAGCTATTTACACAGCTTTATTATTAATTGAGGAGAAGAGTTACCGTTTACCACATATCCATATCCATATCCATTTTCAAGGTAGATAGTCGCGACATTGGCAGGTAGTTAGCCTGAAACCTAATTTATTTAGCTAGTTATAAAACTACTGAACGGGTCTATAGATTATAATAGTTGTAATAGGGCAACTTGTTTTTATCCCAATGCTGTTGAAATTTGTAAATACACCTAGTATTTATTGTTGGATTTGTACAAAAATATAAAAATGTCCAAATTTCAAAAAAATTGTGATCACACAAAGCATTGATTCGTGCAGGAATCGAACCATCGACACGTTACACAGCTGCCCAGCCACTGAAGCAATAGATGTTGACATTATTGAAATGGAATAGAGTAAAAATTAAATAATCAATACGTTTTTATTGTTTTTATTGGTACATCGTATTATACAATAGATAACTTAAAATATTAACAAAACATTTACCACATCAATGAAGACATTAAACATAAAATATTTGAAATTTCCTTTTATTAATATCTAAATAAACTACGGTTTACGAATTAAGAACGACGAATAGTTTATACATATTTGCATTTACATAGATTACAAGGTTTTCTAACTAAAAGGACTACCAACTATAGCAAATGATCAAATGAGACAGATTATATATTATTATTAATTCGTATGAATGTGTCATATTTGCTGCCAAATTTTGATCTGGAACTACCTTACAGTAATATAAATTAATGTTAACTATCTGCAATATTAATTAAAAAGCTTTAAACACTTTACTTATAAAAGTTACAGCTACAATATTCTCAAAATGCATAGAACCGGGTACATCGTTGTAAAAACCCATGTTATAATGTAATGGACTAAAACTTTACAATCATCTCTCATTTACAACATTTATAAGTAAAGGCATTCAATTTTATATTCTTTAAAATCTCAACTTTATCTATACATGACAATATTTTGGTTTAAAAACTGACAACATTGCACAATATCTAAGTGCATAAATATTATTTGCATAATATAAGTTTTTACGTAATATTAGAACAAGTTATATATTTCCAGTCATTAATTTGCAGAGATCTCTCAACGTTTTTCTGGTTAGTTTCAATCGAAACTGATCAGCTCACCTGTATTATTATTATGTTCCTGCTTTCCTGGTGTCTGGCCTTGTTGGTTGTTTCCAGGCGGCATCTGCCCCTGTGGCATATTTTGTTGTGGCATTTTCTGTGGACCCTGCATGTTTTGTTGCATAGAAGGCCCTTGTGGTACTTGTGACATTTGTTGGGGCATGCCCATTTGCTGAGGGACTTGTCCTTGCATAACAGGCCCCTGTTGCATTTGTTGTACTTGTGCCATTTGCATCTGATGGCCCATTTGCATCTGACCTGGATTTCCAGGCAGTAGCTGACCTGGTAGCATTTGTTGCCCTTGAAGACTAGTTGGAATCTGTCCTTGATTCATTTGTTGTTGACCAGGTTGTAATTGACCTTGCTGTAGTTGGCCTTGTTGCAGTTGACCTTGTTGTAATTGCCCTTGTGGTGTTTGACCTTGATTAACCATTTGACCTTGATGGTGAATTTGTTGCCCTTGCATCATCAATTGTTGTCCTGTCTGTTGTTGCATTGGCTGGTTGGGCATAGACATCTGTTGATTCAGTGACATCTGCTGCTGATGTAGTTGTGATATCTGCTGTCCTTGGGTATGTGGCACCTGTTGTCCCTGGGATTGTTGTATATTTGCACCTGGTTGCATATTATTATTCATTTGCATCTGCTGGGACTGTCCAGGCATGGATTGACCTGGCATCATTTGCTGTCCTTGCATGGATAATGCTTGTCCTTGGATAGGCATTTGTGACTGTACTTGCATATTAGGACCTTGAGCTCCTGGTTGTTGAGAATTAATTTGATTTGGAATATTTATGTTCTGATATCCAGAAACTGGAACTTGCTGATTAGTATTTGGTTGGTTGCCTTGCATAAGAGGCATTCTCATGTTCTGCATTTGTAGTCCAAGCATTGGGTTGGTGTTCATTAACTGTTGATTCAGGGCTTGCTGTCCCAGATTTTGTTGGCCAACAGTCATTTGAGGCATCATAGAATTAGGCTGCTGCTGGGGTTGGTTAGGTAAGTTTTGTTTGGGTAACTGTGCACTTTGACCATTCTGCTGGGGAATGTTTTGTCCAGGCATGCCGTTCGCAAGGGTCTGTGGTACAATGGAATGTATGGCACCTGGCGCACCCATGCGCATCATTTGCTGCAGCATCATTTGTTGTTGAAGTGGTAATTGTTGAGTTAGGTTGGGTCTTAAGTTAGATTGATTCATGGACGGTTGAGCGCTGACAGAATTTGGGTTGACACCACCAGCAGATGTGGTAAGAGCTGCAAAAGTATTTGTTAACTGTGGCATGGACTGAATAGTTGCCATTGGATTCATGCTCATTGGCATATTCGCTGTTGACATTTGTGTTTGTCCTGGCACAGGCACTGGAACACTACTGTCTGTAGTTGCTTGTGGCATTATTTGTGGAAGGTATTGTGGGTTTCCATAAATTGACTGGTTTGGATAACCAGCTTGGAACTGTTGTGGCATAGAAACACCAGGCATATAAAAATTATTAGCATTCATTAAATATTGGTGTTTCTGTTGCTCTTGCCTCATTTGCATTTCTCGTTCTTGTTCCTGAAACGAGAGAATGATATTTTATTACAATATGTGGGAAAATAAGTTTCTAAATCAGTGCAAATCTAATAGTCATTTAGTAATTACCTGAACTCTCTGCAATGCCAGTTGCCTCTGATACTGCAAGTACTCGTGTTTCTTCTTCCTCATGGCTTGCAGTTTAGCCGCCATCTGCATCTGCCTCTGTCGCTCGGCGGCCTCCGCGGCGGCGGCCAGGCGCGCCGTGTGCTCCGCGCGCAAGGTGTCCAGCGCCGCGCGACTGTCGCGGATCTGAGTCACTTTGTCCTAACAAACAGCAAATTAATTCAAGTTTAGACTACTTAGTACTCAGTGTTGGGCAAAATTTAGTTAACTAATGATTGACGACTAATGATTGAATGTGTTAGTTATGATTGATGACTAATGATTATTTAGTTTAATCACGAGGTGATGACTAACGATTGATTAGTTTTAATCTTAATCAAATAATCATGATTATTTATTTATGATTGATATTTTTTAATACGAGGTAAGGTAAAATATTTTTTCTGCTTCTTAAAAAAATACTGAATTGGATACAAAACGTTACTGTAGGTTAGGTTAGACTTTAGTGTTTTAGTTTAAAATTCAGTATTTTTTGGTGGTCAGATAAATAGATGCCCTGGTAAAATCTTATGATACGGAGAAATGGTTTTCAGTATAACGGGGTTTTTTGTAACACCTTCTATAACTTTAGTAGTTTTTAGGGTCCCGTACCTCATCTGACTGTAATCATGTAATTTATTACTTGTTTTTCGAAAAGTAAATGATGTCATTGTATTGCTTTAACGATTATGAGACTAACTAAATTACACTTGTATTATTTTATTTATTTATTAATCATCTCAGTGTAACTGTATTGAACTTTATAAACACAAATAATATATTTAAGAAAGCTATATAATATAGGGTGTAAAGGATGGCTTACCAAAGTAAAACCATGGACTCAGATCATCATCCTAAGTAACGGACCGAAGGAATTTTTTCTCGGAAAAGAAAAAATTTTGGCCTTTCTATACATTATATTCTATTAGCAGCCGACTTTAATATTTTGTATGCAGAGTCAAAATTTTTTTTCATTTCCGTACCTAATTCCTTCAGTACTTTACTCAAGATAATGGTCTGAGACTTCGGTCAGCTGATCCTTATACCCTGTATGTGTAGTGTACCAACACCTGTGCATCGAGCTTAGTCATACATTCATGATTAGAACTAATGATTGGTGATTTGCGATTAACGAATTTAGTCATGACTAATGATTGTTCTCGTTAGTTATGATTAAATTAGTCATGACTAAATTAATCATGATTAGATCAATCATGATTGATCAATTGATTGAATAAATTAGTTGATTTGCCCAACACTGTTAGTACTTAGATAGATAGCACCTAATATGATGTTGAAATCATATCCAATGAAATGCTTACCTGTAAGCTCTCTAAGTAGACACGCTTATCGTCTTGTTGCTGAATGTAGCGCAGCAGACGTGAATGCATGGCGGTGATGTTCATGAATAATGTTTGCACAGCAGTGTCATTGGCGATGGAACGTCCACTGTAATACAGAGTAGGTGTCGGTTATTAATTGTAAACATAATGTACCTACATGATCCAGATTTAAAGAACTTATTAAGAAATACTGTACCGTGACGAGTTGCTCTTCATCCTGTTAACGAATATTTCGACTTGAGATTTCAGTGACTCAACAAATTCATCAATTTCTTTGTCCTCAGCATCCTCATCTTGAGCCTTTGCTGTCGAGGGCTTTGGGAATTCCTGCAAACATTAAATAAATATTGTTATAAATATTGTACTGTTGTGATAAAATTGTATATTACATAGACAAAATAACTTAACAGGTACTTTTATAGCCCAATTTTTCAAATAATATCTGACTACAAAATTTGCGTAGTGACGTATCGCAGAATATTTATCTTTTACCTCAGTAGTATCGGAGGCATGTGACGCTGGTGCAGGTGCAGTGGGCGCCACAGTGCTATCGCGGTTTATCCGCTGCTCCCAGTAGTTGCGGTCCAAGTACCGCGACAGCTCGGAGTTAGCTTGCGTGCTATGTTCTGGGGATGCACTCACGGACGATGGAGTTGGAGATACTGTAGAATTTTTTCGTTATTATGGCGAGTAAGTGGCAGTTATGTAACAAAAGCACGCGCATGCTTACACCATTAGGAAACAAAAGTTTTATGTGTTCCTAGACAATCTAAGATATTTTTGCTAGGTACCTTCTGATGAATTTTTTTTTTAAACTGTCCCACACTTGTATACCGCACCCAGACCCTGAACCACAATCTGTGGATCATACAAAGAGTTGTTCCGTCCGGGAATCGAACCCGCAATACTTTGCGTGGCAACCAGTTACCCAGTCACCGCGCCAAACGTGCAGTCAAACAAGGTTTTAGATCAACATTTAACATACCTTATAACTTGTGTAACCTGCAGCTGTAGCCAAACGCCATATAGCGCTTGTCTACATGTAGAATAGAAAACCAAATTATAAGGAATTGACGTAAATTTTGACACTTGTCAGTGTCAAGCGCTAAAGTGGCGTTTGGTTATAGGCCCTGTACAGATAGGTGAAGGTGTATGGCTCACACCTTCATCTACCCCTATAAGATTCCCTTTAATTTTGTATAAACCTGGTAAATAATTAATTACACCATAAGTAGTACTTACAAGTTGGGTGATGAGACGAAGGCTCTGGCGCGATGTGGGAGCGTGACTTGCGTTCTTTCTCTTTGTGCTCAGCCTCTGATTGGCTGAGTGCAAGGGCCAACTGTAACTCTTCTTCTTCTTGCAACTCCTCCGCTGTCTTGCCACCAGTTCGTTTCTGATATGTAAAAAAAACTATTTACTAGAAAATTTGAATCTTAGTATGAAAAATATCTTGGATTGAAGTATAAAACTTGCTATGAGGACTACTAAAGTTATCTTTGAGTAATATAGCATGGAGTCTGAAATAAGTTCAGTGTTTCCATCTAATAGAAAGCTGCTTTATTTTTGTAAACTTTTAATTAATTTGTATATGCACTGTCCACTTCTGTCTATCTATCCCATCGGAAATTAGAAGGTATAATTTTATATTGAGATACTGTAACTGGATTTCTCTCAGAGAGGATGAATGATTTCTAAATTAAATCTTTATATTAAATTTTAATGTTTCTTAACAGTAAGGTAATAAAACATAAATCTTTTTTGAATCATAGTCACAGTTCAGACACGACGAAATGACGTATTTAATTGAACTCAATTGGCTTTATCTTGCTTGGAGTCATATAATCAATGAATTGAGGTTACACCAACACAAATAAAACAGTATCAAGAATTAAAGATAACTTTATTATACAGAAAATCGTACATCTATTACCAAATATCATCTAGGAAAACATCAATTTAAATAAAATCTAAGTCCTAAAGAACAAATAAGAAATGTCAATAAAAACTACAATGTCAGTACAGTTATGATATAAGGATCCAAAACATGATAATTTAGTTGTAAGGAATATCTTAACAACATTAAAATGTAAATAATTCAAATTGAACAGATCAGGTTATATTAGTGTTGTTTGAGGCGCCTCACAAACTTGGGTGTCTCTGGCACAGTGAGCGGTGCAACAGATTTTTCTGGAACAAATGGTACAATTCCTGTTTTAGGAGCAGGCTTTGGATGATGAATTAACTTGGCCCTTAACTCTGCCCTTGCTCTTTCCTCAGCTTCTTGTTGTTCTTTTTCCTTCATTTGTCTCATTCTTTCCTGTTCTTCCTCCTTTTCTTTTAATTGCTTTTCAAACTTTTCTCTTTCAGCAGCACGCTTCTCAGTAGTAAGCTCAAAGGGTGCAGGTTTTTTTAGTTGCACTGGTTGAAGGATAGGCTTGAATGGTTCCTTGTATAGTACAACCGGTAACTTAGCTTCAAACTTAACATTATTCTCTTTGTTTTCTGAAGAAGTGGTGGATGAGCTGCCCTTGGGTGCAGAGCACTGCATCCTCTTTTTGACAGCTCCAGGAACTGGTTGTGCTTTAAATAAAGTAGCTTGTTTTCGTTCTTCCTCAATTTGACGCTTGATTCTTTCTTCTCTGCGACGCCTCAGTTCTTCATCCCTTTTTTCAAATGAAAATGGCTCAGGTCTTACTGGGCCTGTTCTAGGATGATGCTTTTCTTCACATTTTTGGTGAGATTTCATTAGAAGCATGTTATCATTTTTTAGTTGGTCAGCAGAATTTGCTCTTTTGTAGCGGAATTTGGGACTCACAGGCTTGGTCACATGTACTGGAAGTTTCACTGGTACCTGTGGTTTCTCTAATATGTGTTTAGGAGCTGGTCGAGCCTTGAATTGTGGAATGTCATCAGTAGATTGAGCAGCCTTCTTTTGTATTTCAGTCAACTTGAAAGGCTCAGGCACTGTGATAGGCTTCTTTAAAACTTCAGGAAGGTTTTTAGTTCCTTCTATAACAGACTTAGGAATAGGATTTGCTTTTATTTTGTGCTTTCTTATTTCTTCAAGTTCCATTTCTTCTCTTTCTTGTTGTGACATGATATGTGTTGGTCTTGAGCGGGTTTTTGATCGAAGCATAGGCGACTGAGGTACAGTGAGACCCGATGGTCCAGTAGGTCTTTGAGAACGGAATATTTGCGGTCGCTTCGAATGAAAACGACCTGGCGTATCTCTCTGATAATGGTAAATGGCTTCAGCCATTGACACAAACTTAGTTCTTGATAACTCATGTGGTGCACCCGAAGGTTTACGATGTCTATGATACATATCTTCTTTATCGTGGAACTCTAACTTCACAAGATCTTCTCGAAGAGCAGCAATGTCATTCATAGACATAGATTTTCTCATATTGTCGAATCCATGTTCGTAAAAGTAATCCATGTTATTGTGTTCGCCAAAGTCGTTTTCAATAGGAGTTTCAGGTTCGTCTTTGATGTGTAATTTCCCATTTGGAGTGAAATAGATTTCACCGCGAAAGTTCGTCACATTTTTAGCCATTATTCCCACAAAACTACAGTTTCATGTAAAACAAAACAAATTATAGTATTTTCCTTCGTACGTTTCAGAATCGTTATTTTCAAATGCAAGAAACAAACTCAACTTCCAACTTGACGTTTCAAGTATTGCCATTACAAAATTTTAATTACCCCAAAGTTAGGTGGAAAATAATTATGAAATTAAAAATATTTGGCTATATAAAAGCTGTATAACTTTGCGCAAGTACATTTTATTGATTAAATAAAATAACCAAAGCATACAATACAAAAGCATATTCCTTTGGGTTACTTAAGTGATACTGTATTAACGTTGAAACCCATTTAATATCCGTTTAAAATATGACTAAATATTTTTTTATTTTAAAATAATTATAATTTTATTACTTGAGAAATTACTAATTCTGCATAAACAAAATATTTTTCTTACTATTTAATATCTTTTTTCTGATGTGGCAACAATTTGAAATCGTTCGGAAATGTCACAAAGTCGCAGAATAAAAGAAATTTTAGCCTTGTAATATTTATTTTCTAAATAAATATTTTGCTTATATTTCCTTTGTGAATTTAAAAATCGTAAATGTTCAATTAAAGAAAACATGAAACCTAACCTATAATTGAAGCGATATAATATTTTTCTTTTACTTGTTCACACTGAAGTAATTTCTAAACGAAATTGCTTGTGTCATTATCACACGAAACGGAAAGATAGCGTGCCCGTGTGTTTTTTACTTTTGTGCTAAGTTAAGAATAAGATTGTGAGAGAAGAAAGTTTTACCAAAATAACAAACATTAAAGTGGTAATCACGATACAAAACTAAATTTTCAAAATGACACAAACATCGCTGCCTAATCCTAACACATTGTTACCTCTCGAACTTGTGGATAAATGTATTGGTTCCCGGATTCATATCATCATGAAAAACGATAAAGAAATGGTCGGCACACTACAAGGTTTCGACGATTTCGTCAATATGTTACTGGACGATGTAACGGAATATGAATCCACGCCAGAAGGTAGAAAAATAACCAAACTAGATCAAATCTTACTGAATGGAAACAACATAGCAATGCTGGTGCCTGGTGGCGAAATGCCGGGTGATTCTTACGACGGATAGTGATTAGCAATTTAATTTATAAATAAAGTATTTATAAGTGTAACAAGTGTCTTATTTCATTGTGTTGTTCTCATAACAAAGTTTTACCCTCAACATTGGTTGTTATCATACAACAAAAACTGTGTAAATTCATGTACAAACCACTGTTTATAATCAGTCAATATTAACATGAGACTATAACCTAACATTCCCAACAGTCAGATTTATTGCTTGTCTCTTAATAAGACAGTGCTTAAAATTAATGTAATAAGTGACTTACCTGCGTTTGCACAGAAGGTCCATAATCGTTTGATGTGTCAACAATCTCCAGCTTGGTAGTGGACTGTGGTGGTCGGCTTACTTTATCATAGCAAGCATCACAGACTCGCACCTAATAATAACATTCTTTGTTCAGATATATTCAAGTAGAAATGAATTTAAAATTGGGTACAATGTTTTATTGTTAACTACATTACATACTATTGTTTTTATAATTTCTTTTTATATTACATTTATGATGGGTTATAATAAACTAACTGTAGTAATAATTTACTGTAGACATTTTGATATCAAAAATGTGAATGCATTCATTGTTATTGTACACCAACAAAATAATGATCATAAGACTCATAATCTTAGATTTACAAAAAGCTGCATCAAACATATCCTTAAAACATCTTGAAACCTGCCTGTGTAAAACTTGAATCACTATCTTTATATATATGTCTGCTGTATGCATGTATGTCATTGAACTCCTCCTAAACGGCTTGACAGATTTAAATGAATTTATCTGTGTGTTTGAGTGGTGCCCTGGATGATTTAAGATTCACAAATCAGCCCGGCAGATGGTGCTGCAGTTGGTGTCTAGGTTAGTTATCCTAAATGGCTGAACTAATTTGAATGAATTTTTGTTTGTACATTCAAGTGGATATGCAACGTCTGTCGGGTCCGCTAGTGTTTTATAATTTAAACTGTCAAATACCAAGCGGTCACCGGTGACCGCAACCTATTGTTCTATAATGACGGTACTCGACGAGTTAAAAGAAAAGGTTTATTCTAAATAGTCTCCAGTGTCTATTTTGAATATCTTACCTCCTTCTCAATTCCATACTTGGGCAGGGTTGATTGCTTTGCACTGCATTGTTGGCAGAACACTTGACCGCATGCACGACAGTGATGTCGCCTTACCATCAACGAAAATGCCACACGACATCTGATAATCAAGCAGAAAAACTGTATTTTAAAACTAATAGTTTAAAATGTATCTGTTAAAATGGTAGCAGGAAAAACAAAATAAAAACAACAAGGAAAAAAGGAAAACATCAAACTCTTTGTTGTATAGTTGCTTCAAAGGCCAATGGTTTATAAATTTTATCTACTAAATATATGTTGTGCAGTAAAAAGTAGCATGAATCATACCTGTGGCAAACTTCTCCATCTGCCCATTCTGGTGCGGTATCGGCGGAGAACATTGCATCAGACTCCTTGAGTGGAGGGAACTTGTAACACTCAGCCTTCAGAATGTTCACAGTATCCTATGTACAAAAACCACAACATTAACTTCACTATGACTATGCACAATCACTATACTTCACAATACAATATCACCAGCTATTGCTCTATACTGACTGAAATTACAACTTATTTCAGTATTCAATTTTACACTTTCTTGTTAATTACACAATTTCTAAGCAGACTTGAAAAGAAACCTTAGCACAAAAGAGCGTCACTACATTAAACTGTTTATGTTGTTTCATGAGATTATGAATCATACCGCGTCTGACTGATAACATGTGACGCGGCGCTTACAGGTACATATTATACGTTGCTATACAATATACGGATATACTCATATATACGTAGGTAGATGGCATGTGCGCCCGCATGGAAACCGATTGTAAAGGACTGTTTGAATGGGTAATTAATAAATCAATACTTAATTACCTAGAGCTTGTTTAAACTACTAATATTAGAACATACACATTTAGGTACTGTTTGTATTAAAAAATACCATGTATAGAAATACAATTTCTGGGCATATCACTAGAGATAAAACACATATCTTCTCCATAGGACATTGACATTACCACACAACAATGTAAACAGAACAATTTATTTGAATATACTGTCATGCAGTGTCTGATTAGATTTAATTAAATTAGCGCTTACATGGCTGGTAGTTACTCCTGTTCATGTATACTTATAAGCTAACTTTGTAGCAAGCTATAGTTCACATTAATACTTTACTCTAGGTATACTAAACTGCTAGTGTGGTAATTACATGAAAGCATGACATAATTCAATTATAGGTGTGGTCAGATCAATATTGCAAAGAACTGTGTTGTTTAACCTTGGGACCAGACATGAAAACTAAAATTCAGTGAACTGTGACAGTAATGTTTAGTGACTATTCTTAAAAGTTTACACCTGTTAGAAACTGCTAATCTGACTTTTAGAATATAATATGCAGAAAATAATATGCTCAAATGCTCAATTACATATTATGCTACGAATTTAGTACTTATTCCTTTTTGAAAATTTAATAGGGCTTGCAATGAACATACTGATCATTTGTTCAATAGGTCATCCCCAGGGCACTATGATATACTTAAATTATTTTGCCAAATTCACATTTTAGCTCACTCAAACGCACCTAAGTCAGTTAACTTAGCCTAACCTACATTGTCAAAATATTTTATATATTTTGCATTTTTTTATCCAAGTCTCTTCCAGTAGTCGATTCTCTTGGACAACCGCTCCTTAGTGACCGCTGAATGAGCAGTTAGTGAGAATGCACCGCACGGCACAGCACCTCAATATTTACGTACCGCACCACTAGAGGGTGCCAATAAACATTATACACTGCTCCTCAGTTTCTTTAGTCAAAGTTATCTACTTTGATTTCATTATAATATTATCATAATTTAAATGCATATTCTCCCTAGCTAAAGACATGAATGCCATTCATATGTCTATTCAACATTCACTTGATTATTATAAATTTTATTCGTACCTGAACAGATCTGTATTTCGGTGAGTTACGGAATGCGAAAGCCCAAGCTTGAATCAATTCAAGGATCTTGTTTCGAAGATTTTCGTGTTGTGTGGTCTTCACAAGGTCACGGAGCATCTCACAGAATGCTTTAGATGTCACTTCATCATGAACTCCAGAGCCTAGTAGCAAAGCAGATCATTTAGTTGAGGGTCTGAGGTAAAAAACTGGATCAAGAGTAAATGAATATAATATAACATTAGTTATTCATAATCTTATAATATATTTTTTAAGTAATCTTACAGGTTCAGCTAATAGTCTGCCTGTAATTTTTCAGCAGAAGTTTATTTTTTAGACAAATATACAAGTAAATCTTTAATCAATATTTTTTACAATCTAGAAGTATGCAAATCATGAAGTCTATTTTATAAGAACTGTTATTACACAGTTTTATTTTAAGTTTGTTATAGAGGTAAAGATTGTGTATTGTTCTTATTAATTGAAATGTGTCATAAGAAAAAAAATATTTGACCATTCTAATAACAACATAATCAACATTCTAATTAAATATTAGTTTTCTAATAAGATATTTATGTTCAAAGCATTCAGTGTTTACTTACCACAATTTTTGACAATACTCTCGAGGACAAGCAGTGCAAACATAGCTTGGTGGGGGTTTGAGGAGTACAGTTTCTTTTTGACTGCTGCCACTGCATATTTTGGTCTGTAACAAGTATTATACAGATGAACACTAGTTCCGAGTACATCATATTCTAAAATCTAAACTTAGGGGATGTCTTGTTTTCCTTTTTTGTTTTATTTGAAAAATCTTGAGTGTCATGGTATCACTTAACTTAGAGTGGAACTTAACTAGAATTATGTATGAAATCAATAAATAAACCTGATTGATTAATAGATGATAGGAATAATTAAACTGTATTGTATATTGTAAACATACTAACAAATATTTGATTGTAAGATATTTCTTACTGTCTTTGTCATTATGACATTCTTTATTATCTATAGTTGGTTTACACAAGATTTTAAATATTTACACTTATAAATTCTATTAAAAATAAGTTTGCTTAGCTATCAATTAATTAGTTTAACTAAAAATATTAATAGTATTATACACAGCATCAAAACATTGTTTCAAAAATAATATGCATCCATTTATCACTCATAATGTGTAGTCATTAGGTCATTTATTAACTCGTCGAATACCGGTTTTGTAGACACAATTATAGAACAATAGGTTGCGGTCACCGGTGACCGCTTGGTGTTTGACAGTTTAAAATAAAGACATTCCAAAATAAATAGCCATATTTTTTCATACAGTTTACACATAATTATCTCCAAGTTGTGTACAAAACAGAGTCAATAACTGATTGTTATTGAATATTGATTGATGATGTAATTTTTTTAATAAACAATTTCTTTACTAAATGTTTTCCTGATGTATTCTACTTGGTAATTGTATAATCATTCCAAAGTTGAACAACTTTCTACTGGAGCTTTTAGGGGTCACTACACCTGTGTATAGGTACATCATGTTTTGATCTTATAAATAATGTTTATGAACTAATCACTATTGTACTTACGAACAATCATTCTGTCTAATCAAATCACATATTTGTAGGATAGTCGGCCAATCGGGATCCAGGCGTAGATTACTTGTAGCTTTATCTAGAACAAATTATTTCACCATTTTATACTAGTATATTCATCATAGGTATTGATAATGAGACGTTCATTGTTTGCTACGGGAAAACTTGTGAGTCACAACCGCTAATTGTACCGTTAAGATTAGACAATTTTTGGGAAAAAATAAAGAAAGCTAAATGCTAATCAGAGAAAATTGCCTACATTTGTGACAACGAACATAATTTTTGTTGTAGACGTAAGAACGCGATGGTATAATACAAAACAAATTGCACATTTTGTTACTCACCAAGCAACTTATCAAAATTATTAGCTCGAAACATCTTTTCGTATGAAACGCAATAATAAACTTTTGTTTTAGAAAATCAACAGTGATTGATAATGATTCGATGGACAGAAAAATGACAGCACACTTTTGTCATTTTTTTATTTTTTATTCTGAATGTTGGCATGAGTGAACGTCATTAATAAAAGGGTTGTAACTTTAAAAAATAGCGAAATACTAAAACGAATGTTGGCAATACTAATTTAAGGTGTGGTTTTGACGTAGAGTATAATGATGAATCGATTTTACGGTTTTTTTATTTCATTTGTCAGTATTAATAAATAAATAGAATTTGTAATTAAAACTATTAAAAATACAAATAACTTAAAAATACCTAAAAAAAGGCGTGTTGTCTTAATTTTACAGGTTTTAATTTATTAATTGGCAATCCTAATAACCATAGACCACCTGCTTGTTTTTTCAGGTATTTACCGGTAATTTCAAAATAAGTGTTTGGGTTTGGATAAAGACTGGTAATCCCAAGTAGAAGGGTGTTGATGTCTATAATACCTCATTGGTGGAACTTTCGTAAAATGAATGCGACTATAGAGCGTGTGTTTTTGAATTTCTACTTATGGCAAAGACATATTTATTTTAGGTGTGGGAGAGCCATGCTTCGGCACGAATGGGCCGGCTCGACCGGAGTGATACCTCGGCCTCACAGAAAACCGACGTGAAGCAACGCTTGCATTGTGTTTCGTCGTGTGAATAAGGTTACCGGAGGCCCAATTACCTTCCCCTTCCCCAATTTCCCCAATCCCTGAATCCCCAACGATCCTCAAACTCCTAATCCCCAAAAAGCCGGTGACGCACTTGTAACGCCTCTGGTGTTCCAGATGTCCATGGGCGACGCCGATTGCTTACCATCAGGTGATCCGTCTGCTCGTTTACCGGCTTATGGCATAAAAAAAAAAACTAAAAACTTACCTATATCGCTTACCACCAGGCGAGATGGTGGTCAAACGTCGGTCCATCAAATACAAAAAACTATTCCTCTTTGAACCTTTTCCCTTAAGAGAAAATTGAAAGGCTTGTTGTAGCTTTTGTAATATAATCTTTAATAGACAAATGATTCCTCATTGGTCGAGTGATCGCAAATGCGACTGCCAAATAAGTGTTTGGTTCAATTACATACTTCGGCAGATATTATTGGGCTTCTCGAATGTTTCTCAGTACGGAGTCTGGAATTGTGCCCGGTATACTTATGGCAATAGGTTCTCCCCCTAATACGTTAGTGACACTCATAATCTTATCATTTGGGATACAATAGTTAAAGTAGATAGGTAAGTACCTACGTGACATTAAGCGCATCACTACTTACGTAGGTATGTACTCCTCGCGGCTAAAAGGTATAAAATGTCCCAGTAAATGCTTAATTTTCTACATGTAGTAAAAATAAATAGTAGGTACAGGTATCGTTGACACTGTTTATTATAACAACCTTGAAGTGGGTTTGTGTCATGCGATTCTAAAATCTTATCACAGCACTGACACACCTTAAGTACCAACCGACTACCAAGAACGGAGAAGATAAAACACTTACCTACTTAATTTCCAACTTTACGTCAGTTTGTTGGTGTTCAAATCTGTTTGTAAATAGATTTGAACACCACATTAATTTGTTCTAGAGTTAAATGTATTAATTCAGACGTAAAAAAGTGTTTGAGATAAGTGAACAAAATTATTGAGCAATGACTGACTTTATAAAACAATATTTCAAAGAACAATGTGAAACAAATAAAAAATTGCTTTCGAAATTTGACGCGGACTTGCGAACCTGCGGAGCACAGTTAGTAGCAGTGAAGTTAATTGTAACTGCACTCGAGAGGGAAATTGCTTCAATGAAGACAATGCATCAAGATCTAATGGAACTGAGAGAAATAATCGTCCTTTTAAATCCACATTTAAAGAAGCCGAGATAATAATACAGTAAGGTCAACGAATACTATCTTTTAATTTCCTTAAATTATGTTCATAAAAATGATTAAGTTGTTTCGCTGAACACAGTGGTGTACTGACAGGATAGGTTTCATTGAACTTTGCATAATCGATCAGAAAACCGTGCTTTTCTTTCCTGTACTCGACCATTTCAATGAAGCGATGTCCCCATAGAATTTCTTGTGTGGTGTAGCTCGACTTCGCTTGGACAGGCTGGCCAGTCGATTCTATGGTGCCTTCAAACACTACGAGGATTTCCATGTCTGCTTTTATTATATCAGAAGCGGACATTGAATAAAACGGACTCTCTTCATCTATCGTGTGTACAGCACAGACAGGAAACATGAATGAAATATTCTCACTGGAGTCCATGGACAGACACAATTTTATTTGGTTCTCCAACACATCCACAGAACTATGCCTGATTAAATAAGCTTGGACGTTGCCAGCTATGATTCTTGACTTCCTGGTATTCCCAACCCTGAATATCAAACGTAGATTGCGATCTCTTTGGTTGATGATGGCGTTCTTCGAGAATAACAGCGTCTGTGCTCGATTTTTCGGCCTTGTCAATTTGGCGAATACTATGCCAACGATGAAAGATTGAGTGATAGTACCGAGTATGCTCTCGATGCACATTGCAAACATTGCAGAAGGACATTCCAATGTGATTGACCTGCCACCATAACCTATTGTGGTGTGGATTTCAATACTGAAGAGGAAGAGGGACGTGAAACTATAGATTTCTCGGACACAAGGCTCCCAGGTGGAGTTCGCAACATGTGGCAAGTGGTCTGGTTCGAAGTCACCATGCATCTCTAGGATAATCCACCAAATTCCTGTGAAGGCCAGCCAAATGATGATGTATGTGAGGATGCTGTACACTATCGTCCATCGCCACTGAACATCGATGAGTGCTTGCACGATGTCTGGAAACACACGATATTTCGAGTTCTTCCATTTTTCCAAGTTGAATTGTCCTGTTTTGAAGACGACGCGTTCAGTTTTTCTCCTTCCTGATTTCCTTCTTTGACTATTTCTGTAAAGAAACCACGACAGTTTTATGTATCTAAACAGCTGTACAATGGTAGCTATGTACATGTACTCATCTAAAATATTTTTTTATTGTTTCACTGACCTGCACAATCGATGTTTGTGGCTGTCGTTCAACGACCTCCTTTCCACTTCGTCTAGTTTACATAGTTGTTCCTTTTCAGATAATTCCATTTTGCTAAGTAATTTTATTTTTCAATAACAACTGCGAAATGGTATCATTATTATGATGTGATAACTCTCTGGTTGAACAGTAACTGATATAGCCATTCTTCCGCATAAATATCTTTGCGTATATTTGTATAAAAAGATAAAACATGAGATTTTCTCTTGATGGCGTATGAAACTTTACAAGTTTACAGTCTGTTAAATGAGATATGATTATAATGTAAATAGGTATGTTATAAGATACTATTAAATAATGATGCATGTATGTAATAGATGTCTGGTTGTAGCGGAAAACTATTATTTTTATTGCAGTTTTAATTACCCAATGAACCTGAACCTCATTCACCTGTTTCGAAATTTCTGGTACGGTTAATGTTTGAAGAACCTTCGTGAAATAGAGGGTGCTACTACATGGTTTTTAATTACTGTTTTTTTATCTAGTAGTAACTGTAGGTCACTACCTACAGCTTTTATGCATTGAGCCTTACATAAACATTTAAACTAACTTTGCTCATGAAGAAGAAGGGAAATATAGTTCACTCCAATAAAGGTAAAAGCCTCAATTGTATGGTACAGCATCCCGGTCGTTTTGTCACGGTCGGCAGGATGCAATGCTCAGTCCGGATAATGTGCTGCCATATACACAGCTGAAACTATTCTGTAATTGTACTTTTTTGTGTTAGATACACAATAATTAGGTTCTATTTTATTAACAGCCTACAACGTAGGTGGTCGCAAACACAACTGTTTTTGATTAAACTAGCAGTTTCTCGGTTTTAATATTGGGTACTTTTTTATTGTTATTCATAATTATTAGCTACGGAAGCCAATCGGAGTTTAGAACTGAATGAACATGGAGGACTAGTAACAAAACTTGTGAAATTGAAATTGACATTCTTACTGCAAGTCTACCTCTATACACCTCGGACTTTAACTTTGGGGTTAATTCAGTGAGGTGACAAATAAACTTACCGGGCCTACCTTAACTTGGCCTGCCTGATGAAAAGCTATTGTTGTTTGTAACGTATCGCGCACACGTTGCCGATCTTTTTTTTTGTTGATCTTGTTTGGCTAAGTTTTATTTGTAAGGATTTGTCGCGGAGAACCTAACGGGTAACCGGGGCTCCAGCTCGACGTGCACGAGAAGGAACGGGGTGGTTTTTAGTCAGTAAGATCCTGACACTCCCTCCCACCTCACCCAGGCGGGAGCAGTTATTCGATGATTTCCCCCCCTTAAACAAATTTGTAAGGATTTTATTGTGGATCAAGTGGAATAAAGAAAATAGTTTCTTGTACAAACGGAATTACAATATGATCATCTAAAGTTCAATTCTAAAACTCTTGTATTGTAATATTCGTAGTTATCTTGTGAGTGTATGTCGCAGGCGCATTATGTCACTTCTATTTCCTTAAATGTTGATTATGAGTATTACGCATTGAAATAATAAAACATTATCATGCTCTGCATGTATGATTTGGAATGACACATTCTAAATTCCATATTCAGGTGAAGACATTATAATACTTTTTCATGTGCCATTACAAATGCAGTAGTTAGGTAATTCTTTTTTTTTATTAAGAAATCATTACTTAATTACGTTTATTCTTAAAAAAGCAATCCTTTTTTTTACTATCAAAGGGCAGGTCATCCCATTGAGTTTCCATTATATAACGTACTTAGAATTTTAAGCATATTAGCTAAAACATACGCCTCTAAAACATTGAAACCCAGATCTGGCAACTCCCTGGAGGCGGAAAGAGCAGTGGCCATGATAAATGAAAGAGCAACGCGACACGTGGGGAATGTAATTCGATAATCGTCCTGCTCTTGAACGGGCGCGCTGTCAGCCATTCGTCATGTTGGCTGGCTCCGACCTGCCGACTGCCGACTGCCGAGGATGTTACTCGATTACCAACACTAATCAACCATTATTGCTGATTGTTTCGTTCGCACCTCGTCCTAGAAACAAGGTTGAGGTTGTGGATGTGCGAAAATTTTATGCGGATTTATTTATTAAACAAATAAATCGATTTTATAAGAAAATTATCATGATGATTATAAGTGAGCACTATATAAGAAGAATATGAATCCTAATTACTATCTAAACGAGTTTATTAACCTGTGGTGTGCCGGAAGGCAGATCCATGCTAGAGGAGATAATGTATTTACCATTATGTATGAAACACTGGCAATCAAGTGATTATTTTTATATTTTTGGTAATTTCTTAAAAAACCTAAGTAGGTAATCTGAAAACATCCATGAAGTTAATGGTGACTTGTAATAATTTAAACGATAAGATAAAATTTATTAGTGTTGCAACATTTGCTACGAAAAGAAAATAGTATTTTCAGGATTTAAGTAAGATTTTAAAATGTAAATCAGTTGCATAGGCTGCACATAAATCGAAGAAAAATTTATTAAAACGGCTGAAAGGTATTTTGGTATTTATAGGTTATCCCATTATTCTGTGAAATAAAATAAAATTAATTTAGTAAATAATGCGTTGTCACGGTATGAATGAAGGTGTGATTATTTTTGTACGTTCATCAACCTTTTGAACACCATTGTCATTTATAATTATGTTTGTGACCAATAAAATATTCACGTTTGCGTTAACAAATAACAACGTCACAAAAGAATGTTCTAAGTGAACGTCCTCATTAGATATATAAAAACGAAGAAAAGAGCTTCTTATGGTTAAGGGGGCACGATTTTCGTTGCCCATGGACACTGTCTTGGTGTCCATTGGACACCCAGACCACTAGAGGAGGTTGGTACAAAAATTTGTTGCCGATCTTTTAAAAAACCGTAAGTAAGTATAAATAGGTAGGTACGCTAATTTCTTCAAAGTTTGAATGTATGTATTTTTCCCCAAACTGACTTAATATCATTTTATTTATCAAATAGTTTCAATAGTAACAAAGTATAACAGTATCTACATTTAACAGTAGATACTTTAAACTTAATTTACTGTAGATATTTTAGTATGTTTTTATAATAACTATCGTGAGACATACTAAATTAAGTAAAAACGCGGGTTACTCACGTGAATATACTGCGAAAAGCTCTACTAGTTTCGACCCACAGAGGGGTTCGTCCTCATGAGCAGCGCTTTTCTCAGTATATTCACGTGAGTAACACTCGTTTTTACTTAATTTTGATATTTTAGTAGGTAAATAATCATACTTTTACAAATAAGTACTTACAATAGAAGGACCATCTTGTCAGGTAGTGAACTACAAATATCTACGTAAGTAGACAATGAAATGATAAAAATTATGAATCACGTTAATCGATTAGATTAGATGAATAAAATTGCCATTGTTCAAAGAGGACCCTTATCTGTTAATAGGCACTATTAACTGGTAACGTGTTGATTAACAACTATTTATACCTTTAGGCTTTAGGTAAGTACCCACTTACTTCACTTTTTCAATAAATGATTATTAAAGTGTGAACACTTTCTTATACATTTATAATAAACATAATAATAGGAATTAATTGTGAATTTATGTGTGGGTGAGCCATGCTCCGGCACGAATGGCCCAGCTCGACCGGAGTGATACCACGGCCACAGAAGACCGACGTGAAACAATGGTTGCGTTGTGTTTCGTCGTGTGAGTGAGGTTATCGGAGCCTCCCCCTCCTCTCTAATCCTCCCAATCCCTGAATCCCAAATAATCCTCAAATTCCTAATCCTCTAAAGGCCGGTAACGCACTTGTAAAGCCTTTGGTGTTTCAGGTGTAAAAAAACAAGCATATCTATTGGTAGTTAAAAAGGTAAGATTTCCTAAAAAGTACCTAAAAAGATGTGTGAATGTGAATGTGACGGAAACACAGTATAGTACAGACGGAAACTAGAGAAGTACCTTCTTAAGAATCGCAGTGGATAGGTGGCGTTGCATAATTTCCTAAGACAAATGCAGGAATTTATTAATCAAATCTTTTGAAGTTATTTATATCTTTGGTTGTTTATAAATCATCATCTTAGGAACTTATTACTCTGAAGTCGTGGACAACTTAACAGGTTACTGAGGCTTCGATTCTCAGCAGGAGTACGAATGAGGTGGGTTTTTAGACAGTAAAACTCTGACACTCCTTCTTACCTCACCCAAGGTGGGAGGAGCCATTGAATTATTTATTTGCGTCCCTTAAAAAAAGGCACCTATAACTAATACCAGCGACATATGTCATTTATTGCAGTTATTGTGCGCATCTTGATGGCCCTACAAAGGCCCGCACCGTCTCCTTGGGCACCAATAACAGATCTCTTTGTTCGCCAATCTGTGTTTTTGCTCTCAACTACTGGCATGACAAAGAGTGAGGAAGCTTTAGAGTACTGAGTTAATGTAGGTACGTACTACAATTGAATGTAGTCATTTAGTTTACTTGTAACTTTGAGGAGGTACCTAAGTGTTATTTTTATTGTGAATTAAAATTTAAAATTTCAATTATGTATAAGTTATGGATAAATATTCAGATTATGCGCAAATTTATTTTTTGCTTATGGTGATACAAAATTGATATTAGGTGATAAGTGTACATACTATACTATACTACCTATAACCTATAAGTATTTATGGGTTAGTATTAGACAATAAACTGTTAATCAATATTTCCAGAAAAAAAACCAATTTTAGTGTGTGGTATATCCATATTTAGAAGTTGGTGAGTCAACAAAGCATTGCATAAGAAAAAACAAAACAATTTCCACTTAAATTACTACTGGCATACTACAAAGAAGCCGATCATTGTGCAAAGCTATTAATCACTGGAAAAACAAGTGAATTTTGTAATTAAAACTCAAACGGACATACGATAACAAATTATTGTCATTATTCCTTGGCTACTTACATATTGCAGTACATTAATTTTGTATACCAGAAAAAAAATTACGACCATTTTACCGTGACCTCTCAAACGATCTATATCTTCGACGAAGTTGTAGGAAACAAGGAGGTTCTGTTATACTGGTTCTTGTGTGAATGATTGACTGACAGACAGTCAACAAATGAGACGTGTCGTTGAGAAGAATATCTAATAACAATAGGAAGTAGGTGCGTCTTGCACCAGTTCTGGGGGCGTTTCTCAATTTCAAATAGAAGTTGTAAGGCAGGTACCTACTTTAAATATGAAATAATGTAGGTATTAAAGAAAGTAGTAATTTGGTGGCATTTTATGTATCATTTCCTAATATAAGAAGCTTTCAAAAATATCCATAGGTGTGAGCATAGAATGCTGCCTTAATAGACAGATATGAATTTAACATAATGCATGTATCTATAGAAAATGTTGTGAGACATGATATTCTGGTTGTCGACTATAGTAAGTCAAACATGCGGATACCACCTACACAGATTTGCAGACCCTATAATCGAATCAAGTCGCTGTTCCGCTCAGCTGTTCAAATAGACTCTTTCAAATAAAGAACAGTTCGACAACATTTATTAAAAAGGTCACATGCTAATTTTACTGACATCCTTGAGCTTTTGACATCTTTCTATGTCCTTCAGCGCTATCTAAACTACATAACTGAACTCATAGACTCGTACATAGACCAAAATCCAAATACCAAAAAAGGAAACTATATAAATAAAACTGGACATGCAAAATCTTATCTGCATAGTCTAAAAGCAACACAGTCAATTGTTTCCGAACGCGTGGACAGTTGAATAATCGCGGTTCACAATTGGAATAGGTACCAACGAGGTATACATGCTGCTAGCAGGCCAGTTCACGCTCTCCCGGCGTTCGATGCGCACACGCATACCGCACCAGTGACAACCCTAGCGTAACCCCGCCCCGAAAATATCGATGTTGCCAGCGTATGTGATAGTATTTGTGAAAGTTGCAAGTGTAATGAAAAGCTCTGAAAATGATCGAGCCTAATTTCTGCGGTAAGTTTTTTTGACTGAATGTTATTGAGTGAATTCGGTAATGTTTGGTTTGGTGACTGAACAGGAGTCATATCTATAGGATTATACCTAAGCCTTTTCTAGAAAATAATTTGGCTGTAATGTACCTTTCGTCTTTTCCAACTAATAAAGTTTTCTCATTTCAATTTTGATGCTTTTTAATAAACACGTTGCATTACAACTATCTCTATTAGATCCACCTTGACATTGGTGATTATTGTCTACAATATTGCGTTTATATGCAATAACTAAGGTAATGGTAATACATAATGTATAAATTTTTGCCAATAAAAATAAAATAACTGCTAGAAATAAAGGTACAAGAGAACAAGAAAACAACAGGTTTTTAGGCATACGTCATACAATATTTGTACACAAAGAATATTCGATCAAATGTTGCGCATTTCAAGGTGGATTCCGTATAACATTTTTTTAGATATTAAAAGCACTGGGATCGGAATATCTGGTTTTGTCATGATTACGCGTCTCATTTGAATTTCAAATATAACAGTATAGAACAACTATAGAGATCTACAGACAACAGCTGATGCCTGACCAACTATCACGTTTTATTTCATTGTTTTGATCAGCTGATCTTGGCATAGAATATTTTCTCTTACAAGTAAATTCATGTCCTTTGACATTTCCTTCTCATTATGTCTACCATAAAATAAGTATATTACTCTTACGTAATGTTTTCTCATTTTAAGTTGTAAGATATTTCCCTTTTTCAATTCAACAAACGTAAAGAAGAAAAAATAGATAGGCACTGTGATCAGGATGGGAATTTTCTTACGGGAGCACCTTTGAGTATTGAGCCTAGGTTTGAGTTGATATAAACTTAGTACTTAGATTTATACCATAACTCATTGTATTAAACAATATATTAGAATAACAACTTTTTATCCATTCAGGAAGAAGTAATATGAGTTGTTATTGTCTAAGCTCGTGACGTAATTATAAGTTTGTTTAAGTCGAGGTTTTGGGTAAACTTCGTATTGACATGACCGAACAAAATGAATTTGCGATTTAAACGTGTTTTATAAATGACACTGCTACAAATAAAATACTTAGATAACAATCAACCTTCATTGCTAACAGGGACCTTTGGTTTGGTGTTTGTCTGTTAAAGCGCTTGTGGATCAAAGTTTAGGTTTAACCGAATTTGTATTTTGTTTTTATTGTGGTATAGTAGATTATTGAGTGATTCGTTTTGCAGCATTTGCTATGAAACTTTCCCCAGTCACAAGATAATATTCGGTAATTTTTTGAACAAATAGGTATGAGTAGAGCTTTTGAAAATTCACCTGTCGGTATGTATTATCTTTATAGTGATAAGTAACTTGATGAACATGAAAAATTGATTTGCATGGGAATTGCAATTTTCTTAACAGTAGCCGTAGGACTGACCCTAGAAAGCATAAGTAACACAGCTACACAAATAAGTAGATATCAACCTACAACGTCTGACTCTTGTCTGGGCTAAACGGTGATTCATATTGTAGGTAGTAACCTATTACTATATGTTTTAAATCATCGTGTTTTCCTCACAGAAAAGGGTAAACAAAAGTAGACGTGAAATAAATTATAACATTAGTGTTATATATAGATCACATTTAATAGGTGTGAGTCTATTGACATACATTACATTGTAGTATCATTCATTCTTTATATAAAAAATGCAATCTAACACTGCAATTTTCATGATTTGGAAATGGCTATGAAAAAGTCGTCAGGCTCAAAACGATGAAAATAAACTAAGAAAATTTTTGACCGACCACGAAAATGTTAAGTTTTTTATCACTTATTTATTCATTCTGATCAGGTGAATAGAATAGAAACACTCAAACAAACTAAAAAGAAAGTTGATTGCAAATTCTAGTGATTCATTTTTGTAATGAGATTAGGGACAAATGCAGTCATTTGTACGCAACCTGAGTTGCACCTACTATGCTACTATTGTATTTGTCTATTCAAATAACTCTTTTGTAAAGGTCTAGTAGGTACAAGCTTTGAAGGAAATAACATTTAAGTAGTTATAAAAACCATTGAACATAATAAATAGTATCTATATTTAATTAAAAAAAAACGAAATTGACCTACTACGTAGGTAACTAAACGGTGTATTGGTATGTTAAAAGTTCATTTCTAGTAAAATTAATTTCGTGCAGGACTCTATGGGATGTTATTTTACAGGAGGTCAGTCTACATCCTTGTTAAACACCGTCAAGTCACCATCACCATATTATTATATTGAATAGGTATAAAATACTTTCTTATGTAAATAAGAAAATGAAATTAGAAGGTCAAATAATCAAATTAATTTGAACTAATTTACCAGCAATTACATAATTATATTTCATTGCCTTACCATCTTTACGATTATTATATTTATTAGGTAAACTTAATAATCCTTTAATTACTTTAGAATATAATAATATTAGTCATCAGTGATATTGAAGTTATGAATATTCAGAATATCATAATATTCACACTTTGAAATAAATCTTCATTAACCACGACAGCTAAAACTAGTTGCATTTATACTAAAGCAACCCAAACTCCTACGGCAAATAATAATATGAACTTGTAAATAATGCAGTGACTTTAGCGCGGCGTATGATTATACAAGTAAGTGGACCATGTAGGTGAGATGTCAGGCACGCGCCGGTCGTCCAATGTTGAATCACGTGGATTGTATTAATTCGTAGGTTGAGCCGCCATGATAAATTAAAGAATCGGTCGGCTTATTATTGTTCAGGTCCTTATTGTTGTTATACTTCTTGTTGTTTCGGTCATTGTTTCTTTTATGTTCTTGTCTTTCTTTCTTCATCTTCTTCTTCTAAATCGTGTATTCTTAATGCGTGGGTTACTCACGTGAATATATTGAGCAAAGCTCTACTAGTTTCGAACCACTGAGGGGTTCTTCCTCATGAGTAGCGTGCGCGGTCGCGGCGATGTCGTACCTGTAACCCGCCATTTTTAGTTAATTTAATATATCTCATGATAGTTATTATAAAAACATCGTGCATTCTTAATAGTAGTCGTGGTCATGTTACAACATTAGAGGCAGCTTTTGCAATTTCTTTTTCCTATTTGTAGCGTTCCTTGTGTTTCATCGTGTGGGTGAGGTAACCGGGGGCCCAATTAAAGTCTCCCGAATCACCGATTCCTCCCCAATCCTCAAATGGCCGTTAACGCACTTGTAACGCCTTGGTGTTCCAGGTGTTCATGGGCGACGCCGATTGCTTACCATCAGGTGATCCCTATGCTCTATTACCGGCTAATGCCATAAAAAATAGTTTGCCTTTTGACTTTGAGTTTATGTATGTAAGTATACAGCATTTGTAGAAGGGCTTTACAAATCAGAGATCGGCTAACTGTTGCTATCTGAATGACAATTACTTTAATAGACTCATGTCCCAACCAATATAGATGTCCTGCCAGCGAATTGGCCAAGTTAGTTAGTCAAATACTTTTTGTTTCATAACATAACATAACATCACGCCTTTTATCCTCGAAGGGGTAGGCAGAGGTGCACATTATACCACTGTACAATGTAACATCCACTTTTCATTATTTATGTTATAATATGAGTCCCATGTAGTAGGGGGTGAGCCTATCGCCATATACCGGGCACAATTCCAGACTCCGTGCTACTACTGAGGTTTTTTTTAAAAACCCAGTAATACTTTGCCCGACCCGGGAATCGAACCCGAGACTCCGTACCCGGCAGTCGCAATTGCGACCACTCGGCCAACGAGGCAGTCTTCTTTTTGATTAATAAAAGCTTATATATATTTATTTCAGTATCCTAAACCTGCAGTTTGGAATAATATAGGTACAGATACTTATATGAGCTTCTACTTTTCGATAATGTGGGTGAGCCCGCTAGCAAAAACTAGTTGGTATTACAAATAAATTAACAACAGGCAATGGTACTGAAGCAAATTGTCTCACAGTTCATAGTCACATTCTTTACTAATAGGATCCTAGCGCTAAACTAATATGAGGAAAATCCAGAGCTTTAGCAACATATGTAAATATCCTGCTTAACAAGTCTATGTTACAAAACAAGACATAAGTTTCCGCCATGTAGATATACCTAAATAGCGAATGAAGCACTTCTAAAATATTACTTTTCCGGCAAAAAAGTACCAAACTATTCATGTCCTGTCTCATCTGTCTGTCAGGAAATGTCTTAAGATGGTAGTATTAATATTTGTAGTAAATAAAGGGATTTTTCTCCATTAATATTTGAATGTGATTAGTTTATATAGTGGTGCGATTTGATCGCAAAATTCCTGAACCTCATGCATATTGCCTAATCATTTTGAATATCACTATAAGCCACCTGCGTATGCAAAAAATTAGCGTGTATTAATTTAAAAAGATAATAGACACACATAAACATAAACAATGTTACTTAATTTAAAATAATTTTAACAAATTTTATTTAAATATAGAATAAAAAATAATTTGTTTTAAACCAAAAAGTTTAATGGGGACCAATAGGGCTGATGCCGATACGGAGAACGTATAGGGCTACCGGGGCTCGACGTGCAGGAGAAGGCACGAGGTGGTTTTTAGTCAGTAAAAGCCTGACAATCCATCTCACACGTTCGGAAGACATTATTTCACACTTAAAAAAATTATAATTTAAAAGAAAATAAACCAAAATATTAATACCGAATAAATATGAATAAATGCCAGATAATAAAATAAGCTAGCCTAGCTGGCTAGCTATGTATTATTACTGTTTCTTATTAGCTATAAGAAACAGTAATAATACATAGTTATTTACAACTGACAGTTTGTTAAAATTACGACACAACCTCGAATTTCTACAGCATTTTCAAGATAATAGATTCAGTGAGAGGACATGCACCTGTGTCCGCACTGCACCTGTAAGTAGACACTAAGTAATTGCAGTTTTAAGGTTAATCATTTACTGCAATATTTAAAGAGCTGACGTTGAAGTTAGATTGAAGTGTAATCAATGTAAGATTAATGATTCATACTGACATATTTATAGTTCAAATCTACATAAGCGTGGAGTACATAATGGGTTGCTTTTAGGCAGTATATAATCAAACTAGCAACATTCGCGCGGTTTCACCCGCTCTGCTCGGCAACTATTGAATTGACCGTAGCGTAATTTCATTACAATATAGGTCTTGGGTATAGAACACTATACTAAGCCTTTAGCCTTCCCCGACAAATGGATAGTCATAACAAAAAAATATTTTTGTGTTCCCACACAAAGATATTTTTGTTACGGGACCAGTAGTTTCGGAGATTACAAACGAACACTTCAATTTTATGTAATAGTAATAAGAAATATAAGATTGATGAATCTGCCAAAAAGTAAGTCAAATTCTAGATGATGTAGGCATTATAAGAGACGTCGATTTATAAGAGACGTCCCGTAACAGGCCTTGCACTCCGGAGTCCGGACTAGGTCTAGTAGAGGACCCAGTGCCTGTTACCGGTGGTGAGGGTCGCAACCGGGGGTGATTTTAGTGAGGTAAGAAAGCCACACTCTCTAGTCTTACTCCCCTAAAAGTGAGGTAGCTTTTGAAGGGTTCCCCTGTCATAAAAAAAGGATTAAACTGTCAAATACCAAGCGGTCACCGGTGACCGCAACCTATTGTTCTATAATTGTGTCTGCAAAACCGGTACTCGACGAGTTAATAACTGCAATGAAAAGAAGGAAACGAGAAAAAATAAAATTGAATTACTACCAATTGAACAAGTACTATCTGTCTCTAACGCTACAAATCATAACAAAAAAAGCTTTCTCTTGTCATAGCTGTCATAATATCCTGTTATTAAATAAAAGATCATATAGCACGCATTATGACGGCACCATAGCACGGAGATACTGATCATTATTAGACCACAATGAAATGCAATTCAACCATTTATCGTCCATGGCGTGTGAAGGATTTAGTTAGACCTATTTTGCTATTATGGACTATTATCATAAGTGATATTTGTGGGTCATTTTGTTAGGAAAATGGCTCCGACGCCCATGAAACATCAACAGCCTGTGAAACTATCACTGGACCATATAGGTCTGCCCTACATGAGTTGCGTTTGATATAATTTTCACGTCTGACAAGAGTTTAAAAGAGATTTAAGAGATTGCAGTTTTAGGTAGATTTGTTAGGTACCATAAAGATTATAGAAAGCCTTACACAGATGGTCCAGCATAGGACTATAACGAACTGTTTATGTCCTAGAATCATATACTGTTGTTATTTTATTATTTATTAGGTATCTAAGTAAGTATTTCTTGAAGCTGTCAGCTAGTACCGTTATTAAAGAGACCTTAGAATAGTTTTATGACGTGATTAACCTCAACATTACCTATATTTTCAGATAGACTTCACATAATAATGTAGCCATAATTTTATATTTGCCTAGAGACCTAGCGAAGGTAGTTATTTTAAAGGACGTAGGTACCTATTAAGATTTAGTATATTTAGGTAAATAGTGGTGTTCTAAGATTGTAAGTCATCTTTTTGATGACAGGAAGAAACCTTCAAAATATCTTATCTTATTGGGGAATAAGATTAGCAAGTATGGGAATTCTTATCTCACTGATGATCCAACCTTCCTGGTGACCATCATCCAACTACATCTGAGCCATGGATATACCTACTTAAGATATAATTGCAAATATTTCTGGAATCTACTTGAATTTTAACTGTCTGTACTTACACGCTAATTAAGAATCACCCTCGCTCTCAAATGACAAAAATTTATCAAAAATCGATAAACGTAGGTGAAGGGGTATTAAAAAATTATACTGTCAGGTACCTACTAGTTTTATTGTCTCTACCAATCCTAACATGACACTATAATAAAGTACTCGTATGCATGTAATTACCTGATACATATCTAGAGTTGTGTACTTGCAGCTCTTATTGCTTCTAAATTCATAAAAGCCAGATCTACAATTCAGAAGTAGATATAAGGGCTTATAAGTACGCATATGACAGACACACGACCACAGGGTATTTTATTAATTACCGAACAGACACCGGCAATTGAGAGCGACCTTCATCTATGGACAGTGGACAGGTATGTTTCGCAGAATGCGTGTAAGCGGTGTGCTTACGCTACAGATTGGCGTAAAACTGTTGTAGAATTGACTATTTTGTGCTGACAGGTTTATCGTAAGGGGAACCGTACATAACGACTTCATTACGTTATTTATTATTCACTGAACCATGATTGTTCATCTTTCTTTGTTACAAGTTCTTATTTAGTTTCACCTGCCCTTATGTTTTTCTGCCACCCGGTACTCAAATCCTTGTAAATTTTTAAAAATACACATACATACCTTCACGCCTGTCTCCCATGGGGGTAAGCAGAGACTATGGAACGCCAAATGCTATGACTTCTACATACCTTTTTCACTTCATCAACAGTTATCTTCTCAAGCATGCTTAAGGTATTTAAGGGTAAAGGGTACTTTTAATTTGGCCCTTGTAGGTATAATAAATATATCGCCAAGTAAGTTTTGTTAATCTGCATTTAGTAATTACTTTTACTTACATGGTAATATCTGGTGAACTTACAAATATTTTGTTTACGAAATAATTATTTTTAATCTTTTATTTCATATGTCATTCTCATTAGTGTAAATGTCTTTAACTGCGATACTCAGAGACATTAATGATTATTTAAACTATTCCTTATTAACGATTTTGTTCCGAAAACCATTGCTAAGGACTGGGTTAAGTAGCAATTAAATGTCCCTGAGTACGACGGTCAACTTATAAACTTTGAGTAGACAATGACTTGGTAACTATGAGTCAACATTTTAAATTATAAGACCAATACCACAAACATGAGAATACCAGTTTTATTTTTTACCAAATAACACCAGGATATTAACAAATAATCTTTGGGATTTGTGTTCAGTAATCGTATGGTATTAAGATACACAGATGCGCGAATTGTAGAGCAAAATATCCTTGACGTGTGACCTTTTACTAACTCAAAAGATGTAAGATTATGACGATAATGTGACGCAGGAATTCTATTACCTTTGGTATTATTCTATTCACCTTTGTTAAGGTAATGTAAAAGATATGTAGGATCTTCATACAATTTGTTTTAATTGGCTATATAGATAGGTACTCGACGTTCTGACTTAAGGCATCCAGTGTGAAAACTGAATATAAGCCTCAGTTCATGTAATAGTTACAACCTGAGAATGAATAAAATTGTATGTGAATATTAAGAGAAATCAGATAGAAATATGTTTCCGACTTATTAATTTTCAAAAGTCAGTACCTAGATAGTTGGCTACGAACTCAAAAACTGCTTTTGAAAATGAAATTAAGCTTTTAACTGCCGACAAAAACTGTTAAAAACTAATCCTCCGCTAGTGTCAGACATCATTGTCCGACACGGCATCTAATATGTTAAATGTCTAAACTAAGTAGATATAATGCTCGATGCAGACACATGCGTGCAAGACAGCTAAAACAGAACTAAGGTACAACTTAAAAAAATGAGTTTCAAAGTCACATAAATAGTCCCAACATGTGAGATGTTCGCGTGAACTAATAAAAGAGTCATCATTATCAATTCATCGCCTTCCTCCTTACAAGGAACGGTATAAACGCGGAATTTTATTATACGAGGTTTTCCGCAATAACGTGCGATTCCTGTGGGAGTTATGAACACATCCGACTCATTATCGGCACTTACGGTGTGAACTAAAGAGTTTGGAGATCGACCGCTTCCTAATGAGAACAAGGACGGAATGTGTTCAACTAAACGGGAGTTACAGGAGTATGCAATAGGCATACTCCCGTAACTACAGTTATCTAGACAAAGGAATCTTAATCGTTTGCCGTTAGGTTGAAGTTAGGTGTTTTATGTACAAGTGGGGGTATAAACGTTTTTTAATTTACTAATGTTGTGTGTTTTCAATAGATGGCGCTTCCGAGCATTATCAAGAATTCATAATAAATAAGTTTTGAATGTTTGCGCATTACCAAAATGCATTACAATTTTTTTTTATATCAACTTGAGTTTTTATACGTAAATAAAATATTTAAAACCAAAACACGGCATTTACATAATTAGTTCAGCTTCTCGATAACAGATGGCGTTACTAATCATAATCCGATCAATCGTGTTCTAGTATTTTTGCACCTAAATGACCTTATAGCTTTTTTACGGATCTCATTGTGTATTATTCAATTAGTCATAGTATTACACTAGGCCGCATCTGTTACATCACAGTTACATGAGTAATTAAGAACGCAGATGCAGCTAATTGAATTTGACATGACACTTATGAACTCTTGGGTTTTAGACATTGATCTACGAGAACTACCTCTATATTTCAAGTTTAACTGATGTTAATCTATACTTAAACATGAGTGTGTTATTTTTTAACGTTAAAAATAATAATGATTAAAGAAAGTAGGTAATAAATAA
Organism: Spodoptera picta; assembly: GCA_038387885.1. Taxonomy (NCBI): domain Eukaryota; kingdom Metazoa; phylum Arthropoda; class Insecta; order Lepidoptera; family Noctuidae; genus Spodoptera; species Spodoptera picta. The sequence goes on from JAZHFQ010000328.1 coordinate 346,597, forward strand.
TGAAATGCGCAGTTTTCAATAATAAATACGCAATTAATTTTAATTATTTTTAATCGCGTTATTTATAGCAAAAATATTTATTTTCCAGATATCACAACAAATGCAGACGAAACATCAAAACATTAAAATGAGACAGATAAAGAAGTTGAAGCACGCATTAAATAAAATGGCTGCCATTAGAAAATATGTGAGGACAGTATTGTGACAGTAATCGTTAACCTTAAAACAATGACGGAAGCGGCTTCGTCTTATGAAATGCAATCTCGGAATGAAGAACAAAAAGATGGAAAGACAAAGCCAGGGTTGTCAGCCGGCAAAATATTCTACAAACCAGGAGTTATTGAGGAGGAGACGGATGAAACGAGTGCTTTCGAGAGCTCTGTGGTTGACACCCCTATGCTCGGTGTGGCACTGAGTGGTAGCGGGTTTTTAAGGCCACCTCAAATATACCCTTCGAGCAGTCTCCATAGGATACCTACGTACAGCAGTTCCATTGGTCAGAGCACTATTTATAGACAGGATACTTGCAGGTACATACTATTTATTTCACACTTCTAATGTAATATTAGTAAGCAGGAATTCTAGAGTTCTTTAAATAGATTCTAGACCCCATGCAAATAAGGATTGATAGGTTTTTAAGGGTTACCCTGCTGGTTTTTGTTCCTGTTCATAATTTACCCTGGCGCCTTTCCAGTTTTGAACCAAGCGTGTAGTCAGGATTTCGATTGCCAATCCAGTCCCAGTCTAAGCGGGCCCTAGCCCAACGGGTTTTTTTAGGGGGACAAGAACTCTATACTCGGTACTAGGATGTAATGAGGCTACCAGACCCAAGGCTTTTTCTCTTCATAGTCTTTTTTATATAAAATCATTGTCCTGAAATCTCTCAGTTCATGTTTCCTTTGACCGGTAGTAACAACAGAACGAACAGAATAGTAACAACAACAACAGAACAACAAGAACGTCGAACCGAGGCTCCGGCTCGACGTGCAGGAGAAGGAACGGGGTTGTTTTTAGTCAGTAAGAGTCTGACACTCCCTCCCGCCTCACACAGGCGGGAGCAGTCATTCGATGATTTTCCCCCCTTAAAAAAAAAAAAGTAACAACAGATTATTCTAGAAATTCGTTACCTATCATATTCAGGAGGTATTACAAGCTTGACATAATTATTATGATCACCAAGAAACAGATAACTTTCACTTACCCGCAGTTGCCCTGATAAATATTGTTTTTCGATAATTACACGCGAATAGTCATTAACAACATAATTTGTAATTATTATATTCACATCAGCTTCTAAATAATAGACTGCCTCGTTGGATTCCCGGGTCGGGCAAAGTATTACTGGGTTTTTTCAAAAAATCTCAGTAGTAGCACGGAGTCTGCACTTGTGCCCGGTATATGGCAATAGGCTCACCCTCTATTACATGGGACTCATAACATAAATAGTGAAAAGTAGGTGTTACATTGTACAGTGGCATTAAGTGCCGTAATGTATACCTCTGCCTACCCCTTCGGAGATAAAAGGCGTGATGTTATGTTCATCAGCTTCATAGCTTGAGTGACGATCCATATATTTTACATATTTATGAAGATTTCTTGCGATGTCACCTGGCGTGTCATCGTTATAACTAAACGATGCTAATTTACCTTATTGGAGAACTTAAGACTAATGCATTCCTGTCATCTTGTTACTTGTTCCTTACAAATAACATAGTCATAAAGATCTCACTTAAGTACAACTGCTTAGGCGGCTACGTTTAATTATAAATTATACTTTTTTATAGTTAGCTAGCTTCTGCCCGCGGCATTCGTACGCCATTTTGTGGGGTAAAAAAGAAGCCAATGTGTTATTTCAGACCATAATCTATCACTTCAAATTTCATCTCGATCCCTTCAGCCGTTTTCACGTGATTGAACGTAATTTAACAAACATATACACATACTAATAGTAAGATAATTTTTACAAAAATTAGAGTTAGACAAAGTCCAACATTGCAAAGTATATACAAAACATAGCCATTCACAAGTTTCCGCGTCTAGTTGAACAGACACTTGAGATAATTATTCTTATATACAATATGAATATATCTTATGAACAGACTCTTCACCTCAATCGAGTTGTGAATTATGAGTACTTCAAGGAATTGATAATCTCAATTTCCTGATTAATTAGTCTCGTTTTTCATTAGCTAATTCATGCAGTGCAGGAGAAAACAATCAATTGATTTCTTGTGATGAGCTTAAAATATTATGAGAGATACTTCAATTAAGATCCGCCTGTCGATGTGGAGTGTAATTGATCATCTTTTTATCTTTCAAAAAGATGATTCATGTCGCATCACTGGTGGGATAGATAGCGATTAGCGATATAGTGAAAATATGGATAGCGTTAAATGCATATCTTCTTATATCTTTATATATCTATCTATATATATATATATATATATAGATAGATATACTAGGATTATCTCCTGTATCGTGGGTGCGTTTACAAACATACAAGTTCACATACACATGACACCCAGACCCGAAACAACAATTTGTGGATCGCACAAAGTGTTGTTCCGTGCGGGAATCAAACCCGCGACACGTTGCACGGCAGCCGGTTGCCCAGCCACCGCACCAACCGTGCAGACGTCAATTGAAGGGCAAAAGCTATCTAATAAATATGAAAAGATTATCACAAATTCAGCCTTACTTGTTAAGTTCTTTAGGTCAATCGAGTCTGTGTGGTCATAAATCAGTATACACTGTCATTAATTGCAATAATTATCAAGCCCGCCATTACAGCTGTTTGTACAACAAATTGTACGGCGTGAATCAATCCTTGAGTCTCTGATATCTAATCGTAAAGATAATATGCTGACTTATCAATATAGTTTTCTGGAATAGGTTATTCGCGTGTGTATTTGCGACGCCTTTGTGTCGTTTGTAATACGTTTTCAAATTAAATTCTTGTGTTAAATTATGGTGTCAGTGCATTTATAAAAATTGAAGTGGAAAATGCGCCGGCGACGCAAACAGCGTTAGATGTTTAGTGTTAAAAAGTGTTACAATTGTCGTTTGAAATAACAATCTCTGAGGTATGTTACGATAGATCTAAGTACGGAATGTTGTAGATAATTTTTTAAGCTTATCAGTCAAGAATCCGGTAACAATTGAGGCACCATTGTCTGAAATCGATGAGTTTTCTTAATCCTTAGTCAAAACATTTTCAGTAATGGCATACAATTAAAAATTTGTAAATGATATGACATTATTTAAGAAATAATTATCTACTAGTTGAATTTTATTTAAATGCCTTTGTTATTTTAATGAATTTTACAATTTGGCTTCACAAATAATACGTTTTATAGTTGGTATACTATTGGTGGATTTGGTGAGGTTATAAACACAATTCAGAATGTACCTACTTGACCTATTTGTTATCATAATCTTTCTTTTTTATCAATTCGAAGTTAATACCTAGTTTTTGCTAATTACTCAATGTTTGGTGACCATGTTGTTCACATTCGTTAGTCATTCAGAGTTATTTCACCTCTCATTTTGAGCACATGGTAAACAAAGAAAAAAATTGACTATCACAGCTCTAATTTGAATATTCGAATGAGTGGTTTGGTCGCATTCAATGGAGAAAGATTTATAATTAACTTTTAAATTTTAGATTTTAAAAAAGTGCAGTAATATATAACATATTAATGTTCATAATAATTAACCAATGCTTCGTTAGCCGAGTGGTCGCAAGTCGGGCAAAGTATTACTGGGGTTTTTAAAAATTCTCCGTGGTAGCACGAAGTCTAGTATTGTGCCCGGTATATGGCAATAGGTTCACCCTCTATGACATGGGACTCAAAACATCTCTAAAACAGAGAAAAGTGGGTGTTACATGGTGCAGTGGTATTAAGTGCCGTAATGTGCACCTCTTCGAGGATAAAAGGCGTGACGTTATGTTATGTAATTAAAGCATTTGGTTCTGGAATAAATATAACCTTCAACAAACAGACTTACGAAATAAGATTCCATTATTACATCTTAGCAACTATAAGATAATGTGAAAAATGATAGTAAAATCTATAAAGATTAATTTAACAAATATAAACATTTTGCCTGACTATAATACCATACTTATATTGTACTTTCTTGTTTACTACAATTGTAATAACAAAATGTCTACGCTCCCTAATCACAGATACGCCTTAAAATCAATGACTAATCAAACATTTATTTGTAATAGTGTAACAAATACAATAATTTATTATCATACCACTTACCTACCCATGTCCGTAATCCTAAGAAATTATACAAATAAGATAATATATTACTTGGATTTTGACAAATTACTTCATATAGTTAGCTATCTATCTATTGATATTACCGCGGATTTGAAACAACCATACTTTCTAAGATTATCTAGACACCACTGACAGACGGCGAAGGAAAACATTGTGAGGAAACCTGGACTTATAATTTCCAATTATTAGTTTGAAATCGCGAACCTGCACTGAGCAACCGTGGTGATTAATGGTTCAACCTTCTCCGTGCGAGAAGACGCCTATGGTTAGTTGTGACCACTTATAGACTGTTGATAATGATGATGAAATAACGGAATAATCTGATCCACTTATTTGTTTATAGGAAGTTCTTTTTAGAAAGCCATCTTTGTTTTTGTGCCTATTTACAAATTACACGTAAGGTTTTATGTAAAGAAAAGTGAATCGTTTCTTAAAAGTCGATTAGTTACTGGCACATAGTATGTATTTCAGTTCCAATTTAAATGATTTTCCTGAATATGTACTTACGTGTTATAGGAATAAAACGTCATCATCATACGTTGAGGCTTAAAGCTGCGAATAGAAAACTGTTGAACGTAAATTATCCGCTAACTTCGGTCATTGCTGACCCCCATGGCGGTTAATGTGTTAACTTCTAAATCAAGAATCTAATCAAGTCAAACATGTTGTTCCCACTACTAGACTTAAGAAAATAAGTGGTTCGTTTAGATGTCATATCCAAAATTTAAGTCTAAATAAATTTAAAAATGTCATTAAAGATAAACTTTATAGTAAAGCTTTTTATAAAATAGAAGACTACCTAGATGATAGTCGGGCTTGGGAATAAACTGCTGTTGTAACATATAGTTGCATTTCTTTTTATTTACAATTTGACATTATTACTTTAATGTGACATTGTTTTTATTTGAACATTTTATTTATTTATTGTTTTTCTACATTACATTTACTTTTTATTTTACAATTGTTAGTGCTAGGACCGTGCGAGATTTTGCTTCGCCATTTCTTTTCTAATTACCCATATTCTGATAGTTTGAGTATTTGTGCGACCCACGCAAATGTTCTTTACGTTGGTGTTGTTCGTCGAATCAGTCAGCCTCACCTGTTAATTGAGCAGATTGTAAACCGACACCATGCGTACTGCCTTCAGAGCGGGTCCGCTCAAACTGTTGTGGCTCTTTCCTCAAAAGGCCACTACAGAAAGAACTTGCACGGTTCTCACACATAATCTTTTATACACATTTGTCTGGACTTTAAAAGAGACAGACCTCTGAGTTTGTTTCGGCATTTCTTCTCAGAGTAGTCAGTTAGGAAATGTCGACCTCATCGTTCGCTTGATAAAATTGACGTGTAAAAGTGCTGCCTTGTAGCCTATTTGCAGAAATAAATTCAAAATCAAAATCTTTAAAATAAAGTCAAAATCATGTCAATAATGAAGATTTCTCTTGCGTAGGACCCGATACTGCAAAAAATCTGAACAAATAGTAGCTTGTGTTACTCTAGAAAATTAAAGTTAAGATTTGTCAGATCGGATCAAAAGTTTTGGAACTAATGCAAGGCAATCAAACAAATATTGATTTAAGTTAGTTTATTATTTGTTTTCTATAATAGGTACTGTACTATAAAAAGTGTCAAGTGTCAATGATGAGTTTATTTTGCAATAGCAGAAAATTAATGAGTAGTAATTACCTATATTGAACTATGGAACTGTTGATAACTCTAAATGACAAATAAATCGTTTAATAACTAATAACAAACTTACTTTGTATGTACTTGTAGTATATGTAATTAAGTAAATAAATGAATATGTAAGTTTATACACCGTAAAATATATTTCGTTTTTGTCGCGCGGCGAAACAACTTGACAGTTGAACGGTTAACTCCTAAAATGAGCAGGAAAAGAAAAATTGCATGACTGGCGCACTGTTATTCTGCGCGTTTGAGTCGCAAGAGTTTATTTATAAAAAATATACTTAGAGGTATATCTACACATTTTAACGTCCTAGACTACACTCACAGTCGCACGGTTGCCCTAGTGAAAGGCTATGTCGACCCGGTCTAGATCATGAATTTGGGCTGGAAACTAACAAGTTGGGCTAGATCCGAGTCTAAATCTGCATTAAATTTGGGAAAATAAGAATTATTTATAGCAAATAGTTGCTGATGTCGAATAATGCGACTGATGTACATCAATTATAATACAGTTCTAACATACCTACAGGAAATTTTAGTATATTTTAATTTAATTTTAGTAATTTTAGTAGTTTATAACCCTAATAATAATGCTTATTATATCAATGACCTGCATACTAAAATTGCCTGTACGTACTGACGTACAGAGGTGCGGCGATTTTGTAGAGAATCTACAAAATCGTCTCAAATCTACAAAATTGTAGAGAATCTACAAAATCGCCGATTTTTAAATACTCCTGGAATGGAACCCCCATATTTCCCCTCTTAATATCGAAATAGGAGAGCAAATAAAAGTTTGAGTTTGAATGAAAGTTTGTTCTGACAACTGATCTAAGGATTATGTACTTAGAATGCGATTAGTATTATAATTGAAGAAAAGAAGAAGTTGCTTAAAACTTGAGAGACAATTAACTATGCTGTGCCAAGTAACTTTCCCATTTCTTTCATATTTAATTTTGATATAATTGATGTTACATTGAGTCACATAGAGGTATACCTAATTTTGATAGCCAGAACATAATCATTTAATATTTTAAGACGGTAAATCCTGCCATTCCCAACGCCGTTCTCTAGTTGAAAGGAAAAAGGATTAGTTATTAACAATGTGAATTAATTTTATCAATGGATTTACCTACTTGTTGGTGTTATCGTATTTTTTTGAAATTATAGTTTTATCACTTCTGCATATTATGTCAAATTACCTACCGGCTACCTAATGATTTTTTTGTTTTATATTAAAATGTTAAGACCTTCTTGTTATCAATAAGTTTAATTTTAAAGTCAATACTTTAAATGAAATGATTAATAAATAAGTACTTATTTATCTTTCTTTAGGTACATATTTCAACTGGCAAAAAATGCTGGCCAGTTTTACTAAAAAAATCTGGACACCATTAGTGTTCAGAAAAAAAAAACTATTAAAAATAAAACTATATTATGGCATTAATTAAAATTTTTGTAGCCTTATTCGGCCAGTGTCGCATAAATATTTTTGATGATAAAAGAAGGTTTTATAACTAATTGGTCATTTTAGAAAAAACAAAATAATTACATTTTTGGTGTTGGTACCACATAATCTATGAAAACTGACAATGTGACAATGAACGTCAAAAATAGTCCTGAATTTCGGTCACTTTCCGCGCTTTCAAGGTCCTCCAATATACGCGTAGACAACGAAAAGCCTTTCGGTTGATAGGTTAATCTTCTAAAATCCAGCGAAATCTGCAAACAGTGCTACATGTCTAGATAATCTTGATTAATGACGTCTAGAAACCTTTCCAGTGCTGAGCTAGTAGATAGTATTTTAGCTATTAATAATAATAGGTATACTCATACATTGATAAAGGTGGGAAGAAAAATATAGAAGAGCTTATCTTCTTCGTATGCCACTTGTTTATGTTTGCTTGCCAAAGGGTGTTGCACCTCAATGATTAGCAATTTCATAAACATTATTATAGATATCTTAGATATATATTTTATTACACTATATATTTAATTCTGTTTTCAAATTAATTCAACTAAAATAATAAAATGTGTATTCATATTTTATTGTTATTCTTATGTTTTTTTTTTAGATAAAAGATTTAAGTAGGCTAAGAATTACTCATTCTATGGCTGATTAAGTTAATGTTGACAGTATTTTCGTGGCTACATGCTTAATGTAAATGTAACGTAGGTACTGTAAGTTTTGTACTTTAAGTTAATAGTTCTTTAACTAATTCGTTGTTATCAGGAATATCGGGGTAAAAAGTTTCACATTGCCCTTTGACTTAAAGGTACTTTTGGAACATTTTGAGACACGTTGTAATTAGAATCCTATTCATCTACCTTCAGATTACGCAGACACATAGCTTCGTTTAAAATAGGTACGTTAAAATCAATTTCATTTTTTCTAAGCACTATTTTCTCGATGTACAAGGAAAAATGAGTTTGTTTGCATCGACTAGCCGTCATGATGACATGAGGGTGACACGTTGTAAACATGCATGGTCAGACTGTGACAGCATGATCATAGTGACTAATTTTTTAGATCGAGTGATACAAAATCCTTCACTTCAACAACAATAGCTCGTATAAGCCAGTACCTTAATGTTAAGTCAAAGTCAAAGTCAAAGTCAAAGCATTTATTTCAATTAAACCATAGTTTGGTACTTTTGAAACGTCAACAAATACAAAATAAATAATAGTCTGTCAGTCAGTCCGTCAATGAAATTAGGTGAAGCTAGGCGCTCATTCCAAAACGTAAATTCGAATGGAGAAGAACGAGCAAGAAACTCCATTCGTTACTCTTTTAAAAAAGTATGTTATTTTTAATTTATTTATTTTTAAATATTGATCATTATTAATTAATGGCGTTGTAAACTGTTGCTTTAGCTTTAGCTGGATGACCCGCAGTGTTGCATGTTCAATTAATTATCGCGCCGGACAACATACCTATACATTTTTTATTTAATAGTTATATTAGAAAAAATGTCGTTGTATACAGTAAACGAATATCAAGTTATGATCATCTAGTAGCCAGTAAGAATATTATATTACCATTAGCGAGTGGCGTGCCATGCCGCATGGTCAAGTTGTCTCGCTCAGAGGACAACTCCCGACGGCCGCTGATATTGAACCTAAAACATTGAACTTCTCAAAAAAACTATCGGCCAAAGTATAAACGGAATAAAATTAGTTAGCTCAGATTTCTGAGCGCTACAGATTAAGTAGACCATAATACGGTTTAGATCGAACATTATTCGATGTTAAATTTAATAAAAAGCTACAGAAATCTCGCGAAACTAAATCTTACCTAAATGAAAATGTCAATTCACGTACAGTAAAATGACGAAATAAAAAGTCATCTAGACGTTGAATAAACAATAATAAATCATAATACGTAGAGTTAAAGCATTATTTAACGTGGTATTTAATAAACACTCGTGTGCAAACTTATTTAAATGAAATAAAACAGTAATTAACAGGGATTTGGATAGTCGCTGATCTTTGTACAAACTTTTTACGCTGTGGGTGTGGTCTGATGTTTGGTGATAATATTTACAGAGCAAATTGTATGGTTAACTAACAATGGTTAATTAACAATGACGGTGGTTGTGTAGAAGAAATTTGTTTTTATTTGTGTGTTTATAAAAAAATCGTAGCAATACAGCTTTTACTGGGTTGGTTATTCTTCAAAGTTTAAATTTTATTTGAATGTCCGTTTGTTAGATTATTTTAAAACATTAGATAGGTACGTATTTTTTCTTTTCTTACATATCGTGTGATTGATTTGAAATATCGAGTGACGTCACGACTTACTACATTTTATAGGGTAGCATGACGTAACGACCTCCTACGTTTTATCTAAGTATTGTTTTTTTTTATCTGACAAATTAAAAAAATGTGTCTAATATTTTATCATTATCTAACTGACGGACTAATTACATTTTAAATTTTCATAGTCTGTCTCTACCCTTTAGAAAGCGAGCGTGTGTATGTTCGAATTCCTAATTTGCATAAAATGAAAAGTTGTAATTTGGAGGTTTGGTACACACTAAACACGAATGAGACACAAATTTATTTAATTATTTATTTATTTCAAATAAATAGTATTAAATTAAATCATATTATCTACCTTATCGAGTCTCAATATATTCATTGAATTGGAACAGCGTAATGATACGGATTGTTATAAATAAAAGGAAGGATTTTGTCGTCCAGTACTCAGTCCGTAACTTATGTGGGGACTCAGTTAACGTAGAACGTAACCTAAGCCACGAAATAATAATCTAGTCAACATTTATTAGATTTTTTTGCATACATTATACTTAGTACTTACTATGTTTATTTGGACTCATATGTACATCTGTTCGGGAAAAACCTCAAATAAATGAATGATAAGCCTTTGTTTGGCGTGCGATTAAACCAAGATTTCATTTTAAACTTAGCGTAATATATTACGTTGAACTAATTGTCAAACAAAGTAAACATCTCAATGGGTTTTCAAGTACATACCTATTAAGAAAATTTTGTTTACCTATAGCAATGTCAGAGTACTGGGCAGCAAATATTAATAAAAATTGAGTGTCTCTGTCCTGGTGGTCGCAAATGAATTTGTCGATCATGATTGGGTCTGTTAGCCGACGGACTCAAAAACAGTATGGTTACTTTTTAAAAACAGTAGATATGACAATAGTCGCATGCAACTAGTCAAAAGTAGGTGTTATATTAAAAATTAGGTAAAGAAATCAGTGAGTTAGTTTAAAAACAAAAAAAAACATTTTATTAAAGCGTGGTAGATATACCATGTTTGGTAATCGTAGTACTCTATATAGAAGATTCATTGTTACGATATCGTTGCAAGAATCCGGCAACTGGGGCTCGAGGTGGCGTTCCATAAGTCCGAGACCATGTGTTTTCATGGCCTCGGAAACGTGCCACCTTCGGGTGATTCCCAAATAACGGCGGGAGGGGTTACCATCCGCGTCGAAATGATGATAATATATATATGGGCTGTGCGGTACCTGGCCCTCTACGGCATTCCTATGTGGGAGCCGAATCTGATGCGGCGGCCCTCTCGGGCGCTGCTCATGTCTCAGAGGTTCATGGCGATCCGAATGAGTTTTTTTTTTTGCATAAGCCGATAAACGAGCAGATGGATCAAGCAATCGGCGTCGCCCATGTGTTACAAGTGTGTTACCGGCCTTTTGGGGATTAGGAGTTTGAGGATCGTTGTGCATTCAGGAATTGGGGAGATTGGGGAACGGGAGGGTAATTGGACGTCCAGTAACCTCACTCACACGACGAAACACAACGCAAGCGTTGCTTCACGTCGGTTTTCTGTGAGGCCGTGGTATCACTCCGGTTGAGCCGGCCCATTCGTGCCGAAGCATGGCTCTCCCACGCTTAAATGATCCGCAGATACCGCACGACGATGCCGGTTTACTGCCGTGGGATCTGGAGGGGAAGATGCTTACGCGCGTAGGTCGTCTGCGCGGAGACGCATGTCGTCGGGGCGAAACTCCGCTGCCGCACCAGATTAGTGCGTGAGGGGGGTGAGCTCCGGGCAACAGTGAGCATGGGTAGCTCGCCGCCCGACCAGAACCAGACCCGGGCGTACGGTGCGTAGCGCATGCGCCTCAAAGAGCCAACAGACCACCACGGATGGGGCCCAATAGGGCTGGTGCCGATACGGAGCCGTGGAAGACTTAACGGGTTGCTGGGGCTCCGGCTCAAAGTGCAGGAGTAGGAACGGGTCGGTTTTTAGTTAGTAAGAGTCTGACATTCCCTTTCGCTTCGCCCAGGTGGGAGAAGACATTTGATTTTCCACGCTTAAAAAAAATAATGTTACAATATAATTTTTCTTTAATGGGAGGTGGTACCTGACTTCTCGAGAAGCTTAGAGTCGCTGAGCGCTATGTTCGGAGTTCGCTATGAGGTTTCCTTGCACGATAAAATGTGAAGTGTAGAAATTCGCCAAAAAACTAAAGTTATCGACGTAGGTCGCAAAATCTACAGGCTGAACTGGTAATGGGCTGGCTACATCACTCGACGGACTGACGGCGGATAGGTTAGGAAAGTGATTAAGTGGAGATAAGTTGCACGCTAGTTATAGTAGTAGCCGTTCGGTGCAGTTTAGTTGGTAGGCAAATGCTAAGTTGGCGTCTATTATTCTCATTTTACGTATTTTATGAATACGTCTATCCAAAACAAGATTAACAACGTTCTAAAGAATAAGCTTATAAAGATATCGCTCAGTAAAATATTCACAAATAACACTGATATTAAATACGTCACGTCAAAACATATAATTTTCGTCTTAAATTGTAATTTAGGTATTTACAGTGAGAGATGAGTGTTATAACCATAAGATGTAAGTAAATAGTGGATGTGCTTAGTAAATAGGTAATTATATTATATGACAGACAATCTCTAATCCTTCGTGTGTAGGCCCGTCACTTGGGGTCTGCCACGGTAGGCGATTGGGGGTTGTTAACATTATAAACTGGATGATTAGGGGCTTTAGGGACAAATAGAGTTTTTGTAACTTCCAGACATTGATACAAGCAATGGATGCAAATGGCCGACTGTCGCTTGACGTGCTAGACTAAAGTGAGGAGACCTTTGCGTAGTAACCTAGCGCTTTTCTACAGATAATGATGTTGCGGATGAAGATGACGCGTGCATCTAATACTACGAGATACTGTGAGGTGTTAAACATTGTTCCTTTCAAATCGATGGCTATTAAAAAAAAAACAATATTGAACGTAGGTATATGGTTTTAAGAAATGTGTAACTAAAATGACTGCATATCAATTGTACCCTACTTTTTAACACGTAAGTGAACTATAAAGAATAGTCTTATATCTTATGTCTTAAATTGGGTAAACACGTATTGTCATTGGATGACGATACCAATCAAATTAGATGTCGTATTCAATCCTCGTGTCTATATGAATATTACAAACTATACGTAGTAGCTCTTTAAACAAAATAGGTACATAGGTACTTGACACATTTTCATTATTTTTAGACAAATTAGTAGCTTGTTGGAGACTAAAAACAATCGACAAACATTATAAATAGAGTGTTGAATGTCATAGGAGCCCTGACACCTAACGTTTGGTACTCGACACGTGCTAACATTGTCAAGTGTATGATTGGATGGAGTCGCATTCAAGTGGCGGGAGTGCAAGGGTGTCTGCAAATCAGCTGTGATAGCACGCGACACTTGTGTGCAAATTAAGTCTCTATTTTAGGACCAAGAGAAGAAGGAAAGAGATTTTTAGACCGTTTCAATATGCACTATGCTGCCTCTCAGTTGAAATCAAGGCGATAGTGGACTAATTGTCCAACCATTGTACAACGGAACCGCGTCACAAGAGAACTCTGTATCTGTAGTAAGCTTTCGGTGAAGCTTAAAGCATTATCACGATTTAATAAAACTATTTCAGATCAAACCAAAGAAGATTATATTAAAAGTACTATAGACACGACACGTGAATCGTTACAATACAATTAAATCGTTTGCCAAACATGTCGGCTCGCTGTCACGCTATAATGACGTAAAATCCGAAATTAACAGTGATAATTAAATTATGGAGGAGTGGCGCCCCTTTACAGCTAGCAACTGAAGCTAGGCTTACGGAAAAATAGCCAGATGTCACCTACAACAAGGTGTTTATTCTGGTATCACGATTAATTTGCTACACTATTTACGACTCGAGAAAATGTCGTGTGGATACATGTTTACATGAAGGCGTGGTGTAAATTAATTCTACGGAAAATCTCGATGTAAACAAATCGTCATTTACGATTGTCATTTTGAATTCAGAATTGGATCATTGTGATTAAATACATATATACCTCTAGGTATGTGTCAATATTAGAGGTATGTGCTATATTGTGGGCTGGGTTTTCATAGGAGGCGGGGTCGTGGAAAAATATGGAGAATCGATTATTGTGTGTGATTTAACAGTGTGTAGATTAAATTAGCAAACTGATTTTGAAATTTCCTTATAAATGGCTAACTTGATTAGTTATCGTGTATTTCTATTGTAATCAAGTTTAGGTTACTGTTCTTTTTGTAGCTACAGGATATTTTTTACTGATTAGATAACAATACTTATTCTTATAAGGAATTGAGTATAAAGTAAGTATAAAGTAAGATACCAAGAAACTGTTCCTAGTCATCATTAGTTAGTTTTAAGTATGTAGACTAATTATACATCGAGTAACATAATACATGTAATGCATGTATAGTTGAACACCTCATATACACATGCGTATTTTTGTAACCGTAGGTAGATACATCTCTATCAAAATATTTTGAACATCTACAAAGCAAATAAACAACTCTTCTTTTAACAGATATTTAACAGTTCATGTCCTTGAATCGTGAAATGATCGAGAACAACAAATTAGTGTTGGAAAAAGATGCGCATTAGCATGTAACAATTCGCGCGCTGTCAAATTAGCTATTTTAATGAAAAGGCTGGGGTGAGCGCCATCTTATTCTCAAATACAGGACGTTTTAAAATCAAATGTAAACATCGTGTCATCTGTTTACTTTTAATTTTGTTATTTAATTATTTGGCGTAACGGCTACGCTGCGTAGCAAAACTCGTAGCGCGTAGTCGGTGTCTGTAAGAACTGTATTCGTAGAAGTTGCTACAAAGACGTTAAATAGTTGCGTTTTTATAAAATATTGGTCATTTACAAAATATTGCTAGTAATACAAGTGTTAGTGTTAGTGTTAGGCATACTTTAGTTAAATTCTAGATTCCCTTAAAAGTGTAGGTGTATACAATTAAAAGATTATTTGTTTACTTACGTACGCGATAATAACTTATATAAAATGATACAAAACCTTTTATCAGATGTAATTGGTGCATCTGATTAATTTTCCATATTATTTGACAAAACAATGCTTGCAAATTATTTTAATTATTGATAATAAATGAACCTCACTGTCCAGTGGAATAATATGTTAATATTATATCAGTAAATACTTATCGTAATCAGTGTTCTTATTTGAATTTCGATCGTAATCCGGCAGGTAAGATAGGACAAGGGAATCACAGAAACCTCTATCTAGAGGTATTTAACAAAATAATTATACCACTCGGAAGAGTTGTACAATCATATGTTTTATTATTTTGTTTAGTATTGACTGCATATTTGGTGCTGGGGATGGGTGACGGGCTGTCATGTAACGTGTTGCGGACTCAAATATCACATGGAATAAAATATATAATACACAACATCACGGGTTTTTATCTCCAAAGTGGTGGGCAGAGGTGCACATTACAGCACTCAATGCCACTGTACAATGTAACACCCATTTTTCACTATTTATGTTATAAATCCTATGTAATAGGAGGTGAGTCTATTGCCATATACCGATCACAATTTCGGGCTCCGTGTTACTACTGAGATTTTTTTTAATAAACCCAGTAACACTTTGCCCGACCCGGAAATCGAGACCCCCTGCCCGTCAGTAGAACTCGGCCAACGAGGCACTCAAAATAAAATATATTATGTTTTAATTACAAATTACTGTTGGCGGTTTACGAATGATGTGTAGGTAGTAGGTGTTTTTAAATATGCAGAAAAGGCATTTAAGAAATGTTTCTTCCTAGTTTCATAAATGATGACACAGGAATCCCTATAAAGAGCGCTTGATTAGGTTTCGAATGCATTCTCTTCGTGAGCGAAGACTTTTGCTGGACATGACCTTCTTTCACAAAATCATAGGTGGTCATTACCGGTGTAGCTACTTTCTGGAGAACATGCCTCTGCGTGTCCCCCGTGTCTATCCTCGAGGAAAACTTAAATACATTTTCTACATTCCACCGGTAAAGTCTAATTTGGGACGGCAGGCACCTCTCCGTAGAATAATTGATGAGTACCACTCCCTTATCTCAACAATACCCGATCTTGACGTGTTCCACGATGCATTAAGAGTATTTAGAAGCAGGATTATTGATGCACTATAGTATCGTTTGTTATCGTTGTTGTTGGTGCTGCTTGCTGTTTTGTACTTTGACATCTATTTTAAACTCTGACATTTCTTTAAATTAATGAAATTATTTTGATTCTGATTTAATTGACATTTCTTTGAAATCTTGACGATGATTTGACATTTTATTATATTAAATTTGTATTAAATTATATTATTAGACTTAATATGGCATAGATTCTAATTAATTTTTGTTGTTAATTTGTTTTGTTTTAATCAGACATATGATAATTATATAGAAAATTGAAATTGTTAAATTCTCATTTTAATGTGTGTATGGTGTGGACTATTGTTGTTATTTTCTTTTCCGTAGTTCTCAAATTGTATTTTATTTTTAAGCCACTGTTAAGCCTATGAATTGCCAATGCTATGTACGCCATTATTGTCGCATGCATCAGACCCTTATTTTGTTACTATTGTGTATTTTGAATGTTATATGTTTGTGATGTGGCCTCCTTCGAATAAATAAAATAAATAAAATGACGATCATGGCATTCTAATAAAGTTTATTAAAATAAATATGTCTATTTTAGTTCAATTTCTTGAAGAATGTATTGATATATATACATACATCATAATATCACGCCTTTTATCCTCGAAGGGGTAGGCAAAGGTGCACATTACACACTCTTAATACTACTGTACAATGTATTCCCACTTTTCACCTTTTATGTTTATGAGTCCCATATAATAAGAGGTGAGCCTATTGCCATATATCGGGCACAGCTCCAGACTCCGTGCTACTACTGAGATTTTTTTTATCTTAGATCACATGTGTATTCTCTAAAATTCTTAATCCGTTAAAGTAAAGTCTAGTTAAGTCCTTGGGCAGATGCCTAAACTGGGCTACGGTGCGTACAAAATCTATATCGTATTTACAATATTTTTATTATTCTACATATTTACTAAATGATTGCAAACAAGAACCAAAAACGTAGCAAAGTTTGACTTACAAGTGAAAAAAAGAGTAATGAATGCAGAAATAGGAATAGTTTTGAAAATCTTATATGATTGGTCTGTAACATTGAGCTAACATTAAATAAGTACGTACCATCACTCAACAGAATTGTTATTGTACCTCTAGTTTACCGATGCAACAAGAATCATCGAAAATATTGAAACAAAACATTAACTGATGCGGTGACTATACAAACGAGTGACGAACAAATGGACATAAATAATTATTATTAACAGTAAATATTAACTTGTCGCCTGCGCATCTCTAATGACGCTAATAACGACTGTCAGTGGCTTGTGCTCTGTTTGGATTTCATTATTTTAAGTCACAATCTCGTAATCTTATATCATAAACTGTCACACTGTATAAAAGGAAATACAGTGATAATTATGCTCCACATATCCAAGTTACTAGCTCTGAGAAAGACTTTTAATTTGCACGAATTTTTAAATTTTAATTATTTGTGAAACCTTCTGAAGTTTTATAGCCTTCAGTCACACATACCAAAGTGTACCAAAATATCATCCTGTAGGCCTGATAACGTCAACGAAGGCACTAACTAAAATTTGTTTTCCGTAGCGAGCTGATAATTTCCGATATAGAATCTCGCGTTACAATTATACAACGTTTAGCGCGCCTTTGTGCGGGCGGGCACGAGAGAGTCAGTCGTGACCGAGACATTATCGCGCGCGATGCTTCAGGAGGCTGCCCACTGAGGGATGGTGGCGCAGACGGTCCGCTGCCAGTGAATCGAGCGCACGACGCCGCATCAGCCATGCACGCCGATCCGGAATCCCCCACATGTCGCGAGGAGTCGCAGCTACTGCCCGACGACTGGCTCAAAGTGAAGCCAGTGCCAGCCAACGGCAATCTTTCGCCGGGCATCTACTACCCCACTACAGGCAGCAAGAGGTTCGTCGACGACCGACACCCCGTGCCGTCTCCGACAGATACCATCCCGTACTGTGTCGCTTTTGTCCGTTTATTTGCGTCTAAATGTCTTCTTTTTGTTTTATGTCGTGATTATTACGAACGATTTATGTTAATTAGAAAGCCTATTCGCTATGTTCGAAGCAGCATATTACCCATATTACCATTGACGAAGGTCATAGTCGTCGTAGCGCGGCGATGCAAGCGTGAACTAGACATTCACACTTCCAGGAGTGTAGCGAGTAGATTTGTAGATACTATAGAGTCATTCAAGTGAAACGGATATAAACATGTGTTTATGTGATCGTGTTTGGTTTCAGGAGTCGATCTCATAGACATGGTGCAACAAGACGAGCGAGGCGACGAGCCATTCTCAAAAATGGAGAGTGTAATATACTCAAGTCTAAGATCTCGCAGCGGCGGCTGAGGTTCCTTCAGGATATGTTCACGACCCTCGTGGACGCACAATGGCGATGGACACTGCTAGTATTCACACTCTCCTTCATCTTATCCTGGTTGGGATTCGCATTGATCTGGTGGCTGATATCATTTACACATGGAGACTTAGAGCCGGACCACCTGCCACCCATGCAGGAAACGTCTAACTGGAAGCCATGTGTGTTCAATATTTACGACTTCACCTCCTGTTTCCTGTTCAGTATTGAGACGCAGCACACTATCGGTTACGGTTCGCGTACTACAACTGAAGAGTGTCCAGAAGCCATATTCATAATGTGTTTACAAAGTATTGTTGGTGTGATGATCCAAGCCTTTATGGTTGGTATAGTGTTTGCTAAGATGACCAGACCCAAGCACAGAACGCAGACGCTGCTATTCTCAAAGTATGCTGTAGTGTGCCAGCGAGACGGTGAGCTGTGCTTGATGTTCAGAGTGGGCGACTTGAGGAAGTCGCATATTATTGGAGCCAGTGTACGGGCTCAGCTGATACGATCTCGAACAACCAAGGAAGGTGAAGTCCTGTCTCACTACCAGACGGAACTGGAGCTCAATGCAGATGGTTGCGACAGTAACTTATTCTTCATTTGGCCCATTACGATGGTGCATAAGATAAACGCTGACAGTCCGTTCTATGGTGTATCTGCGGCAGATGTGCTGCAAGAGCGATTTGAGATTGTAGTTATTTTGGAGGGAACGATTGAATCTACGGGTCAGACGACTCAGGCTCGCTCCAGTTATACGACTAGTGAAATAATGTGGGGACACAGGTTTGTCCCGTTGGTGACGTACAATCGTGAGCGTCAAGGGTACGAGGTGGACTATTCCAAGTTCGAGGAGACAATGCAAGTGGACACGCCGCTGTGCTCGGCCAAGGAGTTGGACGAGTTCTACGGCAGTCAGGGTGATCGTAGATCGATCGGTGAGTTCCTTTTACGACTTAAATCTGGTGGTAGATGTGGTGGCGGTAGCTGGTTATATGTGCCAAAAGTTAACTAACAACGCTTCTCTGTGTTTCTATCCATGACATCACAATAATCTTTGTACGATTAGGTTGTAGAGGTATTTATGTTATCGATGTTAGATATTTTGATAACGATTTAAGAAAATAATCATTTTATGTCATTATTTTTTATCCTTATTTCTTTGTTTGCTAACAAACACTTCGACCCATATATTGAAGTTCATATTTAAACGACAGTTGCACTAAATCATGTAGTAAGTACATAGAGCAGTAAATACAATTATTATGTAGATGCAAGTTTCTTGCTCTTGCAATGTTTCCGCTCCATATAGTTATGTATAGATGTGATATTTGCAATATTATATTATTGTTTATCTCAGGTCAACAGACAGCTCTCGTATTCTCTTGATAATTTCTAATTATTTTGTTATCGATATTTGTTTTCATACTCTCATAGTTCTTTTAACCCATTAATGTGTATTTGTGCATTGTTTTCAATCCATATCAGTACTTTCTTTCAATTAACGAGTAACAAAAACAAAGTACTAAACAAGATATGAAAATTAAAACAGGAAAAAATATAATATAACAACACCTGTATTATCTTCAATATCTCATAATAGATACTTGTTCATGTCAATCAAAAATGCACTTAAAACAATTTTATAGAAAGTCTAGTTGAAAATGGTACTTCCTGCATACTTAAGTATATAATAATAACATACATTATTATATGTTAATAATAAAGTTATTATTCACGTCTCGTTAAGTCTCGTGATCTTATGAAGCGTGTCACATATCTATACACAATGGTTGATATGTTAGAATATGAGGTGTAAATATACATGTAAAGAAGTATATATATCTGTACATATACTACAAGTGGGTAATTTGTACACATTTGTACATAATAATTTAAGTGTATATAAGTATGTGACTCGTATTTATTGTATCGTGTGACAGATTCAATTAATATTTCTTTCGACTTGAACTAATGCGTGTTGCGTGTAAAGTGCAATCGGGTAGGCGGTGGTAGGTAAGGTTGTAACTTCGTATTAAACTGTAGTTTAAATATGCATTTATTTGTATAAAACAAGCGTTTTTCAACCAACAGTAAATTGGACCATAGGGACAATATTATTAACACTTAGTGTAGACACGTTTCATAGTAGTGTAGTCGTTCGTGTAATAATGAATTGTAGTTTATATAGTGACTCGCAATAAAAGCTTCAAGTATTTCAAAATATTTTTGCAGCAAAATATTTTACAATATTATATTCTGTACTAACTTGTAACGTTGGTAGTTACTTTTAATTAGCAACTATTAATAAGATCACAAGTTTCCAATTAGCACTAGACGTGCGAATAGTTATTAAGAGTTATTTAAATTACTTGCTATGTACTCGTACGTGTTTTTACACAATTATGTGCTCAAACATAAAGTTAATAAAGTTTAAAAATACTTGTTATTACCCCTCAATTTGCATCTTGACGTCATTATTCATTATTTAATAGAAACCTCCTATTATCACGATTAAAAACCGTCATGAGTTTCTTCGTTTCAAAGAAAAATGGAAAATATGTGTCTGTTTCCAAGTCTATAAAGTTCCACGAAATCTGCAAACAGTTTGGAATTCAGTTTATAAATCTTGATAAGCCAATTTAGAGCACAGATGTCATTAAGGATATCTATTTTAGACGTCCTTATCTGAATAGGAGAATTACGGCCTAATCTTCTCGAAGTTTCGACAATAAACCACTTCAAAGAAACTTTGGTTAAGACTACTTAGGCTTAGGATTATTGTATTTGTCATCTTACCTGTCGTTTCCGCGAAGGTCATCGGGTCAGGTTTTCCTACACCAATCACCATGGCCGTTACCCGTCGGAACAATATTATCAAATCTCTACAGGATGTACCATTTTGCCAATTTGTTGCCCCTTTTTGATACAGGATACATTTGTTTTGTTGATTATTTAAGACGATCGGTTTGACGGTCTCCTGTCATTTTGAACGAACAATTTGAATCTTGGCAATATGGCCGCCAGCATTATTTTAATGGTTCCATTTTTGAAATATTTTTTTTTGTGGTTTAGTCAGTTGTTTGGAATGTAACATTGCATTTAATATTTCTGTGAAGTGAAGAATTTGTTATTTATCTTTTGTGTCACCGACTCTTGAGTTGTGGTCTTGTTTGACATCACTATGTACTCATTGCTGACATTATTATGTAAATAATAGATCAAGATCATCCAGGGACACAGCTTTGTCTAATCAGTGTGGTTAGGTAAAACCGTCGTTAAAAAACGTTTGTGTGTACCTAAAATTAATTGACCATCATTTTACTAATACTAATAGTAGGTGTTATAATATGTCATTGCACTCTGATGGTTTACATTTCTTCTCCACTGTTCTTTACTTTAATATAGTTATATAATTCTATTGTGTCTAACAAAAACCATACGTGTATGTAACTAATGTGAAACAAATTTTCATTGATACTAATTTAGTGTAAGATTGTAACTTGACGAAACTCGTGGTCTCACAAAGATTGATACGATGTACATGTCTCTGTTTGTTCTTCTTATCAACAAAAACATTCACGGCTGACCTTAAAAGGAGTCTTACCTTGTCTGGTATATTTTCGTACAAATTTTTTAACTAGGTTAAGTGTAAAATATTTTAGGAAAATATTGATATTTTTATTAACATGATGAGGAATAAAATACCTTGAATTATTAAACGGCAGTACATCTACTGAGATCTGTCTTATACAAAATATACTTTGTAACTGCCATAATATAGTTTAAGTAAGAACTGAAAACTTGAGACTACAAATCCAGCACAAAACTAATACTAAGATCGGTAAGCCAAATGAATGTCTGCACTAATATGTCCTATAGCACATTAGAGGTATAGTAGTAGAAATGTTTGAATGTCTGTGTATGTAACTGTGCCTGTGTTTGTGATGTCGCACAGAAAGCGGGGACCATCACCTCATGCTGAAGATGCCAGATCGCGAGCCACACGAGCCTAAAGCCGAGCACAACAACGGAGACTTTACCGTCACCCTTTAAATTAAGAATAGCTGTCAAATCGAACAAAGGAGATCGTTCGAATGAGGGCCATCGCATCTGATTGTAGGGATCATAGACGCTAAGGGGAACTAAGGTCGCTTGTCCAATAGACGAATGTTGTTTGACATAATATTTTTTAAAGCTAGAATGATTGGACGCCATTAGCGCCATCTAGTGAGGAAACAAAACGATAAACCTCAGTGTAATAAGTTCCAAGACGTGGGACAGTAAAATTTTTGAAAATGGAAGCACGGAATGTCTTGGTGTGCGTCGGTTGGCTTGTTTGCAACCGTCGTAAACAAACGATAAACGAAATGTTCATATTATGAATAATTTCATTAAAGATTTACGTAATTAATTTTAGTTAGATTTGTGAATAATTATGTAAAAGTACCTACATATTATTTGATATAAGTTAGTCTCGATTGTAACGTCAATGTTACCATGTTATGATCTGAATAGAAGAAATGTTGGTATTAATAATTAAGAGAATATTATGTCTGTATAAGTTATAAGAATGATATCGAATCATAAGAAGATCTGGTATATTATTAACGCTGTTAAGTAGTTGTTATAATGTTTTACAAATAACCCAGTGCCACTAGTCAGCTTTAAGATTATAGAACAATAAATAAAATGTAGATTTTTCACAGGTTGTGCTAAAACGTCAATATTATATACATTCCAGTTTTGTATACGTGCAAATTTATCATTAAATATATAATTTATAATTTTGAAATGTATTTTACTGCTTTAAGACCTTTATTGTGATAGTTACGACCCAATTACACCGTACACGAAAGTTTTTTAAATATCGAAATAGGAAGGCTTTTTTAAACTTGAGATATTTTACATTCCTTTTTAGAAACATAAACCTTATTAAAGGGCCGTATAGTAGATAATCGTGTTAAATATAATATGTGTATTTGTATATTGTAAATCGTTGTTCAATAATAATATTTTAATAGTAAAGAACAATAAGAATGTGTTGTCACGTTTTGTGTTGTTTTTATGTTAATATTGAATGAATAATTATTTATGTTGTGACGTTGATTTGTGTTTGATTTATGATACCTTAGAATTTCCATATTTCTAGTGCTTGTACTGTCTTGTTGAAACGCTATCTCTCACATGTACCTCAGGTACTTTTCTCAAACGTGATAATGTTCAAACAGTTATTTATCTTTCCCTTATGGAGTAAATAATAGAAACATTAACAAAAATATGTATTGCCTGTACCTATGCATAAGCTTTTATGACTTCAAACTTACATACCTACGTCCAATAATGAAATTAAAAAATTTGGTATGAAATGGTCTATTATGATTTTGTATTAAACTTACATAAAAGTTATGAAAACATTGATGAGATGATAAGGAAAATTCTACACAATAATTTGTTACATCAGAAAAGGGGTAAAATGATAATTTAATATACACAAATATTTCATTAACTTACACAATGACAATTAATTGTCAAATACAAGAAGTTCTTTTCCGAACACAGCTGATTATAGGCTTCTTCCAACGACTTCCAAATCAGTAGCTTGGAAACGATATGCAAAAAAAAATGTAAAAAGCATTTTATAGATAGGTACACTAATCCTAGAAGACATTGTTTTACTCAGACAGAAAACCCTAAATACAAAAATAAACTATACCTACGAAAATTATACAGCAACATTTTCCTCTTGTTCTATCCCATCAAAGAAAATAACCAAATTACTAAAGAATGCTATAAGATTAGTACCTGAAGGTTCATTGTCTGTTGATAGACATTAGTGGAGATAATCGTCAGCTTATCGTGTCCGTCTGTTTGTGTGTTGAAATGTTTGTGATGTCAGCTTTGCGCCGTGTGACGTCGACTTGTGATGATCAGACCCAGGTAAGGTGAAACTTGACCTTCAAAGATAAAACACTATCTAAGTATGTTAGAAAATGTGCTATAGATAGGTAATATGTGTGGAAAGAAAATATCGTATGTGATAGTGGTACCTAATAATATCTGTATAGGTATGATTTCTTGATTATAGTAGAAAAGAGAGATTATTATAGTACAGACTTGACTGATCCTACTAAATAACAAACGGCGGAGTAATGCGCGAACAAAAAAAAACAATCAGCCGAACATAGTACCTCCTCCTATTTTTAAGTGGGTAAAAATAGATTCAAAACATTTATGTCAATGATAACGTCAATTAAAATGGTTAATACAATACAGACCCAATCTTTGAAAGTCTCATAGGTCTTCCGTATTTTTCGGATGACGTACATACATAGATATATTTCTGCAAAACAAAGAGACGAGTATAATTATTATTATCTGCTATTATATTTCCAAACCACAACTCCGATACTAATCAAAAGACTTGTAATTAGTGCCTCATAAAATGACGCTGTTGTGAATAGAGACCAGAAAACCGACCAATAAACGATTGCATAGCTAAGTTCCAATTTTTATTAGTCTTGGTAATTAGCACCTTAATATTAGAAGAACATAGGTTAAAAGAGCTTAGTGTTATATAGACAGTCCAGATCAACTAATGAGTTCTCCCACCCGGGTGAGGGGAGAAGGAGTATCAGACTCATATTGACAAAAAACCACACCGTTCTTACTCCTGAACTTTGAGCCGGTAACCTGATAAGTCCTCCGCGGCTCCATTTATCAGCCCTATGAGAGGAACGCGCGGAACGCGAAGGCCCGTACGCTCGGCTCTGGTTGTGGTCGGACGGTGAACTACCCGTGCTCGCTATTCGCAGGTCCGTGCTTTTTTTTAAGGCGGGGGAAAATCATCGAATTACTGCTCCCGCCTGGGTGAGGCGGGACGGAGTGTCAGACTCTTACTGACTAAAAACCACACCGTTCCTTCTCCTGCACAGTGGTTATGACACAACATAGCACCAGATAAATATATTGTTTCAAAAATGATGTAAACATAACGTACGTATATGTCTACGTCAGAAGATTTTATTCACATGGTCTAATTGATAATTAAAGGCTCAAATGTAACAATCATGAATGAACCACACGAATTACTAAATTAACTGCTAATCTAAAAGCATCTTTATTCGTCATAATTTAGAGATAGATTTAGTGACTTGCCCTTCAGGAAATGCTATATAAAGATCGTTTACAAATTAGGTACCTATTTAAGCAAAGAAAAAAATGAACTCAGGTAATCCGTCATCTAAATGACTCTTCAAACTTGTACCTATTGGATTAAGAGATAAGATTCTGGGATTATCATGTCTTATCCTTACTGTTGTCTTCGCATTTAACACAATACTTACCTACTACACATTTACTTTCCCCGTCGTCATGAAGAAATTCATCATTAACACATTTAGAATAGGGATGATGACAGGGTATGAAAGGTAAAGACCTAATTAGTCCGTCAGTTAGGTAATGAAAAAATATTAGACGCGTATTTTTTATTTTGTCGTATAAGAAAACTATACTTAGATAAAACGAATCAAAGTTTCGGAATCGGAGGTAGCTACGTCATTTTAGAGTAGTTTAGATCGTACTCAAAAGTGACGTCATGTGATATTTCAAATCAATATGTCTTCGAAACTATTCGTTTCCGTAAGAAAATATGTGTGTATACGTGTATAATGTTTTTAATTAATTTACCAGACGGACATGAAAATAAAAATTAGTCATCTATGGCATATTTTAAAATTTCCATTTAACAATTCTAAGTTGATTTCGTGATCATTATCACAAGAACTGTTTTTCTTTGACTCTTTTTAATTCATTCTACTACTTCCATTTCTTCATTTCAAATGTTTTTCCCGTCTTTGAGATCTTCTTCTGCATGTAACCTATTATTAATAACTATATATTTCTGTATATTTAATAATAAAATCCCAATATCTATTACAGGTTACGTAGCAACAAGATCGTCGTTACCGGGTGACGTAACGCTACGGGAATCGATCAATTCTACGATATTACCGCTTTATGCCTCTCCGTTGGTGAACATTGCTGACAGACTCGTGGCTGATGCTCTCCGAAGAGCTAGCCTCACACGACGACCGTCTTCTGTCAAATATCCTCCCAATTACTTCAGCAGTCCTACTGAAGAGTCATCGTCCTCCAGCGAAGAAGAAACGAAGAGACGACGTAGTAAGAAGAAGAACAATAAAGCGTAAAGGACCTAATATGTGTAAACTCATGTGTATGCTAAATAAACCCA
This sequence comes from Spodoptera picta, assembly GCA_038387885.1. Taxonomy (NCBI): domain Eukaryota; kingdom Metazoa; phylum Arthropoda; class Insecta; order Lepidoptera; family Noctuidae; genus Spodoptera; species Spodoptera picta. The sequence continues at coordinate 373,163 of JAZHFQ010000328.1, forward strand.
GTATTCAGACCGATCAATCTCCGCTAATCTCTGATGAGATGGGAGTCATTGATATCTCGCGTTGCAATGCAAATTTTTCTTTTGATAATGTTTGCAATATCTGTTTCAGTATTATAAGGTCACTTGTAATATCATTGAATATGTAAAATAGTCATTGTTTTGTTATGTAGAATTGTAGAAAATAATTATATCTAAATATGTAGTTTTTAATCAAAACACGCTTCGCTTATAGAAAAACGATGTATAATATTACAAAAAACGATTGTATCTCTAAGTTTATATTTGTTCCTATTGTGGAAAATTAGATTATTAGGTGTCTGATATTTACATGTGTAATGATAAGATATCTTTTGTTATTTAAATATCGTAAGACTTCAGTTAATGGATATCTGAATACAGCGCCATCTCTTATCGAGTAGCAACACTACAGTTTGGTATTATTGGTGCCACGCCAACTGTTCATGATAAAGTCTATCTTTAGAAAAAATATGAATGCGGAAAACATTATTGTTAATACTTAAAATACCTATATGTTTTCTAATGTAAATGTGGAGGAGGTAAATAAAAGTCATGTATTGTGTTTTTAAACTAGCAAGTATATTTGTTTAATCCGATATATGTATTCTATCAGGAATAGACAAAGCATTTGGCTAATTTATAAAAAAGCAGCGCCCGCGCTGCGTCAGGCCCCTGACGATAACAATTACAATACAATAATACTATGGTTTTTGTATAACACTTTAATAATAGACTTGTTATTATTCATTTATATGATATAATAATAAAATATTATAATCAGTACATATTGCGAGCATTAGTAGTACTAACACTTATTTTAAATTAGCTTTATTAACTACACGAGGAAGGAGTGTCGATATAAAATAGCCAGCTCAGTGCGGGGCTGAGTTCTAAGTACTTTCGTCCGAATAATTTAAGTATCCAAATATATCACATAGTTGTTGTACATTTTATTGTAATAGTATTTTGTACGATATTTGTATACTAAGCGTTAGGGAAGCATCTTGTACATTCACAACTTTATACGTAGACTCGACACAATTGAAATACTATCGAATAGTTTTTGGATTTAATCCGAAAGCGTTAAAGCTAAATAATTTATTTGACTTAATAACATTCTCTTTGGAATTTAGTCATACAATGATATTGGTCGCCAATTTCACTCGGAACAGGGGCCATTCTAGTAAAAATGTTGTATTAAATTCGTCATCGGAAATATAAATATTCCTTAAAATTAACTTTAATTCCATCTCTAGTTTGACTGTTGACAGAACAAGTTTAACTCCTACGGTTTCGTAATCTTACACACAACTGGAGACAAGACTAACTAAGATTTTAAAGCTTCATGTCATAAATCTTTTATAAGTTTAGTCTCCACCTACGTCGACTAATTTATCTAAATAAATACTTGGTCTAAATACAACCCAATCTGGTACATCGATGTTTGATGAAGTAGAAAATTGCTACAAATTTATCTCTGTATTATTTTAAGTCGTTGGCACATAAGTACGCATGAAGCTTTAGTTTTTATATAACTAAGTACATAATGTATACAAGAAAAAGTACCTCATAAGGAATAAACACTTTAAATATTAGTACAAAACTTTTTTTCAATCCTAAAAACATTTTCTTTATACACCTCTAGTTAATAACCGAAACTTCTATATTGTACACTCAAGCACGTATTTCGTCATTAATACAGAATGTATTCTGTATACTAAAATTGCAATGATATCAAAAAAGTTTCTAACATACTACCTATATCACAAAGTGTCACTTAGTCATACTAATTCTCATATAATCATTTTTTGTCCTATGAACTTTGCAGTAATTTCTATTGGATATCTTCTACTCTTCATCAATGGTTAGGTGTATATTCTCGATGCTCTCTGTGTGGGGTGAGAAGGTGACGTGTGGCTTCTTGAGCCGCGCGCCGACGACTGCGGGCGGGTTGTGGTCTCGCAGGGGTCAGGCGGGCTCTGGGGCCGGTGACGTCACCAAGATCGGGATCACTGGCTGTTTGTTTCCTATGTGGTTCTCACTTGGGGATCTAGAATGGAGGACACTGGTGTTAATTATGTACCAATGGAGCTACGAATTAGTCAAATATTGATTTTTCAATATACATGTGGGTGGGTCACAGACAACATAGGTACAAAACAAACATTACAAATGTCTACAGAAAGCGACTGACAGAATTAGTTACAGTTCCTGCAAAGTACATAGGGGCATTTTGTATCAATATTATCCATAAAATAGAAAATCTCACTCAAGTTGTAAATAAGAGCTCTCGTAACAGGAAACTTACTTTCTCATTTTATTGTGGTCATCATGTTTATGGTCGGTGTGACCGTTACCCGCATGGCCGATGCCATTAGGGGTCAGACCGTGGACTTTCTTCATACTAGCGTGACTATGACTCCTGTGCATATGTTCCTTCACTTCTGGGTGTTTGTACTCTATAGGAACCGGGTTCCTATGAATCTCCTGGAGGTTTTCAACTGCTAAATGTGTGTTGCTGGGATTTCTAGACTTCTCATTGATGTGATGAACGAAGTTGTTCTGAGCCATCAGCCTGTTCTCCCGTGCTCGAGCTTCTGGGATCTTGATTTCTATGTGTTCGTCGAGCGACATGGAGTCGACGGAGCTCAGGTCCAGGGTATCGGCGGAGAACGTCTTCGGGATGGTGCCTAGCATACGATCTGAAAAAGGTAAATGGAGATTAGCTTCCAAGATGAAAACGTCTACATATATGTATATACATAGAATGTTACCGAAGATTTATTGTAAAAATGTCCACTTGCGAATATATTTTTGCAAAACTGGTTATTGGAAATTAAATACGTAATAACATCGGCACTCCCTCCCGCCTCACCCAGGCGGCAGAAGTCATTCAATGACTTTCCCCCCTTAAAAAAAATTACATTGACAATGAACTTTTAAAATGCATATTTGATAATCCGTACCTAGTTTCTGTGAGGTCGAAACTGTTGCTCTCAACTCGTCCAGCTGCTTCGAGGAACATAGGGGAGTGTCCACTTCATATGTGTTGTTAAATCTGGTATAATCAACCTGGAAACGAACAAAGATATGTCTTTTAGTATTGCCTAAAATATACTAGTTTACACAGCCACTGAGAAAAAGGTCTCGGGTTTGATCTTGATGTGAGATAAAATATCAATCTGCTTCATTGGCCGAGTGGTCGCAACTGCAAGGTGTCTCGAGTTCGATTCCTGGTTCGGGCAAAGTATTAATGGTTTTTTTTTAATTCTCAGTTGTAGCACGGAGTCTGGAATTGTGTCCGATATATGGCAATAGGCTCACCTGTTATTACATGGGACTCATAACATAAATTGTGAAAAGTGGGTGTCACCGTTCATTGAACGGTGGCATTAAGTGCCGTAATGTGCCCTCTGCCTACCCCTTCGGGGATAAAAGGCCTGATGTTACATTTATGTTTATAAAATGTTTTATTAATTGTATTGCCACAATTGAATTTGGTTGGAATGTAATGCATTGATCCTTACTAAACGGGAGCAAATATTAGGTTTAACTTCAAGGTACGGTAAAAACTTGAATATTCCACATAATCATTTGATATTTCGGAAGCTAATGTCAATGTCATTCACACCATTTTCATTCATTAGAGATATGAAATGATCTCATATATCCGAAATCTAATGTCTAGATTATACCTCTAGGTTATTATATTTTTATTTAATATTTACTTATTTTTCTGCTTCGCCTATATGCTTAGCACTAGAATTAACTGCTAGTCTACAAAGTTTGAATATTTGCACAAACATACGGTCATTTTATTCATGTTGTTTACAATGTGGTACGTTTTACACCTAAACCATAGAATTAAACACATAAAAATAACATAAGGAAAATGTAAGCTAAATTAACCTAGTATATTTTGCACGAACACTCAAATATTCCCAAGTACTTGATAATTCCAGTAAGCACTTATGATCCTCGCAGATAATCATCGGGTAAATATCAAGTTTCGTCCATTTTTGTTGTTGATAGACCTGTTCCTATCAGTTAATAATTGAGCTGTTAAGTGGTCAGTTTTAGGAAGAATGCATGTGTTAGAGTAATGTTATCAAATGTGCGATCAATTTTGTATAATATGCCTAATACTTAATTTTCTATACCTATATTACTATGTGGCCTGAAACATGTATTGGTATAGTTATTGTTCATAGAAAAATAAATAAGAGAACAAAAAGTTTGTAGTCCAAAATCTTACACTTTTCAAAATTAGAAAAAAGTTTAAGCGTATTTTGTTTTTCAACCTTGCATTTACGAAAAGCAAGTTAACCGTCTCATTTTCTTTTACGCAATTCAAAAGTAAATAAATACACCCACTTAATAGTAATAGATTACCATTATTACTTACAATAATCTATTTTGTTTGGCAACAACGTTTCCTAAAGCATTCCATCTTTAGCGTAATTTATACTTTTGTAAAGAAAACTTCTACTTTACTGGACGTAGAAAACATGTGCCATGAGTTTCTAGTAAATAAAGTAAGTTTTTTAAACTTGTATATTTTTTCTTTTAAAACTATTTAGATTTAAGTGTGAGAGAGCCATGCTTCGGCAAGAATAGACCGGCTCGACCGGAGTGATACGTGTGAGTAAGGTTACCGGAGGCCGAATAACCCTCCTCTCCAGTCTCCCCAATCCCCGAACCCTCCACAATCCTCAAATTCCCAATTCCCAAAAGGCCGGTAACGCACTTATAACGCCTTGGTGTTCTAAGTGTCCATGGGCGGCGTCCATCTGCTCGTTTATCGGCTTATGCTATAAAAAAGACGTACGTTATCTTGACCGAGGCACTACGTAAACATTAGACTATTTAATTCTCTATTCATACAATCTATTATTGAATGAATGAAATATTTACGTTACTGAAGCAGTATCATCAACATTACTACTAAGATGCGTTTGACCGGAACTTAAAGAAGAAACTGCATACCTAAGGTCATAAGAAAAAGGTCATCAAAGTATAATAGTTCCAAGTTATTGTTTTAATCTATAACCTCGGAAGTAAAGAAGCGGGTAATTACTTTATTTTTACCGATTACATGTTAAGGTCATGGCGGATACGACCTTACATTTTTTACGAATTCCATAAAATAAAACACTGCGTAGGTACTACGACAAAAAAGGGGCAGGTGCAAAGATGTTTTAGTATGGTTAATTATGATCATGCCTTCGTGGAAAAACTGAGAAACTGCTCAAATTCTCTATATCACATTGATTTTTATACAAAAAGATCAATCAAAAAGATCAGGTATTACCCAAGATAACAATCTTTATTAATGATAAAAATGAGCATAATACAGAAATATATCTTAATAAATAGGAATATATAATATCTTGTAGGAATCGTAGTAATTGGCGTTTCATAGTCTCTGCTTGAAGTTATTTATGTATATCTTAATAAACGATGTAGACTTTATAAAGTTAGATAGAGGAGATGATATCAATTGCTCGTAAGAAGTTCATTTTTAGAGCAGAAAATTATATTTACACTTAAAACTGATGAATTTAAGAACTTACATATATTTCCAACTATTACATACCCACATAACTAGATATTAATTAAAGAATATATAATTACAGATCACCTCTACGTACGATAGTGTCATTTGTTCCAGGTAGTAAATTCCATTACCAGATTTAAAAACACTTGGCCTTATGCAATTGACGTAATATATGACGAGTATTTTATTAATGCAATAAAATACTCGATTGATTGAAAATGAATGACTGCCTCCTTGGCCGTGTGGTCGCAAGTGCGACTGCCAGTCAAGGGGTCTCGGATTCGATTCCCGATCCGAGCAAAATGTTACTGAGTTTTTATAAAAATCTCAGTAGCAGCCTGGAATTGTGCCCAGTATATGGCAATAGGCTCACCCCCATTACATGGGACTCATAATATGAATAGTGAAAAGTGGGTGTTACATTGTACATTGGCATTAAGTGCCGTAATGTGCACCTCTGCCTACCCCTTCGGGGACAAAAAGGCGTGATGTTATGTTATGCAATAAAATACCTTTGGCTTTATTTTATTTACCCCGTGGATTTATGTTACATTTGTTTTGCCATGTTTTCTACGTTCAGTAATTTATGTTAAGCGTGTAGGCAGCTGGCAGTTGTAGAGGTATGTATTATCCGGCGCCATTAAATATGTAGGCATACTTTTTATACATTGCCTATGATACTCAATTACTTACCTAATCGCAAATGATTTTCCATAAGGAACAATTAATTACTTTCTTATTAGTAACTATAACAAAAATGTTTCCTATTCCTATTATCATTGGATACATATTTCAATAACCTTAAAAATATGTAAATGTTTGTCATATTGGCGATCTATCGAACGTGACATTGACCCACACAATGCTAAAAGCTTATTTAATTAAATGCCGTTTATAACTCAAATATAGTTTGATTGATGATAATTTTAAACAAAAAGTTAATGGAATTATATATTCATCTCAAATAAGATTGAAAAGATTTAAGGCATCGAAAATTGTTTAAGAAAAGACCTGTTCAAATTCCGATGCGGTTTAAAATTCCTAATCAACCAATCAGTAAATATAATCAAGCATTTGAACCAATCAGAAGCAGGTACACACCTCATATTCTCCAGTGTCCTTCCTGAACGTGACCATGGTTTCGAAGCGGTGGCCCCAGAGGATCTCGGATGGTAAGAAACTGCTGCGAGCCTGAGTGGTCATACCAGTGGACTCTATCACACCCTCTGAAATGATGGAGACATAAGAACATAAGTAAGTAATAATATTGGATTTGATACAAGCATTTTGGACGTAATACAAAAGTTATAGTTACTAAGAAAAAACTGATAAAGACAAGTTATAAGATTTCGCTACAATTGTGAGAAAACTAAAAAAACTAAATAATTATATATATACCTGACATGGAAAGAAATATAGACGATTCCGTTGAATTCCATGGTATGTACTTTGACACAACAGAAAATTTAATGTTCGAAATTATGATGTGTGTGTTTTCCTGATTGTTCTATTTTCATTACATTAGGTGCATTTTGACAACCTACTTAATTTATATTGAGTTCAATAAATTCATATACACAGAGACTTAAATGACTCATTTAGGACAAATAATATTTACATCCCATTTAACTGAGTGTTTTCCTGATCTGGGCGCTTACTTTTGAATCCAATCTCAATGTCAATGCAATTTCAATCCAATAAGAATAAAGTCTAAATAATTATTCAATGTCAAAACTATACAACCCCTATAGTATCTGTTAAAATAGTACGAAATATAAAGCCAAACTCAGTACCATTTAGTTCGTTAAATATCCACGCAATACGGATGTAATGGGCGCTAGGGTAGCAACTCGAGAGTATTTTCACAATACCAATGTCGATCGATCGGAATTGGATTCAAGAGTAAATCAGCTCTCTGGTCTTTGGACAGAATCAATCTGCCAATACACTCAGGTGATAAACTAATTAAGGTGATCTCGGACACCTCGAGAGTTATGAGTATAATTATATTCTAGGAACCACGTGTGATCCACTTTATAATTGGTAATATGATTTTTGGCAGAGAAATGAAAGATAATAATATTATTGATACGACGTGGACTATAGGAAATAACGTTAATAAAATAAGTGACCATTTTGTAACATTTATTTAAATTGGTTTTAAAATTCACATATTTTTGATTATATTAAACATTTCTGTTTATTCCATATCTATTTCTATTTTAAGCCACAGCCACAGTTGTAATCGGATCTATTTCTTGATTGAAACGTGACTCACAGGCCTTATAGGCTTTTCTAAGGATTGTGTCACTAATGGGGAATTCGTTGTGACATTAGCATAGAAAGTTTTTATTTATGCAAACTTTATTCCTATGTTTGTCCTTAATTTTTACTGTATTCCTAGAAATATGATATTCACCGTTGCAAATTACAAACGCCTTGGTAAAATCTATGGCATAAATTTTATGTTTCATCTGGAAGTTTGAACTTAATAATGATGTTATTTGTCTTCATAATACTATCAGTGAACATGTATCTTATAATTAACAGAATATATGAAACCGTATAATCATTATCATGTGTAGACCAGGGCAGTTTACCAAAACTCTGTCAAGGAAGTGCCAAGCATCGCAAGCATGCGGTCATTACGTGTGTCTCGATTCCACAAACATTTTGTGGAACAATTACAAATTGTTACACATGTTACACAGACGTTATTAAAAAAGAATATTAAATTCGAATGTCATTTGAACTATTTTAAAATTCGAATGGATTCTAGAGAATTTTAAAACGTTTTCGAAATCAGTTGTTGTTCTATCTTAGATAGTTGTATTGTATTATAGTTTGTTTTCCAAGAAACAAGATTATTCATTGCATCTTTGTTCACCTTTGTTAGTTTTTACGTTAAAATATGTGGTGTTGACAGATGCTAGACACATTGCATTGTTTTAGTAGTAGGATATTGGCTTGCACTACCGCCCAAGTGCTACATTATACACACACTTGGTAATATAGGTACCTACTCGAGTTGATAGAGCTACAGTCTACGTATGTGAATTTCATTTAGAAATTAGATGGTAAATAAGATATAGTATCGTTTCCGTTACAGTTTTAGAAGTTTTGTTTTATACTTTTACATTGAAACTGTCAAACACCAAGCGGTCACCGGTGACCGCAACCTATTGTTCTATAATTGTGTCTATAATGACGGTACTCGACGAGTTAAATCTAGATTTAAGAGGTAATTAATTTTTTTTTTAGATTTTTCTGTCAAACTTATTTATACTATGAGATCGGTCATCGAAAAGAGATGCTAATGAACCAAACAATGTACAAAAACATGTAATTTTATATATTTGAACCAGGGTTGTTGCAAATATCAGCATCAGCATCAGCATCAGCGGAATATCACCATTATTGTACACATCAGCATCAGCATCAGCATCCGCATTAATTGTAGCTGATGTTAGATGCTGATGTTCAAAGTTCGTATGGCGACATGACCGGCAGGGGGCGAAGTTAATGGCACGTGCTGCTGTCGCTTCCCAGTTTTGGCCCAACAAAATACATATATTTCATAACATTTCGTCAATCAATATTGTAAGCATTGCAAGCAAAGTGCAGTACCTATCCTGTCACCTCCGCCTGACTAGCAAACAGTTATTCAGCAGTGCCGGCATTATACAAACCTACCCGCAACAGACTGCAAGCTGAAAAAGCAGCTCAGTTCTTGTTTTTAAAATACAACTTGACATTAATAGAATTCCAGTATTAATAATAGGTAATTTATTACTTAACTAGTTTTTACGTATTTGTTGATTGTTTTACTTCATAAAAAAGTTATAGAATTATTAAAATATATCTTTTATTAAAAGTAGGTCGATGAAAATATAATATTTAGGTACCTAAAAATGTGTAAAATTGAGTAGGTATAAAAAAACTTAAAATCAGCATCAGCATCAGCATTAGCTGATGTAAATTACAATAAATCAGCATCAGCATCAGCATCCGCTGATGTGACAAAATCCTGCATCAGCAACAACCCTGATTTGGACTTACCCAACATAACGACGATCTCAAATCTCTCTCTGAGCATGTCGGACGCGGATAGATTATACAATGGTGACTTCTCATTGATCTTGTGGACTATGGTCATCGGCCATATGAACATCAGTCTGTCTTCCTCTCCATCAGCACCAACCTTCAACTCTTGCTGGTAGAACGGCAGCACCTCACCCTCTCTAGTTATCTATTGTTAAAAATTCATCAAATTGTTAAATCACTTCTTCTTTTTCAAAATTTTTGGTAACTACGAAACCACGAAATTCCGAGGATTATTTCTCTGCATTTTTCTAGGAAATTATGTAAGAAATAAAATCGATGTTTCGTGCTTTCGTTATGCTTAGACTTAGTCATGACCAATGGTTCATAAAGTTGTTATGCAAAAACAACGCCCTATTTACCTAGAGAAAGAAACATTTTAATGGCGTCACGCGATTTTTTGCATGATAACGTTATTTTGTTTGTTAGTAGAAATCAAAATTAGCAAGCATGAAATATTAGAAGGTGATGTACTTATTATGAAATTTAGTATTTCTACGCCTTTTATTTATGTGATTTCTAGAAAATTACCCAAAGTATCGACTGCATAAGCCTGAATGTTCTGTACTATGAAAAATTATTTAATTTGCTACAATAAGTAAATATAGTGTGGATGGCGTGAAATATGGTAAATTTTGTGTTAATAGGTACATGTACTAGTTACCACGTGAATACCCATGACACGTTATAGTTTTGCACAACACTCGTGCAGTTTGTTCAACTTCAGCCGATACAGAATTTTATCAGTATATTTTTTCTATTAATTGGCTATTAATTTTAATCATATATGTAATTAATGTTTTCAATATTGTTATACTAAGAATGATACGGGTTAAAATGTTTATTCTAGTCTCTATATCACAATATGTTAATCGATAATGTGTATTGACGTTAATATGACGTGTGAACAGCAAAATAAAGCGAAAATAAAAAATAACATGCTGTATCGTCCATAGATGGGTCGTATAAGATAGCAGACAAATGCAAAAATAAACGCGCAAATAAATAAGTAGTTGCAATACTGAATGCACAGACAATAGCATTATTGTATTTAATTAATTAATACCTTTTTCCTTATAAGCTGGGCACGCACGTGCGCTTCCAGTATGTGCGACTTGCGGATATCTCCAACACGGAATAGCAGGCAATATTCCCCGTCCCTGAGACATATAACCGCGTTACGAGAGAAGAGGAGTGTAGTGTTACGCTTTTTTGCACGTGCCAGCTTCGCGAATATAAGACCCACCTACGGACAAGAGAGAATCGTTTTGAAATACATTGTTCCAAAACTTGGGGAATCGAAGTCTGAAGAGCACATCGTGAACTTCTACATCGGGAGTATTTGCGTTCAGAGTTCGACGCCCCACAAGTTAGAGAGAGGAGTCAGTGTGAACTCGTGTTAGACGTAACTAGGCGTGCTGACTGAATTCCCCAATCACTAACCAGTCTCCGTTTTTGGCGAAATAATATACCTTGCGGCGGATTATTTGTGCTCTTATATGCGCTTCAACTATATGAGACTTTCTCATGTCTCCGACACGGAACATCAGACACAGTTGGCCATCGCGTAAGCAAATGACAGCCTTCTGGGAATACAGCAGGGTCTGGGCACGCTTTTTAGGCCTAGAGAGCTTTGCGAACACGATTCCCACCTAAAATAGAACAACATATGATGCGACACGTGATAAACCACATGTTCGGGATAGCGAGTCCGTCGCTTGCTGTAGTAATACTAGTACTATACCGTGTAGTATCTACTGGCAGCTGAAGACTACGTACTGTCAATGTCGTACTCTGCAATGTACGGGCAGTGAGTTGTTTTAATTTTAATCGCGATGATACATTTAACGGCTACGTAATGGTAAAAGCCATCTTTTAAAATTGTAATGATTTTTAAGAGAACATCTGGCTGGATCGTATAGAGTGCGTTACGTTAATACATTTGGCTCGATTCCAAGTTTATTTTAATATTAAATTATCATATTAGCTTCTGAGCAGGAAGGTTTTTTTCAGCTTTATGTACTCAAAACTCTTTCATAAACGCTGTATATAAAACAGTGATTAGATATTTGTTTTATTGAGATCTTTGCCAGCATTGGAACATTAAAAAGGTAGTTATTTTTATGGCGGTCTAGTTCAATGTTATTTGGATTTATTGCTAGTAAACGGCATTTGTTTTGACAGTAAGTATGTAGTCTTTCAGCGTCCATCGCAGCATGTGTTTATTGAACTCATTATCCAAATGAAATATGGGAGAACAAATTAAACATTCGGATATAAATCTCACCATGAAAGCTTGGATGAAGACACCCACGATACTCTGGAGGCACATCACGAAGATAGCCTCCGGGCACTCTTCGTTGGTTGTTCTTGAGCCATAACCGATGGTGTGTTGTGTTTCAACGGAGAACAGGAAGCAGCCGGTGAAGGAGTTGACGTTGTTGAGGCAGGGTATGAAGGTAACATTTTCGTTGGGAGGGGGAGGGGTGAGGTCTCCGTGGGTGAAGATGATGAGCCACCAGATGAGAGCGAAGAGTAGCCAGGAGAGGATGAAAGAGAGCGCAAACACGAGCAGCGTCCAGCGCCACTGAGCGTCCACGAGGGTCGTGAAGATGTCCTGAAGGTATCGGCGCCTGCGCTTGGCCACGTTCCATTGGACGACGTTGCAGTCTCCATGTTTGAAGATGACGCGTTTTCGGACGCGTCTCGCTGCGTAACGGGCTTGACGGTATCTGGAAATAAAAGAAAAGAACTTTAAACTTACGTTTTTAAATAAGATTTACAATATGATTTATCCTAAAAAGCTCCTAAAGACCTTCGGTTAATAGGTATTATATTTTATCCCATTCGTAATGATGATTGCAAACGAATGGCATGTCAATATTTGATTTCCACGGACAAATGATTTATGCTCGGTTTGTTCAGAGTTTTTTCGGTTATGACATTAATCTCCATTAAGTGGTAATCGTTGTTCGCTTGTCCTTGTGTTAGGATAACAGATTGTGGAGATCATCCTCTCGTTTCAAGTCGACTATTCGATTAAGGTTTTATTTAGTCTTACTAAAATGGGTTCTTTTTACCAAAATGGGTTTTAATAATTGAACTGCTATGTTTTATGAGTTAGGTAGGAGATGATAATATCATTATTATCTTGATGATTTAAACTTAATCTCTAACTATGTAGGTAGGTATAATAAAAGTTTATATCCAACTACCCAATTATGAAAATTCCTTGTATTTGTTTGATATAAATCAGGTAATTATACAGGTAAACATACTGACAACTTGCAATAATAAACTTATATAAATATTGGTATTTCCAATAACACGATTTACGCAGACGAAGAAAAATAATATACCTGGAAGTACATAGAATAATATTGTGATATAATTGCTCATTTTATTAGAGGTATATTGTCATGTATCTATTGTGATAGTCAATCAGTATTAATGACGTACATAACGTATTATCCTTAAAGGGCTTTATATTTATTCTTAGAGGCGCCTAGTATTAATTGTTACTACCTATACGACTTGATCATAGACCTGATGTTATTAGTGTTCCAGGTAACAAACTGTTATAAGGATTGGCCAAATAGTAAAGAATCGAAATAAGAATCAATTTACAGCATATACTAGTACTGATAAATAAGGTGGCTGCTGCACGAAATGGCATTATAAAATGTTGAATATAGGCTCATCCCCATTACATGGGACTCAAAACATAAGTAGTTAAAAGTGGGTGATACATTGTACAGTGGCATAATGCACACCTCTGCCTACCCCTTTGGGGGTAAAAGGCGGGATGTTATGTTACGTTGTTATGTTGAATATAAAAAGACCGTATAGAAGGACCGAGTAAAATCGCCATATATCCTTATATGGCGATTTTAACATCAGTACTGTAACTTTCGAAATTACACAGAAACACACCAAAAATAAAAAAAAAACGCTTCTCTAGTGTAACACTCAATCACAGATACAAAATGAAAGCATCACCTTATAGAAAGTCTACGCATTTTTAAATTTAAATTCATGATATTAATTAAAAATATTCACTACCGTATGTCAGAGTCATTGAACAGTACGTAAATGAATTAATTCTGAACATTTTGATATAGAGAGCTACTAGTACAATAATATACTCCATGGTGATAGTGACACCATCAACTTTGTCACTTATTTATATAGAGATAATAAATACCATTTTATGGGATTCGATGGTTTCATCCACTCTAGATAGTGTGATTGTCACTACGTAAGCACTTATATTAATCTTTTAAAAGCTTTTCGCGAAGTCTTTTATCACTGCAAAAGGTTACAATTGATTTATATGTCCTAGATTATATACGATGGATAAATTAATAAAAAACTATAGTAGTATGTCTAGCGTAGAACATAAGATTTCGATTTCGACAAGTCAGGAAAAGTAATAACATAACAATCCGCGTTTTTTTCCCGAAGGGGTAGGCAGAGGTACTCATTGCGGCACTTACTGCTACTGTACTTACAATGTTATATCCACTTTTCACTATTTATGTTATGAGTCCCATGTAATAGGGGGTGAGCCTATTATCTATTGCCATAAACCGGACTCCGACTCCGTGCTACTACTGATCAGTCTATTAATCCATACTGGTCAGAAAAAGTATTGTTAAGTTTTCTTATTATGTAATGGTAATACAAGCTCAAATATTACCCACAGTGTCTTAAAATAGGCGCAAAAGGGAATCCTTTATATTTTTAGAGAAAAAATATATTTTGTTGCAAAATAAAAATCATACTACTAAAACACCAAGGTAGGTACCAAAACAGAGCACTATAACCGTTGTGTCATCATTAGAGCATTATTCGCTGTTTTTTGTAACAACAGAATTGTTCTTAACGACTTCATAATCACAAAAAACATATAAATAATCGTAATCTTGTACCTGCTCACGATTTTTTATAATGTATTCACGTGGAAGATCGATTATAATGTAGGTACCTTAATATTCATACATTACTAAGAATAGGTGTTTTTAAGAAGCATAGTTGCAACCCAGTTAGTTAGTTGCACGATGTGAATATATCGAATTAATCGGAAGTAACGATTCTAGCTATCGATTTATATGTTCTTGCCATTGCAAGAACATTGCAGGCCATTGCCTGGGAAAGTTAATCAATGAGAAAAGTCATTTAGATAGTCTTAACTATGATGATAGTAACTTAAAAACAACTGGACCGATTTTCGTAAAGTTCGATTTGATAGATACTGTTCCACTAACATGGATAAATAATTTTTCATATAAGTAAGTATTTTATGAATAAATGAATTGAATTTTGCTGTTTTAGTAGTAGAGTTGGGGACAGTGAATACACGGAGAGAACCAAACGAAATTACTTGTACTAAGGAAGCTAAAAAGAAGATATAAAATATAAATGAGTCATCTCACATCTAGTCATCTACATCACTACCCAAATTCTATATATTTATGTCCGTAGGTATGTGACATGGTAAAATATTTATTACTGTTCAAATAAAACACTTAAAATAAATTCTCTGCGTCAGTTTCTCTATATCTTCGTGTCAATTGGCTTCCTCGTTTCTGTCTCCAACTTATTCCAGTGTTATGACTACGATAATCTCATACATTAGGTACCTACGTATTATAAAATTCTCTGTAAACAGGTTTATCGTTTGATTTATTAATAAAATGTTTTAATTGAACTTTTTTATCAACTAATTACAAATACCACATATATTGTATGTACCTACTTATGGTAATGAGAAGTATTATCATGCATACAATAATGATTCAAGTTAGGTATACATACATATGAACATACATACTATGTATGTGCAATGATTTAACATGTGTAGAGGATTCCCATTAGCTTTTCGTATACAAGATAATACTTAATAATAATTTAGCACTAGTGCAATGAAAACAGTGTAATGTATCGGAAAATATTAGCAAAGTATAGATTATTTCACGAATGTTTGCTATGTTTTAACACTAAACGTGTTTATGTATCTTATTAAAAAGCACCTTGAGATGTATTATAAGCGACAGGCGTCTGGAAGCGTCCTCTTTACCGCAGACAGGGCGTAAGAACTCTCAGCATGTGGTTATTGTTGTTGTTTTTAATTATTATGTAATTTAGACAAAAGATAAAGCTTGGTGTCTGTATATCATGATGATGTAGGTGCGGGAAAATCATGGATTGACTGTTCCCGCCTGGGTGAGGCGGGAGGGAGTGTCAGACTCTTACTGACTAAAACCACCCCGTTCCTTCTCCTGCACGTCGAGCCGGAGCCTCGGTAACCCGTTAGGTTCTCCGCGACAGCGTGAATGGTTTAAGTCAAACCTTCACAAGTATACATTTAATATTTGCTCAAGAGTCACATTATCCACCGCGCAGGTCAAGGAACTTTATACCTTTCAATAATGCAACTTTCAAAAAGTCCACGTTTATATAAAAACCTAGCATTCGTATTGTGTAAATAGGTCTGAATCTATTTTCAGTTATCACAAACAAATAAACAATGTATGGTATAAGATAATGCAACAAAATGAGTCGCATATTAGTAATACTATATTAAAGGGGCGTCGACTAAGATAGCATTAATGTACTAAAAAGTTAAAAGAAAAAAATTGTGTTTATTGAAACGTGAAGGTGCTAAATGCACGTATATGAATAAATATACTGACTGCCTCGATGGCCGAGTAGTCGCAAGTGCGAATGCCGGGCAAGGGGTCTCGGGTTCGATTCCCGGGTCGGACAAAGTACTACTGGGTTTTAAAGAAAATCACAGTAGTAGCACGGAGTCTGGAATTATACCCGGTATATGGCAATATGCTCACCCCTTATTACATGGGATTTATAACATAAATAGTGAAAATTGGGTGGTACTTTGTACAGTGGCATATAGTGCATCTCTGCCCCTTCGGGGATAAAATGCGTGATGTTATAATGAATAAATATATCCCAGTGCATACACGACGTACCAATACTACATATTGGTATGAAACATTAATTTCTAAGCTTCTATGCTTATAGAAGCTTGCGGGCTGACTAATATCAAACTGGCGCTTAACCAAAGAACTGACCATAAGTTCCTCTGACCATAATCCAGTGTAATTGAATAAATCTCGTGACATGACATTTATAATGCTCGAGTAAACACTGGCAAATGCGGTTTATGATATAATAATTACAACCTAATGACTAACGATGCGACTAATTACATCTGCTACGGTCTAAACAGACTTACTAGTTATTTAACCACCTATAATTACCTCTACAATGTAACCTTACCTGGTCAATTTACACTATCAATTAGGAATCGACTGGAAATTGATTGAGGTAAACCGCTAGACATGAAAATCGCGTGGTCTATAGCAACTTTTGCAATTAATAAGACAAGTTGGATTAAGGCGTGGGCTGATAGTAGAATTTAAGATATTTCTAAGAACCTAGGTTTCACTTTGAGCGTGGGTGTTGGTACACAAACTTTGGTCTCAGAATTGAAAGCTAACAATGACATCATAAACATATTCTAGGTCATCTGTTGAAATAATATACCAAAAATTCGCACTTCTGTCATGGATAAAATCTTGACATTTGAATTGTTCATATATTTTGTCAGTCACAGTCTGCTACGATCTTTGAACAAAATCCTTTAAATTCAATGTGGTCCTATGTATTAAACGGCGGAGTAAACTTAAGAAGTTTGGTCATGATCCAAGCGGTCACCAGTGACCGCTCTCCACTTACATAACAAATGTTGTGGGTTTTTCATAATCGGACATTACCTCACAGAAAACCGACGTGAAGCAACGCTTGCGTTGTGTTTCGTCGTGTGAGTGAGGTTACCGGAGGCCCAATTACCCTCCCCTTCCCCAATCTTAATCTGAATTGAATCCCTGAATCCCCAACGATCCTCAAACTCCTAATCCCCAAAAGGCCGGTAACGCACTTGTAACGCCCCTGGTGTTCCAGGTGTCCATGGGCGACGCCGATTGCTTACTACCAAGTGATCCATCTGCTCGTTTACCGGCTTATGCCATAAAAAAAAGAAATATGTATTTTCCATAAAGCAGAACATTCGTAGAAAGAGAAACATAGAACATCGAAGTGTGTTCTTTAAACGTAGAATATTTAACTGAGAGGATTAAGAAATTCTCAAAAACCCCAAAATGTGTTAACCATCCCGAGTATTGTCTGAAGTATAGCATATGTTGTACAGCCAGATGTCACCATGCCATGCGAAGGTCGTCTGGTCTAGATTATCCAGACGAATGAATATTCGTTCAATAAAGATTTAACTGTCCGTTAATTAAATTCCCGAGCGTCAATGGGTTTTATGGAATATTATATTAATGTCTAGATTTTAGATGATGTAACACTCATTATTGCTTAATCAGTATAGATGTATATGACATCGCGCGTTTTATCCCCAAAGGGGTAGGCAGATGTGCACATTTACGTCACTTATTGCCACTGTACAATTTTACTCCCACTTTTCACTATTTATGTTATGAGCCCATTGCCATATACCGGGCACACTATATCTTGTCTTTTATTCTTCTATAATTGTAATTCTCTACAGCATCACCTTCATCAGTTGGTTTACTGAGAGACAATATCATTAATCATTTTGCTGGCACAATTGTTATCGATTTGTCATCATTATTATCATCATCAGCCGGAAATCGTTCTCTGTTGAACAAGATTTCCCCTTAGAAGTGGAAAGAATGGAGGTTGATAGAATATCTTCTACTCTTGGTATGCAGTATGGGAACAGTAGTTCACCCGAAAGTTATTTGAAATAAAAATCCTGGTTTAAAAATTCATGAACTAAGAGTAAAGAATAGAATAAGGAAAAAATATTTTTGCAATAAATGTAATTTTGAATATGAATACCACTTGAGAAGTAGTTTCAATATTTGTAAATATTTGTACGTGGCCTTTCAATCCGGTTAAATGTAAACTTCTTGTAAATGTTTGGTAAACAATCAGCATTATCTGTTCAGTTCACTCGTTATGTCGCCAATGGATTCCAAGAAACTTTCGGGAGCATTGTATTAGTTACCACTTGTTGCCAAATATTTGGACACCTTTCTACAGCCGTGGAGGCCGGCTCCCTCTCTTTGCTTACCGCAGTGACGCACATTTTTATCACAAACCTAACCACACTTACTTCTGTAATTCCTCGCTCCATGCAGACTCCGATGAGTTTATTGGCTTCCCAGTCATTAACATTGACACTTGACTTATACATCTTTTTAATCCTGACATTCTAAACACGATGGAATTCACTTTTGGCCTTAACAAATTAATACTGAACTAACTTGGAGTAACTTTTTAAACACTCTTTGTAAACTCACTGAGACAACTACCGTTATCAACTTCAAACGCGCGACCAGCGCAGTTATACTATAATATTAACCTTAAATTAGTATCACACAGTCGAATACTTTCTTTATAATTGTTATTTATGGTATATTTCACTAAATTATACAGTTATCTCCACTCTATCTTTTAGCAACACGTTGATGAGGGATTCACTGAACACTTCTTTGATATCGAACAACAATGCAACAATTTTCCGCAACATCGTCAACAACGTCATTTCGGAACGAAAACAAAAAGAAAAATAATACAAAATGGCGATGTAAAGAAAATTGCGTATCTATAAGTACGTGCAGGGAACTTTTCACTCGCACCGATTGCAATGAGAATTGGTCCAATACTGAAACGCGCGGATGTTTAATGAAACAGATGCGAAGATGTTCACAAACAAACAGTGTAAAGGCGTCCCGTGCCAACGTTGCCAGTGGCGCCGTGGCGCGTCGCGACGTCGCCTTGCCTATTTTTCGAACAAAAAATCTGTTGGTTCCATCTGCACGCGCACTTTATGGATCACGTTTTGTGCAGGGTGCTTATTAAGATTTACGTGAATGATTCCCAGATAAATATTTAGACTTCACGTTTCCAGAAAACGGAATTAAAGTCTGCTTAGTGTTAGTGATTTATTTACTATGGACGTTGATTGAAGACTTTTTTTTACTTGGACGGCAATAAGTTTGTTGAGCATCAAACTTGAGTGAGATTTACTACTTTACGATTAGTCATTGTTTTGAAAACTTTAACAACTTTTTATTTTTAATGTTTTTTTACGATCTATGTCAGTGGCTGCCTATATGTTTATAGTGCGTATTTTCAATTCAATTCAATTCAATACGTTTATTGCACTCCATATGTTTAAAAAGTGTTTCATAATAATATAGTACAGTATGGACCCTGTAGGGCACGGCAACGTAGAAGAGAGGAGGATGCTAATTTTATTTAAATTATGTATCGCAGATATTTTATTACTAGTTATAAGTAGTTGTTTTGTTCAATTTATTTTGTAATGCTATTAGTATTATTTATGAAAATGTTTATAAATGTACTTATATATTCTATGTAGGTTTATATATTTATATATTAAACATTTATTTTAATAATTTTTTTCGTTATATATTTAAATATGTGTATTGTAATAGGTGATTTAATCATTAATATTATATATGTCATACATTTATTTAATTTTTAATTACAGTATTTATTTTAAATCTTTATCATTAATATATTCTTTAATATTATAATATGCTTTATTTATGAGTATTTGTTTTAATTTATTAGTAAATTTTATATTTCTGGGTTCTTCCTTTAGGGCTTCTGGTAGCTTATTATATATTTTTATAGACATTACCTCTACATACGGACTATTGGAATGTAGGCTCATATTAGAAGTAGGTAACATTAGTCGGTTTTTATGTCTTAGTGATCTGTTTGCATGTTTGTCTCCACGTTTTGTAAAGAAGGCAATATTGTTTCTCACAAATTTACATATTTCTAGAATGTAGATGCATGGTAAGGTAAGTATTTGATGTTTTTTAAAGTAGGGTTGACAACTATCTGTTTGGTCTATATTAGTTAGGATACGGATAAGTTTTTTTTGAAGAGTGAAAAGAGAAGGTGTGTCTGTGCTATTTCCCCACAAAATAATTCCGTATATGCGTAGTAAGTGGATAATGTTGTCTGAAAGTCAATGGTCTTCTTGATTTCCCGGAAAGCATAGGCGAATCTTGATATTTTTGTTCGGATAGTTTTTACATGAGTCTTCCAGTTTAAATTTGTATCTACGGTTATTCCTAATAGTGTGAAATCTTTAACATTTTCTATTTTTATACAGTTGGTTGAAAAATCTATTTCTAATGAGGACTTTTGATATGGATGGAAGGTTATTAATTTAGTTTTTTGGTAGTTGATTTCAAGATTATGTTCTCTCATCCATTCTGCTATTTTAACAAAAGTGTTTTGGAGCCGTTCATTTAATCCGTTCATATTTTTGCATGAGGTGAGTAGTGATATGTCATCTGCAAATAGTACACACGGTTCCTTTGTAATCTTCGGGAGGTCATTGATTTAAATTAAGAAGAGTAGACATCCGATTAATTTCATTAGAGTAATGTGATAATGGACATGTTTATAGACCAGTCAACTGGTGCAATAGCATTAAATCCGCCCAGTTTACGCATTCAATTAACATTTAATAGCTAAATGCATTTATCTTAGAAAATAGTGATTCAATAGCAATTTCATGTTGAATTCGTTATACCCAGTAGTAATCAATTGGTTACTAATAGGCAATTATTGGTTAGAACCCAATAGGTATTTTCTGCATCATGACCTTGCAAGGTAACAATTTATGGAGATGCACAATACAATCGTGAACTTACACAAGGGCGCCAATTAAAACATAATTTTAGCTTCTATGTCCGCACACCATTTTTTTTTTTTTTTTTTTTTTAAGGGGGGAAAATCATCGAATGACTTCTCCCGCCTGGGTGAGGCGGGAGGGAGTGTCAGACTCTTACTGACTAAAAACCACCCCGTTCCTTCTCCTGCACGTCGAGCCGGAGCCCCGGTTACCCGTTAGGTTCTCCGCGACTCCGAATCGGCGTCCGCACACCATAGAAAGAGTCGGCTGACGTGAGTCGTGACGTCACTATTACTGCGATGGTGGTCTCGGCCGTGAATAGCTTACCTTCTAGTTGACGTAGTCGATCTTATGTCACTAGGAGTAACCACATGTGTAGTAATGTTCTCATTGACTGTAGCAACCGTTAATTTAAATTTGATTGGACAATACAAAGTTAAGAAGAATAGTCTTCTTCAAGTGTAGAAAAATCTGTATAAGAAAGTCCTGTGACACTTAGTTGTTATGCTTTTTTAGCAGCAGTTCTTTAAAGGTTTGAGGTCGGTATAACTTGTTTATTTTTGTCAAAGTTCAACGGAAATTTTATTACAATAAAAAATGTTACTAATGAATCCAGTTTATCATTTTAAATCTTGACGTCAAACCATTGTAACATCGTCCTTATGACGCTGGATCTAAATCCGTAGATTACAATAGTGTCTGTGTTGTTCAGACAAATGTAACGGCACAATTTAAATTTTAAAATAGTATGAATCACATCTGTCGTTGTCAGCTAACAGCTGTGTGTGGGATTTTGCAACACGTATTGGATACGACTGATTCCAGCAGAGAATAAACTACACAAATATTTCCCATAGATTAAGGTTTCTTAAATTTTTTGTGCCCCACACTGGTATTTTCTACTGTGTGGGTACAAACAAACTAGTTCACATACACATAACACCCACACCTGGAATCGGCCCTTAACACATTGCGCGGCAGCTCAGCTACCCGAGCAATCAAATTGTTGATTTTAGAACCAACTTTAGAATACAACTCCTGTTTCCTGAAGAAGTCAACAGGTGTGCTCTGCTTACAGTGCATTGTGCATCCAGTAACTCATAAAAATGTAATTTGCAACATTTTTATTTTATTGATACTATCTTCTTGAATGTCTCTTGTTAAATTAATTTTGTTTGGATACAAACCCAAAGCAAAGTCGTAGGTAACCTGTAACTTTTGGGCTCGCTGCCATCGCAGCGGTAAGTCCCCTCTTTGAGGAGTGGCTTGAGAGACGCTACGGCGTCTTCACCTACCGCCTGACGCAGGTCCTCACCGGACATGGAAGTTTCGGGAGGTACCTGTGTCTGATGGGGCGGGAGGAAACGCCCGGGTGTCATCACTGCGAGGACCGCCCTGAGGACACGGTGGAACACACGGTGGGAGAATGCCCTTCGTGGGCTGAGCACCGCCGTGTCCTCAGGGAAGTGATCGGCGATGGCGACCTCTCGCGTCCGGGCCTAGTGCAGGCCATGATGCGGAGCGAGGGGGACTGGGATGCCGTCTCCTCCTTTTGCGAAGCAGTGATGCTAGCTAAAGAGGAGGCGGGACGCGTGAGGCAGCGAAGCGCTGCCTCCTCGCAACCCAGCCATCGCGAAGGACACACCGGGCGTCGGGGACCGCGAGACGATCTCCGGCCACCGTAAGCGCGGGCCTGCGGACGGCGAGCATGGGTGGCTCCCCGTCCGACCAGAAACAGACCCGAGCGTACGGCGCGTCGCGTTCCGCGCGCGCCTCAAAGAGCCATCAGACCACCACAGATGGGGCCCAATACGGCCGATGCCGATTCGGAGTCGCGGAGAACCTAACGGGTAACCGGGGCTCCGGCTCGACGTGCAGGAGAAGGAACGGGGTGGTTTTTAGTCAGTAAGAGTCTGACACTCCCTCCCGCCTCACCCAGGCGGGAGAAGTCATTCGATGATTTTCCACCCTTAAAAAAAAAAAAAAAAACCTGTAACTTTGTCCTTTGTTTAAGCAATATAGTCAGTGACAAAGAAAACAGCAGTTAAGCTCTAAAGAAGTTTAACAAACTCTTTGCTTGCAATTAAACAGTTACAGCAGATTTTTACGATCGTTAACGCAGAGGACATTTTAGGATGGCCATGTTTAGTGTTGATAACTTATTGTCAAAACATTTATTCTTGACCACTGAATACAGGTAATCAAGACGTGCCTATGTGAAGTCACGTGAGACAAACACGTGCTGCGGTTGATATGCGGAACCACGTTCATCCAATCGAGATGGGGTATTAAGTTACCGATTTTGTTGTAGTTCCGTTAGACAGGTCTATAGACAGAATAATAGCCAGACAGTCATGAATATGAGCCTGTGGCGTGGCTTAAAACTAGTCAAGTTCCTCGTAAAACGGTTACATGAGTAAGCCGAAAACATAATAATTAATAGCCCGACAGACGAAAAAATTGTAACGCAATGATTTTTCAGATACAACAAATAAATGCCCGGTATATGGCAATAGGCTCACCCCCTATTACATGGGAATCATAACATAAATAGTGAAAAGTAGGTGTTACATTGTACAGTGGCATAATGTGCACTAATGTGTATTATGTTATTATGATTATTATATTATATGTACAAACATACTTAGGTACATTCATTTTCTTAAACAACTCCCTTCGACAGCAGGACAAGCGATTAAAACGTGACCTGAGTCTAACCTTCATGTATTTAATATTGACATCAATCGTGGCGCTTTATCCTTTGGTATTTTAATGGCGCCGCTTGACGTACTGATCTAATGTGACCTTCTGTACTTATTACAAAGAAAATGCCCTATCACACGTTCTTTTTAATTCTTTGTTGTTTATGTTCAGTTGTTCTAGTGATTGTAAGCATAATTCCCAGTATTATTTGGAAATTCATGTAAACAGCGAGAGACGAAAATAAGTCTTTTATAATACTGAATGGTACGCATTAGTCCATTCCGTCAATTGTGTGATATTATAACAAAGTAAATAAACCACCATTTACTCCATTAAAAGAATGTAGTTTCCGTATTTTCCCAACAAACCTTCTACGTACTTGACAAGCTCCTATCCTCGTACTTGCCTCTCGCGTCCGGGCCTAGTGCAGGCCATGATGCGGAGCGAGGGGGACTGGGATGCCGTCTCCTCCTTTTGCGAAGCAGTCATGCTAGCTAAGGAGGAGGCGGGACGCGTGAGGAAGCGAAGCGCTGCCTCCTCGCAACCCAGCCATCGCGAAGGACACACCGGGCGTCGGGGATCGCGAGACGATCTCCGGTCACCGTAAGCGCGGGCCTGCGGACGGGGAGCATGTGTGGCTCCCCGTCCGACCAGAAACAGACCCGAGCGTACGGCGCGTCGCGTTCCGCGCGAGCCTCAAAGAGCCATCAGACCACCACAGATGGGGCCCAATACGGCCGATGCCGATTCGGAGTCGCGGAGAACCTAACGGGTAACCGGGGCTCCGGCTCGACGTGCAGGAGAAGGAACGGGGTGCTTTTTAGTCAGTAAGAGTCTGACACTCCCTCCCGCCTCACCCAGGCGGGAGCAGTCATTCGATGATTTTCCCCCCTTAAAAAAAAATCCTCGTACTTGAGACTTTTAATATCGTTAGTGGGTCATAAAACAAATGTTTATTTATGTTCGTATCAATTTGAGGCCAACGCTTCACCTTCTGGTGCATTCGCTAACAATCAGGGCGACAATGGTATCTAATTGTATGGTAATAGGTGTCATTTTAAAACAATTAGGTATGTTCAACCAGTATTTATGAGAATGACAAGTGAATAGGTGTTACTACGTTTATACTACTCGCATAAATATGTCGGGTGCAGTGTGATTATTTTGAGACTAGAACGTTTTATTTTTCTTCAGCGTGTTGTGTAGTGTAGCATTATTAGGTCTATTTTATTTGTGATGAACTATGAGTTTTCTCTGAAATAGCTTGCGGAGATGTTCTATTGTCTACGATATCCCTTCTTCTTGAATTATACTATTCATTTAACTGTTGCCTATCATGACAATAGAGTTGGAAAGCAAGAATCATTATCATACATGTCAGACGTTAGCTAGGTTACAAGTTCATAAATTCTGGTTGAGATTCGACTGCTACTATGCTAAAATGAAAACATAATGATTAGTGCATGTGTTTGTTTAAATACTATGCACATGACGGAAGTGGGGTAGCTGCATGACCCTTTACGTGGCAATTGGCTTACAATGCCACCGATACAAACTAATGCCAAGGGACCGATCATTCATCGGAGAGTTTGTAGTAAATTAGTGCATCTTCCATGAAACACGACAAGGCCGAGAATAAAACGTTTTACCGACGCAATTTCTTCTATATATTTTTGTTTTCCGATGAATAATTACTGGCAGTTCTAAGAATCAAGCCAAGACCAGATAGCTATCACATTGGCAACATGTCTAAGTGAACGGTATTTAGATTATTGCGAAATATTGTCCATTAAATATTCATGTTTATAGGTATCCTGTTAGCGTTCCAATTTGATTGACCTCTTATGTGAATTGTGTCTTGAAACAGTGTTACTAAGAGCTCCGACGCGTTTTAATGCATTTGTGACAAGCGGAACTGAATCTTATTTACAGTAACCGATGTTTCAATTTGTGTTAGATTCGACCTTAGCACTGAAGTTCGTTACCCGATGCCGACGGTCACCTCATGCGCGAGTACGAAAACAGGTGTCGTTTGGTTTAACGGTAAGTATAAAAGTAGCTGCAGTGACACTGAAAACTGAAAATGGCCTTAACACGCGTCAGTCCTCACGTTATTTTTACGAATGCTAAACGTTGAAGGATTCTGTAAAATATGCATGTTATTTTGGATTTCCTTGAGTTATACAAACAGTGTGAACTGGTAATAGCAAAACAATTTGATTTAAACTAGGTACATAATGTACTGATAACACTAACAGGTTAGAGGGTATTTTTATTCGAAGAAAACTAACTGTAATACACATACTTCAATTCGAGTTTAACAACCTTTTAATATACAAAACAAATAAAATTTGTTCAAATAAGGGTAAAAATTTTATTGTGTGGAATTTTATGGAAAACTGCACGTCAATATGTACTTAGTTGTTTACTTATTTGAATAAATAGAAGAACGTGAACTAAAGGAACCTGACGTTTGTATGAAATGAAAACATCGTTGACTAAGATGTTTGTTTACGACAACAAATTAATTATTCCGCGTAATTGAGCGATATTTACTTGAACATCATGTTTTGAGCGTCAGCATAATCACTCATTTTCGCTTATTAAACCGACGTCATCAAATGCCTGTGCCAAAATCATTAATGATCGAAGTCCAAAGTATTTACCCGACAATACCGCTAACTAGTCATTTATTAATGGGTACATTTATAGTCAGTTTCGCAGTCGGTGTTTTACGTAGCTGTGTGTACGTTTGGGCAAATACGTAGTGTCTGATGACGTCACTATACTAAACCGAACACCCACATTCGAACTCGATTGTGTCGACATTTAAAATGTTAAATATCTTACGTTACAACCGTTGGATAATCTGTGACGTAGAAGATTCTGCTTATTGATGCGTGTTTTTTTATCTGTAGTTTTCCATTAAGGCAAAAATTAGACCGGTTCTCTGATATTACTCTGAATTATTTTTATAATCTTTATATTAAACAGATCATCTACACTAAGCATGCAAGACGTGTTCTTACTCTGATATTTGTTTTGAAAAACACCGGTGTATTTAATCCCAAAGATTAGATATACGTTATTTGAAATTTGTCATTAGCTAAATGAAAATATGTTTATTATTTTCTTTACTGTTTCTTGAGTACTTTATTTTTCGCTTTCTATTACTAGCTCGTTCTATATTCCAGTTTGTAGCAGCTGTACGGCGACATATTGGGCCAAGGCAAAATATGAATAAATTGCTATTTTCATTTTCGAGTTTACCTCAAATTATTTAGTCGGAGAAAATTGTTAAAATCACGCAATGTGAGTTAAATCTTGTTCGTAATAATATTTTTTGTTGCCGGCAAAGATCTGACATTAAAAACTATTTGAACTTCGTTCTCAATGAAATAGAGCCGGGAACTGTTGCCAAGGCGCGAGTCTGGTGACATGTCAGTCGGAAATAGCTCTTCTAAACTCACTATCGTTTTACGTTAGCCAATGACTAAAGTTTCAGCTACTCCCTGGTAGATGGCATTGTTATAAAAATTTATATGAACGTGACCGATTTTAGAAAACTTCTAGTAATCCACGTTTATACTCCGGTGCCAGTAATCCAAGCGATTTCAATGTAAAGCACCATGTACTATGATCATGTGGGATTTTAACGTATTAGGTCCAAAGTTCATGAGTCCCGCTCCACTAGGTATTTTGTTGCTAGGCCATCGCCCACGTGTGTCGGTACAATAATTCATTTGACAAATTGAGTAACATAATGTAGCAGATGGTTAACTGATGAAACATGATAGTTTTGTTGTAAAATAGCTGAATGAGTACCTCTATATTTTTTTTACCTATATATTTTAACACGTAATTAATGTAATGCAATAGTCAACAAAATGTCATACAATAGTTCGTTGATGAGTTGGTACTTACTATTAGACATTGAATAAGATTAATGCAAAATTTTTACCATAGAATACAATGACAGTTGTTCCATCCTTTAGCGGGCAGACAAACGACAAAACATATTATTACTACTACTATTTACTTTGTGTACCTATACCTATCTTTACCTAAAAACCGCTACAGAGTAAACTTTTCTCCCACTTTATTTTACTTCATCTGGTCTTTAACGAAAGAGACTTATTGAAACAAATATGATTTCATCCCTATATTGCCTTGGAACATATTTAGTCCAGTAGTTGTAGGAACACTTAAATTATTGGAACTGAATAATCATATGAGATAAACCGGTAAACGAGCAGACGGATCACCTGATGGTAAGCAATCGGCGCCACCCATGCACAGTGCACACAGTGTGTTAGGAATTTGCGGATCGTTGAGGCTTCAAGGATTGGCGAGATTGGGAAAGGGGAGATAATTAGGCATCCGATCGGTAACCGCTCACACGACGAAACACAAGGCAAGCGTTTCGTTTGTTTCAAGTAGGTTTTCTGTCAGGCCGTGGTATCACTCCGGTCGAACCGACCCATCCGTGTCGAAGCATGGCTGTCTCACACTTTTCAAGATGCGTGATATTAAATATTAAGTACCTACTTAATTCGTAATTACACAATGTTGCGCAAAGTTAAGTAGATTGTAGATCATGCGTATAAAAAGTTTGGATCGTGATGATTTCATGAATTTGCTAATGATATCATAGGGAACTCGAATGATAGTGAACCTTATAGGATATTAGAAGGTATCAAACTGTTTGAAAAGGAATTTCGTAAGACGACTAGTTATTAAGGAATACTTTAAGTATTGGAACAACAGTGTTGGCAATCCTGAATAATTCTTGGTTTGTAGGAAGATGTTGGGAAATTTAGAAATAAAAGTTGAGTTTCATCTGATATTAAGTTCGCCTATTTAGTTATATAAGGAAACTTTCAGCTTCTATTAAAAATTCAGAGTCTTAACTACTATTAAGAATGTTTGAAAAGTCGAAAATACTAAAATAGATGCTATTTCTTTTTTATTGCTTTATATCTTGCCCGACGAGGAATTAGACTCGAAACCCATTGATCTATGATATCATTTTTTTAAATTTTTTGCACATATCTAAAGATTAAATAAAGAAGAAGATGGAATGCATAAACCTACTTAAGTTTTCATAGAACTTTTTGCACTAAACATTGCAAAAAGAACAGAAAAGTAATTTTAAGCACCCACCTTTTCCAGGTAAGTCTAAATTTAGCCGAAGCCTCATGGAGACCCAATGAATTTTAAAGGTCAACGTCTCGACTTAACCGCAATCTGACTCATTCTGATTCCAATAACTTAGAAGGTCCAAAAAACAGAACCTGTTATTTAACCGATCTATTGTGATTGATTAGTAACGATCTTTTATTTTCTTGTTTTAAATTCTAAACACCAATTCATGTATTTTAATAGACGTGTAATAATGATTAATTTACAGCGATTCATTAGGTTTTTGTTTAGTATTTGTTTACAGTTTTTCCCCTATGTGCCTTTGTAGCGTGAATGTCAAAAAAGGCCAACTATGAAGAATCGACATTATATAACATCGTGATTTTGGTTTTTATTCTTTGAAAAGGCAGGTAGGGGTCATATTGTTACACATCTTCTCCCATTTTTCGGCGATATTAGTCTAACTATATGTGAAAGACCAAATATAAACGAGATCAATAATAAAAGAGTACAATTAATGTTGCTTTATCTGACAATCAAACCCGAGTTAAATCTGATGGGCAATGGAACCGAAGCTCCATAGCAATCAGCAGTCACTCTAATGTTTTCAAAAATCTTTCTAAAACAAAATATCTTGTTCTTTTATGAGTGGTCGTTCCAATTCCATGAGTACTTTAATACCGCAACTAACTGTTGAAGGTTGGTACCTCCCCATACGGTACCAACCTACCTATATTCACCATTTAACTCGAAACGAATTCACCGGTATGACGCATAAGTTACACAATATAATTATTACTAACAGCTATTTCCAGTACCACGTCATTCTCCCTGTTTTTTATTATTAATAAATAATATTTTTATACACGCGTATTATGCAAGTGTGATATAAGAACACTTGGTTATTGCGTAACTGTATCTGATAAACGTTTCAGTTAAATGTTCCATTATCCATCTTTATTGATTGAATAATGCGGGATCATGCTCACATGATCCCGCATTATTCAATCGATCGAACTATAATCGATCTAAATACATATCCCTCAGGATATGTATTTAGATCGATTATAGTTAAAATGTTTTCGTCAACAAAATCAATTTCAGCAATGCTTGTAAAATGGTGACCTGAATTTCCAATGAGAATATGACTTTTCATACTTTGACGACGGTGGCATAAAGCACACGGCCCAACTGATGGTAAGTGGTTTGGTTACCGTGGTCTATGAACCCTTGCAACACCTAATTTGCTTTACAATAAAATAAAAGAAACTGGAACTTGCTCTATTGAGAAAGGTTCTGTATCAAAGTCGAAGCCAAAAAATATGAAGAATAAAACATACGGAACGAGAATTTTGAAAATTAAATCGTAGAAAAATAAAGAGGACAATCATCTAGCACCATTTAATATCTATTAATTCCATAATGGTTATAGTAGGTAGACTGTATGATGAAACCTTATCTCTTGGTCATATATCTAGAGCTTAGAAATATAACCAAAGGCGCCATCGTTATATTTTCCTAGTAATGATTCATCGATTGGTATTTACCTACTGCTGCCTCGTTGGCCGAGTAGTCGCAAGTGCGACTGCTGGGCAAGGGGTCTCGGGTTCGATTCCCGGGTCGGGCAAAGTATTACTGGGTTTTTTAAAATTCTCAGTAGTAGCACGGAGTCTGGAAATGTGCCCGGTATATGGCAATAGGCTCACCCCCTATTACATGGGACTCATAACAACTAGTGAAAAGTGGGTGTTACATTGTACTGTGGTAGAATGTGCACCTCTGCCTACCCCTTCGGGGATAAAAGGCGTGATGTTATGTTATGTAAGATCTATGACCACGAGTCATGAAATGATCTAAAAATACATTATTAGAAACAGTATTATTAATACCTACGTGTAATGTTTTATAAAAAAAAAATCCTTTTGATGACAAAATAGGATTGTCCCAAATTCTATGCTATATGAATACTAAGAATTATTAAATGTATCTTGTCCGTATTCTCCAATCTCACCTAAATTTTAAGGAATCCATAAGCTAAGATAGACATTGAACAATTCGCCTGAATTGTTACCAACATGTAATCGACACAGATTATGGGGTTTAGGAGCTACGTCAGGGTAGGTAACTTTTAGTGAAGATATCGTTTAGAGGTGGTCTGTGTTAACGGCTATCAGAACTCTAAATTATATCTGTCCTAACTTTCATCTCAATTAATACCTATGCATGATCTAGGTGTTAAACTCAAGATCTCGAGTGATCTTTCACCAGTTACTAAGTTGTATGTTGTTAAGTATTTTTTGCCATACTTTTTGTATTTATATCTAAACTAAAAACTCAAGGAGACCTGAGATACCTAATTAGTCGTTTTTATTAACAAAGACAATGATTCATTAATAAAACGTATAGAATCTAATGACGTAGCTAGCAAAACTATAGATATACACATAGATAAAATCCTACGCGTGAATTTTTGTGTAGAAAAGATAAATGAATAATTATCGTGCTTGCAATAATGGATATGCAATTAAAAGATAAAACTATAATGCATAATACATTTAAATAGTTTACTTTTTCATCAAAAAGCTAAATATTTGTGTTAGGCATCCTTGAATTGTATTTTGTTAAAGTTAAAAATAATGTCATGTGTAAAATCGAATGTGGTTTCACGTAATTGTACACAGAATCCGTGAAATTTCAAAATAAAAAAATAATGAATGTAATACATTATTGTTCGAGAAAGTGGAGACGATAATATACTCGAATATCGACCTGGCCACACATATTGTGGACACATTTACACAATTCATTGTGAAAGCGTGCTTTAATAAAAGCATAAAATTTGGACAGTAGAATAAACACAATCAAAACGAAAGCCTATCAAATTGCGAATCACATCACTTATTTGAAATCCTAATGAAATAATTTTGCTAACAAAATTATTCGATAACAATAAATCCAAAGCTAGACGACAAGAAATGTAATTCATATTCGACAGTTAGTTATTCCAGTCGTTACCTAGCGTACAGATTGGATCATTAAGCTCTCGATAGTGTTCGAATAATTCTTTAATTATAATCAAGTGACACGTGGCCTACTTAAGGTATATGCTATAGAACCTGAACAGCAAATTCCTCTAAAATACTCCAGCTACGTTCCTTACCTACCTTACCTTACCTTAGTTATAAGTATCTCTTATTTCTTGTTTTCGTCTGTTCTTTAGTAAACCGGGTTGTCGGGTGTTTAACCTAGTGCCTACATGTCTATAGAATGCATTACTAGTCTAAAAATACTTTTTCTAAATACGTTTTACTTTAGACTGGTACCACAACCGGCACCATTTCAAATCACCGTAGCACCATTTTCAGATTCTGTTCCCATTTAAGATCTTTGTCTAGGTTATGTTTGTGAATATCTTTCGTTGTATTTGTTTTAAAAACGTTATTGTTTAAAAGCCACTCAAGTGGATAATGTTTGCCAGATCTGTCATACATCTCTGGCATTGTATCTTGCCTATTATACGTATACTTTATAGTTCTTCTAAAATAGATCTGCTCCATTAGTCATTACATATCCATTGAAATTGGTCACTCGAAATGTTTCTGGTTTATAACTAATCATTGTCATACTGGCTCTGTTCCGATGACGTCATTCTAGTATTTCTAGTATTTAGAACGTTTATTCTTAACTATTGTACAGTTGTCATGGTTTCTGCGTCATTCAAGTTTTAATTAGGTTCCATAATATTGATATTCCTTAAAGCTGTCTACGTAAATGTAGACGTCAAGTTTCCTAATACAAACTTAGTTACCACAAACAAATTCATTATTCCTAATCCTGTTTGTTGTTGTAATAAAACCACACCTTAACGAACTGGGATTGAGTGAATGTTTAGCTTGATGTTAATTTTAGCACTGGTTTCAATAACTTCATAAACAATATTTCTCTTCCATAAGCATTTGAAAATGTTTTCTTTTGGAATTGGTTTTTGATCCATTTGAAGTCAAATTCAACAGTTTAGGTTGTTGGCATGTGAAACGCCTTTACTTTAACTTCGGATGACTTTCCTTGATTAACAATATGGCCGTCTAATCCAACAATATGGCCGACTGATATATTCAAAACAGGTAAATAAACCGACTTCTTCATTCAGAGAATAAATAAAGACATTGTGTGAACAAACATCAATACAATTAATACTTATATCTACCTGCAAAACTGATTCTAAGAAATAATTGTTAGGTACATTGAAAGGATCTTTTGATGTAAATTTATAAGGAAAAGATAATAGACAAGCTTAAGTGTATCTAGTGTAAAAAAAGGAAACTTTGTTTAGAAGATCTATCGTTAAAAAGTTAATCTGGATAAGGAAAACTGCGAAAATTTCCTCCGTATGTAGATTTCTTGGCATAGGAATTATCCGGTATTAGGTGTGGTGTAACGAAAATGCAGTAGCCGATTTTCACTACATTTTACTTATATTGTGTATGGCAAGTTGGCGATTATTGCATGTACCGATGTCACAAGTGTCGTCGGATGTTTTACGCTTTGTGAATAACGCTGTACCTACCACTTTCATCGGGTCGTGTTGTGAAATCTTCTTCAAATGGGTTGTTTGTTGTCTCTGCAGTCTTCTGTTGCCAGAACACAAGTTACTTTATGGATTCTTCACGCAATAAGATACGTGGTCGAGTAGATACTTATGTTTGTACCTACATACTTATATCCTTAGTGAATAGTGATTACCTATGTCTTAGTCACTAATCTTATATATAGCTTCGCATCTAGACGACTGTATGGAATGTCTCGTTTCAAGTAACAACAAGGACATCTAAACCATAAAATATTGTTACATTTCCTCCTGGCGTTATCTTAACCATTTTCAAAGGAAAATAAAACAGCTTAACACTAAACGGTTTCTAGAAATGTACAAAAGGACACGTAACACACATTATTTTATACGGCTTTGTGCCTAGTTTACACCTATTTTGCTACAATGTTATTCATTTACACTTAAATTTCGCAGAAATGCAGCATTGCAGAGTCCATGTTAATATTGTAAACAACACAGTTACCAAGAGGTTCTTATAACCTTGTTTGAACAGGTGACAACTTAAGGTAGATACGTAAACGTTTCGTAATTATACGCGTCACCAGCTGTTTTTAGCCCGTCTGTCTCTTTAAAATATTTCGAAATTTTGTCCAAGAAAAACAGAGAGAGCGAAAGTCTAGATCAGTTTGGCAATGTGAATTTTAGTCTGGTGCTCAAAATCTATATAGGTTTACTTCGTGAAATAGTTCATGTAAATTGTCAATGTCTCACAGCCTATTTGTTAGTGATAAAATATGCAAACGTTCGTTGGTTGAAAGTCATTCCCTCATATATTTCTAAAGTAGAATAAACCACGGTCTTAAACTAATATTACGATTTGAAATGTACATGGAACTCCGTATCCAGGTCGAGCCAACTGGTGATAAGGCTTGCCAGGATGTGGGCCGAATGTTGGAGTACAAATATTGGCACCAACACACGTACCACACATTTGGCCAACAATCGGGAGTGTGACCGAAGGATGTGAATGGCCTCGCTACGTCGTACACCGGTGCCTTGATACCAAGTAAAAATATTATTTGCACTTTTTACCAAGTAAATTTTCGGGATCAAAGCTTTCTGTGTGCTATAATTCTTAAGTGTGCCAATAAAATGCGAATAGGCACACACTGCTACAATTTATGTTGGACGGAACTATAAATCATTTGCAAGGAGATTTGTACTGCTGTAATCTGGACGAAATTGCTTTATTTCAATAGAGTACAGAGCAGTCCGTAGTACATTATGACTGTTTTAATAATCTATTTGTAGAAATGTGTAATTTTGATAGAATCAATGTCATCAAACTCATTATTTTTTATAGTTTAGGGCATTGACCTTATGTTCATGACCTAGCTATCATTTGATAAATACAGTTACGTATTGACACTGATAAATAATGTAACTGTATCAGTAACAAACTCATTATCTTTTATCATCTCAGTAAGTCGTTTTTTACGACACGAATGTAGGTTATTGACACAACTAGCTTCGTGTTAAGATAATAGTAATACACATGTACTCATGTACCTTTAAATAGAGACAAAATGGAGTAGTAGTTAATTTGGTTATCTTCTAAAAATTTAAATTATATGGTCCAGCACTTGAATAGCGATTCCAATAAATATGATTTCAGAGTAGCTCTATCAGTCACATGCTTAAATTAGTTTTTTGGTGTCTCTTCTAGGGGCAGTGGCCTAAAAGTCAAATACCTATAATATTGCCAAAAAAACGAACAAAGCACCGTTTGAAACTGTTACTTAGTTCAAATCTATTATTGTTATTCGCGAACAAGTTTTTATTGATACGGAAAACTACTATCATAGAGTCACGTTTTGCTTAGAATAGCTTGATATTGAACATCTTTACGTATACTACATAGATCAATTCAAGGATTTTTTATAAATATGTCCTTCTTTTCGGGTAAAAGCATCAACATATTCTCAGCTTAGGTGTTTGAAATTAAAATTACGTTTGGTATTTATCCATTAAGGTTATATTATCATCTAAATATAATTATGGTCGAATATTGAAGGCTTTCAAAATACTTTGTTATAGTGCATTCTTAATATTTTTTGAATATTAATATCAGCTATTAGTTAGTATTAGTAGTATTTTTTGAATTATACTACTATAATTGATATAACTGATATTATTTCTACAAATATTATGAAATAAAAAATAAAATAAGAATGATACCCAGATTTCCTTAATATTTAAATGGTAATTATAAGTCCATATCATTTAACATTCCATTCCAGACTGGGTGGTCGAACACCAATAACTACCTCTATAATGGCAAATAACTACACATATCAGTCATAAATCTCAGCCATCTGCCTAATATACCCATTCCAAAATGGCCCTCACGTATTGCGTATGTTAATACAATTATTCCCTTGTATCCGACGGTGACGAGTCCAAATCAATTGAAAAGTCATTTGTATTCACAACTAGTGACAAGGAGATAAAAATAAGAGGACACGGATTGCGTTGACGGATGGCCCTGAATTGCTACTTCCAATCATTCAGTCTATCATTGTGAACAAGACGCATTGTTTTAGGCTGGCTGTCTACCTCGGGCGCCTTGTTTCCTGCAATTTGTATTTAAATAAGGACGTCCGCTTCCTTTGCAGTTTTGCATACGAGAAAGTTATCGGTAAAAATCTTTTTATTAGGAATTGATGATCATTTAAAAACGGAAGACCCATTCCTGACTTTTATGACGTTTCATTATTCGTTTGCACATAAATAAAACTATCAAATTACACAGTGTTTTATAGCCTCGTAATTTCAAACGTGGCCGATGTGGATTTATTGATAGCCTGTTGTTATATTGACAGGTTCTACGAGTGAGGAACAATGTCTCTAGTTGATA
Organism: Spodoptera picta; assembly: GCA_038387885.1. NCBI lineage: Eukaryota > Metazoa > Arthropoda > Insecta > Lepidoptera > Noctuidae > Spodoptera > Spodoptera picta. The sequence continues at coordinate 409,905 of JAZHFQ010000328.1, forward strand.
TTTGAGAAATTATTTCTTTGATGTCTCTCTTGATTTTCATCTGCATATAGCTAATCAATAATACGGTAATTAAGCCCTGACATTGTCCCAGCTAATCAATTATCCTTAAAATAGCGCAACAGACAGTAGGTCAAGTCGCATCTGTAAAACTAATCAGCGCGAAGCCTCACGTATTTCAGACCATGAAGGTTGTAATTACAGTATAGAGAAGTTCTTCTTGATGGTTATTGTGATGGCTCCGATGAAGAATATTATTACGGAGTTAGATGTCTTGGTCATTTAATGCTATTTGTTCTTGACTTGACATGTATTTTCTAATGAAAATTCCTTCATGAAGTCCAATGGCACGTGACGATAAATTACAAACTGCAGTTGCAAGGGCACGACATAGCAAGGGTCACGCGTGTGATCGTTTCTCAATGATAATTTTATATGTATGTACCTAGTCTATGAGGTTATGCTATTCTAATAAAATTATTATTATTTCATTATTAAAACTCCTAATAAGTGATATCTAATATATTCCACTATGTAATAATATTATAGGCGTGGTACCTACATAAATGAAAATGTAGTTGTGTCATGGGAAACATAGTAGATCAGCGGATCAGGTTACATGATGATTTCCTCTTTTTATCAAGATTCAACCATATCACATTGTGTTAACGTGTCAGTTTTATAACATTTTAAAGGAATCTACTTAGGTAATTTATTGAATAGACGTCAATCGGCAACAGGCGCCCTTTCCTTAAACCTTGAATAACAATAATCCGAAACGGCATAAATAATACGTTGTTATTATTTTTACTTGAAAGATCTTTCAATATATTAAATACTACTACTCACCTAAGAAGGAGGTTGAGAGAGCTGTCATTCCTGGTCGTAGGCACATCTTTGACACTTGAAGGTTCGCTCCGAACTCCTCGCAGTGAGAGTCTCAGCTGCCTAGGGAACGTGCTGAGGAGGCCGCTGCTATTTCTTCGCTGATTAAGGCTCTTGGATCGCGTCAACTTGTTCGCCTCCAGATCCTCGGCTTGAGGGTTCTTGGATACCTCCTCACCGCTTCTAGAGATAGTTGTACTCGACACATTAGTCTTTATTATCGTAGGAACAGCAGTGTTCACCTCTCCCAACAGTTTCTCCCAAGGCGACGCGGTGAGGTCCTCCTCAGAAATCGTTTCGAAACTCCGCGGGCCGACCGACGACGAGGTCTTGTCAGACATTTTGAATACTAAATGGGTAAGGGGAAGGCAACGGAACGGTAGCACAACAGACACCTACAGGGCACTTCGTCACTTTGGGTTTTTAGTTTCTTGACAGCACTTCACTCTTATCATAATATCCATTTGTAAATCATAATGTTTGGGGTAGAAATGTTGACACTGAAACAAACAGAAAAGAGCTGTTTAGTAAAATAAAGTCTGTCAGTAAAACCAAAAGAGTGGAGTAGTAACCAGAGTATACGCTTAAACATAAAACACTACTATACTATGTTTGTAAATGCGATGTTTTCATAAAATCTCTAAAACTTTTACTTTTACTGAAATTCGTATGTACGGAGGTACATGCAATAAACAGAATATGTGACGGCCGTTAATATTCGCTTTCGAAAGACCGACTGCAACTGATTTGCAGAAATCACTAAAACAACAGAAGATGCCTTTCTAAATAATTATCTTCAGCATCGCTGTGTTATTGTTTGAAGAGAAAGGTGCTATTCCTCGTTAGGCAGACAAATGTAAACAAGCCGTGCTAGTCTTAATTATTAGGTACACAGACTTTTAGGTTGACTAACAGTTAATTATGTCGACATATCAAATTGAAATGCTAATTGACATTTAGAAATTTACACTTAACCTGTCGTTACACTCGTTCGAGAGTATTTTTTGTGGGAAGTTTTTTATGATTGCAAATTATAAAGAGACGTCGAGAAAGTTGGCATATAATTGTATGTTATCTGCCTCTATTTCACAATCGACTGTACCATAAAAGTGCGCAAGCAATTTCATTTCGCATGCCGAGGCCCTGTTCAATCAAATGATTTCTATGGGATGATTGCAAATTCATTATAATAGACGTAAATTACAGATAATGGGTTCCGGATTGTTACTATTTGGCCTCTGTCGTGTATTTTGTACTGGTGTATGTACACATATGGAACAAACAATTTGGTTAGGAGTACAGACATTTTTGTCACTGGAGAACGTTTTTTGCATGAAGTCGATTTAAAAGTCAATTTAGCCCACTGAATCAGAAATTTTATGTGTCGCATGAGTATCATAGTCCATTTTTTTATGATACGTAAACGTTTAAAGCTCATTGTGATGCTGCTACCTTCTGGTATAATAACCATTACATCACTTCATCAGCCTTTTATCTCCGAAGGGGTAGGTTATGCCACTGTACACTGTAACATCCACTTTTCACTATTTATGTTATGAATCCCATGTAATAGGGGGTGAGCCTATTGCCATATATCGGCAACAATTCCAGACGTGCTACTACTGAGAATTTTTAATAACCTTATAATATTTTGCCCAACCTGGGAATCGAACCCGCAACCCCTTGCCCGGCAGTCGCACATGCGACCACTCGGCCAACGAGGCAGTATAAATACAATTTAAAGTGTCAAACACCAAGCGGTCACCGGTGACCGCAACCTATTGTTCTATAATTGTGTATATAATGACGGTACTCGACGAGTTAATAGTTCGTATTGCGTTAATTTTCGCGAAAGTAAAACATGTTCCTAATGCGTGGCTTGTGCCTTAATATGTAAGCAGAGAAAGTGGAACATGAGTTTCATTGTACCGCTTTTTAAAACAACTAAAGCAATTATATTAAAAAGTAATTTATAAAGATTCAGGTGATGACGAATTTACTTTGTAACTTATTTTTCGTTGTAGACCGACTGTCGCTACACTGACTGTTTTAAGTATGGTCAAGAGTGTTATATACATCCTCACAAGCAAATCATTATTAATTTTTCGAAGTGACCTTGAATACTCAGACGTCCGATAAATATTTGACTCGAGATTTTTTTTATTGTCACACTACTCCCACTACTCACACTAGCGTGTTCTAAAGCCAAAAAACCAACATGGCGTCTTATACGCGTGCAACTGTCAAAATACAACGTTAACTCCATTAATCGGGTCGATACAAGTTGTTAATATAAAAGAAAGAAGTTGTATGTTAGCAAAGTAATTTCTTGATTAAATATAATGATTACAAAACAGTTTGACTTAGCCAAAATTCGTTGTAAAAAGGCAATACAATATAATAATAAGACATTTAGCAAATATGAGTAATAGGATGACAATGAATTTGTTTAAATAAAAGAAAAAGAATAGAGGTAATTATTTGGAATTGTACGTGGAACAAATTCATTCTGCATGCAGAATTCCATTAACATGAATTATTTCAAGAAACAATATGGCGGTACTGGTGACCAATTAATGTGAATTTATGTACAACGGAAAATTTTAATGTTGGCAACTATTATAGGTAGTAGTGCTCACATCTCACAGTTATACTCATTTGTTATATAACGCTTAGAATAACAATGTATACCTATATAATATTCTTTAAAATAAACTGGGATGCTATTACGGAGTACCAAAAAACCGAACCGAAACAGAACGTTCGATGGATGAATTCATAGAAATAGGTACGTTAGGTATGCTTATTTTATCACCGGATCATGAAACAAATTTAGTGTAACCCTACACTGGCGGACTGTGGCTCGTTCCACCCAACGACACTATGGCTGATCGTATTTTAAACTGTGGCGTTTGCCAAGTGTCCCGCGGTGCTCGAATATGGGTCAATGCTCCAGTCACACGCTGAATCATGAACTGATATCCACCGGCCCATCACATACAACGTCTAAATATTGGCCAGTTCCCCAAAGAAGACTTTGATCTTCCAAAATTCCCAGAATTTATCTGATTTACGTTCTTCCGGAAAAGATTTTTATAGAAATGATTGTGATTCGTGTAACCGCTAAAAGCATTTTTAAAATGAAGTCACTAACATAGAAAAACCGGGTTTTTGACATAAATACGTCAAGAAAGTGAAATATCTCAGGAATATTTCCATCGATTGCAAAATGATTTACGATTAAAATTCTTGTTTTGTTTCGTAAATTCGTAATGAACTATGCAAATACTGTCGTAGGATATAAGATATTAATTTAATAACGATATAATCGTTGCAAAAACTTGGCTGTTAAATCTTTATCTCACAAGAGTGATAAATAGTGCAGGTGGGAACTTGGAACAATGTGTACCTCTAGACCTTATCTTTAGCAATTATTTGCTATCAGATCTTGTCCTGCAGAGCCGGGTCCACATAATTTAGACCGAGAATTTAAAACCTTCTGTAGCCTTGATAAAGTACATGTTCAATTAAACACGACCCTTTATGGCAAAACGTTAAAACTTGTTCAATTGAAATATTTATGAGTAGATCCATCAAACAGTAATTAATTGACAGATAATTAATATTTTTTTAAAACGCAAACTTGTTAGTATTGTTGCATCTTTATGAGAGCATTTTTTGGTTCATGGCTTCTAGGAATTTGTAGGCAGTTTCAATAAAAAAGGTAATTTAAATTACATACATCGCTAATTGAGTTTCTTGCATTGAACAAATTGTTGCATTCCGATTGTGTGATTAGTTGATGAAGGATTATATTGGTAGTAATATTGAAACTTAATAGTGAAATATTCAAGGTTCGTTGCTATTTATTGGGTGCAGAATGGTTAATAATAGAGTTTTTATTATTCAATGACTCTGCACCTCATAACTTTAGTACTATGATTTTCCCGTACTGCCCACATTATTTTTGTACTATATCTTATCTATGAACTAGAATTCAGGCGCACATGGTTCGGCTGCTTCTCGGCTCCACTTGCGTGTTTTGGTTCTGAATGTAGAATTGTGTACTAATAGTTCACATCTATTTACTGCGTCATAAATAACACTAAGGATTGTTATAAAGTTATTAAAACTTGAATAAGAAAGTTCTATATGTATTCTTCCTAAAACCTAACCAGATGATACCGTTAATTTTCTGTCTCTTGATCTTAAAATCAAAACTATACGGGATTACAGATGTTTACTCTGTATTATTTATATCATCGACATATATACATATACTGATATGTATTATTAGGTTTCATCCATGATATATCTTTGTAAATAGACTTTTATGCGTACAGAAGCAACAGATTTTTTGTATTGTTTTCTTCTTTTATACTGTCTGACGATGGGGTCAGAGCCCATTCGTCCCCTAAGATTCGCACCCTGTGCCCACTCGTCCCCTGGAACTTTTGAGGGGCCTATTCGTCCCCTGAAGAATATTTATTTTTATTCGTTCTTCTAATATAAGTACATGTATATATGTATACTGCAGCTTGGTAGTCCTGGTACAGTCGCGCAGAAAAGGGTAAAATAAAAAAATATAGTAATTTGGTAGATATCATGTTTATTTTAAATAAGTTTAAGTTTAATAAATAACCTCTAGGCTCTAGGCATTAAGTCAGTCTTCAAAATAAGTTATCAGTTTTTGGTGTCTGGTACATTTGTAAATATTTAGCAAAATATGTGACAACTATAATATGTTTATGCAGTAAAATAAAACTGTGTAACTATTTAAATAAAATCCCAGTAATAACTGAATTTGGAACAAATACGCCGAAGTTGTTTAATACTGGTGTTAGCCAATCAGGTGCAAGTCCTTTCATCGAGCGTCTATTGTTTTGGGCTACGCCTTTGTTGTTTGCTCACGCGCAGGTACTCTGGCTAATACTACCCCTCCCGCTTCGGCATGCCACACCCCGCGCACATATGGAGAGTACTTACCAATTTTAACGTATTTTTTGGAGCAAAACAGAATTAATGTTAGAACGTTCATTATTTTAGTACATTAAAAGAAGGACAACGACTCCACATTGAACTAATACGAAAAACAAAATACAAGATTATAATAACATCCACAAATATGATAAAATTATAATTGCGGATAATAAATTGCTACTTATACATATTTAGGAGTAAATAATGTAGTCAAAATATAACTGTAGTATTCCAATATAAAGTAAATTACCGTCAAATAATAATACTAATCATATTCCAGGATTCAAATGAGATAATTCGATTCAATTATGTTAAAAATATTATTATTATAATATTAACAATATTGTTTATTTCGTTAGGCGAACATCATTTAATATAAAAAAGACCAAAGACACATTGAAGTCTCGTATTCGTAGTCACTTTCAAGAACCAATATGTCACCGAGGCAGCCATAACATACAAATAAAACACCTTATCAATTTTGTACCCCGTTTTTTAAAAAGCCATTCGTAGAGAGACAATATTGCATCGTAGGCCTATCGACAGGTTATATTATTATCAATCATCATAGCTCTTTTTTCAATGCTCTGTTATGATTTATTAAAGTAATTCCGTTAATAAACTGTTCACAAGTGTACTATGTTAACCGTTTCTTGTGTAAAATTTAGCTTATTTTATCTCAGGGGACCAACAGGCACCTGAATAGGTGCCGAATCTTTAACTTATTATGTATTATATTAGAAGGGACGAATGGGTACCTTAAAAATAATATTTTTTTATTAAATATTAATTGGTCGGAGACCAATGGGCACCTATATAGGGGCCGAATCCACAACTTTTATGCTGGGGGACGAATTTTAGGGGACGAATGGGCTCTGACCCTGACGATGACAAAGCCAAAGGGAAGTAAAGAAAAGATGTGATTCAACCAGTCCTTGTATTAATATTCCTGCTACTAACTATTCTATACACTTACTACCGACTAGCGCACTATAATTTCTATTCAATATAACCGTATGGATGTCACGTTTAATATTAATGTTCTGCGAACACATTCTACGAGGTGCAGACGATTCGAAACTATAACTATAGCCTTCAAATGTCTGGATCGACACTTATTAGCTTAAATGATTGTAATGATATTCATCAGGCTTCACGATCAGCCAATGGTTTGGTATTAAAACAAATTCATGTAAGTTTATGTATGTAGTTCTCAGATACATAAAGTTACATCTGTTTGTGACTTGATTGAACTTTTCGTATTCATATTTAGCTCATTGACATTCCTCAGCCACTTCTATATCATAAGATCTTTTAATCATTTCTTTTTTTGCCAAAAGGGCAGACCATTTTCGTATGCTATAAATCAAATAAAAGGTAAAACTACAAATAACTTATAGCACCTACTGCTACAGTACCACACTACAAATAAACTGATTGAAAGATGGTTTCCTTTACAAAAACTCCACGGTCGATACTTACCTACCTAATCAGTAATTTAAATAGAAATCTTCTTCATAAGGAACTCTAAGACACATCACATGACGAGCGAACTAATCAGTCTTTGTTCTGTAACCAGGTATGAGGCATAGGATGCAATTACAGCACCTATTACGACCTTATTAACATAGCTATCTGCGTAGAGATCCAGATTACTCAGTAAATAGGAACATTATTGACAATCATACATTATGTACATGAGGATTAATCATTAAGAGGTCACGGTGTATTTTTACAATTTGTTGTCATGATCATTACTATAGACATTACATATATTTTTATGGGACAAGCTGGCCACAACCTCCCAAAACCGATAAACTCTCAACTCAAAATCAAGCAACTCCTGTAAGCCAGGATCTACAGTAGATACAACCATGAAAACACCGAAACACTGAAGTATGGCGCGTCCCAGGGACATGAATAACTGTCTTGGATTATATGACATGAATTACATATATATTAGTATATTTGTATATATATATACCATATAATTAACAGTTACCTATGTCTTCGCCCGTGATATCAATGGAAAGAATAAGACTATATCTCTCTCGTACAATATCGTCACGTATAAAATCACCCTGTTTCGATGATGGAAATACAAAAAAACAAACTTTCACATTTCAATTTTTTGTAAAGGTAGGCTGGTTACGGCTATGGCTGGTACCTTGTCATGCCTTTGTGTAATATATATACCTCTATAAAGAAATTTTAGACATTGCAAACTTACTTTTTCTAGTTTTGTCTTATGCAACAACTTATTCTATATTGATTGAGTGATCACAAGTCAGATTACAAAGCAACTCTATCTTTATAGAAGTTCATCAAAACAGAATAATTATGAGCTATTGTTGTCATATTTTTTGTGCATGACAATTCTTTTAGACATCAACACATTGATTAATGGATGATGGTTATAATAATTATCTTCGCTTTCTACGGAAATCATTTTTGTGGTCTTCCAAAGGTGAACCAACATGAACCACAACAAAGGTGTTGATTATTTTGTTTGTTTACAAATGCTGAAATTATCAATGAATTCAAGGAACAAATCTATATATTATCTAATCTATCTAAATATATTGAAAGTGTCGATGGCGTAAACATAACAAATAAATATTTTCTATTCATAACTAGCATTTAATTCGAAATCTGAAATTAATATATACGTACCGGATTAAAAGAAAATGATAAATCATGTTTTATAGAAACCAAAGTTGCCACTAATTTATTTTTGCATCTGATTTCATCCGAAATTTTCAAAGACCTTCAATAAAAATGTCTCGGTGTTGTGTTACAATATTTAATGAGCGACATAATATTTAATCATAGTTTCAATTCCGTCCGTCCGAATTGCTTCTACTGTCAAAGTTAGTATCGTTTAATTTGTCTCATCATGTGGTTCTAACGAGATATTTTGCGACACCACGAGTTCAGTCACGTGTGTATCTGGACCGAAAAACCGTACGCTTTCACATATATTTAGGCACACGAAATAAATTAACATCCGTCACTAAGTCGTCACATGGACAACCTAATTGGCCATTTTGGTCCTTTCCGTGTCAATGAGCTATAAACTACAAAAAAGTCCACTCTCGCAAATAATGGATCTCAATTTATATATCCGTGTTTATTTGATGTTTAGAATACGGCCAAGTCAACATCAAACTAAAAGAGTTTTAAAAGAAATGTGTAACGAATAACGGTCAGCGGTAACAACCAAGACGTGATGCTATTTCAGTATTTTCTGAGTTTCCATTAATAACAAACAAAACACGTTTTATCTTCCAATGAAAGATTCATGGCCAAGGAAAACAATTGCACACAATATGCTAGAATCGATTTCTTGACAGCTATATTATCATGACAGACCTAGAAGTCGCAATCGCTCTACATAGATGTTCAAAGAATGTCAAAGAATGATGAAATTCTTATTATTTTGGTCATTAAGTCTCTGTCTTTCCTTTAAGATAAGTTTAGGATTGTAACTAAGTATGTTGTAAAAATATTTACGAACAAACAACAATTTATTGAGTACTTCTTTGGTTGGTAGAGACTATGAATATTTTACTACACATGAAATAATTTGATGTGCTGATAAAATATCATAAAGTAGGCAGTCAATATTTACGACAAAGTGTTTGACTATTGGTCATATTGAAAGTATTACGCTATGAGTTTATATTTAACATTGACTCAATCACTTAATTTCAAATTAGAGCGATTTCTAGAAAGTCCACAATCGTAAACAACCAAAAATAATATTAATGTTAGTCCTGTGAGTTTAATTTCGAGTCTGTGACATTAATTTAGTCTGGCACAGAATTTAATGATACATGACGCGAAACATGAATAGTGACGCTTGTCATTAATATATCCACCATTTTTAAGTACCTACATAGGACGATTCAACTATTATTTTCGTTCTTTTGGCAGAAATCACAGAAATTATACTTAGACGTTTGGCCTTAATCGAAGGAGTTTTTCTTTGATATCGCCATTCTTGGAACAGGATCGCTGGCCAGCAAAGCATACAGACCATGAACACGGAAGCCAACGAACTTTATTATATTATTAGTGCAATTTCACTCTCTCTGTTCTCCGTAATAAGGTTATTTCCGCGGATCCGTGAATTCGTTCCACGAATACATATCTACAGTCGTAGGTATATGTATGTATAGATCATTGGCCTGTGTACAAACTGGTTCACGATAAAGAAGTAAAGACTTATTCATAATTTATTCTCTAATACAATTAAGGAATTCTTTAAGGCTTATGTAAAACATATGAATCACTAGATTCCACTACTGTGCTAAGTGCTGTGAAAAGCTAATTTCAAACTAATTATAGGTAACTTCACAATAGTTCGATTACTCTTTGAAAGAGTCAATAAAACAAAGACGAGGTACGTTACTAACTAACAATAAATAAATGGACAATTTAAATACTTGATTCAGATATTGTAATTCAAGCTAAATAAATAAACAAAAATTATACTCGTTCTGATAACTTAATACTCTTGGACCCATGGGAAACAGTTTATGAACAGTTTTATTGCAGACTTGGAAATAATATGAGATATAACAGCTTTGAAATGAGAAAATGCTGATGATAACACTATATTGTCGGTGTCACTTGACAATGACATAGAACTGACAAATCATAATAATGCGACCAGATTGAAATGTCACTGAGGTGGCGCTAGTTGTGGGTACAGCTTTGTTCCATAATTGCTTAGGCACCAGTTAGTTCCGATTCTATCCACGTAGATGTTCAAGTTAGTGGTATTATATTTCAGTATCCGGGTTACTTACATAATTGTTCACTTTGATAAGTTAAGGGGACCTTAGCGACATCGCTGTTGCTAGACAGCTGTTGCATGTCATTAGTTGCTAAGCCAACTTTTATGTAACCTCTTTTTAGTTTAGCTAAACTTGCTTATATGATTTAGATCTTTATGCTACTTAAAATAAAATTGAAAATTAAATGCCACACAGTAAATCAATATAATGTGAAGTACTTTCTCTTGGTTATGCAATGGATTTTTTACTGATTTGCGAATTTTGTATTGTTAGTTTTAGTAATATAAGTGGCCGTAGAAAATGACGTTTTCACGGTCTGACAACTCTATTTTCATATCAATAGTTTTACCGATGCAGTTAAAATTTCTGTGAAAATAGAAATAAAGTTTTGGAAATAGAAAACAGATTTGCATACATAATATATATGAAGAGATTAGTTTTGCGGGTGCAATTTGCGGGGATTATTCTTTACCTTAGTCATAATAATTGGCCCGTGAATTTTAAAAAGCTGAATCTTTACGATTGGTCTCAAGTACCTATCACCATATAAAGTGTTACCAAACTTAGTCTGTATGTACACAATTTGATCTTTGTGCTACTAAAAATGATGAAACCAGCTAAAAAATCATACTTATGACCAATAGACTAAATTATACGGATGCATTACACAGAGGAACATATAATAAATTGTTATCAACATCATCCGGTGAGTCTGGTCATCGCGTTAATCTCTGACGTATGCAAACATATAACGAACTCAAAGATATTGTTATCATCAATTGAAACGTGATTGAAACCTCCAAACTCTAGGTCAGTGTTTCCCAAATGTAAAATGACACCCGATCTCGGGCCAACAAAACTAAATTTATGGTCACAACATTCTCGTCCTGGTTTAAAAATATTCCCTACTTTCGATCACCGCATGCCAATAAACCTTTTTTTTTATTACTTTAATAAATAAATAGGTACTTATATTTTATTTAATGGCACCAGTTGCCAATGAAATATTTTAAATTGCGAATTAATTAAAATTAGAGCAGGGTAAAAATTGACCAACGTAGAAAAATTCTTTGAGAAATACTGTTCTATATCGATACTGTTTATATAATGATCGAATATAAGGTCAGAATCTCGAGTGGTATACCAGCGAATTGCCAACACCATACTTAATTGTGTATACTACTAATAGCAATAGACATTAATTGAAATGCCTTTGATTGAACGATGTTATCTTGTGACTAGTAGGACAATCTTGTGCAGATGGAATTGATCTAGAACTGATGTGCGATTACATAGACACTGAAATCGTAACTACTGAACAGTCAGTTGCGTCTGTTATGACTTAAAGAAATAGGCCGAGGTGGGCATTAGTGGTAGATCTATCCATATGATTTTGCCATGCGCATAATTATAACCTCTATAATATCTACTACACTGTATATTTCTGTGAACAGCTAGTATTATTTTAAGCAATATTTTCCCTGGTGCAAAACTTAAGATGAAATAATTGTTCAGTGTTTCTGACCCATGAAGACAAGACTAAAAATCAACGAACTTTATAACCAATAGTCACGTAATTTAATATCAATACGAGTAATGGAAAAATACATTACTATTTATTAATATAGGAAATACCGCTTGGGATTTTTTATCTCAAAATGATACACCTACTTAATTGCGTCAAGATAAAACCATGGTAGTAGGAAAAGTTTGGAAAAATACTTTTTAACTTATAGAAATAGGCTATTGAGTTCACCTCAAAAACACACAGAAATAGTAGAATAATAGTATAATAGTATTTATGTGATAAAATAACAATCAGTTAATTTTGAACCTTAGGTACTATCGATTTTGTTATAAAATTAATTACGACCCGTGACGAATTTTAATCTTTGACCCTGCACGTGGCACCGAGTTATTTTGGATAGACATGCGAATATGTTTTGGAATCAATTCTGGAACTAAAACGGCTGTTTACATCAGATTGTATACTACTAGCTGCATGCTATTTTAAGATGAAGTATTATGCAACAATCAATTCATGGATTTTTATTGTATAAAGTTTACATGGCAACACCAGCATGACAGTCATTGTAAAAGCAATAAGAATAATGTAATACAGATTATTTTGTATTGCTTATATTAATTTGAAATTTCATCCAGAACAGATTAGTAGTTTTGTATCTTCCCTGCAAAACTACATTTTCATATACTTATTCCGCTTATCGCTTTAGAATTTTAAATTAGAAATCTAGTTCTCTGGAATGTCGATCTTAAAATTTAGTAGCACTCGATATTTTGCACAATATCACAGTGATTGAGTCAGACAAGTTGTAATTAGATACGACTATTGTTTTTATAAAGTTGCGTCAGACAATTATTAGACTTTCCGTGTAATATTTGGCAAATACATTGATTGTAGAATTGATGCTCGAGCACATTTTTTTGTGTATACACATTTTTATATTAGGTTTTTACCGAAAATAAATTACTGCTTGTCACTATTATTTTTGTATGAACAAGAAAATACAGTTATAAGTAATAAAACAAAAGTTAATACCTAAAAACGGTTCCTCGGATTTTTCCAGACACCATTGTTACTTACTACATACAATATTCTTTTAGAAATCATGTTCTTTTAACTAGCGACAATAGAATACGTTGTCGTCTGTTAATTAACCGACTATAGTTTTAATAGGTTTGTAAGATATGCCTTGTATGACACGTGCTACGTCTCAGTATGAAATTAATCATCGCCTAGGTATTAATTGCCACTTCAAACAACCTTGAACATCGATGGTGCTCATTGATGGGATTTTTCATTAGTTACCTGAACTATGAAGTTCTTTAGGGTTTATTTTCCTTTGTCATTGAACTCTTCCCTAGTAAGTCCATTAGTACCAAACTGTACATTGAAAATACAATTCACATTTTTTGGAATTTAATCAATTAAATTTAATCACCGTAGCATTAGCTAACTTATTCGTTGGGTTTTAGTGAGTTATTAACAGGTTTTTGTTCACTCAGTACATTTCCAGTGTCTTACAGTAGCGAATGAGCATTGAAATAATGATAATCATGCCTATTATTATACCTTCCTGCTAACCAAAGTGTGGGCGTCGATCTCAAATAAAGTTAATTTGTGGATTCATGGTTCAGGGACAATTTGACCATTGCTTTTAAATTTAAATCACCGTGTTATGTCAACGTTAAACACTAGCATTATGTCACAAACGATTAACCAGCCATTACTGCGCGGAACGAGATAGCGAAGTATGCAAATGATTGCGACACGATCACACTTGTTGGAATGCCAATAAATTACTGAATTTCAACCTTATTGTTACAGACTTAAGTTGAAGTTACAAAATTAGAGATTTAGTTGTAGAGTCTATTATTGCAATCGTAACTAATCTAGAAACAATTGAAAGTATTGAGACTTCTAGTTGTCCGTCAAAATGTTAATTCATAGTTTTACATCACATGAGAGACAGAATCAATTGTTTACAGATTTATGGACATGTTCGGACATGGATGAATAATTTTGTTCATGACTGGCATGATGGGAACAAAAGAGATGAAGTAACTGGGTAGGTAACTACTGATACTGATATATTTGACAATGAAAACTGAATAACAAAAAGACTACTTAATAGAAACCTAAAATAAAAGTGTACATTTATGGACGAAACAACAAAAACTATGTATTTTACTATTTCTAGAGGTATTTAAACAATAGATGCAACTAGGGGTATATCCTTATTAAACTTACATATTTTCAATGCCTATTCGTTAGACTGTTCAAGTTCGAGTACACTCTTGAGTACATTTGCACCAATATTGTCATGGCGCATGGCGTCTTCAATTGTCGTCAGCGGTTGGTGTGATTAAATCAATTTAATTTTCTTTACGACTAGCGTTTTTTTTTGTTAACGAATGTTTGTTTATAAATCCTTACATTTGCTGTGGTTCCATCCGGTTTATTTACCCAAACGTGTTATTTTTCAAATAAAACAATGGAATTTGCAACTCGCAAAAATGCTGTCTCCATAAAAATATAATTAAGTGCTGCCTCAAGCTTTCATTGGTTTTAAATTTATTCCTACAAGTGTAAAGAAAAGATGTTTGTTCAATGTAATCGTAGAATTAATCGTTATGCATAATTGGGTACTTTTTTTTTTTTTTATTTTTAAGGGGGGAAAATCATCGAATGACTGCCCCCGCCTGGGTGAGGCGGGAGGGAGTGTCAGACTCTTACTGACTAAAAACCACCCCGTTCCTTCTCCTGCACGTCGAGCCGGAGCCCCGGTTACCCGTTAGGTTCTCCGCGACTCCGAATCGGCATCTCGGCATCGGCCGTATTGGGCCCCATCTGTGGTGGTCTGATGGCTCTTTGAGGCGCGCGCGGAACGCGACGCGCCGTACGCTCGGGTCTGTTTCTGGTCGGACGGGGAGCCACCCATGCTCGCCGTCCGCAGGCCCGCGCTTACGGTGGCCGGAGATCGTCCCGCGATCCCCGACGCCCGGTGTGTCCTTCGCGATGGCTGGGTTGCGAGGAGGCAGCGGGGTTGCGAGGAGGCAGCGATAATTGGGTACTTGCCAACTAGTCAAAATCAATACATTTTTCGAACTGTCAAAAACGACAGTTTTCTATGAACTTTGTACGAGATTGTGTATTGTGACGTCACGTGTCAAATACCGCACCTACTTATTTCTTAAAAATTGGTGGAAAAATATTAAAATTAAGTTGGTCATACAATCAATCAATGAAAGTGTCATTATTTTTTAATATTTTGTCAATTAAAATCCTTTTACTACATATTAATTACGTAATGTTTAAAAAACCTATAGGATATAGATAGGAGCTGGCTGGTGACAACAATTAAGTCAATGCTATGATTGTCAAACACAAAAACTACCTACGTACCTATATACTAGCCAATATATCTTGTAATACATGCTTAAAACATCAGTACCGCTTTTAAGAATGCAATACAGTTATTCATTCCACTTTCAAATTGCCTGCTGTATACTTCATTCCACGCATATCATTTCCTGATTCGCCAATATTGACATATATTTCGATGTAAAAGACAATCGCAATATACAGCCAAAGGTCTTTGCTGTACGCAAGGGGACTACCAATAATATCCTTATATAAAACCTTGGTAAACAATTTTCATCGCTACTCTAAAGAAGATAACGTTGATTTTATATTAGATTTTTTGGGCTATAAAAATAAATGGTTCCATTGTGTATTATGGTGAACGCGTATATAGATTCTATTCTGCAAATTTCGATGTATATAAACGATGAATCATCATTACATAAAAAGTAGGTAAGTACCTATCTAC
Organism: Spodoptera picta; assembly: GCA_038387885.1. Classification (NCBI taxonomy): domain Eukaryota; kingdom Metazoa; phylum Arthropoda; class Insecta; order Lepidoptera; family Noctuidae; genus Spodoptera; species Spodoptera picta. The sequence goes on from JAZHFQ010000328.1 coordinate 425,923, forward strand.
TAACGCCTTTTTTCTCAATGATTCTTATCTTGAAGGCTTTGACGTTTAAGTTATTCTTTTTTTTATACACTGTACGTGATGCAATGATATTCGGTTATCGGAAATCTTGACGACATTCAGTCGTTTACCTCTTACGATGTCTTGGAAAATGTCCGAGAATTTTCTAATTGTATTATGTGTCACTATTTCATTTGAATATTTTGATACATAGACGTCGTTATTGCATAAGATTTTTAAGTAACTAGTTTTATTTTTAAGTTTAATTTGATGAACATTGTATTTTTACAACATAACAAAAAAGTAGTAGACAATCCCATACTCTATGTAAATGTATATTGTTGAACAAAATGCGTAATTATTCAAGTCTACTGCGTACTATAGTACGGTGGATTAACAAGCAGAATAAGATAAGAATAAAATGCTAACTGTATAAACAAATAAAATCACAAACAAACATAAACAAAAGCTTTTCAGTTACCAATAATACGTAACATCCATCAAAATTCTGTCCTCTAATATTTTATATAAAACTGCAAATTAAACCTTATACCATTCAAAATAACCTATATATTCATGTACCTTTGTTACTTTGTGACTGATAAGCGTAAAGCTTTTATACCTGGGTTCAATACTCGTGTCGTGCTAATTGTGCTCGATTTGAAATCTAAATGGGTCAGATAAGGATTTCTGATATCTGCTGTACTGTAGCTATGGATGATGGATGTAAAATTAAACAAGCTTTAGCACTTACTACGCATATTTTTAGAAATTATATCTGATATTAGATAAGTACTAAGTATAATATGTAGTCAAAAATAAACGAATTATTATAATTATTGAGTTTTACATATTTAAATATTGAACATTATTTTGAAAAAGATCAATGACATAAGCGAACAACGTAAATTAATTCAAATAAACAATTGTAAAACATTTTTGAACCCACGTTTACGTAAATAAAAACAGAACGTATAAAATAAACAAAACGTAGTAATATCTAATTCAATCAAGTGCGTACTGTATACTGTATACAAGAAAGTAAAACATATATTTAAGATATATATATATTGGTCTTTCGCTACTAAACAATTCATAACGAACAACTCTCGAATTTAAAATCACGCATAGCAACCATGTCCTAAGTAAGTACACATACACCGAAACAAAATAAAGTCAGCTGTTTCAAGAATATAAAAATTTCTGATTCGTAGATATATATTTCTATGAATAATCCGTATATTACTCATCGTAGTGCAGGATGCATAAAATTATAAGAAAACGTAAATTTACGTTACACACACGTGTATACTTCGGATATAGGTAAGTAACTTTGGTGAAGGATGAATCATTACTGAAACAAACATCAGATTTATAGCTAAAGAGATTTTTTGTTGGTTTCATTTGTTTGAGCTAAACTCTGAAACTGCTAGTTCGATCGTGAGCAAATTAATAGTCAAAGTCAAAGCGTTTATTGCAACTAAGTGTACAGATGATGGTTACGGAATAATTATAGCGTTTTGAACTTAGCGGCCTTTGACAGAGATTGCTATATTTTTTAGATAAATATATTCATTGTTATTAACAATAGCACTACCAATATTTTTATATCATAGAGTTATAAACTTTGTTTATAATATGTTTCTTTGTTAATTCCGACTTTTATTTTAATAAAAGCGTAAATGATGGGATACTGTTTGTACACTTTTTTGTTACAATCTATTCGCTAATATCGAAAATCAACTTTATTCTCTTGTTTTGTAGTCTTGATTGCATCAAAACAATAACAAAATTGCAAATCATTAATCGGTTCACGTGTTTTCAATAAAATGGTTTTTGTACTTTTATTTTGTTGTTGAGTTTCAATTTATTGTTATCAATGAGCGTCCCAATAACGTTCAATGCCATCAGTTTTATTGAATAAAGGTACTTGTAACCAATTTGAGGTTAGCTAATGTGCTCATTCCAGATATTATAAATAGTTTAGACACTTGAATCCTACCAAGACTTCGTCATTCTCCTAAATAATGAATGAAAATTACAATATAGAGAAAGATCTTGTTTATTTATGTAGCCTTTTGATATATATTTGGATGAAACGGAGGCAATTACCGAACAAACATTCGAAGTGTGATACTCTATAAAACAACCAATAACAATGTACGTGAATATTACACGTGAAACAAATGTTTCAGAGACCTCGTACCGAACCTTGAACACTTAGGTACATGTGTAATGAAAAACTTATACATAACTAGTAATTAACATAAAATAAAATAATGTAAAAACTTACCTTCATATATGGACCTATCATAAAGAATCTTTGTTTATTGTTTCGCGAAATACAATTTCACGAAACCGTAAATGTCAAATTATTTAGAGTTTTGTTCCACTAGAGTTTTTATAACTAAGTTTCACAGCAAAATAATATCACAGGATTTTTGTACGCGTTAACGTAGACACTGTAAGCATGTGGTTCTTAAAGTCACAACTTAACACGTGATCCAGTTAATAAATTAAAGCAAAGTATTAATACTATTTCTTTTTAGGCATTATTTAAACTGCACCAATAGCTGGCGAGGAACTTGAATTCAGAACGTGCGCTTTTCAATTTGCGGCGGGAAAACTGTTCGCTTGCGCGCGACGCGAATGTCTACCGTGTGTTGTCTGAGCGGTGACTGGCTGAATGCCGCTAAACCAACCACACTTGTATATTCGCGGGCGTTAAAAAATAAATACGTCGAGGTGCGATGATTGAAGACTCGTTTCAAAGGAATTATCTAACCGGTGTTTCCAATACACGATGCGGGTAACTCTAATGGCGCCAAAGGATTCCTTTCACGCTTTTAAAGTTGAGCAAAAAATTCTCATCAAGTCCGTCTACCGCACCCAATACTTAGGCTGGAATTTAGATTACTGTGAATACTTAGAAACGCTAACAATTTCTAGCGCCAGTGTTTAGAAATCGGACTATTAGTTCACATTGTATGCTGATGTTGTTTACTATGCTACACGCTACAGACAGAGACAGCTACCATCTGTGTAATTTGGTGTTTGGTGATTATAATCTATCTTAGCTCCATTTAACCGAATCATTTTATTGGACGTGAAACCAATTTTGTTAATAGAAAGTGTTAAAAATACAAATACTAACTCTGGTGTTGTAGGCACACAAACTTAAATATTATTCACAACGAGGAAGTTCCAAAAATAACTGATAAAACGTTGGAAGTTCACAAATATTCTCTCACGTGTACAAGATAAATATAAAAGAGACAACAATTGTGACTAAAGCGATTTCCCTTGAATACTCACGACAATACCGTGTCACACATAATTTTCAAAAGACTTTAACACTGATTAAGGTGCTTCGTGCGTTGTTAAGAACTAAAGCGTCAAACGTCCATACTAATGGAGCCGTATTTCGATCGAATTCCAACCAATAACCGTAAATTTTTAACAAAATAATGTGAGAAATGAATCCCTTGAAATACCCAGTAAAGTAGTTAAGTATTCGATGATCACTGCCTACTTAACACAGCCTTGCGGTAGATAATTACTTCTCGTGATAAAACATAAAAAGGCTAATTTTAGCTGGCACTCATTATATTCCTGCATAAGTAATGCTTACGTTTGACAGCTTCCTTGGCCGAGTGGTCGCAAGTGCGACTGTCGGGCAAGGGGTCTCGGATCGATTCCCGGGTTGGGCAAAGAATTATAGAGTTTAAAAAAAAATCACAGTAGTAGCACGGAGTCTGGAATTGTGCCCGGTATATGGCAATAGGCTCACCCCCTATTACATATATAACTTTATTAGTGAAAAGTGGGTGTTACATTGTACAGTAGCATAATGTACACCTCTCTGCCTACCCCTTAGGGGATTAAAAGGCGTGATGTTATGTTATGTTTTATGTTAAGTAATGTTTATGGTTGACGCAACACATATTTGACCCACCGTGCCGAGTAGTGACGGCAGAGATAAATATATATTTGTCACTACCCCTCTATTCTCTTACCCCAGGTGTCGTAACAGCTGAATAAGAGACTATATAGGTGCTGATGCTGATGACTGATGCTGGCGGCGGTTTTATTAAAGTGGCCTATATGTGTTATTCCAGACCATAGTGTACCCCTGTTCCACATTTCATCTCGTTCTCTGCAGCCGTTTTGACGTGAAAAAGAGAAACAAATACAAACACATACATCCGTCACCCTCACAAACATTCGCAGGGACTGTACACCGTTCCAATATATTATGGCAACGTCTCTTTGTAGAGGAGACCAGCAGTGGATACTTAGGTGCCTACCTACAGGTTCTTACGTTCCCTTCCTTATGCATACTGCTAAGGAGTGGAATGCCTTGTCAGAGTTTGTATTTCCTGTCCTGGGTGCCTTTAAGGCCCGAGTGAATAGGTTGCTTATGGGACGACGTGCTCCATCGTAGACCGCATCGTCGCTTACCATCAGGCGAGATAGTGGTCAAACGTCGGCCCATCAAATACATGTATATAAAAAAGGCTGTCGATGATGATGACTGGATTTTTTAAATAATTTTTTGAACTACTTATAGTCATTCAGTGGCAACAAAGGTTAAAAGGCCACGTGATGACATGATAAGCCGATAAACGAGCAGGCGGATCACCTGATGGTAAGCAATTGGCGTCGCTCACGGACACCTGGAACACCAGAGGCGTTATAAGTGCGTTACCAGCCTTTTGGGGGTTAGGAGTTTGAGGATCGTTGGAAATCCAGGAATTGGGGAGATTGGAGAGGGGGAGGGTAATTAGGCCTCCGGTAACCTCACTCACACGGCGAAACACAACGCAAGCGTGGCTTTACATCGGTTTTCTGTGATGGCGTGGTATCTCCGGTAGAACCGGCCCATTCGTGCCGAAGCATGGCTCTCCCACACTTGGACGTGCAATATCAGAGGTATCACTTGCGCGTTGCCAATCATGGAAGAATTTAATTAGGTCGTTAATATTATCTTGTTGCTCTTAGTGTTACTAAAATAAACTATGATAAATGTAATGACAAATGTAAATATGTTTACGACTTGTTACTATCTCTATACGATTCAAAATACCTTTTGAAACTAAGATCTGTTAACAACAAAAACACGATGATTTATTTTCTTTAGTCACTTTGAAGTATTTTTTTATAAACACAAATACATTTAAAAAACAAATGCATCTATTACAATGATAAATAAACAACTAGGCTATTCCGTAAGACGTCAATTCGAACTTTAAAAATGATTTCGATCGCGGCCCGCCATGACATTGATTGTAAGAATAATCTCGACCAATGACGAGTGAGAATGGAGTCAAGCTCACTTCAAGAGTTAAATTACATCTTACAGAATAGTCTAAAAGGTGTTTAATATTTTAAAACACTGCAAATAAAAAAACAATCATACGAACATGGTACCTCCTCCTTTTTTTGAAGACCATAAAAAGTGATTTCCTTGCTTTCAAATCGCTGATAGTAAATTCAATTCTGGATAAACTAAATATTCATTTCAATAGTAGCCACGGGTAGCGACTGGTAGCCTTTGAATTTCAATGTCGTAGAGCATCGTAAAAAGTTACATAAGTGACGTAACTTACCATAAAGGTAGACTACAAACTATTATTTAAGTGGTAATGTTTGCTATGAAATCAGTTGAAGTTGCCTTTATGAATAGGACATAATATGACCCAATCAAACAGTTTCTCTGCCTCTACCTGCCTCGTTGGCCGAGTGGTCGCAAGTGCGACTACCGGTCAAGGGGTCTCGGGTTCAATTCCCGGGTCGGGCAAAGTATTACTAGGTTTTTCAAAAATTCTCAGTAGTAACACGGAGTCTGGAATTATGCCCGGTACATGACATTGTGCTCACCCCTTATTACATGGGAATGTGGAAGTGAAAAGTGGGTGTTACATTGTACAGTGGTATAATGTGCACTTTTGCCTACTCCTTCGGGGATTAAAGGCGTGATGTTATGTTATGTTGTGTGTTCAAACAGTTTCCCATACGATCAGTCACGCAACGGTGATGACTCTGATGCTGCAAATATATTTAAGTTACCCTGACAGGAAGGAATAATGTAAGGAGTCACCATTCTTTGCTCTTAAGTTTTTTTTTCTTACAAAATACAGACAGTAAAAAAAGTTTTCAGCACTACTTCAAATTTTCATATCGAATTGTTACAATATAGGGCGCAAATGACGTGTTTTAATTATGACCTAAGATTATAAACAGCCATGTTTATCGTAATTACAGTTGACATTAATATATTCAAATAATTAACCTTCATAACAGAATCACGCTATACTGGAGATAGAAGACGTCTCAGTCTCGTGAACAATCTGATAAATAAATGTCATAATAAATAATTTGTGTAGCTAAAAAATATAAAAAAACATAATCCTATTATTTTCTTTTTCCTTGGTTCCTTTATTTCCTTCTCTGTCTTACAAATTAAAACACTTACACATAATTATTACATATGACACACACACACCTATCCTCGAAAATCACCCACGTGTATTTACAGGAAGACATTAATATGGTGCCACGTTTAAAAACAGTGGTTACTGGTCCCTAATCTTACAAAATTGATATAAATGTTTTCTTTTAACCGACTTCAAAAAAAGGAGGTTCTCAGTTGAACACAGGTTCAACTGAGAACCTCCTGAGAATTGGTTCGGTTTGAATCGGTTTAGCTAATCGCGGACAAAATATACATACAGATGTATATTTGTCCGCGATTAGCTAAACCGATTTTGTTTCAGAAAAGTGTTTGTAACACCTAGGAAAAGGTTTTATAAAACTAATTAACCATCTTCAAAACAAAAGGAGGTTGAATTCGTGGTTTATAAAATAACTAGCTGTTGCCCGCGACTTCGTCCGCGAAGATTAATTACTTCTGACAGAATTCATCAGAATCAATTCAGTGCCCAATTAAGATTTACCTATTGTGAAATGATTTATCGTAATTTCAATAAATTAAAAATCCCGCAGGGTTCTTACCAGTCCCGGCCCGATCACGTAAGTTTTGAGTAATAAAAATTTCGACTATTGTTGTACAGAATCTCTATGAAATAAGTTCAGTGGTTAAAAGATAGAGAGTCGTGGAGCATTGACGCATAGTTCCCGTTCCCGAGGGACTTCTGTGATAAAAACTATCATACGTTACTCAGGTCGCAAATCATCTTTTTACCGAATGTAATTCAAAAAGATTCAATGATTCTAGATTCAATTTTCATTTCCAATTTCACACCAACTCACACATTTCCTATTTTAGCCCCCTTAGGGGTGGAATTTATCAAAATCCTTTCTAAGGAGATACCTATGTCATAGTAACTTTATGCATGCAAAGTCTCAGCCCGATCGGTTTCTTTCTTTCTTTCTTTCTTTCTTTGTGATAATCACACGCTCGTTCACCCTCTATATTACCCACTTTGGGGTGGAAATGTTCAAAAACCTTTCTATAGGGACGTGTACGTCATAATATCTACCTGCACGCCGAATTTCAACCCGATCCGTGTAAAACTCACAAAGCCTCATACAAACTTTCATCCCCTACATTATCCCATTGGAGGTGGAAATGATCAAATTCCTTACTTGGAGATGCCTACGTCATAAAATCTACTTTCATGCCGAATTTCATCCCCATCGGTGTAAAACTGACAAAGTTTCATACAAACTTTCACCCCTATTTACCCCCTTGGGGGGTGGAAATGATCAAATTCCTTTCTTAGAGGATGTTTACGTCAAAATATCTATCGGCACGCCGAATTTTAACCAGATCGTTTTATGATTGACAAAGTTCCATACGAACTTTCACTCCCTATTACCCTCTTGGGAGTGAAAATGATCAAAATTCTTAGAAGACGCTTACGGCATAACAGCTATCTGCATGCCAAATTTCAACCTGATCGGTTTAAAACTGACAAAGTCTCATACAAACTTTCATCCCCTATTTTACCCACTTGGGGGTGGAAATTATCAAAATCCTTTCACAGCGGATGCTTACGTCATAACATCTATCTGCATGCCAAATTTCAACCTGATCGGTTTAAAGCTGACAAAGTCCCATACAAACTTTCATCTCCTTTTTTACCCCCTTGGGGGTGGAAATTATCAAAATCCTTTCACAGCGGATGCTTACGTCATAACATCTATCTGCATGCCAAATTACAACCCGATCGGTTTAAAATTGACAACGTCTCATACAAACTTTCATCCCCTATTTTACCCCCTTGGGAGTGGAAATTATCAAAACCCTTTCACAGCGGATGCTTACGTCATAACATCTATCTGCATGCCAAATTACAACCCGACCAGTTAAAAACTGACAAAGTTTCATACAAACTTTTATCCCCTTTTTTACGTACGTTCACCCTCTATATTACCCACTTTGGGGTGGAAATGTTCAAAAACCTTTCTAAAGGGACGTGTACGTCATAATATCTACCTGCACGCCGAGTACCTAAGCATCTGACTATTGTAGATGGTGGGGACTACCTTCATCTGCTTTCTGACGTTAGGTTGTTCCTTTAATTATAAGGATAAGACTACTAAACACTTAAAACTATCGTGTAGAATAATACAATCTATGAATAAATCGAAACAACCACTGCCGGGTCCTAGAATCAAACCTCAAATCAAACAAAAATTTAAGTGTGTGAGCCATGCTTCGGCACGAATCGGCCGGCTCGACCGGAGTGATAGCCTCACAGAAAACCGACGTGAAGCAACGCTTGCGTTGTGTTTAATTGTGTGAGTGAGATTACCGGAGGTCCAATTACCCTCCCCTTCCCCAATCTCCCCAATTCCTGAATCCCCAAGGATTCTCAAACTCCTAAACCCCAAAAGGCCAGTAACGCACTTATAACGCCTTTGGTGTTCCAGGTGTCCATGGGCGACGCCGATTGCTTACCATCAGGTGATGCGTCTGCTCGTTTACCGGCTTATACCATAAAAAAAACCAAACCGGGCCAAGACTTGTACTCAGCCGCACTTGCAATCGCTTCCAAATATTTCACTCAACATCTTCATGGACCTATGTCTCCTCTACATAAGAATTAAGAGTTTGCCATAATCTCGACGCTTAGTGGGCAGGTTGGAGATCCGTCAATATCTCAGTCAAGGAAAGAAAACAATCTGAAGTTAAATATAACAATGCGTGGAGAATTTACAACTGTTTTGCTGACGCAGCCAGAGGAGGCAAGGACAAATAAACAGCTACTCTACATATCTACGTATGTACGTATGTACCTAAGTATATATCTTCTGACAAACCTTTGTTTGTTCCAAAGTCCAAATAAATCACAAACTCAACGATTTGTCGGAAAATATATATCTATATTACTAAATTGTTATTTATGTAATACTTTTTTTTTTAAGGGGGGAAAATCATCGAATGACTTCTCCCGCCTGGGTGAGGCGGGAGGGAGTGTCAGACTCTTACTGACTAAAAACCACCCCGTTCCTTCTCCTGCACGTCGAGCCGGAACCCCGGTTACCCGTTAGGTTCTCCGCGACAATAGCCAGGGTTAGAGCTGCAACAATGTTTTCTGAAGTATTTTCCATAATATTGTTAGCTGTGTTCTTTTTTTACGATGAGATCAAAACAAGTTCTAAGTATGGATAGTCTTTAACAAATCAAACAGGGAATGTTAAATAACATCATAGTAAAGTATGCAAGTATATATATATAAGTAAGATTTAAAAAAAAGCTTCAAAGAGATTAAGATTCAAAAAAGATTCAAAAAAGCTGAAAATCGTCAGAGAAATATATACATTTCTTATTTATAGGCTATCATTTATTGAAATCGATACAAAATATCCACCTGTATCAGGAAATCAAATAGTAGGTGTCGGTCTATCGCCCAGCTACGGTAAATTAATAAAATTTACCTCTTCACGTTAATGACCTCAGAGCGAGAACAGGTACTGCTAATTGAATAACACGGAAAACCATTCAGCCTATAAATACATTTAGGCAGTTACGTTCCAACAAATATAAACTAATTGTGGTGAAAATATAGATAATGCTATAAACATCCACACACGCACCTCCCCATAAACAAAACCGTCCAGCATAACCAGACACTTTATATCAGCGCTAGTCGTACAAGCGTTGTGTCAAATAAACGTCAAATTCAATAAATTTTAAATTAGTTCTCGAAACCACCGCGGTGCAAGTTAAACTGGTTAGTTACAAAATGACCTCCACGGTTTTAAATCTGCGTTACTTCAAACACAATCCATTAAATTAATAAATTAATGATGGAATTGTTTTTTTATAAGTATTTCATAATGTTACCATTGAAAAATTTATTGTTTTTCCATAAATGGTAATAAAAACATTTCAATTAGCAATAAATAATAGGAAATCTAAGTGATTTACTAGATAAAATTAAGTTAGATAAAAAAATTAAATAAAAATTCACTGCGTTTTTAAGTTTTCTTTTGTAGCTTACAGTATTATTAGTCCTTTGTTTTTAAAATTATTGACAAAGACTGAAGACAATGGATATTGCGCAGTACTTCAAAGAACACAAAGGCTCGTTTTTTATTTTTATTTAATATACTTAATTAATTTAACAAGGTACCTTGTGATACTCGTGTTAGAAATAAAAAATAATATTGACTTCTGTAATAATTGCAGTTAAATTGTTATTATATTACTTAAATTATACATATAAATCATACAGCGAGGGGACCTTCCCAGTTTACCAAACATATTAGATGAATACTTTTAAAGTTCTATATTTTGGCAGTCACACTGTACTTAGTCATCGTTGTAGGTGTCAATGAAACATAAGCATACTGCGTTTATATGATTTTTATATAAAAATATATATTATTATAATTAAGAATATAAAATAAAATGCTGTTAAACAAGTTAAAAATTATAACCAAAAAGTTTTTCCCGTACCGGGAATCGAACCCGAGCCTCCTGGGTGAAAGCCAGGTATCCTAGCCACTAGACCATACGGGATGTGAGAGATGGTCTGAAATACATAATCATATACCTAAACTATCAATAACTATCAAATAAAATTTGACGTCAAACACTGTTTTATATTTTACAAAAATAGTTGGTACTAAAAGAATATATCAAAGGAGTCAAAATCTAAACTATAGTCAAAACAATAAGAGACAAGATTAAAGTTTAATATACTGCCATCTATTATTCACATTATGTACTTATTGAGCTCTCTGCCAACTGAGTACACTGGGTGTATGTAATGATAACACCACTACCCGCTAGATGGCAGCACTACCAGTTTCTAAAGATTCTCGAGAGGGCAGCACTAGTAATTTAAGAAAGTTAGAAGAGTAGTATTCCATTTACTAACTCTAATAAAAGAACCTTCGAAAATGGTCCAAGCTACTCAAAAAAAAGAGAGTACCCACTGCTGTGTCTCAGGTTTACCAAAACGTGAAATTTGCACAAAATAGGAATGTCAACTAATAATGACTCAATCATTAATATAGATTTCTAGAAAAGTGAAAACGAAAATGGAAAAACTTTATTTGTACATATATTTTAGACAATAAGCATAAATTATCTTATAATGATCTATATTCAGTTAATCATTAGTCAACTCTTGCGCATCATGTAGGTACGGAAGAACCTTACTCATGTCAACAGAAACACTTTGAATTTAGAACGATGCACATTTGTCATCTGGTTAGTCATTGATAGTTGTGATTTAGAATTCTGTACGTAACCGCATTTAACCTGAATATTTGAGAAACAATGATTCTCTTAGTACAGTTAGTAGACCATTGTTTCTACAGCCAACAGCGTATGTCTGTAGACTTATTAAAAAGTTTAACATACGTACTTACTTATTACGTTTTTTATTCGTTCACGTACTAGAGTAGTTAATTACTACAAGCAATGTAAACCGAGAAGAATGTAAAGCAAAGGAAATCTTATTACGTACCAATCTTTTATATTGTATTAAATGTAAGGCTTTTTTATTTATTATTTGTAGGTATTAGAATAAAAAAAAATAAAAACAACATAAAACACATTTAGAATTACAGTTCGCTCAGATTTTATAGTAATAAAAAGTCATAATAATAACACTCGTAATAGTTTATTTAATCTAGTATTATACAATATATATGCGAAGAAATAACGTTCTAAGTAAATGTATATAGGGATTACCCGAACTAGGTTTATTTAAACCTGTGTTTCAGGCTATCAATGAAAAAAAATTATTTGATATAATATATATAATATTATAAATATATATATAATATATATATAATAATTATAAATAAAAATCGTATTACATAATTATTTAAAGACCAAGCAAGGACAACCTGTCCCGAATTATCAAACAAACAACACCATACTAGTTAATATGTAGGTAATTCACTAAAAATAAGCAGTTTATTTTAACACTTCTAGTAATTTTTCCGTTTCTGAGTAATTGAGGGACTGTAGAGGTAAATATTCTGTAAGTATTAGATCACACTTATATACACTTACACTATTAACCTTTAACAGCCTGTTGAGTTTGTTATATAAATATGCTAAACCCAATTTCAGTATGCTGCAGTAGTACTATGTTAAGGATGAATAACTGGCGTACCGTCATTACTTTGCATTCCCTGTATAGCTGTTGAGTAGGAAACCTGAAAGGACGAAAGGTGGCGACCTACAGAATTGCTCTTTGGGCACGTTCTAGGGGCAGGAGAATAGTTTTTAAAGCACCACCCCATGAGTTAATACAGTAGGTAAGAATGGATTGACATAATGCCATATATACCTGGCGGATTAAGGCAATACATCGCTTTCTGCGATGCTTTTCAATGCTTAGCAACTAAAGTTTGCAATATGGTGAAATAATTTCTTAAATCGGTTCTATAGTTTCAAAATTTTATTTAATACACTTTCAGAATGAACCAGCATTTATCATTTACTACTAATAACAAACAAAAAGTCAAAACTAAAAAGAAAAAAAATAACTATCATTACTATTGATAGGTTACCCACCCACTGATAGGTTAGAAGTCGGAGCCATAAGCTCAAATCGAGGATAACTACAAACCACCCTGAGGATAACTAGGCAAGTACCTTCGGCGCTAGGTTCCACAGGGGGTCAAGAAATACGTGCCCAACTGCCCTTAGTACTGGCGCTAAAAATGTTGTAGGCGCCTATGTGCCTGCCTAGGGCGCTCTCTCGGTTTAACCCGCCTCTGCCTTCAGACGGCATACTTAGCTAGGTAGGTCTGTCACAATGTTTTAGGTACTGTACTTTACCATGACTCATAAAGTTAGCACAAATTCTATGAAACTTTAGACTTAGCTTTTAGTTACATCACTAGAAATAGGTACTAGAATCCTTTGTACCTACTTAACCACATTATCTTAATTCTACTAACCTAGTCGCTAGGTCGCACAAAATAAACTGTAAAATGTTGTTATAATGAAACTTTTATGCTTTATAATATGTAGAGGTATAGTTAAAAGTGGCTTGAAAATGATCTGATAAATTATTGCAAGTTTATGTGCGGTTATACCTACTTAAAATATCACTGTAGAACAAAAGAATCATGATCGATTAACTATTACTTTTGCTCGTAGCTTTACTCGGATTAATAAATCTATTTGCAGACACACATACAGATTAGATTATAAACTATACAAATACTTTCGTATATTATATCTATCACTTACATTTTAATTAAGGCATTTCTCATTTACTACTGATAGATTTTGAACGCATTTACTATTTGTCTATTGTTTTATCTATGGATGTCAACCTTCTCTGTGGCTGATTTTCTTTATTTTTTTATCTGTAGTCTGCCAATATACGTTTCGTCATTGTTAAATTACTTACGCTCCGTCTTTTAATTTCTTAATATTTTTATTATTCAATAAATCTAATCCATTTTACAAGTTTTCATCAATTACTTACATGTAATCTGACTGCACAGTTGGTGCGGTGACTGGGCAACCAGCTGCCGTGCAACGTGTCGCGGGTTCGATTCCTGCACGGAACAACACTTTGTGTGATCCACAAATTGTTGTTTCGGTCTGGGTGTCATTGTGTACGTGAACTTGTATGTTTGTAAACGCACCCACGACACAGGAGAAAGTCCTAGTGTGGGGCATCGTTTTTTTAAATAAAAAAAAAAGTTATTAAACTATATTATTATATCAATGTTTTCACAAACTTATTCGATCTTCTATTATTTAAGATTGTTTGTAAAATGATTCATTAAATATTCTGGATAATTATAATATTATGAATATTGACCGTTGATCTGAGCGCAGTGATTCATTTGACGGCCTGATTCGTGACTGACTCACTATAAAAAGGGAAATGATGTACCTACTTATTTAATAGCTTATCGGCTCTTTTTATCACGTAGAAAAACATTAGAATACTTAATTCATTCATGATGTTCATGTTTTTTTCTGGACTGGAAATCTTCAGGTCTATTACATAAAGGTTTCCAATCCAAAGAAAAGGTGTAAGAATATTTTTTCAATAGATAGTATGTACATAAATACATACGTAACGCCTGTCTCCCATGGACCAGACTATGGAACGCCAATTACTACGATTCCTACATACCTCTTTCGCTTCATCAACAGTCATCAATCTTTTCATGCATGCTCGTCGGTTAAGGGTACTTTTAATTTGGCCCTTCTTTAATATATCGCCAATCTGGTCAGTATACGTCCATCTAGGGCACCTTCTACCGATGAATGGGGATTCATATAAGCTCTGTATACTTCTTTCGTTACTCTACTTTCATCCATACTTTCTACATGTCCAAACAGCGTAACATTCCCTTTTCAATCCTTGTCAGTACATCATCTTTCAATAATAAGTACCTATACTAAATGTATAAGCAGTTCTATTACAAATATTTACAACCATTCGTTACATTTTCAGTTAACATTTTCAAAAATCAATCAATCCGAAAAATAAAATAAATTCATCATTACTGAATAGTTCTTATATTATGTATGTATAGGGCTTGGAACAACAAATTGTTGATCGAAGGTATAGGGAAATGACACGCTTTGTTAAATCTGTCCATGAACTGAACCATACTTACTATCACACAATAATACAAGTGGTATTATTGTCGTATTATCCCCGAAGGGGTACAGCACTTGATGCCACTATAGAATGTAACACCCACTTTTCACTATTTATGGTATTAGTCCCATGTAACAGGAGGTGAGCCTATTGCGTTATATCGGACACAATTCCAGATTCCGTGCTACTACTAAGATTTTTTTTAAAACCCAGTAATTCTTTGCCCGACCCGGGAATCGAACCCGAGGACCCCTTGTCTGGCAGTCGCACTTGCGACCACTCGGCCAACAAGGCAGTCTTATTTACTACTAGTAGCTATAGTTCTAATAACAATTAGTGAATGATTAATTCTACTAAATAAGGAAAATAAGACATGTTTATTATTTACGATTAGTGGTACATACCTATAAACTATAAATTCCGTCAATAAACACCATAATTGAACCTTTGGGGCTATATTTCATCGAGACACCTGGTGTCTGCTTGGTGGCGCACGCGCTACTAATAAGGAGGCGCAACTAGTTCCGACGCCAGCTCAAAATGCTACTGGTTCCTCATCCACGCTGGCGCCCCACCACTAGTTACCTACTATAGCCCTGTATTTTTTAAGGAGGAAAATCATCGAAAGTCTTATCCCACCTGTATGAGGCGGGAGGGAGTGTGAGACTAAAGTTATAACTTTAGTCTCTATAAAAATTAAAAAAAGGGTTACATCACCACCTACTTATATTACATAATTGTAAAATGTATAATCATGCTTATTAATGTATACCAAAATGCATAATTTCGTTTTATGGTTTCTATACAAATAAATATTATTATGTACACCACCTTATCTCATCTCTTCCAGCGATCTCATCCAGACAACCTTGGGTAGATGGATCGCTCATAGAATAAAGATAACAAAATAGAGAATTAATCTAAATCGCTAAAAGATATTCCCCGTAATATCTGGAGCCAGTGTGGTACGCGTGCGACTTGACAACAAGATCAAATTGAATGTGTTACGGCAAAATCGAAAACAAAAGACTGGAGCAACAAAGGAGAATATTATGTGGAAATAATAACCACGAGGATATTCCAAGAATAAATGATAAAAGGCAAATACGTGGCTAGCTATACAAAACTATATAAACTGATCGTTGAAAGTCCAAAAAGATGATACAAAGTTAGACCATGAAAAACTGGTTTTGTATAACTCGCGATGTGTAGCAGTATAAATTTGCAAATACATACAAAAGTCGTTCTTTTTATTAACCCGAAAATCAAGTAGATGGACAGACAGACAAATGTGATGAGGGTTCCGTGTACTGCTGTACCCTATGCGCCTGAGGGATTTAAATTAGAGCTGTCGAGTCAATATGAATTGTATCAAGTATTCGTAACATTGACGAACTCCCCTCTGAGCGTGTACAGAGGGCCCAGTATGAGTTTGTTATATGTACGAGGTAGCTGTGTTTAACCCTCTGATTGGTTGGTTTATTACAATACGCCAATCAGACCGCTGAACGCGGTAATGTACAAAAAATCTTGTACTAAGCCCTCTCTACCTATATATACGTTATGGAACCGATTAAAAAGTAATAATACGTAGTTATACGAAGGACACGTATTGTACTGAACAAGGGGTGAGATGTCTGACCCGGGACGTAGAACTGGAAGCAAGCTGCGTGACCGTTGAAATATTCGTCCCAGAAACTTGTTCGTCACGAACAACGGAACAACCCCTCTTGTATTGATATCTTATATATTTACTTATAAAATACATACCAACGATCTGAATAATAGTGATTTTGTTTGGTTTAATATGTTCTAAAATTCTTAACGATCTAAGGTTGAAACCTGGAAAGGTGTGAACCCCTACAGACTTTGAACTGACATTCCAAACACTCTGTATAATATCATTCTATCGGTTGGTATTTACTATTACTATGAATACATAAAGAATGAATTGTATATAAATAAAAAATCTTGTTAATCTAACAACAAATGTTTACGAATTCAGAGTGGACATGTTGACAAACAAATAAAAAACAAACAAAGCTTTACAAAACAACACAATTACCGCATTGTTAATTGTGTGGGATTAGAGATTTGAAAAGAATTCGTTTGTAAACTCGAGCCTAGGATATATAAAATTATTGATAAAATCGTAATGTAAATAACTAGGATGACAATAAGGATTTAATTTAATAATAACGTAATATCTATCATTTCTGGAAAGGTAAGACAAGACTGGCGAATGTAGTATACCTACCTACTGACATAGTTTAACAGTTTAACTCCCATTTTCAAAATCGTAGTTATCCAGTGATCCTTTGGGTACTCGCCAACTAGTCCAATTCAATACTTTTTTCAAACTGTCAAAACGACAGTTTTCTTTGAATTTTGTACGAGATTGTGTATTGTGACGTCACGTTTTTTTAGCGTCAAACAACATTTACAGCTTGCTTATTTCCTAAAAAAGTACTGGAAAAACACTAAAATTAAGTTGATTATAAAACCAATGAATAAAAATGTGATTATTTTTTAATATTTTATTATATGAACAGTTGAAATAATTTATTTTTGATTAAGGAAAGAACTCAATTATGATATATGTATACCTCTTTGTCAAAGTAAAACACAATTTCAAACTCCATGCTGTTTCCGAGAATAAAAAAGCCGAGAATCCGAAATAATATTTCGTGTAATTTGGGGATAAAAGACAAATAAAAAAAACATCACAAAAAATAATGATAAAAAAATTCACCTACATATATCACAAATAAATAGATCGTAGATTCTTAGGCGTTACGCGTAGCCGCTCCAAAAAACCGTAGCACTGCTACGCTACCTCTCCTCACTTAGACGCCGTAGCATCTAGCTACGAAATTCACTCCAGAATTTATTTCATCCTAACCAAATACAAATGGTAGCAAATAATTACATTTGAATATTAAAAACAGGTTGAACAAATCGGTATTCTGCTTCAGTAAGTAATGAGGTCAGACTCAATCCCTTGCGGTTCGAACAGTTAACTCTATTACCCAGTCCGCCACTATTTGAGCGACAGTGAGTAATTGAATTTCTTGTACCTTTTGATTACCTATATATTTTGGCAGATCGATATTAAGTTGTATTCGATTATTTAAATAGCTAGTAAGCTTCGGTACCTTTTAAATGTTTATAGTAATTAACAATATACTCAGAAATGTCAGTAACCATAGGATCTGTTCGCTGTGTATAGCAATTGGCTTACCACAAAACATATATGTATATGCTCTGTGTGGCTTACCCTGTTCTAGGTACAGACACAAATATCGTCACTCATCGTAAAGAGCACATTTACAATGTAACAAATAGGTACATAAAGCTAATAGATATATTATATTCATATATCTTCTAGAAAAATCAACCGTGAAATTGTATGTTAGTACTGTTATTAACAATAATGAAATGCGGTTACGCAAATTATACGATTTATCTAATTATTAGTACTCACAACATTACGATTAAAACGTATGTAGGTAATGACTGTTATCAGGAAGATTGTGATTAATCTTATAACTATCTGATAAATCAATTAATTCCGTGATTATGTTTCATTTATAACTAGATAAACTGTCGTGTTGTAGGTAGATAGTTGGATATCAATGCAAGTAAATTGTAAATAGGTATATAATTAAAAAAAATACACATTACATCATAATATCACGCCTTTTACCCCCGAAGGAGTAGGCACAGGTGCACACTACGACACTTAATGCCACTGTACCATGTAACACCCACTTATTACTATTCATGTTATGAGCCCCATGTAATAGGGGGTGTGCCTATTGAGATATACCGGATACAATTCTAAACTCCGTGCTTACACAGAGATCTTTTATAAAACCCAGTAATACTATACCCGATCCGGGATTTGAACCCGAGACCCCTTGCCCTTCAGTCGCACTTGCGACCACTCGGCCAACGAGGCAGTCAGTAAAAAATCGAGGTAAGTAGTGAATCGGATATGATTTAATTGTATTAGTACCTATATTTTAATACACCCACTTTTATTGCCAATTTCAATAACCTATTTCTCCAAAATCTGTGCATAAGGTTATAAGGTTGATTTTTGATAGAAATTCTATACAACTAATGTCAAATTCGATCCTTATCCACACACTTTTCCGAGCGTACGGTGCGTTGCGATTCGCGCGCGCCTCAAAGAGCCATCAAACCACCATGGATGGGGCCCAACAGGGCTGACGCCGATTCGGAGTCGCGGAGAACCTAACGGGTTACCAGGGCTCCGACTCGCAGCGCAGGAGTAGGAACGGGGTGGTTTTTAGTCAGTAAGAGTCTGACACTCCCTCCCGCCTCACCCAGGTGGGAGCAGTTATTCGATGAGTTTCCCCGCATAAAAAAAATCCATACACTATGGAGAGATAGGTCATCAGGCAGTTAGCCAGTTAAGTATGTTATAATGTGAAGTGTAATTCATGTAGAGCCTATAATCGAGCAGTAGACTGTCAATGGCTGTTAATGATGTTATATTACAGGTTTATTCTGTTAAAGTTACATTATAATTTGTATTTAATCGTTTAAGATATGGTTTAAGATTACTTTTCCTGTTACTTTTATTTTGTGACGCACTGTTTTTTATCAGTTTACTACCTTCGGCCCGCGACGCACAATCCCATTTTTTCTGTTTTAAGAACCTTCTCCTAATAATAACAAATACAACAAAAAAAGAATTATTGAAATCGGTTCATCCATTCACGCATGATGCCGTGATCAAGGGAAAAGGGATTTGTTTTTTTAGGTTTCCTATCACAATTCTTCAGAAAGAAATTATAACAGGAATAATAAAGCAGTACCTGTGTAATATAATTTTATAAGTAAGTTTGTTCTCTCCTATCTTAATGTTTTTTCATGTCCGTATCTTATTATCTTTATAAAAGTGTTACTTTACGTAATGACGTTAGCAACGAAATCGAGTTGGTCATGGATGTCTATTACATTTATATTGTAATCAGCTATGCATGATTATAATTGTTGTTGTTTTTTGCACTTTGTTCCCTTATCAAGTAATTACATTGTAGAATTAAATTTTATTTTGTAGTACCGAACTTATGAAGTACCCGTCTACTTTACTAATGTAAGTGTATTTTATTTTTATAAACGTTGATTTTTAATGAAAATAAGTGCTGTCGGTAGCCAAAATATTTTAATTTTATCCAAAACAGCCTGTATCCCGTCCACCGATTACCTGAATCCTATGAACAAACAGCCAACCTGATTCCTAACAAAATTATTAATTTGAAGCACACTAGACGTTATTGGAATAAAACGATGTACCTATAAAGATTTCAAATTTTAGAAGTTCAACGTATCTGCATACACGCACCGATAAGTGCACACACACTTCCTAGTAAATCGATTATCTGAACATTTACCAACACATCCAACAGACGGCGAACCCTCCGTCTAGCCAGGGGCGAGATTTGTGACCTTGGCGCACCCCTCCAGACTACATCTACACTCATACCGCTAGCAACGACTGTACGCCGTACAACAATACGTTTACAATTTGTGTTTACGTTTATTCGCCGGCTTAATACATTTTATTTGAAGATTCGCTCAGGGTCCGATTGTTTCGTACGCAAGGGTGACGTCTACGGTGTGGTCACGCGCGTAGCACAGCTCAGCACTGAAGTATCGGCGGCAGAGTTGGTCCGGCCGCCGCCGTCAGTCACATCGGCCGCGTCGTCCGCGCCACACGCTACCCGCCGCGCACCCACCGACGATGTTAGCACTGGTGCTCCTCGCCGCCGTCGCACTCGCGGCCGCGCAAAACGATACATTGCCGCGACCGCCCGCGCCTAGACGCGAACAGTTTCGAGTTATATACGAATGGAACGCTATCGATTTCGAATGGAAATCCCCGGAAGAGCGCGAGGCCTACCTCAATACAAGCCGATACATCCCCCAAAACGTCCTAATCTCTGGCATAAACTTCTACCAAGACGACTTGTTCCTGACTATGCCGAGGATGCTGGACGGAGTTCCAGCAACACTGGCGACAATTCCCGTGGCCCCAACTGACACAGCACCAAAGTTGCGCCCGTTTCCTAGCTGGAGCGAAAATGCTGTCGGTGATTGCAACGCGTTGCAATTTGTTCAAAATATAGAAATTGATAAAAATGGCCTTATGTGGATATTGGACAACGGACGTGTGGGTACCCTCACCCAGAACCCTGACGCTAAGTGTCCTCCCTCCCTGGTGCTCATAGACCTCAAGAGTGGCAAAAATGAAATGGAACGCATTCCGTTCCCAGCAAACACGGTGAATCCTAATACGACTTATTTGAATGATCTTGTTGTGGACAATCGGAATGGTGATTATGCGTACATTACGGATAACAGTGCTGTAGATCCTGGAATCATAGTTTTCCGCCGTAGTGATAAAAAATCGTGGAAAGTTCGCGACAGTCAGTCAATGTCTTCGGTCGCCGAGGCTACATTTTTCCGCATTAATGGCACCTCAGTTAACTTACCTGTAAACATCGATGGAATTGCCCTGGGACCTCAATATCGTAATGAAGAGGGCAAAGTCGATAGAAAAGTATATTACTGTCCCCTGTCAAGTTATCACCTGTACGCTATAAACGCTTCCGTACTGCAAAATGAATCTCTAGGTCAGCAAGGTAATGGTGCGCTGCGTCCCTACGTCAGCGACCTCGGTAACAAAGCCTCGCAGACTGACGGCATGAAGATGGACTCAACTGGTGTCTTATTCTACGGTTTGATCGGAAATTCGACTATTGCGGAATGGAATACGACCGTCGACTTCCGTGTCGGCCAACGGACCATCGCTCGCGATCCCAACTACATACAGTGGGTTGATCGATTCACATTCGATAATAAAGGAAACGTTTATGTGGTCATAAATAGGCTGTACAACTTCGTGAAAAATCAGGTGTCTGTGAATGAAGTTAACTACAGGATTTTGAAGTCACACACTGGTTCGAAGAGCTACGTGTTCAGTGAAGACCTGGTGGAGCCGTCGACACCGTCGGGCCCGCAGAGCGCGGCGGCCGCCCCGGCGCTCGCCAGCTCGCTGCTGCTGCTGGCGCTGGCGCACCTGCTGGCTTAGTGCGCTAGATGCTCCGGTCTGCAGGCCGCCACGACCTTGAGTACTAGTGCTTGTCATTATGCAACGCTCGGACTGATGCGTAACATTACCAAAAATATTTAAAGTTACCTTGACCTCGTGGTCCAACCAGTGATATGCGCATGTAAAAATGCTTTGAATAATTATATTTTAGAATAGTTCTACGTAGGAGTAGTATACCATAGAACGAACAACGGTGACCTTTTTAAGAGGGGTCGTGCCGAAGACGAGTCATGTTGGTTCCAAACGAAAGGTCGAGGACGTGTTGCCAAATGCCGTGGCTCGGCTCAACAATAAACATTCCAACTATTTCTATAAGGTGCATCTCGGCACAATATTTATTTATAATTCTTAGGCATATAAATACTTGCCCAGTAATGGGTAAGCAACTAATATCTCAAATATCTATGAAACTGTATATATCAAAGAGAATCGAGTTGTACGCGCCAACACATAGTGTGCGATAAGTCTACATAGTTAAGATCTGTTTAAGATAATTTGTGTATTATACATTATTGCAACTAATATGTAAGATTGTATGTTGCGTGAACGCGACTGTGTGTGACTATGAATAAACGTGTTTATCATATTATACTGATTGTAGTTTTTATTTGCATGCAAACACTGAATGTGTTAAATACGTAAAGTTGTTAAGTTGATGTCGCAGAGGAGTCTCGTTAATGTCCGCAAGGCCGCCTTGTAGACAAGGAGCTCAAGTTTACATTACGAATACTCAACAAGAATAAAAATAAATTACGCTTGAATAATTGCATATTAATTTATTAAAGGTAAATGACACACTTATATGTTTATATTATAATTAAACTGACTTGTTGCTAAACAAACATAATGTTTCATCCATTAATATGACTCTGAGATAAGTAAGATAGATATCAAGTCATAACACTAAACATCCATTCTTCCATTAGTACACAACCGTCTATTTCAGACTATAATTGCCAAACACTACGAAAAAAAAAGAAAATAGACACCAACCACGCAACGTCTGAACATTACGAGGTTATTTATCCTATTACCTAGTTGGGTAAACTATAAATTGTGTTGCAACTATACAACTGCAGAAAAAAAGAAAAATACACGTACAGCAGCTCATACACCACTTAATGTATTTATAATATTTATTTCATTTTACAAATGTAAAATTTATGCGTTAATACATAATTAGAAAATTCGAACAACTACGTAATACAAATATCTAATTCATTAAAACCGGTACATTTATTAAATTTATTAATACACACTCCACCAATAGCATGATTTTAAAAATAAATAATTTAATGATGTTACAGTGTAGATTTGCAAATTGCACATCACAATAGAACATAAAACCAATATAGTGTAGAACGTATTGTTATGATATCGATCCTCAAAGTATTTACTTTGCATACAAAGCTCGGCGCACAACAACAGTTGCTGAGAAGCCTCTAATTTATTATCTGAACGTGTTAAGTTTACAAAATAAACTTATCCTATGAACATTGTAACAATACTTTGTGTTTACTTGCATACAACAATGTTGAGTATGATTTTATTAAAGTAAACATAGGTACATAAACTCACGCTTTCTTCCCGTAGAGTTTGGTAGAGATAACAGACTGATACATACGTAATATAGATACATACCTACCTACTTCTTTAGCTTCTCCCACTTACATCATATAAGCACACTAGATAAATAAATATCTCCTTCTATTCTACTATTAAACATTACGTAGTTATTTAGACTGGACGGTTGCACGGTGACTGGCCAGCTGGCTGCCGCGCAACCTGACGTGGATTTGATTCTCACACGGAACTACTCTATGTTGATCCATAGATTGTTGTTCTAGGTCTGGGTGTCATCTGTATATGAACTTGTATGTTTGTAAATGCACCCACGAAACAAGAGAGAATCGTTTAAAAAAAATTACATTCTACATTGTCTCAAAAATCTGACCCTCTAGATAATTAAAAGACTTGAAGTCAAAGACATACGTTTGAAATCCGTACGCCAATCAATAAATGTTGCACTCTGCTTATTTATACTTCTAACAAAACACCTGTTGTATGGCCTCTAATAATAAAACACGGTGATCCGTGACATTCCATATTCATTATATAGTACATGTACGATATTTACATAAACATCATGAGCTATGAGTATGATCAATAAACACTATGTGTGACTCCGCATCACACCGCTGGAGACGTATGGAAAAATTTACTATTTACTGTCCATCATATATGACCATTATTGGAAAATTTATGGAAGTAGTAATTGACGTGTGCGCAGTACTTAAGTGTCTAAGTCCATTTGCAAGGATGAACGTAGACCATTAATTACTAAAGTAAGCACTTGTAAACATTTACAAATGTAATACATCATTACGAGATAAATTACTTATGGAAATTGATTCATCATTTTCCTTGATTCTTAAGTCAGTCAAAGTCTAAGATTCCAAATGCATATCTTTTATATTTTAATATAATTTGAATCATTTCCGTAGACTAACCGTCAAATAATCAATTTATACATCGGTAGATAAGTCCTGTTTCTACTCGAGTAACTACTTTCATTTGTTCTGCATTAATCAATCAATTTATATTAACTCTTCCGTTACGTACTGAGTGAGTGACAGCTACAACGTACAGCCAAAACTACTCCTCATAGAAAGCTGAACTAGGAAGAAGATCACCTAGTGACATTTTGTTTTTAATTCTTAAAGCAATGCAATTCTTCTTATCGTATAAGAAGTTGAAGCAGTAATTAATCGATGAAGAGTGATAATAAAAAATATAAATAAATAACATTTTCTTAGCAAGATCAGTGTTTTTCTAAACATATCTTAAGCCAGTAATTAATTATACATTCTTGAGTGAACATCAGATAGTTTCAAGACTAACTCATTGAACAAACAAACATTCAACATTGATATATGTTGTGAATCGTAGAAGAATAACATTTAGTTTGCTCATTCATAGATTCAAAGCAAACTAGGCCATATGATGTATTATATACGACGTATATACGTCTGCATATTTATTAGCTAAAACACACGGTCCGATTTCTTCCGACGTTTGTTGACTTTGTTGAAACTGCCGCGTTGGTCGTAGCTCTTCGTTGTAGATTTTTGATAGCTTTGATGATTCTTATAATAGTAACTTTCAGGAACGTTCACATTTCATTACCATCATCATCATAACCAAAACTCCGCTGTTAAACAAAGTTCCGTCTCTTGAGTGAAAGCTTACCTACGTACACTTAAATGTATTTATTTATTTTATTCATTTATATATAAGCACATGCATAATTTTACAGCACAACCCAAAACATTATACAGTTAAACAATAAAAATGTTACTTATTTACTATTTTACATAAATATATATTGTGTATTATGTATCTTATATAAAAGTACAAGAAATGCAAGATACAACTTACATGTTTATGGAAAAAGCCAGTAAACAAGCAGACGGATCACCTGATGGTAAGCAAATCGGCGCCACCAATGGACACCCGAAACACCAGAGGCGTAGTGCGTTACCGGATTAGGAATTTGAGGATTGTTGTTGATTTGGGATTGAGGAACATATATATGTTATTTCTCAGTCAATATCATAACAACCCTCACATAATTACTTTTTACGTAATGTTGTATCTAAACCGTAAACAATATGATTATTACATCACATTAATTTCAACAAATTACTATCTGAACTAGACCTTTTAACCTGACAGTACACCTACAAAAAATTAAAAAGAAACGTAATTAATAGCTATGCATTATAATTATAACTGATACTTGAACACTAGACTACGGAAATATCAACTTTTGTTTCTTGTGAGTTAACATAACAGTGCTGTGGCATGAGCCAAATCGCATAAACATCAGTATAATCGTGTGAACAGAAAAATCAATAGATTGATACTGGCATCCAATAAATTATAACGAGGCTTTTAAAATGTCAAAAGAGTGTTTCGATTTGAATCGATTCGATGCTTATTCCAATTATAAATGCACTGAAAAGTGTACATTAAATGAAATACTTTGTCCCAAGTTACGTCTATCTAGAAGTAAATTGTCAATTTGTCACACGCCGAACCCCCGAACCGGATAATTCCTCATTCCTTTCGCTTAATAACAATTTTAGAAATTCGAAAGGACCTATAATACTCCAGTGAAAGGCTATGGTTAGGTTCCTTAAAATTTAGAAGAAATTGGTGAAAAGGGGGTCACTCGATCAATGATAGTCTAGACTCCAGTACTGTATAATTATCTTATTTAGAACGTATAATCTGCACAACCATTTTCCATATTCATTAAGGTTGTATCATAAAACTACGCGTAAACATCATTTATCAGGTATTATAAAAAACATGAACATTATTATAGATTAGTCTCAAAATCTAATAATAAACCAGTTGTGTTTTGAAAAATACATGCAAATTGAGTAGTAGTGCATTATTTTAGTTTGTGGAAACTACTAAATCAACATAGTTTATGCAAATATATGAAAGACTATATATTCTTATTGAATCTTAAGATATACATGTTAATTTCAAGTACGAAAGTAAGCTTCAATTGAGCACTTGTCACTTACACAAAATTAGCCTGCTCATTTCGGACATGCTTGCGAATCGACAGGTGTTCGATTTTAAAACATTTAGACAGAACATGCTCAATAGAACCTTTTAGCATGCTACTTCAGAGCATATATAACAATACCTCAGTGTTAGAACTGAAAATTTACTTAATTTTAAACTAGGTAAAGTAATTGGCAAATACATATTTATGTTTGCTTGACACAACAACAAACGATTCCGGAATTTCGTGTCGTACACAAACTCACACCAGACATACTTTCTAAAGGCAGTCAATTAATTAAAAGCAAAATAATCATACATGCATAAGTAATATTGTTCCGTGTGTATGTCAACATAACGACAGCTATCGATAATATACACAAAGTCTTGCATCGATATCGAATAGTGTCAACTCTAAACTAGTTTCGATTCGATCCGAAATCGAGAGTGATTTTCACCAAACATTTTTTGTACACTTTGCTTAGAGGATTAATATAGAAAGTACTCGACTATCAACGAAAGTTCGATAAGTAATTCGGCGAACTGCCGCTCGATCGATTTTAATTACCTAATTAATTCTTTATTTATTTATTGTATTGAGTATGCTGGTACACAAACAGAATAGTGATGATTTCACTGAAACCAGTTGCATGTTTAAATAATATTAGAATAATAATTGTTGGCATGAGTGCATGAATTAATTACTATATTTATCGTTGATAATTTAAGATCGTTAGGTTATTTTATCATTGAACCACGAAATATTAAAAATTGAATTGGTCACGCATAGAATAGAATCGTTTGATAAGTTTTCTATTTCAATTTTCCCAGTAGTATCTAACAAACCACATATTATATAGATCTAACTTACTATACCGATAAACTAACAGACGGATCACTTGATGGTAAACAATCGTCGTCGCCCATGGACATCTGGAACACCAGAGGCGTTGCAAATGCGTTACCGGCCTATTGGGATTAGGAAATTAAGGATTGTTGGTGATTCAGGGATTAGGGAAGGGTGCGGGGAGGTAATTGGCTTTCGGTAATCTCACTCACACGACGAAACGACAACGCAAGCGTAGTTTCACGTCGGTTTCTGTGAGGCCGTGATATCACTTCGGTCGGGCCGGCGCGGCCGAAGCATGGCTCTCCCACACTTGAAAAGGAGGTTAACAAAACACAACAACAAATTCCACAATTTAACAGTAAAATTAGTGAAGGTAGTACAATTTATTAAGTAGTATAATTATAATGGAATCCACGAGTTAATTGGATAATACCTAATGCAGTATTGTTGACAAGTCTCGAGGCAATGTGGTACAATGTCATACAAATTGTGGTCACATTAACATACTGCTCATCATCGCGCGTCCTCCATAACCATATTAGCTCAGAAATGCGCTGTACAACGTAATTGAAATGTTTATTTACATTTACCTCTAATGTGATCATTTTGTGTGTGTTTAATTACCTATTTTTGTAACTATACGAGGTTTACTCTCTTTAAGGAGGCATTGGGTGCTATTCACTTTTAACTTGCGGAGTTGGAAGAATCATGAACGACTCGAGGTTGATATGATGACGGTGTCACTTTAATGGTCTCTATATTCTTAATACTTACCTTAAGAGTTAAGACTCTACGAGTAAATAGGTAAGTATTTACAGAAATAATTCTAAGTTATTTTTAAAACTTTTTAAATACAATTTTACGAGTATAAAACACAGCATAGCATATTCAAATAGCCAGTTAATGAAGTTATAGTACCTAAGTTGTAATGAAATATAACGCGTAACATCGCCAGTCTGCTTCAAATAAGTAATTCTCAGTGGGCTTCATCACATTTATCTTGATAAAGGAGAAAAATCTTCGCTTCCTGGGAGGAAAATATAAGGATGGCATGTACAGATATGAGTTGTCTACCCAACAATATTTTACCTTTATTGCAAAAAGAATAAGGTTGAGATTCTATTAAAGAAGTTTAACAATTTGGGTGACCTGTACTTCGTTATTTTGGTGCGCTATCATACACATATTACACATGCCATCGACAACATATATACCCCCCTAGCTTCTACCCGCGGCTTCGATTATGTAATTTCTGACCTTAATGATCATAACCTATCCCTGTTCCAAGTTTCCTCCCGATTCCTTTATCCATTTTACGGTAGTTGAATAACATACATACAAACAGACAAACTTACAAATTTAATAACATTATGTAGTAAGATAAAAGATCTATGGCACATGTGCACATCCTATAGTAAGTGTCAAAAGCGCCTTCAATCGATGAGGTTGCATAAAGAGCTTGATGAATGTAGATAAAGCCTTTGGCGTTCGTTCTCTGGAGCCTCTTTCGTGGGGTAATTCGGATAAAGACGTATCAGTGTGTGCTGATGGGTTAAAGGAATATAATAAACTTAAATAACAATCTCCATTCAATAAAATAAAATAGTCAAAGATAAACATCCTAATTCAAAAGCATGGATCTCGCCAAGTTTGAATGCCTGGTACTAGGAAGAATATTCTGGTTCTCAGGCGAGAGGAGCACTATGAGTATTACTAAATATTATATAATACCTTAATGACCGGTCGCAAGTGCTACTGCCCAGCAAAGGGTCTCAGGATCAACTCCCGGGTGGGGCAAAGTATTATTGGGTTTTCAAAAAATTCTCAGTAGTAGCTCGGGGTCTGAAAATGTGCCCGGTATATACTGGTCCATAGGGGGTGATAGCTTATTGCCATATGGCATAGGCTCAGCCCCCATTTACATGGGGCTCGTAACATGAATAGTGAAAAGTGAGTGTTACACTGTACAGTGGCATCACGTGCCGTAACGTCCTCATCACTGCCTACCCCGTCGGGAATAAAAAACGTGATGTTATGTTATGTTATATAATACCAACAATGACTACAAATTTCAATGAAGATGAAATGGGTAACCTTATCGTAGATCTCTTCTAGGCAACCTTAGGAATCATAGTTTATGGTGGACAACAACTTCTGCTTCCTCGTCGACTAGACCATCGCTATATAAAACATGTGAACCAAGGTGTTTTCCTGTTGTTTACACAAAAATTCTTCCTTGCAAATATTTATAGTAATAATTTAGTTTTTTTGGTTTTTTACTTTATAGAGGTACAAAGCTATTGTTTCGAAAAATTTCGTATTTTACGCAGGAAAACTACTAATTTGAAGATATGCAAAATGAAGATTTTCCCCTTTAACAGGCGTACGTAGTAGGTACCGAAGTAATTATTAAAAAAAAGTATAGTTATTTTGACAGAATATTTAATAATGGAATAACTTATAATTTTGATTAATTCGTCAAATGGTGACTGAGGACTTAATCAGAATGTCAAGTCAAGTAAGAACGATAGGTATCGATAATTATTATTTTTCCAAATTCAAAACTGTTACCAACTTAGATCACGGAGGTTATATTACTAAATACTGTATTTGAAATTGGAAATATATGGATGTAATAAGTGATTTACGATTTACCTATTTATTCTTTGTTTTCTTTTGCGACTGAGGATCATCAATCAAAACAGTCGGCCCTAAGGTCATTAAATCAACGATGCAGTCACTATTATTATTTGTCATAGACATAAAAAAACGGTGACGCCATTGTGATATTAGATATTCATTCCCATAGCCACCTGATCGCTTCCGTATGCTGATCTATTTAAATATACCGAACGTGAATTAACAATTAATATAAACATGCCTCTATGAAAAAAACACGAACATGGTGACCGTTTGTAACGCACTAAAAACACAATGGATATTTTCAAATCACCCTGTGTGTTAAAAAAATTCAAGTTGAAGGTAAATCACCAATGGACTATTGTTACACTGTACCTGAACAGGTACACGCAGATCAAGTTTACCTGCGAAAGCTCTTCAACAGATTTCTAACCTTATCGTTTTGTAATAAAGTTGAAATATACCAAACCTTTCTACAGTTTGTAGTTTTCGGGTGTTTCTATGATATTCAGTACAAAGCATCGACTGTGGGATACAAAAAATATAACAGTAATATATGGAAAGTACACGTTCTTCCCCAGTTTTTAATGTATTAAGATATCCAGTATCATCATATTTGGCACAGAAATTTAATAGGTTTTAAAAAATGTTACAAACTAACATTAGAGAACTTATTTTTTTTTCAAAGTCAAAGTCAAAGTCAAAGCATTTATTTCAATTAAACCATAGTTTGGTACTTTTGAAACGTCAACAAATACAAAATAAATAATAGTCTGTCAGTCAGTCCGTCAGTGAAATTAGGTGAAGCTAGGTGCTCATTCCAAAACGTAGATTCGAATGGAGAAGAACGAGCAAGAAACTCCATTCGTTACTCTTTTAAAAAAAGTATGTTCTACAATGTCTCTGATACATATTTCAATACTGTGCGCATATGTAAGAACAACGCAAAGACACGCTTGACGCATTATACTAATAACTTACTAAAATAAAAAAAAAATAAAAATCGTCTAACATGGTGCTCACATAATGCATACTGACAATCCATAGAAATAGTGCTTCTATACAAGAAAAAGGAAACTCTTTGTTTCAATAAAGAAAGAAATGCTCGATGCCATAAGGAAACTAGATTGTCTACATTAGAATTAAAGTATTAAATTATGTATTATATTACCTACTATTGGAATTTAACTACTGACTACATTTGAGTATTGTCCAGTGGAGCCGAACCAACATGCTGCCAAGCATTCTTATCTTCAAGATAATCTGTCAGCGTGTAGTAAGCTTGATTACATAATTCGCGCTTAATATATGTTTTAAATTTACTTTCATTGAGTTCTAGTATGCTATTTGGTATTTTATTATAGCATTTAATACCTAACCCCATAAAGGATTTCTGTACTTTGTACAGTCTGAATTGCGGTATAGCTAACTTATTTTTGCCTCTAGTATTAAAATTGTGTCTATCGCTTCTTTTTTCAAACAATTGCCCATTTTTCCTTACATACATTATATTTTCATATATATATTGACAGGGCACCGTTAAAATATTTATCGTTTTAATCAATTCTCTCAGCGATTCGCAACGGCGTAAGTTATATATTGCTCGGATAGCCCGCTTAGATAGACTATATGAAACAAAGAAAAAATTGGTCATGTTTAAAAGAAAGCTGCTCTTTGAAAGGTGCAGCCGGATTCCGTAGTTTATTACTAAGTCAGTCCATTACAACACTATGATGATTAAAACGTGCTTTAATTACTGTATTGAGTAGAAAAAATACCTGCCTACTTAATACTGAAAATTGTGATTATCCACAAGCTATACAAAATGACAGTTCACTTTTACAGTAAAATGGCATTCATTTGAATAGAAATGCGATCTTCTGGCCACAGAATAAACAGCACAAGATGACGTCTCAACACTCAGAAAGCATTGTCAAATTCATTATAATTTATTCTATGTCTTAACTCTATTCAGGAGCAAAGTGACACTTTACGACACCAGACACACCGTCATAAAAACAAAATGGCGGGTAGATTGTTATCCCGAAGAGGTAGCAAAGAAAATTTACATGTACACAAGGCCCATATTATTTGTTATAACCACTTTTGGCCTCATAACGTAATATGTTATGATTCCTGTGTAATAGGGGAAAATGTGTTATTATATTAGACCTTACACTGTTCATGTGGTACTATTATTATCTCGACTGCCTTTTTGGCTAATGTAGGGGCAAACTTTCTTCATAAGAGGCCAAAAAGGTTTCAAATATATTTCAATGGAAGACTTCGCTTCATGCCTCAGTTACTTTTAATTGTTTGAAACCACCTTCAGCTTCGCAGTTATGATATTTTGAAAATCTCTTGCAGGGACATCGAACATCTCTGAAACTGAAAAGGATGATGATGATGATGATGAGTGTCAGACTGTTACTAACTAAAAACCACCTCGTTCCTTCTCCTTCACGTCGAGCCGGAGCCCCGGTAACCCGTTAGGTTCTCCGCGACAGACGAGCTAAGTGTACGGGCTAGAGTAGAGCAATTCAAATTGTTCAGTGAGTACCACAATACATTATGAAATGTAGTGGGCTATGTTTAATTAATGTGGTGCATGCGATTATGCATATTGCATGTATATTGGTAAGTATTACATTTCGTTAGCAGCCGCAATACGTCTCATTATAACGATGGTTAATATGCACAGCATAGCGTTACCCACTAGGATATAGTTATTGCTGGACAATACCTAGAACATATTAACAAAAGTAATTGTACTGTAAGTTGGTACTATGTCGTAACTACACATTATATTATTTTAAAATTTGAATATAAATTTAAAGATACTGTCCTATGACATTAGGAGAACTGGTAAAACAATTCGCTCATGTTAACTAAATATATAATTTCTTTTATGAAGTCGAGGTGGAAATATGGCATTTATTTATAGTTTTGTCGCTTTATAGGACAATTAAATTATCGTTCGTTGCAATCGAATATCGTGTACATACACCTAATAAAATACTCAATATAATATGTTGGTTTAGACAAGACGATTGTAGTAAAGAATTCTATTCCTAAAATAATCTACAGCCTTGCCTACATAATAATTTGAACTATATGAATAGCAAAAACAATGAGTCTTATTATAGATTCAAACATTTTTAAACAGTAAAACTTCTAAGTATATTTTTTTTTTCAATTGAACAGAAAATTAATTGATTTAGATAGAGGTAGAATAGACGGTTGGTTCAACGAGTCTTAAGAAAATGACGCAGTTAAGTTTGTAAGCTTAGAATAATTTTATCTATGATCACATTATGTAGTGATGTGTCATAGTTAGGTATTCAAGTAAGTTTTTGCGGTTAGGAATAAAAGGAATAAAATGTTAACTTTGACGTCAATTTCAACGATGACTTTTAGCTCGTTCTCGTTTTGATATACATAGTAATCTATTCTATCAAATGATCAGTACTTATACCTAATAGAATAAAAAAACATTATCTTCTGTTTCGTCTTAAAGCTTTTGCGGTAGTTCAAAAGTAACGAACCAAAAAGGCAATAAACATAATAAAACTTTTTAGATAGTTAATTATTTTAAAAATATACTCCGGCTGTTCTCGGTTAAAATAATTATAGAAAAGCTATAAATTTAAAGATTAAAAAAAAATTTTTTTTTTCTTTTCTAAAAATAGGGCTTGCACATTAATTTTTCACCGAATCCAGCCAGCGTTTTATTTGCTTCAGCATAAAATCTTTTTGAACAAACAATGAATATTTATACTTTTTTCATGCATACCTACTATTAAAGTACCTAAATTGTGAATCCTACTGAAAATTAATCAAATCCAATCTGTCAACGCTTGATTGATTCATTAGGTTCACAATAAAAGGAACCCTCCGTAATTCGGACAATAAATATATCAAGGATCAAGCTTATTTAATTCGTTTTCCAATAGAGCGTTAATCAGGAGTTTTTGTGGCTCATTTGTAGAGGCAATTCTTTTTTAAATAACTCCGATTTGTTTTTTGAAGGAACTTATACATATAGCTAGAGGTCAACTGTTCATTTTGATCTAACACTCGCCTACTTGTAAGTCGAGATCGCACCAGTCTCTTTTTATTGATTTTATGTCTTAAATTAGAAATTTTCAATTGATAGAATTTATTAAAAATTGTTTCACCACCTATTTTTTTAACCTATTTCAAAAAAAGAAAGAGGTTCTCAGTTTGACCTGTATACTGTATATACAGGTCATATATAGTATATATGTGCGAATAACAGGTCGTATGTGCGCGATTATCTCGCGATTGGCTGAATCGATTTAGATACCGTTGTCACAAAAGAGTTTGGAGAAGGTCTTAGAATATTAATTAACCGACTTCAAAAAAAAGAGGGAATTGAAGTCGGTTTTTCTAAACGTAGTTTATAAAAAAGTATTGTTAGTAAATATGGACTATCTACTCTATCTATAGGAACCCTGAGCAATAGTATAGTTTAACTATAGTTTAAAAAGCCTTATTGGTCTATATATACTTATACTTACAAATATATACAACATGTACTTAATATTATAAATGATCACAAATATGCAATCGGAATCCTTTTGGACATGAGCAAAGCTTACGATCGAGTCTCATTTAAAATCCTCTTAAATAAACTGGAAGGTATCGGTGTCAGAGGAATCGCTCATAGAGGTAGATGGTTTGAGTCATATTGACACAATCGAAGCCAGTACGTAGAAATTGAGCACCATAACTCCAAAAGTGGCAGAATCACCCAGGTAAGATCTCAAGTAATAGATCTACAGAATTCCATCCCGCAGGGAAGTGTGTTGGGGTGTTTGCTGTTCTTGATCTACATAAACGATCTACCAAAAGTAATTAATACTACAAGTACCCTTTTTGCAGATGATATATCAATTGTACTTCCTTGTGAAAATGAACAAAATCTAAACAATACATTAAATTCTTTATTTGTAAATATAACTAGTTGGCTGAATGATCATAATTTGCAAGTAAATTTCACAACAACAAAACTCATGCAGTTTAAACCCTACCAAAAACGAAACCTATCTATTGATTTTGCATTTAATAATGAGAGAATTGAAAGTACAAACAACTTTAAACTTTTGGGATTAAATATTGACAGTCACCTTAACTGGAAATCACACGCCCAGATCATAAGCAGCAAACTGTCAAAATTCACTTACGCTCTTTACCATCTGAAAACATCAACGGACAAAAAAACTGCCCTCACTGCATATTATGCATATGCGCACTCATGGATGCGCTATGGCATTGCACTGTCTATTTAATGACGCAGACGACATATTTAAACTCCAAAAGAAATGCATTCGCATTCTGGCCAATGTTGGGGGAACACATAGCTGTAGACCACACTTTAAAACACTCCGTGTCCATACTTTGACTTCTCTGTACATATTGGATTTGAGCCTATTTGTTTACAAAAATATTAAACTTTTTAGTCGTAACCGTGACCACTATTCGCAAGACCGTCAATTAAGAAATAGAAATAACTTATCGCTTCCTACCTCCAACTTATCAATATTTCATAAAGTCCCCTTATTGCATGTCAATAAAAATTTACAATAAAATACCAAGTAATATAAAAAAAGAAACAAAATATACTACTTTCAAAAGAAAACTTTATGAATATCTCATCGATAAATGCTATTATAGAGGTAGTTTGCAATAGTTTTTTGAGAACAAACAACAAAACTAAAAAAATAAAAATAAAATAATAGCAATAAAAAGGAAAATGATGGTAATGATAATGAATAAATAAAATTGTGCAAATAAGGAGTTGGTAGATATGTTATGTAGAATATAAAAGAAAATCAATTGAAGCAATTGTGGTCATACTTTAATAATATGTTATGTAAAATCTTTGAATGATATAGTGTTTTTTATTAATTAATATAAATTGCAGCGCCCTTACAGGGTCATGTTGATACTGCTTAACCAAAATAATATGTATTATGTATAACACCTTGGTAACCACACATGAAGCAATAAAGACTTTGAATTTGAATTTACTTGCCTGTCGAATAAACAATTACGAACAGGCTCATAATAACCGGCAGTAGATTACACAAGTCCATTTTACGTATGTATCTATCTGAAATACATAATTAATGTATCGTCTATAACCACTTGAATGTTCTACGGTCAATTAACTAATGGGTAATGGTTTAATATTGCTATTTGCTAGTTCCGCAAATTAATTTAGGTATATATAACACAGAAATATTAAAAAAACATAGGAAAGTGTAGTAACTATTCATAGGTATATAGTGAGTCTTATAAGATAAACATAAGTATACATCACTACATAGGTAGTATAAAACAAAGTCGCTGTCTGTCCCTATGTATGCTTAGATCTTTAAAACTACGCAACGGATTTTGATGCGGTTTTTTTAATAGAGTGATTCTAAAGGAAGGTTTATATGTATAATACATGTATATTGCACTCCGTTCCTACTTCTGCACTTCAAGCCGAATTTAGTTAGGCCTTCCGCGGCTCCGTATCGGGCATCAGCCCTACTGGGCCCCATCTGTAGTGGTCTGAAAGCTGTTTCAGACGCGCGCGGAAAGTGATAGGCTGTAATTGTAACTGTTACTTAGCTAGTTAGTCAAGTTTGTTCATGTTTAGTTATATAGAGGTTTACTTATATGCTCACATAACATGTTTATTTAAGTAATTGGTTGTATTATATTACGGGTAAACTTATTGATGATAAACTAGCATAATCAACGGGGCAGTGAGTTTATCTCATTATCATGTGCAAAAAACAATATTTATTTAAATTATACATTAAAAAAAAATATTTGCATGTATATATATGTTTCGAATCAAGCTGCAGCGAAGACAAGCTAATGGATTGTATCAAGAACAAAAATGAAAGAAACTCACTGATTCGGGAACTTAAATTAAATATATTAGTATTGTAGCTAATCCTAAAACTGAAACAACAAGAAAATTATGTTATTCGGCAAGGATATCTAATCAATACCTACTTATCTTAGCTTAGTTTTAAATATAAAATGCTAAAATGTATTCATATTGTTTAAGGTATGTATATATGTATCTATATATATGTATAAGATTCGAGGGGGTTGACGTATCCTATTGGACAAAAACCCTAGTAAAATTAAATTAAAATAAGTGTTGCTCATAAATCTAACACGAACTCAGTACAAACATTGCTTAGTACTCGTATTAAACACAGACAAAAATATCTATTCGACGCTTACATACAAAATTAGATTAAGATAAATTGCGAAGAAAAATAAAAGAAAACAGAAATAAAGTAACCACGAAATAAGTAAAAGTTTTCGTAGAGAAAATAGAATAGTAGGTCAGGTTGAATAAAATATTTAGTTCTGCGCCAACTTCGTGTAATACGTTATTAAAAAGTGAAATGCTACGTAACTATGAAAAATTGCCGCCTAATGTCATTTGGCTCTAAAACACATCAAGTCGGTAACATACGGTACATATAAACCTTTCTTAAGAATCACTCTATCTATTAAAAAACCCTATTAAAATCTGTTGCGTAGTTTTAAAAATCTAAGCATACCTACATAGGGCCAGTCAGACGGCAGAAAGCGACTTTGCTCCATACTATGTATTGATGTTGTCGTCCCTGTGTTTGTTCTGCGTCATAATACAATAAGACCTAAGCACTAATACCTAAGTAATAAGGAAAAATGTGTACCCTACGCTTCTGCCTAGTTCTTTGAAGGATAATGAGCTAAATATAACGTTATGTTCTTTAATGACTGCCTCATTGGCCTAGGGGTCGCAAGTGCGACTGTCGGGCAAGGGGCCTCGTATTCGATTCCTGAGTCGAGCAAAGTATTACTGAGTTTTTAAAAAGCTCAGTAGTAGCACGGAGTCTCGAAATGTGCCCGGTATATGGCAATAGGCTCACCCCCTATTACATGGTACTCATAACACAAATAGTGAAAGGTGGGTGTTACGTTGTACAGTGGCATTAAGAGCCATAATATGCACCTCTGCCTACCCCTTCGGGGATAAAAGGCGTGATGTCATGTGTGTATGTTCTTTAATGTATAGGTAAAATATGCACCTTAAAATACAACTTGAGGAAAACAGGTTTTGATGTCGTAACCACAACGGGTCATATTCCGACTTGATAAGTAAGTAAGTACCTCCTTCATAAAAGATATATTAAAAAGTATGACAGTAGGTACATCTGTTCCGTAATCATTTTATTTACTTATTTATCGTCTGCACCGATCTTCCCTGTTTCTTATGCAACACCGCCATTTAACGAATACCGATTACTTTTTTCTTGTTAACCAATCTGTGGTTTTTTACCAAATAAACTGTATTGCACTTTTGCACAACGTTGATGACATTATAAACTCGACCTGTACAAAGAAATATAAACGATTAAGTGAATACTTATCTCCTTCGACTTACTGACTTACCATACTGGCTGGCGACTCCTAGGTATTGACTGCATTGTTGGCACGGTGGCTGGGCAACTGACTGCCGTGCAACGGGTAGCGGGTTCGATTTCCACACGGAGCAACTCTTTATCCACGTATTGTTGTTTTGGGTCTGGATGACATGTGAATGGGAACTTGTACGTTTACTCACGTTTACCCACGATACAGGAGAAAATCCTAGAGTGGGGAAACGTTTAAAAAACATCATTTATTCTATTTACCGTTTTAGTTTATTTTTTGCAAATTAATATAACTGGTATAAGCACCTACCCAGTTGCTAAATACATGCTAAATACTAAGAAAACATGTAAAGTATTTTCGTCTTTAATCAATTATTAAAATTACTGAAAACCGCTAGTTAAACATTGTTCTATAGTTCTAATAATCCGCTATAACAATAACAAATACATGAGACATAATATCTATAAATAACTATGGGTATATTTTATAAGGTATATAGTAAAACGACGTATAGTAGTAAACAATAGTTGTGATAAGAGCTCACGTAACGCAAATTTTTAACATAATCTGTTAATTAATTGAATATCCTACGAAAACATCCGGTTATTTCTTGAACTTAAAATACTATATATTAACAGTTCTTATCGGCAGATTTGGTAACATTAAATAGAACTTTTACATGGTCCACACAAAAGCTGTCAAAATTTTGGTCTAAGGGCTCGTACACAAAACTGCGACGCGATGCGAATTCGTAACTCAAAAAAATACGATGTGAATTGCTGCGATTCGATATTGTGCGACAAGGCGTCTCCTGGGGTGACCATTTCTTCGACGATCGTCAACGTATATTAAATTGAAAACTAGGTCGTGACATGTATCGTAAAAAGAAGTGTGCACTTCTGTTACTTGCTTAGAAGATACAGGAAAAAAACAAAGAAGATTTTGGGAAGATATGATTTTGATGCGCGATGCGAATCAATTTGCAAATTCTTGCGATGCGTAGAGGGAGCTCGCATATTTTTGCGATGCGACGCAGTTTTGTGTACGAGCCCTAAAGATAGAGCAATGGCCGATTCAACGATGATTCAACGAAAGAAGAATCAATCTTTCTCATACAAACTCCTTGGAAATAACTTCTCTAATTTTTTGAATTCCATGACTTCTAATCTATGCTTGTCTTTTTATTTACACAGCATGCACCTACTATTTTATTTCACTTCTATTACAACATTTAATGATACCCGATGTGCAATACCAATTTAAAATTAAATCGTCATTGATTTTCAACTTTTCGGTTCATGTATTAATTTATAACTAGAGCCAAGAGCCAAATATCTCTTATATCACTCATTTTATTTAGTAGCAATAATTATTTAATTAAGTAAAAACGCGGGTTACTCACGTGAATATACTGAGAAAAGCTCTACTAGTTTCGAACCACAGAAGGGTTCTTCCTCATGAGCAGCGTGCCCGGTCGCGGCGACGTCGTTTTTACTTAATTTAGTATGTCTCATGATAGTTATAATAATTATTTAGATTTTTTATTGCAATATAGCAATATTCTTTATTGTTGTTAGTACTTCTCTGCACATACATACATAAGGACCTACTTAGCAAAAAGAGATAATACGACGAGCACAATTTATTCAGTAATCATTATTTAGCACTTCGCTCCAGCTATAAGGACCATCATTAATTCGACTACCTCGTTTATCTACTGATTGTCGCTTATTATATTCCATCCTTATTTCGAAAAAATGTGCTAATGGTGTTTTATAGCCGTGCACCTGACCTCTCTCTGGTGTTAATTTCCCGTCCCGTCTCGAATCGTTACATTAGGAGAATTCGAAAACAAAGTGCCAGTATATACCAGTACAGGTATACCAGTGCATTAGTGCATTATTTTTAATAATAATTAATCTTATACTTATACTAATTTCATTTAAACTAGGTATATACTTATACTTATTATATAACGCTGAACAGCTTGTTTGTTTGTTTGTATGTTTGAACGCGCTAACCTCAGAAACTACTGGTCCGATATGAAAAGTTCTTTCTGTGTTGGATAGCCCATTTATCGAGTAAGGCTATAGGCTATAAAACATCACGCTACGATTAATAAGCGCTGAGCAGAGCGAGTGGAACCGCGTGGAAGTAGCTAGTATACAAATACCTCTACATTTAAAACTACTAAACTTAACAACTACTCATCAAAAAAAAAAATATAAAAGAAAATAAAAAGAACTATTTATAAGTTTAATGATTATTTATTCACTCATAAAGAACATGGTTCACTTACAATGAGCTTAAATGACTAATTATAGCTAGGTATACAGCGTTCTAACCAAACGGTATTAATAAATATTTTCAGATAAATATTTTCTTAACCTAGAGGTATTTTTGAACATGGCAATCGACTTACATTCCTTAATATTATTTGGCAAATTATTATACAATTGTGCTCCCTCATATGTTATACATTTTTTACCGTAATTTGCTTTGTGCCTACAACTACAAGTTTAATCTTGTTTGCATTTCTCAAGGTATGATAAAATGATCTCAAAGTAAACTTGATCTCAGATTGTATTTGACTCTTTAGTATTTTTCTCACCAGCAAGCACACATTGTAAGTGTAGGTCTGTTGCAAGTTAAATATTTTTGTTTCAGTGTATAATTGACGTGTATTAGTAAGATAGTCATAATTAAATAGAGATTTAATGGCTTTGTTTTGTGAAACTTGAAGACCATGCAAATTAGACTTAGCAGCACTATTTACCTACTTACATTATTTACATACACATTATTTACTAAGTATATCTACTAGTGCATCAAAGTTTAGTCGCCATGTTCATCATAATCGTAAATAATATCATAATACTGTTTATTATTCCATTACACTCATACCTTATCTATTCAGTTTTCGTTTTGATTTGATTAGCTATAAATACTTATATGATAGCTGTCCTGCTGTCCTGTCCAGTCTCTATCTAGGTATGTCCCTCAATCGGCTCATACACCATTTGCAGAAAGATTTAGAGTGGTGCCGAAAATACTCTACTCTACCAATGCACACCAAACAATGTATAACAGCACGTTTTTATAATTACTATCGTGAGACATACTAAATTAACTAAAATCGCGGGTCACTACGGGAACTAAAAAGCTCTACTAGTGTCTGGTAGTTTCTACTAGTACTAGTTTTACGAGTTCACTCAGTCAGTGTCAATGAGCTGCGCGACATCGCCGCCGCCACGTACCCTGCTCATGAAGAAGAACCCCTCTGTGGTTCGAAACTAGTAGAGCTCTTGTCAGTATATTAACGTGAGTAACCCGCGAACGACTGCCTCGTTGGCCGAGTGGTCGCAAGTGCGACTGCCGGGCAAGGGGTCTCGGGTTCGATTCCCGGGTCGGGCAAAGTATTATTGGGTTTTTAAAAATCTCAGTAGTAGCACGGAGTCTGGAAATGTGCCTGGTATATGGCAATAGGCTCACCCCCTATTACATGGGACTCGTAACATAAAATAGTGAAAAGTGGGTGTTACATTGTACAGTGGCATTAAGTGCCATAATGTGCACCTCTGCCTACCCCTTCAGGGATAAAAAGGCGTGATGTTATGCAACCCGCGAATCGGTTAACATACGTCACTTCATCTTACTATAGAATACAGATGAAGAATCGTGAGTAACTACTAAAAACAAACATAGTTTGTACAGATTTATGTGGGCGAGTCAATTAGAAGGCTTTAGCTAAGCAATTGTCCAAGCAGTTTGATCGCACCATTAGGCAGGTGACGTCTGATGTCCCCAAAGCGTGAAGGTCACACAGATTTAAGGTACAGACAGTATTGTTACAAGGTGATCAGTAATTCGATTCATTTATTGTGATGTACTTGACTTTGTTGAGATGACACGTCCTATTTCGAATAAAGGTGTGTCTTTGCGACTTTATCGTTCAATTTTATATATACGAAGATTGTAGAAGTATTTGACTTTTTACAGAAACTGGATATTGGTTTTCTGTTTTTTTTTCCATTCACACTTGTATTAATTTTTTCGCATAATTATGTATTTTAGTTTTGCTCAATAATAAGTAACACAATATTTCTACGGGTCGGCTTTATTTACCGTGGAATATTAATAAAATATGAAATAATATAAAAGTTCGTATTTGTACGGTTTCACAACCGCACATTTTTTTTTTTTTTTTCCCAGAACTTCATAAATCCATAGGTCGCTGGTTCACATCCGGCTCGAAGGACCATTAAATGTACGAGTTGTAGTAGTTAACTCCGTACATTGATTTGTAGTGAAGATGAAGTTGATGTAGTGTAGAGAAACAAGTTCACCCAGTTGCACTAAGTAGTTAGTTTATTGCAATCAAATTACAATATGAATGAAAGGCGATTATTTCTCTCAGTTCTTGATAGCTACCAAGTTATAAGTTGACTATATTTTAATTCGTTAATCACGTTGTTTTATTACGCTAAATTGTACGCGCGTCTTTAGCCTAAAGTAGGTTGCCGCGTAAACAAAAAAAATGTGCGGTTGTGAAACCGTACAGTATTCCTACACTACATTTCAATCTGTGGATTGCTATTCACAATACCTATAGATAAGTATCAAGTGTCCCATAAGATCCGCAATTGCATATCTATAAAATAATGCATACCTACATAGAATATTTTAGCATACGACGTATAAAAACAGGTATTAAATAATAATAATAATAGTGCCATAATACAAACTTGATTATTAGATGACGTTCCGTTCGTTGATTGTTTTTATAACAAAATCAATGATTAAACTAAAGGCACCGACGCTCATGCATTATTTATGAGACAGCTTCCTTGAACATGTACGTGTATAACTAATGTTTAATGTTTACTAATAATAAACTAGCATTGTTTACGATTATTTTATAGTAAAGATGTAGTGTGGTTTCTTTGTTATACTAGCTTTCTGACTACGGCTTAACCTGTATTGCCAAAGGGGGAAAAAAGCCAGCCAGAACATCCTAACTGTCCTTAGACACAAAAATCAGGCCATATAAACGCATGGCAACCTGAAAGAAAGATAAACAAATACACTTTTATATTCTTACATAATTTATTATACAAAGAAGTGCCTTAATTTTCCCGTCTATCTGTCTAAATGAACGCGATAAATATACCAGATAGATGGTGTGATACCTACGGAAGAATTGTTTTGATCACAAAATGATTGTCTGATAGCTACTGGTGCAAAGCTAGTTCATAATATTAGTAATGATTCTTTACGAATGTAAAATAAATAAACAATTAGATATTAATAAATATCGTACAATCGAATTTAATGTAACGATGAATTACCTGTGTTTATCCTGTGCTGTGGATGAGTCAGCAGCAGATATTAGTAAATATTTCTTTTAATGAAGCCCACGCGACTTTATTAAATGGAGATTGTTGCTTTTAATTACATGTGTAGGTATCGCACCTCCGGTGGACAAGGGCTTAAAATAATTAGTGTCTTGAAAACTTTCCACTATATTATTATAGCCTATATCTGCTGATAGATGAGTAGAAGTATGACCACGGTGGAATAAACAAGGATGGTCTGTAGATTTACATAGTACAGCCGATGTTCCTTCGTTTCAGCCCTGAAAAAATAGGTATGTACGAATGACGTGAGATTATTTCTATAATGTAAATATTAGCTTTTGATATGTCTTCAATTCCAGGGAGCCATGGCTCCATAGTTTAGTTCATTACTAAAACGTTCATGTACTTAGATGGAATTCTATACCATATAAAAATCATAATAAACTTGTTCGAGTAGGACAGCCTTCCTCTTAACAATTGACCATGACGCCCTGCGTTATCCATATTTACATTAGGCGATAGAATATACATAGGTCTAAAAATAAACACCCTATAATGATAAACACGTTAGACATGACCAAAGTACTAAAAAACACAACAAAAGGATACTTCGATGGACAATAAGAAAATTCTGGAGCGAATGGATTTTCTGCTGCAATTACTGAAGTCATAAAATTATTATATTTTATGGGCAAATAAATAACAGTTATAATATTAATTTATTGTAGGTCATTATTAATGACAATAGCCGTTGGGAATATTTTTGAATTGACTTGCGGCTATAAATCCTGTCGTAGCCGCTACGCCGTAGCCAGCTGTATAGTGTAAA
The DNA here is from genome assembly GCA_038387885.1 of Spodoptera picta. Lineage (NCBI taxonomy): Eukaryota > Metazoa > Arthropoda > Insecta > Lepidoptera > Noctuidae > Spodoptera > Spodoptera picta. The sequence goes on from JAZHFQ010000328.1 coordinate 470,852, forward strand.
GGGTATCACGTGTTTCAGTTACAGAAACATGCACTGACAATACGAAGAAAATTATAATTGTCTTTGTTTTTTAAATACTTCTTAAGTGTGTAGGTAATGTTATTATATACCAAGATATACATAGACTTGGTTTGTATAAAAGATGTACGTTAAATACTTTGTGCTTGTATAATAAGAACAAGATTAATGGTAGAAATAAACAGACACAAAGCTCTGGTATAGTAGGTATGTCTAATAAAACCTCCTTTTACGAATAAGCGTAAATTTAAGTTCGAGTTTTGCAAAATCGGGCAAGGCTTTTTTTCTATTTTGACACTTAATGTTAGCAGCAATCGTACATTAGGTTGCAGTATTTGGCAACAGCTCTTACACTGAGTCCAACAACCCAATACCACCAACGCTGTCATTGGGCTACGTATGTATGTGTATATCTGTCTGTATACATACCTGAACCTTTTAAGCGTACGTACAAAGAACACCAAAACGTAAACGAATGACGTCATCAGTCACAAATATCTTAACAATTAGAACATCAAGATATTTTGTTTAATTGTGTTTATAGTAGCTGTAAAGATCTCAGAGGTATTGTATTGACTGTGTCGGTCTAAGCATTGTTTGTCGCGCAAACAATGAGCGAATCATTTTATAATTATTGTTTGCGACGCCTGTCATACCAAGTATATTAAGGGATTATCTATTGGGAACATTATTCAGATGGGTGTCACAACTGTTTGAAGAAAGTTGAACGAATGGAGTTTCTTGCTCGTTCTTCTCCATTCGAATCTACGTTTTGGAATGAGTACCTAGCTTCACCTAATTTCACTGACGGACTGACTGACAGACTATTATTTATTTTGTATTTGTTGACTGCCTCGTTGGCCGAGTGGTCCCAAGTGCGACTGCCGGGCAAGGGGTCTCGGGTTCGAATCCCGGGTCGGGCAAAGTATTACTGGGTTTTTAAAAATATCTCAGTAGTAGCACGGAGGCCGAAATTGCGCCCGGAATATGGTAATAGGCTTACACCCTATTACATGGGACTCATTACATAAACAGTGAAAAGTGGGTGTTACATTGTACAGTGGCATTAGTGCCGTAATTCGCACCTCTGCCTACCCCTTCGGGGATAAAAAGGCGTGATGTTATGTTATGTTATTTGTTGACGTTTCAAAAGTACCAAACTATGGTTTAATTGAAATAAATGCTTTGACTTTGAAGTAAACGTTGATGACAGATTTCTGAGAAAATTCAGTGATTCATTTAGATTTATTGTCGTTTTAATCTTATTAGTTCTTAATACATAATTTTTGATATGTGATGATTTTATATTGTTTTATATTTTGTTATGTGTAATAGATGTGTAATTAATGATCTATGTAATTGATTGAAATAAATGATAATAACATTTAAATTAAAGTTGTCTAAAAAGCCTCTGCGCAGTTGGCTTCGGCCCCTCGTACACCTCCCAAATGACCGGGACCCTGTGATTGGTAAAGACATACATAATAATAATAATAATAATTGTGATCGAAGCAGAGAAGAGTCGGGTTCGGCCTAGTAAAATTTATTTATTTATTATGAAATCTATAAAAACGATGTAATCCTGACGATGTAATGTTACCAAAACTAGCAATTATCTTGTAATGAAAATGTATTTAAATCAAGTAAAAGGCAATTTGGTAGTAAGACCTCTCCTTGCATTGTTCCATTCAAAGAAAAGTAATAAAAAGTTAGCGAACTTTAATTGATTCCGCATAGGTTTATTAGGTTTGTATGTACAAGTACGTATCTACAGAGGGCGTTTTGTTAAATATATTGTTTACACATTTTTTATGGATATTGTACTAAAATCTTTAGTAGCTGGTTGATTAAGAAGGGCCGGCAGATATTTATCTGTCGTCAGATTATTCCTATTTCTTGTTGTTTATTTCTTACTCTTTTATTTTTCTCATAAACACTCGTATTTTACTTTAATTTTTCAGCAAGAAAACAAAATAGGATTATAAATTAAAGTGTAAAATATGTTTTAGTATCTGGATCTGAGGTTAAATAAGAGTGTTTAATTTACTTGTATTTTATCATGCTGCAAGTATTTGGCTGCTAAAAAAATAAAGTGTAGAACTTACGTACCAGACGATAATGAATAAATGATACGACCGGTGACAATTATTTTAGGATATATGTGTAGGTATATCTGGTTTACATTTGATACCAAGGTCCAAAACTCGATATAAGGTGAGGCTACTACTACCAAGTTCTCCCGTTGCTTCAACATCAGCGTTCAGTTGATGCCAAAATTTGACGAAGATAAAGGAGGACTACTACCCTATGTTACTAATCATTAAAATATTATTTATGTGGTGAACAACTGAGTCTAAGCTTTTCATCAGTATTTAAACCAATGCTACATTCCACAAAAGCATAGATTCCTATCCTTCTTCAATAGTACTTATTTGACATTAGCCTTGCATGCGAAAGTTTATGAGGATGTAAGGATGTATGTACATACGTGTGTTTTCTTATTGTTTCACGCAAAAACTATACTAATAGATCTGAATGCAATTCAGCATGGAGATAGATTAATAACAAAGAATACCACATACGCCACTTTTTATTCCGATAATAACGTGGTCGAAGACTCTGTCAAAGATTTTCAATGTTCATAATATGCAAATGACCTATCTATATTTAAACTGAAGTAGGTACTTACTTAAATGTAAAATAAACACCTCATCAGGTATCCGTAAAATTTCCAATCTCCTTTACTTTGTTCAATTAGTTTTTTGCGCAAACATTTAGTCGCGGTTGAAGAGGGTCATTGTTTTTCAAAGGACCTTCGGACGTCATTACTCATCATTTTCAAGTACAATTTAATCAATTTTGTCTGAAGAAAACATGTTATTATTGTGGTAAGTATATTACGACCAGTATCATGAACATATTATGAGTAAAACCTTATAATTATAAGTAAGTTCATATTTACAATACAGTCGGTCTAATGGCTGCAGTGGTTAAATATGTATGTGTTTTTTATTTCGATTATTAATTTGTTAATAAGTACTCAGTTTCTTCAGTATGCTTAGCACGAGCCTTTGGTTTCGCTCAAAGAACTTATAATTGTTATATCTGATAGACATAAAATACATAATGGATTGGCTGAATATCAAACTGCAGTGGTGAGACCTGAGAGGCCTCTTTTCAGCAGTAACGAACTGATGGCAACCATGAATATACAATTAATAAAATCTAGATAAAAGTCTGAACATAACATCGTCGTAGTCGTACTTATTTGGATTTGGTTATATGTTAGACACTAATAGAAGGGATTTCTGTCTGTCTGCCACTTTAATAATCCGATCGACGGACAAACTTACATACATACATAACATCACGCCTTTTATCCCCGAAGGGGTAGGCAGAGGTGCACATTCTACCACAGTACAATGTAACACCCACTTTTCACTAGTTGTTATGAGTCCCATGTAATAGGGGGTGAGCCTATTGCCATATAACTTGGACAAACTTACATGATCGATAAAGCTGGGCCTGGCGGATTAACATGCTTCCTTGCAGATAAAACCACATTTTTTACCTATCACTTGGCTAATGGTGATTTATATTATAAACCTAGTACATATCCAGACTCTAGCTTCGCTGAGGTGCTATATCCTGATGTTTCCCATGAATATGTCTAAGTATATTAAGCTAGTAGGTTTCGACTCAACATAATTTTTCTTAAAGGAGTTTGTATAAGTGCAATTGCTTTTCATATAGGCAAATGAAAGGTAACTGTTATTATTAGAAGTACAAATACAAAATACGATTTCCGACATCGTTAATTTCTATTAATATATTGAAGGTTTTAATATTTGGATTTAAAAATAGAACACTACAGGTTTCTGCCCTTGTCATTTTGGATCTGACGTCAGTGACATGTCAATTGTTATAATTTTATATTGTTCTAAAGGCGGAGGCGGCAAAAATTTGAATTTAGAAAGAGAACAGGATATATTTCTGCTCTAGTCATTTTGGGTCTGACGTCATTGATTTGTCATTTCTTTATATTTCATTATAGCTGAAGGCGACAATAATTTGAATTTAGAAAGAGAACACGGTATATATCCGCCCTTATCATTTTTGGTCTGACGTCATTGACGTGTCATTTGTTTTTATTTCATATTTGTCTGAAAGCGGCAATAATTTAGATTTAGAAAGAGAACTTGATATATTTCTGCACTTATCATTATTGGTCTGACGTCATTGACGCGCATTTGTTTTTATTTTGCACTTAAACTAATACTCTTATCATATCAGTGAACTAAATACATACACGGCGAACTCATCATAACATAGTGATTATAATTATATAATTGGTTTCATATCACTTATCTAAGTAAGAATGTAATATTTGTATTGGAAAAGAAAATTTATTAATTTCCTTGTTTTTTCTTCCTTTTAAACCTTCCCTGAACGTTCACATAGCTTACTATATAAGTAATAACTTATTATTAGAGCTTCATTCGGTACAGACTTGCTCATAAGCAAACCGATAGTTAGATACACTATGTTTTCAGGAACATTTATACACTTAACACATGGGTAGTAGATACTACACAACACATAGCATGTACCTAAGTGTGCAGGTGCACTTGTTTAAAGTAAAAAATTAACATACTTCTCATCACCAAACGGACTTTCTGGATTGTTCCGCAAAGTACAAAGGTACTTGTATTTACTATGTCTTCAAACACCATGACACAACACTACGCCATGATGATTTGTAAAAAATCAATTCGAACCGACTATTGTAACTTCAATGTCATTTAATTGTTACATTTTTTGTGAAGATTCATTGATTTATAATTGCCTAGCTATAAATCAAACGGCCATGATATTATTTAAAGTGAGACTAGATCATACGCTTCGACTGTTTTACTATTATCTTCAATGATTAATATTGTTTATTATCATAACATTGCATTATGTTTTTATTTCTTCATAGTAAACTGTGATTGAGTCTCACACTATTTATTAATCTTGTCTTTAGCAAAGATCTGTATGAGGCCTTAGTACGAGTTTGGTTTACGTATAAAGTATTCGAAACGAGTATGCGTTCGGCACTCTGATTGGCCGGCACCAATAAAGCAACCAATCACAGCGCCGAACGCGTACTCATTACGATTACTTTAAACGTAAAACGAACTCATACTAAGGCCTCTGATATATATAAATGATTCATTAACTCTTTCGAATATCTCTTTATATGCTAGTAAAAATCGATTTAACAATTCAAATCGGAAAAGGGACCAAGAAACAACGGTATTTATTTTTCTTAAATAATTGAACATAACATAACATTACGCTTTTTTATCCTAGAAGGGATAGAGGTGCATATTACGGCACTTAATGCCACTGTACAATATAACACCCACTTTTTACTATTTATGTTATGAATCCCATGTAATAGGGGGTGAGCCTATTGCCCTACATCGGGGACAATTCCAGACTCCGTGCTATTGAGTTTTTTTAAAAAAAAACCAGTAATACTTTTCCCAACCCGGGAATCGAACCCAAGACCCTTTGAAAAGTGGGTGTTACATTGTACAGTGGCATTAAGTGCAATAATGTGCAGGTGTAAACAGAGGTCTGTTTACCCCTTCGGGAATGAAGGCATGAAGTTATGTTAGGTAAGTGAAACGTAAAGAGGTAACAAATAAACAAACATATATTCGCATATATAATGTTAAGTAGGGATTAATGTACTTACTCTAATCAATGACGTCATAACATGGCGTCTTTCACATGTAACCAATACGAAAGTGAAACCTTGATATGTATTACCGATCACGTTACACATGAATTGTTATTAGTGGAATCTTCGAGCGAAGTGAAAATGTATGATACGGCGTTAATAAAAAAGTTACAACGATGTATCAAGTTATGGCTGGAAAGAAAATGCATTTATATGTTCAATGTTCTATATAAATTATCAACAGCCTCGTTGGCCGAGTGGTCGTAAATGCGACTGCCGGACAAGAGGTCTTGGGTTCGATTCCCGGGTCGGGCAAACTATTACTGGATTTTTATAAAAAATCTCAATAGCAGCACGGAGCCTAGAATTGTGGCTCCGTGCTGCTATTGAGATTATATAGGTATATGATAATAGGCTCACCCCCATTACATGGGACTCATAACATAAATAGTGAAAAGTGAGTGTTACATTGTACAGTGGCATAATGTACACCTCTGCCTACCCCTTCGGGGATACAAGGGGTGATGTTATGTTATGTTATATTTATCGTAACCTAAAAGTACAGTATACTATATGAAAACTAGATGTATTATATAAATCTATTAGGTACCTATAGCTGGAATATTGAAACGTTACTCAATTTTAAGTCGTGCTCAAATATCGTCAAATATCCTGGCTTACTTCTGTTATCGAAAATGCTATGGCTCACAGAGACAGATCCAAACAGAAATATAAGCGTAGACCTACTGACGAAAACTTGGCTTATTATAAAGTTTTACGCAATCGTTGTAATCGTCTGTGTAGGGACGCTAGAAGGCATTATTTCGACGAGAACCTGGTCAATCGTGACTCTGCGGATGTTTGGAATTTTTTGCGATCTGTGGGTATCGGTAAATCTCCTATTGCAGTTTGCAATGGTGTAGATCTTACCTCGTTAAATAATCATTTCTCGCTCTCCCCAGTTCTGCTTGATAGCTCAACTAAATCTAACACCCTATCCCACCTCTTATGTATATCTCTTCCTTCTTGTTCTCCTTTTGAACTCAGCTGTGTGTCTGAAAAGGACGTAGAAAAGTCATTGCTTGCTGTTAAATCTTCTGCAGTGGGTAATGATAATTTATGTTCTCGAATGTTCTTCCCCATTCTCCATCTTTTAATCCCTATCCTCACACACATTTTCAATTATTCTCTTGCTCGTTTACCTCCTCCTGGAAGTTGGCCCATATTATTCCGTTGCCTAAAATCAATAATCCTTCCTCTCTTTCTCACTACAGACCTATCTCTATTCTGCCTTTTCTTTCAAAGGTTATGGAACATCTAGTTCATAAGCAACTTTCTTCATATTTAGCGACTAATAACCTTATTTCTCCCTTTCAGTCTGGTTTCCGTCCCGGTCACACCACTGTTACAGCTCTGCTTAAAGTGACTGATGACATTCGCTGGGCAATGGATAACAAATCACTCACAATTCTTGTATTGTTGGACTTCAGTTCTGCCTTCAATTCTGTGGATTTTGTTATCCTTTTGGGGGTGCTGAAGGCCAACAACCTCTCTCCTTCCTCTTTATCCTGGTTCGATTCCTACCTTCGGGGCCGCCGTCAGCGGGTTCGCTTGGATGAAAACTTTTCCGATTGGTGTGACCTTGCTACTGGTGTGCCCCAGGGTGGCGTCCTTTCCCCTATTCTTTTTTCCGTTTTTATCAATACCGTTTCCAGGGTCATAACTTCTAATTACCATCTTTACGCGGACGATCTGCAGCTTTACCAACACTTCAGTCCTTCGGAGGCTAATACTGCGATTGATGCGATGAATCGTGACTTGGACAGGGTCGCCGAGTGGGCCAGGTCCTTCGGCCTACAAATTAACCCGCTTAAATCCCAGGCCATGATTATCGGAAGTAGATACTTTCGCAATGCACTAGACATCTCTTCCCTTAATTCTTTGCGTCTGGATGGAACTGCGATCCCATTTACTGACACTGCTAAGACTTTGGGCGTGCACATTGATTCGTACCTGTCGTGGGGTTCCCAGGTGAGTGAGCTCAGTCGAAAAGCCCACTATTCTTTCCACTCGCTGAAGCGTCTCCAGACTCTTTTACCATTAAAAACAAAGATTCTCCTCGTGCAGTCATTGATCCAACCTTTGATCGATTATGCTGACGCTTGCTATTTGGATGCCACAGAGGAGCTATTAAATAAGCTTGAGAGATTGCAAAATATCGGTATTCGTTTCATCTTCGGCCTAAGAAAATATGATCACATCTCCGAATTTCGTAAAAAACTCAAGTGGCTCCCAATCCGCCTTCGCAGGAACACTCGCATTTTATGTCTTCTCTACAATATCCTGTGTAATCCTACTTATCCTTCTTACCTTGGTGAACGTTTTTCCTTTGCTCGTCTTCCTGATTCCCTTTCCCGATCACATCTTAAATCTCATCTCCAAATTGTATCCCATAAAACTGACCACTACTCTTATTCCTTCTCGGTTCATGCGGTGAGGCTGTGGAATGCACTCCCGCCTAACATACGTGACTCTAAGTCTATTTCAATCTTTAAAAAATGTGTGAGGGAAGATTATCACCTTTCCTCTTAAGTACAGATTGTGTTATATCGTATGTATATTATGTATTATATATTATTTACATATTGTATGTATATGTTGGACCTATATGTATACCTCTAAATAGGTACTTATTTATATTTATTTTGTATGTTTTTATTGTATTATTTTGGTTAGTCTAATTTTAATTATCAGTTTAAGTTTTCATTGTCTTCTTCTTGTTTTTTTTTTGTTGTTACACACTGTGTCATATGTTGTATTTATTTCTCCTTTCGCAGGGCTGCAGTAAGAAATCCCATAAGGGATATGCAGTACCTATGTGCCTCTGTTATATTATAATATATATTTTTTTTCTGTCTATTGTCTGTGTTGTGTACATGAACAAATAAATAAATAAATAAATAAATCGTGCTGTCTCTGTCATTTTACAAAGAATTTGTAGAGACAGAACTATACTTAAGCGCGACTTAAACTGTCAAACACCAAGCGGTCACCGGTGACCGCAACCTATTGTTCTTTAATTGTGTCTATAATGACGGTGCTCGACGAGTTAAAATTGAGTAGCGTTTCAATATTAGGGCATATGTGTATTGAAAGTTGAGTCTAATGTTGAAAACAATTTGTCATAAAATATCTACATATTTTTGTATAAATATGATTATACAAAAATATGTAGAAATATGAGAATAAATATTTCTATGTACCTATACATTTCAATATGTATAGAGGTACATATGATTACGTTTAAGCTGTATGGATAAACAAATATCAGTATTAAGAAGTCAAACTATAAGTAAGTTAATTACTGCTTTATTTACTAAGGAACTACTTAAATCCACATAGGAATTACACAATCTAATAAAAGGTTTGTAAGTTTGTAACAGCACATTGCCAAACATGTAACCAGTGAACTGTGACCAAACTGCGGTGGTCACTTACTTGGAAAGTGTTACCTAACTTAATAACATTATGGTACCCTTTTTATGAGTCAAACAACTTTTGTTGTTGGACCTCTTTCGATTTTATTACTGACGTTGCTGTTTGTTCGATAAAAGGAAATTTATTTTTATTTAGTTATAGACTACTTAGCTTTTACCCGCGGATTCCCTCGCGTCATAAAAGGATAAAAAGTATCCTATGTGACATATACCAATACACACAGCGCCATCTATATCAATAATTTCGTTTTCCCTCGAGAATATCATTTTTTCCGGGATAAAAAATACCCTATTATTTAAACCAGACTTCTAACTTTACGTCTGCAAAAATTCAAAGCAATCGATTTAGTAGTTACGGCGTGAAAGCGGAACCAACAAACAAACAAACTCACTTTTCGATTTATAATGTTAGTAAGGATGTACATACTACTATCATTACAGGAGCTAATACCTAATGCAATAGCGTATGACAATATTGTATAGAATTAAATTACAAAATCTCTATTTTACAATTAGGTACTACAACATTCATCATAATGATAACAAACATATTCCTTAAGCTAAGTCATAGATGGGTACACGTATAGTAACAGGCTGTTCTGAATTCGTTCAGTGTACAATTAAATATGTCATTGTATTCCGACATCACATTGAGCGTCCGCAGCGCCCGCGTCAGGGGCGCGCGCAATAATCAAAAAGTCTTATACACTCATATATATAACTTCGTATCTTTTAAACTACCTCTAATACTCTTTTCTATTGCCATAATAATCACTTGGCCTAATACAAACTATTCATGTTTAATTTATGAACTTAGGTCTGTATACATACAAAGTCATTAGATTTAAATAGTTATTCATTATCAAATTGAATTGTAAATATGAAATTGTTTTTCGTAGTAGAATGGCTACGTTAATTTCGTAGTAGGCATTGTTTTCAATAATATAAGTCAATCTTAACACGTTAACCGCCGCGTAGGTCACCGGTGACCTACGTTAGCGGAGGATTTGTCTTCAGCAGTTTTGTGTCGGCAGTCAAAGGCTTAAAGACGTTATTGTGTCAGTTTCTTTGATATCTCTAACTCAAATCTTATTGTACTAAGGAACCAAAGAAAAATGCTAAAATAAAGACAAAAAGATCGTACTTTTGTGTGCACTTGTAACCATGGATATGATTCCAAACAACAATGCTCTTCAAACACACTTTCAGAGCCTCATATGGCAAAGAAAAGGAATTTTACGGTTATTTTGAACACAGAAGCCGTCTCCAAACATTCTAAAATAAACCATTACGCATAATTAAAATGTCCAATTTGTTGAAGAAGTACAGTCAACCAAGTTATTTGGTATGGCGATAAGAAAATTCCGATTGACTCAGTACAAAGATAGTATTTGATTTTTAACGAAGTTATATCTTTGAAACCATTTGGGGGCTTACTCTTGAATCCAATTCCGTTCGATCGACATTGGTATTGTAAAATTTCGTACTCTTAAGTTACAACACTAGCGCCCATTGCATCCATATTGCGTGGATATTATATGAACTAAATGGTATTGAGTTTAGCTTTATATTCCGTACTCTGAATGCTATTTTAACAGCTACGATAGTTGTATAGTTTTGACATTGAATAATTATTGCGATTTTATTGGATTGAAATTGCATTGACATTGAGATTGGTTGCAAGAGTAAGCACCTAAGTCGGCTCAATAGCCAACAAATGGTAACTATTTCTGAATAAGAAAGAAAGAAAGAAAAACCATTTATTCCACCACAACACAAAATAAGAATACAGGTACACACAAACAGCCCAAAAGTTTCTGTTGTACGAAGTCAACCTTTATTTTCTTACTCGTACATTAAATAACTTGGCTGCCTGTACTAAGGCAAACATAGTAAAGTAATAAACCCAAATTACTTAATGTACTCAGAATAATTTCAGAGATTATGGACATATGTACATTTGCACGTGCTACTATTTTTTATGACAAAGTATTAAATGGATTGTTTTTATATAGAGGTATAAAAATCTTTTGTACGTGAAAAGCCACTGAAAAAACTAGGATACATACTCTTATCAAAGAATGTGCCTCATAAGTTTGTGGCAGGAATACGCCGTGAAATCTATTTTGTATTTTTCCCCAAGTAAAATTGTTCTATCTTGGCAATACACTTAAAAGAAAAGAATAATACCAAAACTAACTAGTAAACCATTACAAAATACAAACATCCAAAGCAAAAGAACTCATAGTACATTATTAAAATATTTTTAACTAAAAAGAAAATACATTTTATTTTGGCTTTATACCTCGTAGTATGTAAGGAGTAGGCTCCTTATGGCAAGTTGTGTTAGTGATGAACACGATATAAATTTCAAGGTATATGTAGGTATATTGTATATTGATAAACAATATACAAGTAAAATGTGTAAATAAAAATTGAAAAAGGTCCGTATAATCCAGTTGCGTGCTATCAAATAGATTGATTTAATAGGTCTACTTATCTTTATAATACACAAGAAAAGTAATAAAGACCTATAACAAGCTATGAGAATTATAAAAGAACATAAAACACATACTTAGTAGATTTTCAGGCCGTTTCATTTTACTGTTTCGCAGTGAACAGTACTATAGAGGTAATTACACACATTATATCATAGCTTCATAGGTGAGTAAAAATAAAGTGTTTTTGACGTAAACGTAGTGGGATTGCGTGACCATCTTGAACGTCGCTATGTGTGGGTAAATACGGTATAACCACAGAATAAAAAAGTAATATAACTCACTACTGCGGCCGGCACCCAGTACTGTTCGCAAACTATTGCTACCTACTACAATATTCATGAATGCCGCAATGCTCGAATTTTGACCGTAATACATTAATTTCTTAAGATTATCTTATTTGTTTTTTAATGTGTGCCCGAGTACTGAAAGGAATTTTAAGAAATTGTACTTAAATATCATGCCATGTCTGTCATTTTAGGCACAAAGAAAATATGGTGACAGAACTACCTCTATGCTTATGCGCTACTTAAAACTGAGTAACATATCAGTATTGGGGCGTAACTCAACTAGTTAAATTTCTTACATTCGTTACATTCCATTACAGTGCATATTTTCTGTACGTTGAAATATTTGGAACAGACATAAATACGTCTCTGTTCCTCGTCCGTTTCTTCACATACGATATATCGTCGCCCTCCCCGCTAACTGTCGTATCTCACAAACTGACGTATCTGCACTGATATCCAATAACTTTAACTACAAGTCCTACCCTATACATTTTTTGGCGTTTGTCTCAACCATATGCCAAAAAGCCCATGAATACCTTTACCCCACTTAAACACTTAGATGAGTATCACAATCAATACTTTTTACAGTTCCTGATTAAAACCATTGCGTGCAGCCAATGCTATTGATAATGGACAAAAAAGATAAATAGCTAAGGAAATACCATGTAAAAACAAGTAAAAACTAATTGCTTGATAATCTCATTGTAACAATTGTTGGAATGGCAAGTTCTCGGTTCTCATGTTATTTTTTAAGAAATTGCAGTTTTTCTGAAGACCGTAGCGGCGACTACACTTTTACTTGACTTTTATGGCGCATGACAAACAAACATCTTTTATAAAAGCAGGTATTTAACCCTGTAAATAGCCTCTGTTGTACCGTATTAGAATGCATGCGACAGTTTAATAAGAAAAATTAAGGTACAGAACTAAAATAAAGTAATTCATTTTATTACTTCGGTTCATGGACAACTATAAAAACGCATAAGCTATGACGAATTTGAATAATTCATTGCGTAGGAAAAAGTTGAACTGAGCGCTAAAATTATAAGTTTTTGAAGAAGTCATTGACCGATAAACTCCTTGATAGGTGAAAAAGTAAAGAATTCTGTATAATTCTCTGAGTCAGCGTATAACAAATTATACAGAAATTTCAGTAGTAACGAGACCTTCCATTTGTGGGCTACTCAGCGGTGTCCTTTAACAGTTAGATCTAATCTTGGTTTTTAAGTGGTAGTATTAAATTATGTAGTAGCACGCTTAGTCAGCGCCACCCTCCGCTAGAACCACCATTGAGTAAGGAAAATAAATCGATAAACAACTGTATTCAAGAAAACTTTATAAGGCATTACACAAATAACACGAAGGTTACTACTTTTTAATTTAATTTCTTTGTATGCACAGTTTCTCTTTCATAATATTATAAAGTACTAGCTGTTGCCCGCGACTTCTTCCGCGTAGAATATGATTCCTGTTTTATACCATGAGAGCATTTAATCGGGATAATAAGTATCCTATCACGTAAGTCAGCCCATATCCTGCCTGTATACCAAATTTCATCATAATCCGTTCAGTAGTTTCGACGTGATTGACGGACGAATATCCAAATAAAGAAACTTTGACATTTTATAATATTGGTGTGATCGTAAAGATTTCAGATTTTTCGGAATTGACAACAATGGTACGGCTCGATGAGTTTAAGTACTGCATGTAATATAAATACTTTTTACATCTCTACATAACCCTTTTAAGCAGATTTAGAGGTAAGATTGCGTTACTTTGTACATAAAAAATACCTAAGTATATTTTAATCATCAAGTTGTGGCAATGACAGTACATAATAACAAACTTCCTACATCGTGCGTGTTTAACCGTGGACGTGTGACACAAATGAAAACAGTTTCCATAATTGTTTGGGGAAAAAAAGGAAAAAAAACTTTTATCTTTATAGGCAATTAAGGACTAATGCACAGACTATGTTAGTATTTGCTCAAGTTATCTGCGAGAATCACTGTATAATTTACGTTGTGAAATACGTCTAACATGAATCATTGTAAATATACTGTTTTCTACAATAATCAACATGGTAAAACTATGCATGAAGCGGAAATTCTTCCTGAATCATCTCCCTATCATACTAAAACAACACATTGATGGGCCCACATAATAACTAGTAGGTACATAGATTAACATAACAATATTTCTATTATAATTATATTAATATAACGTGAAGTGACTGCCTCGTTGGCTGAGGGGTCGCAAGTGCGACTGCCGGGCAAAGGGTCTCGGATTCGATTCCAGAGTCGGGCAAAAAAAAAATTCTCAGTAGTATTACGGAGTCTGGAATTGTGCCCGGTATATGGCAATAGGCTCACCCCCACAGAAATGTTAAAAGAGAATATATCTGTGCTCACCCCCTATTACATGGGACTCGTAACATAAATAGTGAAAAGTAGGTGTTACATTGTACTACTGTACATAACGTGCACCTCTGTCTACCCTTTCGGGGATAAAAAGCGTGGTGTTATGCTATAACGTGAAGTTCTTTATTTTTTTATTTATTTATTTAACATATTTATACAATGAAAATAAACGTCTAACTACTAATTCTAAATGTTACTAAACTTCTCCTTTGTGTACAACAAAGCATTATATTAGGTCTACTATCTATAATGTATTGCTCATTTCTGATCTGTATTCATCAAAAATCCCTCTGAGTCAGACTCGCTCAAAGATAGCACCGGGAATGAGTAATTGTTTATTCTATTTCCAGTTGATGGGAAAGGCAAATTCCCGTATTCCTAGGTTCAGTAAGTAATTGTCTATATCTCGAACAAGATTAGACATTTACTGCAAAAACATTGAAATAGTCGAAAAAAATATGGTAAATGGCAACCATTTATAATTTGAAGTACCATATTAATTATCACAATGTTTAGGTAAATGTGCACATGAGTTTAATACGAAGTATTGTGTAACAGCGCTAGAGAGGAAGTTAATTTACGTGAACAAATTACTCAATTGTAATAACTGACCTAGTAACACTTGCCTAATAAACTATTACGTATTCCAAAACTGAATAATATGAGTCTTCTGTGTGTTATTCTGCAAAGAGTAGAAAGTAGACATTACAAACAGGTATTCCTATATATACATAGTACCTAATCGTAATCGTAATATTGTGGACATAAACATTGGGATCTCCAACTCATGAGCTAGTCATAAAGATCATTACCAACCATAGATGTAATAAAGAATACTTATTAATATTTACTAACCCTATGTTACTAACCCTTCTTATGACGATGGAGTGCATATTCTACTCAACACTGGACTTTTTATGGAACAATCCCGCCACAACCTTCCAAAACAGCTGCAATTCCTGTAAGCCAGGATCTACATTAGACACAACCACGAAAATACCTGATCACTCAAGTCCGGTGCGTCTCAGGAACATGAATAACTGTCTTGGTTCCCGCAACGAAATAAATCAAAAGAAAGAAATATTATAAGAGGTGAAGAAGAATACGATAGTTTTCACTTCCAACAGTGGTAATCAAATATTGATGATGACATAAACAAAGTGAATTGAAACGATATACCTCTAGAATGTTTTCATTACAATTGTTTTTAGTTGCAAATATTCGAATTGAAGACGGAGCAGCTCTTAAATATAAAAAAATACAATATGTATAAAAAGCTGTCAAGCCGATCCCAACTTATGAATGGTGTAACTAATGACTTCGTTGTATGCGTAAAATAATTACTTATGTGTTGACATAACACAACATCATGCAAAAAGTTGCTCAAGACACCTCTCACCATTATGGACTAGTAGATAAAGAAGATTTTGAAATGAAGAAATAACTAATAGAAATATAGTGACCCACTAATTTGCTAAAATTAATCTATTCGCAACGTTCACAATAAGCGTAAAACCCATAAAGCATAAGCATGATAAGTAAGTAAGACGCATTCGTTCGTAAAGTTAAATAAAGCACTAGAGAAATAAGTTACTGATTGTCTTTCGACTTCCTTACATGTGTTTTTAATAAAATATGTAAATTAAATCACTTACTTTATGGTTATGGAGGTGTCCCTTACAATGTAAGTAATTCATATTGTAAATATATTGCAAATGAATTTAAATATGTGTATGTAAATTGTAAATAATGATGGAAAACCATTTTTCAGATCAAGAAACCAGAAAATCCCTGCAGCACATCCCTTAGCTACCGCTCAAAATAGGTGATCTTTTTACACACTAATCACATGACGTCATTTCATGACAAATTTAATTTTTCCAAATAAATTGATTATCTTTTTTGGACCTCGTTTATTCCATACCTCCTATCCATTAACAATGTCTATCACCCATCCCATCAAAATCACACTATAGTTATTAGGCCATACAAAGAGAAAATATCGGCGACTCTTATAAAAAAGACCTTCAACTGGAAACTCTCATCAATGACGTAGTTCACATGAATGGCGCTTTACAGAGTAGCAACAGTCGTTTTCTTAATGAAAATCATCACGGATCGTGTCGACTCCATAAGGCACAATAGCCAGTTGTCATTTATTCGTGTCTTCATGCTAAACTGTCTGCTAACTGCTTAACATTGGGAATCGGTAACCGTGAAGCGTGAAACCTCAGAATCGGAACCATGACAACCGTTTATTACAATAATGTAGCTGGAGAAAAAATGTGACCTCATCGCTGGCGAAAACATAGATCGATACCAATCGATAACTGCTATTAATAGTTTGTACAGAATAAAGTGTTTTGGTATGCACGCAAACAACATTCGAAACATCTTTCGGATCTAACATGTAGCACATTCAGGCCAGGGCTGTTGATGGTAATATAAAAATCTTACTCTTTTATTTCAATATATTTCAATTAGGTCGATGTCAAGCCTAAAATACCAGATCAAGCGCATACAGAATGATAGTATACTAATATTCGAACAATAAGCAACCCAATCGGAGAAGAATAGATAAAATAACCAAATCAAAAGGGAAAAAGTTACGAATCCACCTCTTGTATCACTAAGCTAAGCATGGTGTAATCAGATTCTATACTCAGGCTTACATCTTCTTGAACAAAAAGACATGAGTCAACCAACCAACCAAGTAAACCAACAAGCCAACATTAGTAAATATCAATTAATTATATATAGATACAATTTACAATAATAAATCTTATATCCTATATTATATTATATTCGACACAGTATCTATTCCCATCTTGATCAAAAAACTTGACCACCTAGGAGTAAGAGGGTTACAGCTGAAGTTATACGAGGACTACTTGCACGGAAGAACCCAGGTGGTTAAAGTTGAGAACTGGGTAAGCGATGAATTACCTATTGAGTCTGGCGTCCCACAGGGTAGTATCCTTGGCCCGTCATTGTTTCTAGTCTACATAAATGATCTATGTCAAACAGAATTGACGAATGGAAAAATCGTATCGTTTGCGGATGATACTGCCCTACTCTTTCATAGTGACACATGGGAAGACGCGTTTAGATGGGCTCAACAGGGTCTAGACGAAGTAACTCAATAAGAATCTACTCACACTCAATGTTGGGAAAACTATGTATATGACCTATAGTAAAAGAACGCAGGAACATACAAACTTGCATTTAACCGCGCACACTTGCCACATAACTGCTCCACGAACATGTCACTGCCCTGAACTAAAAAAAACAAACAACATTAAGTACCTCGGTGTTATTATCGATGATAAACTCGACTTCCAATTACATATTGAGGCACTAACCACCAGAACCCGCAAATTAATCTTTATTTTTAGGAATCTTCGCCATGTAACAGGTAGCAAAATAATTAAAACTGTATACTATGCCTTATGTCAATCCGTCTTTACCTATTGCATAACGTCGTGGGGTGGTGCAGCCAAATCTTACTTACTCAAGTTAGAACGAGCCCAGAGGGCCATCCTTAAAGTAAGTTTATTCCTGCCTTTCCGTTACCCAACCTATGATCTATATCAGCGATTCAATGTTCTGACAGTTCGCCAGCTATTCATCCTGTAGACCGTTCTAAAAATACACTCTCAGCTACCATGTCATTCGGATAATTCCACAAGCAGGAGAAGACTTACTACCGTCTGCCATATAGAAAGAAAACATTTTGGTTTCACTCAAAACTTCTTTACCTTTTTAGGCCCATACCTATATAACAAAATAAATAAAGAGCTAAGCATTCATTATCTCACCAGAAGTAAATGTAAAGAAAGCGTCAGCGACTGGCTAAATAAACTAGACTATGAGGAGACTGAAAAAAATCTGAGACCACTTTCCTAAGCTACAACTGATGCAGAATTATCAATCACTACATTCATATCAACACTTCCACCTCATTCACTTACCTATACACACCCACACATAATCCACATCAACTCACTCACCTACATATACATACACACGCACTCACACTACATTGTTACACACCCACAGTCACACACACACACACACACACTCATACAATGTTGTCCATTTTCTTTAATTAAGTAAATACTTTA
Source organism: Spodoptera picta (assembly GCA_038387885.1). Taxonomy (NCBI): domain Eukaryota; kingdom Metazoa; phylum Arthropoda; class Insecta; order Lepidoptera; family Noctuidae; genus Spodoptera; species Spodoptera picta. Next base: position 489,430 of record JAZHFQ010000328.1, read on the forward strand.
TATTGTTCAATGTCTCCGGGGGTCACCCGGGCCTGGTGATCTGTAACACAGGTTATACCTTTAACAGACACCAGTCTCTTAATTGTAACATATTATATAATTTGTATCCGTAGAGTATTTTTGAGAAAATAAAGATTTTTATTATTTATTATTTTTTATTATATATTACTATTATAATAAAGCTGAAGAATTTGTCTGTTTGCTTGTTTATTTGTTCGAACGCGCTTATCTCCGGAACGACTGGTCTGATTTGAAAAATTCTTATTGTTTTGGATACTCTATTTATCGAGGAAGACTATATTCTAAAAACATCACGCTACAATCAATAAATGCTGAGTAGAGCAGGTTAAGCCGCGCAGTAGTACCTAATATTCGTTATCGAGAGTAACTTCAAGGTTTAATTCAATGCAAGTACAGCAATGCACTTGACAATGACGTAGGAATCAACATGCTAACTAGTATCAAGGTTAAAGTTTTATTTACTTTGTGTTTAAAAGTGATGTAGAAAGTGACAAATTACTATAAAATAAGATTCTAATAAGTAGTGTAAGACCGGTTTCATCAAAAAATATTGAATAGAAATCATTGACAATAAGTAATAACTTGTCTCCGTCATCATCAACAGCCAATGAGAGTCCATTACTTACCGAAATATAAACCTCCTCTTCAAAAGGTTTGCCACAGCAAATGCGATCATATAGTACCTATGCGGTACTATTCTATGGATCGAGAATAAAAGATAACTTGAGTTCGCATCAAGACATTCTATATTGAGATCTGATGACGATGTTATTCACCTTAACCTGCAAATAATGATAAATATTTAATTATGCAGATATTTATAATTTAAATAGGCAATTAATTCGACCTAGGTCTAGTAAAACGGTCACCATTATCGACTATCCACGTTTTGTCCTTGAATAGTTAAACTTTAGAAAGTTACTATTATGACACAAAGTTAATAAAACGATTGAAAGTCGCGTTTATTCAGAAAAAGGTTAATAAACCACAAGAAGTGTGTCGAAACGATTCTAGGCGCAACAAGTATTTGTTATTGTGCCTCAATGGAGTTAAAAGATCGAATAACATGACACAATATCATGCTTTTTAATGTCCGAGGGATAGGCACAAATAGACGAACTTATGAAATTATGTAACATAGTCGGCGTCCCATAATCTAATTAAGGTCTAAGCCTTAAACTGTTATAGACCGAGCGGTCACCGGTTACCGCAGCCTATTGTTCTTTAATTGTGTCTATAATGACGGTACTCAACGAGTATTCCAGACTTCATGCATTTCTGAGAAATTTTCGAAAAAATAAAAAACCCCCTAAAAAGTTTTAGCTCGACGTTGAACGGAACCCTTGATCTCTTTCTCGGTACAAATTACAAAATAACTATTATGTTCCACAAATTTTAACTTTTCTGACCTTTATACATAAGTGTATAAAAGAGGTTCCTTAATACATCACGTTTAAAATGCCGCCAGACAGACAGCAGATACAACTCAAGAAATAGTAGCCATCTAAACAATAAGTGTCTTCCACTATACCCAAACAAACGTACATATATACATATATTGATATTATTCAGTTGCTATTGACACACATTGCATTGTAAGTAGGGTAACAACGTTGTACCTGCATACCGAATTAATTTTACGCTATATTTCAATCATAATATACGAGACGTGTAATATCATTCATACATATTATTTTAATCGATGTATTTATTAAGTCTCACTTTAGACTACATGTGTTTATAGAGTACCTACGTTAAGTAAATGACTAATTCGGTGGTCAAATGAAAAGTAATTTTTATGTGGACTAACAAATTTAACAACAATTTGTAAGATTTTAACGTTACAGATTACCTTTCGTGTTTCGTTAAAGATCTCTCATATCATTACACGAGGACCCTGGCTCTTTGAGGCGCGCGCGGAACGCGACGCGCCGTACGCTCGGGTCTGTTTCTGGTCGGACGGGGAGCCACCCATGCTCGCCGTCCGCAGGCCCGCGCTTACGGTGGCCGGAGATCGTCTCGCGATCCCCGACGCCCGGTGTGTCCTTCGCGACGGCTGGGTTGCGAGGAGGCAGCGCTTCGCTGCCTCACGCGTCCCGCCTCCTCCTTAGCTAGCATGACTGCTTCGCAAAAGGAGGAGACGGCATCCCAGTCCCCCTCGCTCCGCATCATGGCCTGCACTAGGCCCGGACGCGAGAGGTCGCCATCGCCGATCACCTCCCTGAGGACACGGCGGTGCTCAGCCCACGAAGGGCATTCTCCCACCGTGTGTTCCACCGTGTCCTCAGGGCGGTCCTCGCAGTGATGACACCCGGGCGTTTCCTCCCGCCCCATCAGACACAGGTACCTCCCGAAACTTCCATGTCCGGTGAGGACCTGCGTCAGGCGGTAGGTGAGGACGCCGTAGCGTCTCTCAAGCCACTCCTCAAAGAGGGGACTTACCGCTGCGATGGCAGCGAGCCCAACACGAGGACCCTATCGAGACTTCAAGAGCTTCATATAAATGAATCTTATGATAATTCTCAAATCACATCACATACTTATCTAATAAATAAGTATTTAAAATGAATTCAAATTGTATGAACCACAAAATGTTACAAATGTTAATGTTACTACAAACTTGTAAAATGTATGAGGAAAATCCTTCGGTTGAAGTGATGTTTTCAAATATTTGTACGTAATAGGTTAATTCTCAGAACAGTTTACAATAAGTAGGTAACCAGGTACTGCTCTACTAGCCTTTAGGTTACTTGTATAAAGATGTTCTTCAAGTCATATTGTACCAAACTGTTAATAAAAATATTACCTATAATCAAACGGGTTAGGTACTGAGTAAGTGATTTGCTATTGACACACCTCTCTTGGATATCTACAACGGCAGAGGGGTACCACGACAGTAAAGGAATAATTTTGATACAGGCCCAATATGACTCATAGGTACTTAATGAAAGGTTTTTACAATCATAAGGATGCATCCACATCTGGCGAATGTCAGTCACAGCAATGGTTTGGTGCCCAATTTTCATACACGGTTCGTAGAAATAATAAGCGGCGGAGATAAAGAGCGGTTCGGGCCTTCGCGGAGCATTCGCCAGATGTAGACGCACCCTTACATATGTGAATACTTCTCTCGTCTTAAAACAACTTACCTAAAAACCAATAAATCAATTTCACGTCCCAGAAACTCAAATTTCCTTAATCCAATTAACGCGTTGAATGACACAGACGCGCATCGGTATTTCTAATAATTAGTGAAGAATTAGATTAAATTAACTAATCAGGCCCTTTCGAACGATAGGGCTCCAATTTAATTTTGCACATTGGTGGAAAAAAAATTACATCTGTTTGACAATAATTACACCAAAAGGTCGCCATTTACAGTCATAGCGCTACCGAGACAGTATTAATTCTTATAAATTAGCCCATTTTCTATGCATGTTTGTCTTTTAAAGAACATTGACATCATTTGCGTCACCGATGTCTCTGAGAGCATTTCAACATCAACATGCATACCCTACTGATGAATGAGCAAACCGGTTTGTGAGACATGTCAGTATCACGCTAACAGCTGACCATTTGCAGCATCTCGTGAACATATTTGCCATCTTGGGGAACCTTGACCCAGTGACCTCATGGTATTACCTACTTAATTCCTATTTAGATTAGACTAGCTATTACCGCGCGGTTTCACCCGTGCTGCTCCGCTCCTATTGGTCGTAGCATGATGTTTTACAGCCTGAAACCTTCCTTGATAAATGGACTATCCAATACAAAAATAATGATTTAAATTGGACCAGTAGTTCCGGAGATTAGCGCGTTATAATAAACAAACTCTTTAGCATAAATATAAGATTATGGTACAATCTAAGCAATCTAATCTTATTTCTGGTGAGGGTTACATTGTTCGTGTGGACCTATGCCTACTCCTTCAGGAGTTACCTAAATAACATGGCATCCTTCATGGTTTACCTATGTTAAGCTTATCCTTATCAACAACGCTCTTTTCTTTTAAGGGGAACAATCATCAAATGACTTCTTACACCTGGGTGAGGCGGGAGAGTGTCATACTCTTACTGATTAAAAATCATCCCGTTCCTACTCCTACAGTGGTAGCAAAGAAGCTAGGGATTTTTTCGTAGCTTTAATGGAGTTTTTGATAAGAAAACTCTAAAAATATAGGTACAATTTCAATTGTTGTCCATGTATTGTAGAGTAATAAATGCGTTTCCAATTACATCTAAATCATAAAATAATCGAAACAAATTTATTATTAATACAGGACAACGATCAAGTTTCGGTTCCCGGAGAATACATACATGATATAGGTACCTACCGTGCCACTGTAGTTCGGGTTACATTAGGGAAATTCGCTGCTCATAATTAAGAACTAAATTTGGGATTGTTGTTTATTCAATAAGTGATAATAAAGTGACGCTTGTTGATATTAGTGTCATCGTTCTAAATAAACCTACGTTCTCAACTTTCCTGTTAAATGTCTATTGATTTATTGACTAATCCTTTATAACCTCGCCATTACACTAACCTAAAACAAACTATAAAACCACATTACTGGCACTTAAACCAATAAAAACAATAATTTGTACTTTATCACATCCTGTCACAATTAACTGTATAATTGTATTTACATATTAAAACTAATGCATTTTATAGTCGATAAGCTATCGATTAATATAGGTAGGTATATTAATTGACTCACGATGTGACGTGCATGTAGCAAGCTCTAAGTAAATGATATTTACAACTACAGAAGAAGCGTGGTAAGTAAATGCGAGACCACAGCATCGTTGTGAAATGAGATTGTACTTACCTCTTTCGTCAATTAATAATAAAAGTAATATTATTATTTTCGTTACATATGTTTATATTATCTGTGGCAAACTGGCCACTTTCAAGAGTGAAACCTATTTATGTTCTTCTTTTATTTATGAAATACTAGCATTGCATTTGTTCCGGAAGCTCGGAATCTATACTTTCGTCGGTAACGAAACCATAGCGCCACCAAATTTGATCTTAACGCCATCTATCAAGCGTTGAAACAACAGCGCACAATTTATTTGCTAATTGTTGAGTATTGTGGACGCTGTGATTTCGTTTTTAGGTTGTTACCTTTAACAACCTAAAATCTATAAAATACATAATTTAATGTTAAATGGTAGGAACCAAAATTTGAAAGCAAAAATACTTAAAAAAACACAACGTTACCACTACCACGTTTTTAAAAACACCTAGCGCCATCTATCAGTAACTACAACATAGATACCAAATGAATCGAAAGTGCACCGAATAAGTGTAGGTAGCGCTATAGATTAAAGCGAGAGATTTCTAATTGATAGGTAATTCGTTGACTTGTTTTAAATGACATACAGTGCCATCTATACCAATATTTTTGTTTTCCCTCAGAAATATATTTTTTCCGGGATAAAAAGCACTAGTATTTAATCCGGACTTCTAACTTAATGCTTGCGAAATTTCAAAGCAATCAGTTTAGGAGTTAGGTACGGCGTGAAAGCGGAACAAACAAACTCACTTACCAATTTATAATATTAGTAAGGAAGTAAGGATATGCAGTCATTCGATCACTCTAATGAAAAGCACAGTTTGACTGTACAAATAGCGCGGTGGCTGCAAATTGTTGTTTTGAGACTAGGTGTCATGTGTATTAGTATGTTTGTAAACGCACCCACGACATAGGAGAAAATTCTAATGTGGGGCAACTTTAAAAAAAGCCCTTTTTTTTAAGGGGGGAAAATCATCGAATGGAAAGGAAGAGACGGCATCCCAATCCCCCTCGCTCCGCGCGCGTCATGGCCTGCACTAGGCCCGGACGCGAGAGGTCGCCATCGCCGATCACTTCCCTGAGGGCACGGCGGTGCTCAGCCACATAGTAACTAAACATAACACATTAATTTCTAGTATTAATAGGGGGCGTATACCTACTTATTTTTTATATGATTATATTTTATGACATAAAATATTAATAATTTATGATTATTAATAGTCAATTTTAGCGGTTTACGTAAGAACAATAGAGCTATTAACACTATCAGTACCAACTATGGATCAACGCACCGCTGCTCTTCTTGTTCGGTTAAATAAGAACGTAGAGAGCCAATGTGATGCAGCTATTTAAGCAAGCATAAAAATGTAATAAAGTTATAACAAGCTAAGCTAAATGTCTTTTAATTGATGATGTTCAAAAACCAAAAGGCTAGGGCTTTTTTTTTATGACGCAGGTCCTCACCGGACATGGCAGTTTCGGGAGGTACCTGTGTCTGATGGGGCGGGAGGAAACGCCCGGGTGTCATCACTGGCGAGCATGGGTGGCTCCCCGTCCGACCAGAAACAGACCCGAGCGTACGGCGCGTCGCGTTCCGCGCGCGCCTCAAAGAGCCATCAGACCACCACAGATGGGGCCCAATAGGGTCGATGCCGATTCGGAGTCGCGGAGAACCTAACGGATAACCGGGGCTCCGGCTCGACGTGCAGGAGAAGGAACGGGGTGGTTTTTAGTCAGTAAGAGTCTGACACTCCCTCCCGCCTCACCCAGGCGGGAGCAGTCATTCGATGATTTTCCCCCTTAAAAAAAAAACCGTGTCTAAACTAAGAGTTACTTAGCATGAAGAAGAAGCTAAACTAACCCCTTACTTGTAGCGTTAGGTGTCACTTATAGGTTGATGAAAACGAATATGTCGTAAAGTGTCTATTATACTCTAAATTTCAGAGAGGTTTGTGAAAATTGGTATTCGTTCTATACGTAAATAACTTTAATCATGAACAGACATACATCTATGATGGCGTGTTTATAATTATACCTCTAAGATCGCTATTAACTATAGCATAGCAACATATTGTAGCACAATCATTATGATGACATACGTAAGCAGCAATAACTGAGATAATTCAAAAAGAGTTTCAGTACCTTAGAGTAAGACTTATTTATATAGAAGGAAAATCTTCACAATAAACAAGTTTTCCATTTTCCAACCTTGTTTCTGAATGAAGGTTCTTAGAATAAATCATTTTCTAGGATGAGACCAGTTTCCGCAATTTGCAATATAAGTGCATTTCTCGTTGCAGAGGACGTCTAAATATGGAGCATTGTGATAATAAACAACTAAGGACTAAAATATAATTAAAACCATAAAGTTACCCTATCTCTGTATCATATTGAGATAGCCAAGAAAAGTTCTTGGGTATTCCCATTTGTATTTAACAAAGTATTATTGGATTTCGGATCATAATAACTGAAAAGTTGATGTTACGCTAAATTTAACAAATCCAAAGCATGCAAAATGGAAACTCTTTCACATGTATCTCAGTGTCATGGAACTCTGCAACTCTGTCGCGCATACGCATGACCGATTTTTAAACTGTAACTTACTAAGTTGTTGTTTGTATCAATGTTACAGAAACCGTGGAAAGTGAGGCGGAAAATTGCTATGATCATTAGAGAAAGCATGGAGACAAGACAAGTGACACTGTGAAGCGGACATTTTCATTTTTGCTTTGTTTTAAATTACATAATAGGCCGTAGACTATTTGTATGCATAGTAGGCAACAGATACTAATATTATATGTTTTGTAAATAGTGCCATTGTTTAAAAGTATAAGCAATTGTAAGTAAGTAGGACCATTAGGTACAGCCCCGGTTATAATGCTAAACAATTATACTAACCACAATATTTATCTAGCCACTTATTTATTTGCCAAAGCTATATCTGTTTCTTTACCGCAAGACAATGAAATGTTTGTAACTCTCCAACATCTTGCCTACTCGTGTTATTGACCCCAGGGTTGTGGGATTCCCTTATTCCGTATGAAAACATTACATTTTGTGCAATATTATGACTTTAACTTTCAACTTGACTTAAGTCAAGAAAGTGCTCGAGTGGCTACTAGATTCCGGAACATGTAGCATGAGCAAGTCTTCTGTAGGTGGTCCGCCAATACCTCCAGAATCACGGAGAGCCAGACAGCCAGCGCAGTGGAGAACTGGAGATATGAAGTTAGATGTCATTTGGAGTGGCAGACTAAGGTCTTTGTTTAATCCGTGGAACTCACAGTAGTAGATAAAATTACAGTTGATGATGACATCATATTTATAAATCTAAATTAAAAAGACTTTTTTACCTTCCCAGCAATCGTATTTTTGTAGGGACTAATTTAAAGAAAACTCCCTGAGAAACATCGCAATCAGTTATATCACTAACAAACATACGAAGAATTCAACGAAGCAAACTAATCACCTTCATTGAACACTACTACGTACATAGATTAGGCATTGACTCAACCAAAACTAACAACGAATGACCAATAATCATTGAATTAATTGAATCGATCTCAAACGACACCTGCAGCTAGCACATATTTAATCACAGTCATAATCATCCTCATTAATGTCTGAGTAGCTACCGATGTGCCATCGACAAACGTGACTAGCCTAAATTGTACTGGCCAATGTTACTGCCACAACAAACGAATTAGGTAGGTTCATGTGTTAGGAGGTAGGTACAAAGCAATTGTTATACGAGTGATTGAAATCGCACTATTGTGTCCTGTGGACCTCATTTGGATTTTGGTGGTCTTGTTTAATATTAGTTGTTTGTAAATATTTATAACTTAGTACCTACTATTGTATGTAGCCCTATATAGGTCTTTTTTTTTAAGGGTTGAAAATCATCGAATGACTTGCTCCCGCCTGGGTGAGGCGGGAGGGAGTGTCAGACTCTTACTGACTAAAAACCACCCCGTTCCTTCTCCTGCACGTCGAGCCGGAGCCCCGGTTACCCGTTAGATTTCCGCGACTCCGAATCGGCATTGGCCCTATTGGGCCCCATCTGTGGTGGCCTGATGGCTCTTTGAGACGCGCGCGGAACGCGACGCGCCGTACGCTCGGGTCCCTATATAGATCTTGGGTTAGCTAAAGTATTCTTGTAGCGGTATTGATTGACTGGACTTAGCAAGAAATTGGTGTTAATGGCGTATGCTTCATTTAAAGAAATACCTTTTTAACAACTATACTAAAGTAAGCTCTAAGATTCAATATTCATAACAACCTATAACTGTGCCATTAGTATCTCAAAAAATATTATACTTATTCATCCAGAGACCCTTATCTTGGTAGCTAATGGCTTTACGTGCTTCTCGCTACGAGGGGGCGGAAATACTGTCACGTTTTCAGACTTTTAATAAATAGATCTGCTAAATAGTGGTTTCACTTCATCATAAAATGTGACTTGACGGCAGGCGTTCCTCAGGGCGGCATTCTTTCTCCACTTTTTTTCTCTATTTTTATCAACCTTATCACTCGTGAACTTCAGTGTGCGTACCATTTGTATGCGAACGACTTTCAGCTGTACCGTCAATCTGGGGTGGACGGTCTGCCCAGTGCTATCAGTAAACTTAATAGTGATCTAACAGCTGTTCAAAATTGGTCGGAGAGGTTTGGCATAGTTGTAAACCCAAACAAGTGCCAGGCCATCATCATAGGTAGCTCTGGGAATCTTGGATTGATTGACGGTGCAGCACTGCCCCCTATCTCATATAATGGTGTGACTGTCCCGTTCAGTCGGGACGTGAAGGATCTAGGCCTGATTATTGAGCTGGCGTGCTCAGGTCACAAGTGTTTGCCAAAGGGTGACTGGATCGTTGCGGTCTCTGTATCGTCTGAGGAACTTTCTTCCGTCCTCTGTGAAGACGCAGCTTGTGCAGACCTTGATTGTCCCGATTATTGATTACGCTGATGTCTGTTACTACGACCTGAATGCAGATCTACTCATCAAGTTAGACCGACTTCTAAATAACTGCATTCGATTCGTTTTCAACTGACGTAAATATGATCATATTTCTGCACATAGGATGCAACTGAAGTGGCTGCCCAGCAGAGGGCACTAACCACTTTATTCTCTTATCTTGACTCTCCTTCTTCACCTACTTACCTTGCTTCTTACTTCCAATATACGTGCACAAACCACACAAAATTTCTTCGTTTGTCTCAAAATCGACATCTTCAATGTATCTCTCATCGCACTGACTTCTTTCATTCTTCCTTTTTCATTCAAGCTGTTATTCTGTGGAATGCGTTACCCAAGGAGATTAGAATGGCAACAAGTCGCAATTCCTTTAAATTTAAAGTCTGTGAGCATTTACTTAAGCATTGGCAGACTCAAAACAATTGAGAAAACTATTCTGACAACGTTTTCTTTTTTTATATAATATACCTCTATTGTAGTATTTATGCAGTAGGTATAAGTATTTGTTTAGTAGTATAGAGGTATATTATATGGTATGTATATGTCTATACAGATTTATAAAATATTGTATTAATATATTTATTCTATAGGATTTTGATATTTTTTATTGTTAAATACATAAATACATAAATAAAATTAAAACTAAATATTACTAAAAATTATTCTATAGGTATTTATGTGTGTAGGTAGTTATACATATTACATAACTTTTTCTTTATTTTTTCAAATGTGTTCTGGCTTCGCATCAACCACTTCATTTCTCTGCACTTCCCCATGGTTGACTGTAAGAGAATGCCTTAAAGCATTAAGTCCGCCATTCACTGTTGTATTTTGTGAAGAAGAAAATAAATAAATAAATAAAATCATGTTATCATTTGCTGCCCAATAATCTCAAATCTAAAGTAAGTATTCATGTTAGATTTATTATCCTGTACTATAAAATTCCCTGTACCTACGGTTGACGTAGCGGATGCAGTACGAGCTGCTACGCAACGTAAATTCAACTCCAGCCAGCACAGGCTTTGACACTTTAATGATGAAATTGTTGATCCTATTTTTAGTTTGATATGTATTTTGTACCCGTACCCGTAAGTGTAGGGCCTAGGCCTGCCTGCGTTTCAATACTCATATGGAACCAAAAAAGTTTCATTACAAATGATTCACTCAAACTAACAAGATTAGGCAGGTTAGTATGTTAAAATATGATTCTCAGTTGATATACCCTTCATATTTAGACACACAAAAGCATTATCATCGATCATCCTCTCCTAATACTTACCTAATCTTGTATCGATCTTTGTAAATTTACGAGTAGCTTCCTACGTAACTTGAACACGCAATGTATGCAAATCAGTGCTGGTACCTATAATGTATTTCATAATGTTCGCTAACTTAACACTGATACAATGATTGCGTATCTGCTAGATCGTAGACCTTAGTGGGGGCGTTATAAAAGAAGCACCTATTTGTACCAGTATATAGTCAAATAGCTACCATAATTATTGTTATGAGCAAATAATATCAACATTATTATCCAACTAGAAGGATTTTTTTTTTAAGGGGGGAAAATCATCGAATGACTGCTCCCGCCTGGGTGAGGCGGGAGGGAGTGTCAGACTCTTACTGACTAAAAACCACCCCGTTCCTTCTCCTGCACGTCGAGCCGGAGCCCCGGTTACCCGTTAGGTTCTCCGCGACAACTAGAAGGATAATAACTTACCAAAGTAGGCTTAAGATTAGGAGGTTCTTTACCAAATACCCGTCGACTGATACTGATGACACCATACCCAGTTTGGATGTATTAACATTTACTTTGTTAATTGTTACCCTCCGAAAACTAATTTTAAAATGACGTAATAAGATAAAAGTCTGCCTGCATTACATTCTCTTACTCATTTTTTTTCATACGTAGTGCCAATTCCTTACCTACTAATATTGTAAATGTAAAACTGTTTGTCTTTCTATCTCGTTGCATTATATAGTATAGATATTTTATGGCTCGAGCGCGGGTGCGCGATACTTGTGTGGGTGAACGTACACGCACATTGTCTTTGTTTGCGTACGCTCGGGTACGCCCTGTTTTGGCCGGCTTACCAATGAATGAGCTTGCTGCGAGTAACGCACACAAGCGTGCGTATCTGTACGCGCTACAACTACGACTATGGCTCACCCGCGCTTGTGAGATAAAAGAACTATATTATTATGAATTTTCAAATCTGGCTGAAGTGATACAGGCAACATTTTCTTTTGACCAAACGCATGAACCTGCATGCAACAACTAGTAATGAGATAACAACATAAAATTATTTGTATGTTATAGAGTACGTTATGTAGGACATAGCCAATAATATAATTTCAGCATTAGTTTGCGCAACGCACGTTTCATCAACGGAAAAGGAAGGCGGATGCGTCACGGTCGGTCGAATTAAACAAGTGTTCAGGAAAATTTGTACATGTAACTGGTTCTTCGAGTATTGCAATTTGCGTGGAGGAACGATAACCATTTATCGTAATCGTGTAGCGCCGACTTTATTCACTCTTCATATAATTAATTTATTAATACTCACTGTCGTTCATGTTAATTACTGCAATTAGCGCATACCTTATATGAGGTATGCGCTAAACCGTTTAACAGCTTTTATATTTTCATCATCCGGTATAAAAGTAATATAAGGAAGCAGGAATTAGACTAAAATAAAATCCAAGTAGTAAATAAACATATTTTATGTATATCCATTTTCTTACAAAATTATTTACAACACCATTATTATGCACATATCCGCTGTCATATAAAACATTACATTGATAAATTAACGTTTCTAAAGCGAATTTACAGCGCACTATACGTAGGTACTCTAACTACTATAGAAAGTTAAACTAGTTGCAGATCATTGTAGGCACCATTCCATATACAATAATTACAAAACAGAATTTATACCTCCCCTAATATCATTATTACACATCAAATAATATAATAATAAACATTATTCTTCAATAAAACATATAATAGTGAATAATTATGTCATTTAAAACAGCCATATTAATCTGTAATGTTTCTAGAATAAATGGATAAATATATTTCTAACACTGTTTTATTTAAAGCCTTATTCACATGATACATTTAAAATTATATAAAAATTAAGGCAATATATGAGTATGGCCGTTTTAATTTAAAAATAATATGTAGCTTTATATGTAGCCAATCAGAAGATTTTTGAAAATAATCCTTCGCTCTACTACACTCCATCCACTTTTCATTTTAAAGATAGGAAATTTGAATTAGAATTAAATGAAATTGAATTAGGTACATGTTATATGAAATTATTTACAGAACATAAAGAATTCAACTAGAAAGAAACAGTTCATTAGAATAATTAAAACATAATTGGAACAAAGTTGCATCCACATTCATTTGAAATGATTTAGATTAAAGAACAGGAATGTTAACTAAAATTTTGTCATCTAATGTAAAATTATACTAGTGACAACATCCAACTTCTGAAATACTAATCAAATCACTGTTAATGACACTGATTGATGATGTTAGGCCACTTTAAAGGCGAGTGCTATAAAATTACCTACAGTTTATATCTATGTTCATGGGCGGAAATGATGATGAGAATGATGACGCCAACCATAACCACTATTCCATTTATCGACTAAAACATAAATAAAACCGATCCTTACTGAGATTTATTTCTCTTTCCCATTAGTCTTTCAAAAATTGGCTGCCCTGCCTTATCTACCTTCTGTCATCAAGCCATATTTACATTCCCAAGAAGTAATGGCCACCATACACTTAGTTAGGCTAATTAACTATTTATACATGTATTACTTTACACTTTCTTCACATAATATGTTACAATACAATAATAATAAAGTAATACTTTCATTGAATACAATTCCACCATGGTGTTATTACGCTAAAGATCAACAAAACATTTGTCGATCTCACGAAACGAACTTATTGTCCTGAGAAAAGATGATAAAACAATATGTTGTATAACATTAGGAAATGTTATAACTCATATTTATTGTTTTAACAAATTATTATAATTTTGGCAGTACTCGTTCATCGTAACAATCATAACTAATCTCACAGCAGTGACTACGATCACTTTTCCACCAAGTTGTATTCTAAGACAGTAACATACAAGTCACGTCCCGCTTCATTTTACTGCATGTATCGTCGATGTGCGATTAATTGTGTTAGTTGCGGACGTGTGATATAAAATAAATTACAACTACGTTGACAATCTGATAATGAATACGCACGCGACTACAACTTCCACTTTCGAATAGGCGATGTTTAAAAAGCACAATTTTCAGTCTTTCCTTCGTTTATATACATGGACCAGCAGCCATGAATGATGCGTAGTTATGTGTTCAGATATGTACAACACAATACATTCCGTACGACGTTATCATGGCTAAATATCACATATTCATTGGAGTTATGACTAATGGCTATTGTCAAGTCATTAGCTGACTCTTGACGGACGTTACCACGGGGTTAAGCTTTAGCGCTTATGACTTTGACACAAAATAACACGATAAAATAAAACTTATTTCGCCGTCAATGTTGATACAGACGTTATATTAGAGGTATTATCAGACGCATTACATATCACTCGTTATGCATATTATTTCATTCTATAACTCTTTAGGTACACTGTATTTATAAAATTCTACTATATTCTCTACAATAAATTATGATAAATGTCAATATTAGGAGTTAAAGAAACACGACTTGTAATATAGGCTATACCCCAAAAACAAAGATGACTTATAGTTTACTTTTATTGGGCCGAAGTTGTATAAACCACATTTTAAAATTAAGGCTCGTTTACTGAGGTGGTTTGATGTAGTTGAATTGCACTTATGTTAACTGTGTTTCATCATGAACGTCCCAACACTGCTCGTGTTACTGCAGGGTGGAGCCACCCCGGCGCATCACAATACCAATTGACAAAGGAAGATATTGTAAGGTAAACTCGGTAGGTACACTCGGTACTGGCACGGTGTGTAGTTAGTGCGCCGAGTGCACGTTGTGCTGGGCCTTCTTCTTGCGCTGCGCCAACATGTCGTAGAACGGATTATGACTGATGGAGCGGCGGAGACACTCGATCCACTCATCTCGCTCCTCCACTGTAGCTGCCGACATTCTGGAATGAACAATAATCACATTAATTTTTAAATTCTTGGAAAGTTTCATCGTTACTTTCTTGTATGTAGGTAATGAATACAATAAAATTGTATGGGGAAATATTCACATTTCTCACTACTACAGTTAATTAACTCGTCGAGTACCGGTTTTGTAGACACAATTATAGAACAATAGGTTGCGGTCACCGGTGACCGCTTGGTGTTTGACAGTTTAAAGTTGACTCAACACAACTGGGTTTCACTTTATCGTTTTCAGAACTATGAACGACACATGAAAATCCCAAACTCTGTGGTAGTGGTAGCAACGAGGAAAGACCCCATAAATACCTGTTAGCAATATAAACACGTTATGTTTACATAAAACGTGAGCAAATTGTTTGTAAAAGATGATTTGATTTACAGGGATATTTACCTGTATACAGTGTGTTTGCCTTCGACGACTTTCCCCTCGGAGTCAGTCTTGCACGCCTTTATGAGATCAGCCCCACCGCTCGCGTAAAGCTCTAAACAATGAGGCCGTTGTCTGTCGCTCGCTGGCCTCACCTGCAACCAAATAACACATACATTACACACACTGTACATTGTACAACGATACAAGACTCATCGCGAAACAAGTTCTAAAAGTAAATATTGACAAACACTCAACACCTTATTATTCTGAATGTAAAAGGTCATTGTATCTTTTACAATGTACTTGTAAAGAGAAGAGGTTATTGCTATTAAGAAATGCTTATAAACCTTTCATGTCAATTAAATCTACAGATATGTAGCCTATGTTCAGCAGTGGACGTCCTATGGCTAATATGATGCTGATGATGATGAAATCTATAGATAACTAACATGGGTACGTCTATTACTAATTTACAACATAACTTATGACGGAATTCTGTATATAAAGTTAACTATAGTTTCGACATAGAACAAAGTTCCATTCATCGTAATCTGCTTTTGATTGCAAAAGATGTGCAAATATTGCAGTTATCATTTATGATTGAAAATGTAGGTTTGACATACTTGGCGCCACTTTATGACAGTTTGCTATAAGTAATCTAAGAGAAAATCTCGTAGCAACATTATTTTATCGCAATTATTTTAATACATTAGTCAATATCATTTATGTACTTACCTCTAATTTTCTTTATTATTTTTCAGAAGCGCAAATTGATACGGATAAGGAGAAAAATGAGAATTTAACTACTAGCCATTTACCATTTACGTGGCCAGGTATCACTTTTTCCCTATAAATTAGGACACTAGGAAAGGGGTAAACACCATGGTCAAAGTCAATCATACAAATTATTACAAACAACGTATGGTGAATGAACTGTGGAGTAATTTCAATATTGAGTAAAACCGGTCTTTTAATAAATATTGAATACCGGTAATAACAAGGTATCTTCAGATAGATTAAATCGCCTATCTCAACTAGTCTGCCCTATCGCATTATTGTGTATCTACTTTATTGTACCTACATTATTGTGTATATAGTTTAAGAGCAAATAAGTATACAGAATCGCTCTATTCTCTCATTGTAATTGTTCAGAGGTCAAGTACATGACCATTGGCTCTACAAAACATACTATGCTAATATCATAAATAGGTACTAAAAAACTGATTAACACTTTTTGTTCGAGTAGTGGTGCTAGACCATGTAAACAAATTACATTTACGATCAAAACAGGCAGGCATACCGATAATAATAATATCATCATAAAGATATAGTTCGGTGCAAGTTATTAAAAAACTCTTACACTTGTAATACTACAGCGAAAACCTTAATATTTTGGTTGATTTGGGAATCGAAAAAGACCTGTGACCACGTAACAAACAAGGCAGTCATATCGACAATACATTGTCTCCAACATGTCTATTTAGCACTAAAACTAGTTCGCCATATTTGCTGCGTACCACTTAGCAAAGAGACAGACGTATGGAATGTGAAGCAACATAAAACTAGTTTGTCTAGTTGTACCTGACAAAAGAAAGACCTAGTTATGACTAGTTTAGATTATTGATTATTAAGTACAATGCATTATTTATGAGCCCTGCATAGTTTGCACGCTAGAGGGGACAGGAGTTGACATTTGTACGGCTTATGGTAGATAAACGACCTATGTTATACAAGGGATTATTATTCGACCAATATTGAATTTGTAATTCGTATTAACGATGTCATTGACTTTTATTATTAATTTTATACCAATCTTGTTTTGTTTTAAATGTTAGAAGAAACTATAATAGGTTTACATCTTAATTTTTTTATGATACTGTAATTAATTTACACACATTCGTCCACAGTAAAGTGACTAGCGAGTGTAATTTTATAAATAACTAAAATAATCTATACATATTATGAGATTCTACAACATTTTCACGTAGGTAAGCCATATACTTCAATAACTGTAAATATTACAATCCGGGATTCAAAGATACAAGTACCTACCTACTGAGCAGTCAAGACCCTACCAGAATACATGAGAAAAGGACTTTTTTGACCATAATACTTACAGAAATATTCTCTAATGGAATGATACCCCTGGGTTCTTTGTCCGTCGTGTATTCGAAGTAGTACAGGCAGTTATCGTTCAGTATAAACCACCGTCTCTTCCACGACTTGTATCTGAAATGTAACAAAAAACCAATGTTAGTACAGGTAGATGTTTTAAATTGAAAAAGTATAAGTTAAGTGAATAGATCCACTCCGTTGCGCACTGAACCTATTCCATTTTTTGCTGTATTTTCTATAGACGCAGAGTCTATTGTTAATTTGGATTGAGTTTGTGTACCTCGTGCGTTCATAAGTTTTGAAACAAATTAAAAGTCGCATATCTTTTTAAATAATAAACTTATATTTATAAAAACAATAACAAACATTAAGTAGATAGTAAGTAAAAATTTAATATAATTATTATTCAAAATGACCACCCCTGTTTTTAATACATGCCCTTAGACGCTTCGCTTCGCTTCTCGGACAAGAGCTCGCTTAAGTGACTCCAAGTTTGGGTGGGACTTTCGGCAGGCTCTGAGCTCTAATTCGGTCCATAGAGAATAATCCAGCGGGTTGAGGTCGGGGCTGGAGGAGGGCCATTCGTTCGCCGCCATGAAGGCCGGCACATTTTCCTTCAGCCAAGCTTGGGTGGTTTTAGCCTTATGGGATGGCGCCGAGTCTTGCTGGAAAACCCAATACTTGTTATGGAATAGGGTATTAGACAGGGGTTTCACAACAGTCTCTAGAATGTCACTTTGATAATTTTTGGCTTTCACCTTGACGCCTTGTTGGCAGAAATGAAGCTGAGTGACACCTTCGTACGAAACTCCCCACCATACCATGACACTAGCCGGATGATGAGTACGCGAGACATTCCGTGCTGAAGGTGGGACATCCTTGCTACTTTTGGCATACACTTTATTGTTTTGTCGATTGAACTTTTCTTGGACGGTAAAGATTTTCTCCTCGGTGAAGAGTAGGTATCTTCCTCGCATCGTGTCTCCTAAGCAGTATTGGACAACGTTCGCGTCGCAATTGACGAAGGCGATCGTTTAAAAAGTGTACTTTTCTACGGCTATACGCCTTAACCTTGAGATCATATTTCAGTATTCTGTTGACTGAAACGCGCGAAATATTGGTCTGCAGAGCGAGTTTCTTCTGAGTGCGACATGGATTTCGGCGAAGTCGCTCTCGGATGATTTTAATGTTCGCAGGCGTCCTCACAGAGCGTGGACGACCACTTCTTTGCCGATCATGTAAAGAACTTGTCTCCTGGTATCGTTTAATAGTGTAATACACGAAGTTACGGCTCACACCAAAACTTTGCAGTTCTCGGAAAATGTCCATAGGTTTTCTTCCCACCTTAAATAATGAAATGACGGTCGCACGTAATTCTTTTGTTCCCTCCATTACGAGAAAATTTTAATAAAATAATCCGAAATCAGATATTAAAAGTTAACATTCCAAATTCAAAATTAGAAAAAGAAATATACAGCAGCCAGTAATTTTTATTTTATTTTTATAAGCAAAAAGTTTGTCTCAAAACTCATGAACACACGAGGTACTATGCTTGTTTAGTGAATAGACGATTTCGTATAAATCTAGTGTTATTTTAACCATAGCGGATCATGTCGCGTCATATTAGTTGACCAGGTACAAAGGTACGAAATCATACCTCTTAACATATGATGTCATCTCACAAATTCACAATACCTGTTTACGATACAAAAAAATGGGGAAAATAACACGCTTTGAACCTTTACGGTAAAAAGCTTGTAGATTCAATTATAATAAATATTATTAGGTTTGAGTCAGACCGGAGTGTAATGCCTGTGTCTTTTTACCGTTCATTTACCTGCGTTACGTGTTTTAGGTTAATGGGAATAAGATTAAAAGGGCGGTTCCGCACTTATCACATTTTTGTGTAAGTAAATAAAATGTGAACAATACAAATGACATCAAAGTGACTTCACTCGCGTGTTTCGAACGATGGCTAATGAGCACGTGGTAATTATAATACGTATTAGCATCTCACGTTAACGACGCACAACCATAGCAACACGCTACGCAAAATACTACGCGTGTTTTACGTAAATAGGTAACATTCGCAAACAAATATTTACATTCCAATTAATTTCCATGACCAGCAACATTCTTCAGTGAAATAAACCAAAATAATATGTACGTTGGTTTGCAAAGGTTCAAGTTACGTAATATGAAAAACGAAGGCACTTGAAATCATTAATCTCAATGACATTTGATCGCAAAAAGAAAGTGTAACGTGAGATCTCTCGTCTTTGAGTTGTTTAGTTTTCCGTAACCACGTGAACAAAGATTTAAATATTCGAGGTGGAGTCAGAACAGTTCACCTGTCAAATACATGTAAAATTTAAAAGGTTAAAGATCTCATCGTGCGAAATCTGACAGGTCACCTCGCACGTATAAACCATTTGCCGTTTAAATGTTTTCCTTACGGATATTTTGGTGAATGTCAAAATATGTGGTTATATATACCTTCCTCCCTGTTTCCACAGCCATCCCTCTTTGTCTGGATTGAAGAAAGTATGCATGAGATCGTTGCCGTCGTCCTCCGGTATTTTGAACGGCTCAGTTTTTATTGACTCGTACAGCGACTGGAAGTAACAAATAAAAACTCAATAAAACATAATATTACCACAGAGTTAACAGCGTAAACATCACTTACAGAGTGTGAACGAAAATAAGTTCGTCAGTTTAGGAGTTAATAGACACGAGTATAAACAAAATTAAAACTCCCATTTAGTGGCTTGTATTTAAATACTTTTACCGTCCGTGAATGGACATAAAACCACTAGTTTAAACAGTAAGTCACATTCAACTGTGACATTAAGATACTGATATTTATCGCGCAGTTACTTCACAGATAACACCACTAATGATTTCAGATTGTTTACAAAGTTATTTACGTCAACTCGAGTCATTACCATTACAGATTGGGCCGGTTTATCATGATTGTTTTTAAACTAATTATAATTTATTGATATATTATTGTTATAATTTATAACTAGGAATAACATTTCCGCGACCTATGATAGCAAAAACATTAAAATAAAAATAGTAAACGTGCTTTTGTTTATGTACGTGAATATGCGCACTTACAATAATATTCTGCGGTAACATTACTGCAGTGTGTCGAGCTATTGGCATCGATACCAGTAAACATGCATTATCTATGCAGTATTTATCATTTATGAGTATATTTGTTTCATTAGCCACACAGGCACAACGGAAAGGAACAAAAACTATGCGACTTTGACGTGATTTCGATTAGGAAAACGCAGTTAATGACAACGCAATCAGGAAATTGTATTTCCCAGTGGTTTTTAGCAACACTTATTGTTACCAAATTAGAAACTTGAATAATTATGTACCTGTAACAATATTATGACAATGAAATGAAAACTAATTTTATAATTAATTGCGTAGGTACCAAAAACCATGTTTTTGTGGTTTAGGTTTCAATTAACCATATAAAACAAGTTTAGTTCACCACAATTCTCATGTTCAAATGAAGAATTTAACTCGTCGAGTACCGGTTTTGTAGACACAATTATAAAACAATAGGTTGCGGTCACCGGTGACCGCTTGGTATTTGACAGTTTAATTGTTCAATTGGACCCTAATTTTGGAATAATAAATAATTAAGTATTTGTTAAATTACATTTAGTATAGCTTTAATATTATATTTTACTGTCTCAAATAAATAAATTAAATGTTCATCAATACTTCATATTTATTTATCATTAAACTGTATTTAAATAATATCTTAGAATTGTCATGAGCATGTTACCACAATAAATACAATGATTCATCCCCTAATTGAATTTAAATGATAACTTTAACTGCGTACCTACGTGGTTACCAGTTACTAATTATGTAAGTACTTATAATTTCGTATGAGTAAGCACTGAGTAATACATGTTTGTCTACAATACCACAATAAATTAATATGTAGACTTGAACAAAACACTGGAAACACCTAGGTAAGCACCTAACACGTAAGTTAGAATTATTATAAAAAATACTGTTCATACAATGTATGCCGTTGACCTCGCATGCTAGTTAACTGTAAGTAAAGGCACGAGGCGACCTAAATATTGCCTATACAGTACACTTTACTATGATACCTAACACGAAGTGCTAATGCTACTACAATGACGTCAGTAAGAGTAACGTGGGCGGAGACGCTAGACGAACTGTCTAGGCCGGGATATATTAAATTCCATCCCATACAAATCCGGAACTCGGCAGTATATTTATAGAATGGGACGACCTTTATCATAATTAGATTCTCCAACAACGTTCGAAACAATTGACACTCGAGTGCTCCCATCCCAGCTTATAAAACCAATCAGTCAACAGTCATTGTTAGTAAACATAAGATATCTGTTGTGTGAACTGTCACTGGTAAAGTACATTGACACAAAGAAATGAGTTTTAATAAACATGTCTCTATCTCTAGACTAACATTGCTAACACTAGATACTTACTAAGAGTAACTCCTGCGGTAGATCCCCGCCATTGTTAATCCCCCTGTTCATAGCCACAAACTGTTCAGGCAGCGGTTTGTCCTTAACACTGGGATTGTGTAGTGAAGTGTTCAACATTATTATCGCAAAACTTAGTACATAACATGTGTCCGCGTTCGTAAAGATATCCGGGTTTAGTTGGCAATATCTTTGAGCGAAGCACTCCATCATTCGATCGATCTTCTGAGCCTCGCCTGGTAGACGGAAACTCCACAAGAATTGTCTGTAATAGATATGAGCAGCACTTTAATAGAAGTCCATTAACGCGTCTACATGGAGAATAGTTTATAACAAGATCTCGATATTAAACTTTCTATATGTATAGAGGTATAATGGAGGAGACGTTATTCGTTTTTCTGCATGTGCGCTTATGTGTCTGAGAAAGAGAAATGTGAATGACCTTAGTTCAAAATGCTATGTCTGCCAAGTGAAACGTTTCCGAATGCCAAGTGAAGACGAGACTACAGACAAACACATCAATGGTTTATTTGTATTACAAAAACCAACGAGCTTGTCAGATGTTTAAACTTAGATACATATTCATCAAATTAAAAGATAAGCCAAAAACAGAAGTTGGTATATCTCCAAAGACCATTCGTATAAAACTAAACCTCATCTTTTTATTTCGCCGAAATCGAGCAATAAAAATGTTTATCGATTTTGGAATTTCTTAAACAACAAATTATTATCTGTAGCTTGTCTTTACTTTCGTAGGCAAACACTATTTACAGATAAACAATGTAATTAAAAATGTGTTTTCATTTAATGTCAAAATATTTGTTATTTACACATCTCAGTTTTCCCCGAAAGGTATCTCGTAATCTTTTCGTTTAAATTTACTAGGAAACCAGCATCACACACGAATAGTAAATATTAAAACAAGATTATAACTTCCTGCTTTAGTGCTACTAGTTTTACAATTTTCCTGGCACTAGCTGTGGCACATTTTACAACTATTTATCGCAGTTTTGAAAACTCGTTTCGGACTACTGGCATTTTATTTATGCATTAGATAATCCTAAAACTACATAGCCATTTGAAAATATAATATCACCTGAAATGGAATCGAGCCATTCGATCCAATTTTAAAGTAAAAGGTTTCACTTGGCACCGGGAAACGGGCGTTCACCTCGTTTATATTTCACTAAAGCCTGTTTCGTGTATTAAATTATTTTCTGATCAAAGAAACCACTCATGTGCTGCTTGGTCTCTGAAGTCTACTATAGATATGTTTAAACTGTCTTCAACTTACCTGAGTGCCTGAACTAGTATTAGGTCCGTGAAGTCGTGTAATTCAACGAACGCTTTGAGAACCGCCTCATTGAATTCTGAACGTTCACCGAGGTAGTCACCTATCGCCGTCTTACTTAGACCTTCACCTTTGTGAAGAAATTGCGCTACATCTTCAGGTGTCCTCTGCAATAATCCGTTCTCGTAGAGGTATTCGATTCCTAAAACAAAATCCACACGTGTTATAATTGAACGCATATGTGAAAAAGTTCTGTAATTAATAAAATAGTGGGAAATATATTTGTCTCCCAGGCATTGTGACATGGCATAAAGAGAAAATTTAACTTTTACCAAACTTTTACCGTATCCGAATTTAGATCATGTGACTGAACGAAAAGCCTTAAATTGCAAATGAAATCACAGGAGTAACTTCGCAATAAGCTTTCTCTATACTGCATATTTTTTGCTTCAGTTTGATAGTTTGATTTAACAGTCACCATCAATAAAATGTGCAAGTGTTACTTAGTCAAACATACAAACAACGAGCATGGAACGAGTTTAAATTACAACCTTATCATTGGATTTCATTTGTATGATTTTCCTTCCTCAATTAATATTCACGTCATTCATAGCGAAACATCCTCATTTTGTGGAATACAAATGACCGACCGCTTTGTATAATTTGTAATTGTTGTTCCATCTCGCAGGCGAAGCCTGTTAAAAGCTTAGTAGAGCTCTCGACAATACGCAAAATGTTGAGAAAGCGAACGATGACCGTACCTGCACCCATTTGGAGCTGTAATCGTAGGAGCAGTGGAATGCACTTCCATGCAAACAATGCCCGCTATGTAAATGCTAAATGTCGACCTTTCAATACCTACAAAGCCGAGCATTTACAACAGCAAGCTATTAAAATTATATGATCTGCTACAATGAAATAAATAGTAATAATTTGCGGATGTCATTTATTTCAGAAATAAGTTACGCTTTGTTTTGGATTCTACGTATGTTCGTTTATACATATGCACAGAATATAATAATATAAATGGCATACTACCTCTACATAATAATTATAATACACATATATTTGGTTCTGAAGTTATTGCCACCATCCAAGGAACTCTATACAATTTAAATATTTGCGTCACAATTGTACTGCGTACAAAATCCTAATGGTCTTGAATGACGTCATCCGCCCCCACACTGAGCCAGGAGCTTCAATGGGGGGTAATAAGCGTGGGCTGAGTATTTCAGGCTTCACTTGTAAATAAACGCCAAAACTTATACAGAAAAAAAAAAGGATTTTACGTAAGCACAAGCAGCGATTTAGCATCCAAAGGGGATTTTATAGCGAAGATATTTAACCATTGAAAATCTTTGCGAAGTATATCGGGTGTAAGTACGCGATAAATATAAGCCATTTATCTTCCGTATCGTATATGTCGAGCGAGTTTGCACTTTGGCTGTTTTATAAATGGTGGTGTCGACTGAAGGTTCCATCTTGCGGCATGCAAAATTGCAGATAGCAGCATGACGGATCGTTGGTGCTAAGTGAGCGAGAAGCGGAGCGACCGTGTGACGCTTGCAACAATAACAAGCTTGTTAGCGATAGCGCACTGGCGCGCCGTCTGCGTCTGCTAAAACATGAAACCAGATCGATGCTTTGATTCAGCAGCCATGTAATTGAAGAAACATAAATGTTTTACGTATGTAAAAGTATTCTAGCTATAGTAATCACATTTGCATTTAATCAATTAAGTGTATCGACTTCTAGTGAAGTTTAAAATAAATAAAATGTTATTATGTAAGACTTGTATGATAGACGACTGGTTTCAATTTATTGGTTAGTGGCTGAAATAGCATTTCCCAGCGAATGAATTTATCGGTTGTATTTTACATAATTCATCAAGTGTTTCAGATTTCAGTTCGTAAAACTTGTTATGAAAAGTCTCAGTAACACGAATGGATAAATTATTTTTTATTTTTTTATTTAACACTTAAAGACTCGCTAATGGGTCTAACGGACCCAGTTGTTTAATTTGTTTGTAATAACTTTTAAGATTTGACGTTTGCTATGTTGCCGTTCTTAGTACCTTTCAACAACAGTGTAGCGCGGCAAATGCCGGTCGTATTCGTAAGTTGGCGCCCTGCGAGTGAGTGCTATAGACGTATAAGGTGCGTATGGGTCCTCTGGACCCGGTAGCGACTAAATACGTAAGCGTTCTTTTTCTCATCATAGTATTATTTATAGACTTGTTTTATGTTTATTTCATAGAAAATGGCTTCCAATAGGCCGTTGAGACTTGACGAAATAGAAGACTATGACTATGAATGAGATATACTATGACTAGAGAATGTTAATGAAGAATAGATGTAGAAACTGGTGAAAAAAAGTAACCGGAAATAATAACCGACTATAATGCTTTGAAATGTGGAGTCGATATAGTTGATCAGACGATTGGTACGTATTCTGTGTCAAGACGAACTCAAAGATGACCCCTGTGTATATTTTTCGGATTATTGAGTATTGGTGGACTAAACACTTATATTATTCAGAAGGCTAATGTATCTTCAGATAACTTCACTCGAAGAGATTTCATCAAAACCTTGGCAATTTCTCTAATTCAACCGCACTTTCATGACAGAATTTCTATCATAAACATTCCACAGCATATCAAACATCGTATCTGAAATATAATTTGAGAAGTCGAACCACCCGCGGCATCCAAATCATCCTTGCCAATTGCTGGGCGAAAAGTACGTTGCGGTTTTTGTAATTGGAAAAAAGATAGAAAAACCAAAATTTTTTGTATAAAATGCAATATAGTCATTTGTAGAGAACGCGTGAAACACGTGTGTTCCAATTGTTTTAGTAAATTAGAAGAAGAAAGAGACTGTTGATTTTGAATTATTATTGTATCCCAAAAAAAGTTATTTGATTTTGTTGATTTTCAAAGATATTTTCTTGTGTTCTTTTAGTATTGATCTCTTATTGTTAATTGTTCTACGTAGGTATAACATAGTGGTATAAGAAAATATAGAAAGGTATTGATAAAACCACTAATTACAGAAGTTTTCAGGATTAAACTTAATCTTGTCATAAAAACATGCCAAAAAACCGCAAATTTTTGTAAAAACTTGTTTATTAAGAAAACGAAACAAATATTACTGTTTGATTCATTATTGTCTTTGTTTATTATCATATTATCCCTAGTAATAAAGTAGTTTTCACTTTTATTTAGTATTGTTGAAAAAAAATAATTAATATTGTACTGGGTCCAGCGTACCCGGTAGCTAGTATGGGTGTTACAAAATAAGGCGCGAGTCCTTAAGTGTTAAATAAAAGCCCCACACTAGGATTTTCTCCTGTGTCGTGGGTGCGTTTACAAACATACAAGTTCACATACACAATGACACCCAGACCCGAAACAACAATTTGTGGATCACACAAAGTGTTGTTCCGTGCGGGAATCGAACCCGCGACACGTTGCACGGCAGCCGGTTGGCCAGCCACCGCACCAACCGTGCAGTCAATATATTGACACAGGCTGTGGGTAACCAAGTTAACTAAAGATTAGGCTGATAAACAAGATGATTAATGGTAATTGATGCATGACCATCTACTGTACTTACGTACTCTATCAGTCAACAAGCTTACTTATGTCATGTTCCTTTAATAAGTAACAAAACAGGTAAAATATATCTGCGTGGGTTATAAACAAAGGCTAAAAATCAGTGGACAGTTCAGTTGCTGTGAACAATGAAAGAAGTTTGAATAATAATTTCCCAAGGGAAAGAAGTCACTGGAGTCTCTTGTTTTACGTAATTAAAATTATTTATGCAGATATGCAGTTATGAAGTGAGTAAGGCTAGAGTTATGCAATTGTTGGGGACAGTCGTGTCTGATGTCTCGGTCATAACAGTTGTTGCTTCACAGTCAACTAAATTAATATTTAAATATCAGCAATAATTTTCATTTATTCTCTATTCGGTGCATGATTATGTCGTCGCAAATTAATTGCTCAGCTAAGATTAGAGATGTTTTCGATCATGCAAGACCACGCACAATTGAACAACAATGCTTTTACAGAATACATAGCATATTAACGCCTTTTTGCCGCTTAAAATATTCAATTTATTTGCTGTTAACAACATTCCTGGTGTAGAAATATTTTAACAAATCAACCAGGGTATGAGATTTAAGAGAATCCAGTCGTGTGTAAAACCTTTCTCGGGTATAATTGGATTATTATTCGATCATTCAAATGTATTTTAAATGGAATTTCAGTCTCGTAGTATCGCAACAGTTTCGTGAAAATGATGGTCAGCTAATAATTTAATGTTGCAACTAATTCTCAGAATTAATCTGACGATCTGTTAACAGTCAGGAGGAAAAAATATTGACAAATAATACTTAGTAAGTCTGTCCAGTTCACACGAAACAAAAGTATGGTGGTGGTTTGATGACTTCACAATTAGTCATCAGACAATTATTAACTTAGATTATTCTTATGTGTCTTATTATTTATTCATTACTTTTTCATATAAATAGTCAACGTAAAGACAGATTATAAAGCTATAAAGGTTTCTTATAAATAGCTGCCATATTTACGATTCTGTAAGAGTGATTACCCTTTACCGTAATGTCGCAGCCATAATCCAGCATGGCTAATCCCGATGCGAAGCTGGCTTAACGCGCAGAAATAATGTTACCGCGTAAAGCCGGTCAACAAAATACTATGAATTATTAACAAACGGTACAGCACGTTATGGATTAATTGTATTGCCTAACAAAATGTTGAATTTTTAATGTGGAACCACTTGGTTATGACAAAAAATACATTGACGAAAGATTTGAGGTTTTTATGAAGTTTTCCTGTTTTGTTTACCTACTTATGAAAATAGTTGTCACAAAGTCACAAGACATGAATCTATTCAGGGGATGACATCATTAGGAAGCTTCCAGGTATACGACTACATCCCATTACGCCTCCTCTTGAGAACAGGAGTGCTCGAGCGTCTGCCAAGCTTGAAGCATGTATTCAGTAGACCTCGTGCCTTGCATCCAACCCCTCAGGAGGCTAGTTGTTACTGTCAACATGACCTAATTAGTACCGGAACACTAGCCGGTAAAAAGAATTTGTGATTCTGCTTCTTTTATTGTGAGGTCATGAAATGTCAGTCTAATAAAGATGATAGAAGATAAGAAATATCTCTATACACGAAAATAATTATATGAAATGTAATTTGGAGTGGTGGTAAGAGGAACTTAATGCAATTCCATGGCCCATAAACAAAGAAAATGCAGCTACATTTAATTGATAATTTCGTAGCATATTATCCACAAATACTGAACAAGATACAACACAAAGCCAGTACAAGTTTCATACAAAAACTCTCAATTTCCCTCTAATGCGGGCGATGATTTATTACCATATCGAAAGCATTCTTGATAGCAGTAATTTGTACCGTTACTTGCAGAAACCTAACCTATATCAGGTCCACCTATCGAGTTAATTACAGGATGGCGACCACTGGTAGCTATTACATCTAATATAGTGGCGTAAAGTGCCAGAGTCATGATCACGAGAACGCAATGAAGCATAGCATGGAAAGATTCGAACGTTACTGAAACATTTTCTAACGCATATAGCCATTTTACGAGAGAAACGTAGGTTCTACACGTTTTAAAAGGGACTCGTTTCGATCGATAAGCCGAACAAAAATTCTTCTCTCAGCCAGAATGAAAGCAGATCGAGGTCTTAACGTTATTATTTTATGTGTTTTAGGAATAGTTGGGTGAAAGAATATATTCTGCAAAAATAAGGTTATAAATTGTATTGCCATTAGCCGCGATCAGCTAGAATAACGCAAATATAAGGTGCACTCAGGTACAAAATATCGAGGTGACGAGGCTATTTTAAAGTAGAACATGCAATTACGAGTTTTTCAAGGATTGTACGCGCACGTAGTTTAGAAATTAGTTAATATAATAATAATTAAAGATGAAACTAGCAAAATGTACGAAATAAGCCTGAACTATACAATACTTTTATCGTTACTCACTTGTAAATCACGGCTAGCATTATTCGGTATTTGCTGATGTCAAAAACATGCGATAAAGTTGAACTTAAGAGGATTTTAGGCACAGCATAATGCTGTAAACACGCAATTGGTGGTGGAAAATTGTTTTTATTTATGATTAGGTATAATCTATTTAACAAGAGTTGTTGTGTTGTCCGTTGGACAGGTGTAAAAGTGCAGGAATAGAACAATTTGCAGAATATGTCGTTTGACCGGCGGTGAGAACGCCACACCTGCCGCATCGCATAGCATTGTACCAAGAATTCTCTTTATACCATTATTTTAATGACGAAGGACCCCATAAAAACACCTAATTGCTTCATATATTAATTTCTAAGAGATATAAAGACTCTTAATCATAGTCACATATCTAAACAATAGGGTAGATGCTTAATTTTTATTTTAATGTCCGTCTGGTAGATTATTTTAAATGATTAGACACGTAGGAATTTTTTATTTTCTTACAGAAACGAATACTTTCGACGATATTATATTGATTTGAAATTTGAAATGTCGCGTGACGCCACTTCTATGCACATTTTATACGTAAAAATGACGTTTTAAACTCCTAAACTTTGATTCGTTTTATCTAATTATATTTTTAAATTTTTATACCGTGTCATCATCCCAACTGCTTGGGATAGAAGTATTGCTGAATTGTAAAAAAGTGGCTATTCGATCTGCATTGAGTATTTCGAAACCTTGATGGTAAGCCAAGAAACATAATGCCTGACGACAATGTCTACCATATAAAAATGCCTAGCCAACACATTATACTTAAAATGTCTAGACATTTGTGAAAATGAAATCTAGAGCTACATAATATATGCCTTTTATTGTACTATTTTATCGTTTCTATTTAAATATTGGAGTGAGTGTCTATATGCAGTTTTTTTTTCGATTACATAATTCCATCATAAGATTCTTTAATGAACCGCAAGAAATTAACGTCTGAACTGTATGGAATTTTACAGTTCGCCAGTTATTCGAATGATTTTATCTCACAATCTCTTAAAAACACAAGTGTTAAATGATTTATCTGCCTCATAAAAATGTAATGAACCTAAATGAGAAAGCAGGTCCTTGTATGACCAATCCACCGAGAAGAAAGACAAGAATGTTGCTCATATCAAAAAAGTAACTCAGATACTTTCTCTATTCCAGTAATTGAAACGAACGAACGGCCATGCTGCTAGTTTTTATAAGATGCACTGATCAGGTATTATGGCCCTTCAATAAACGGGCTTGTCATACTCTCTCAAGATGTATTTCGTAGTTTTTGCTCACCTTTCTTCGGGTCCATATTGAATTTCTTCCTTCCTATACTCATCTGCTTGGCTTTACTGTTTTGCTTACACTCTTCCTGCCCATCCAGAGCCTCCAGCTCCGCGACCACTTCCCCGAGCTCATCTTTGAGTTGCTGTAACAAAGGAAAGGTAACGTTATAAAAAATTGCTACTATATTTTTATAGCCAACAATTACAAAGCACGCAAAGACGTACTCATATAAAATGTGAAGTTGGTTTAAACACAGTGAAGTAAAAACCAAGAATAATAAAACAAGGGGCGTATTTGTTTTTGAATCCGTGTTGAGGTCAGGCGACAGTTCAAGACAGAGGCCTATTTAAAGCTTTTAATTCTATTAGCATTCCTATCGCAGATTATGGGCGTGAGTGGCGAACGGCGACGACCACAAGGCGAACCGCAAGACAGCGCATTCTACGTTGCAGCCGCAAGCGCAGCCTGGTGTTAAATTCAGAATATGACCCGGCTCTTAAGCAAATACGTGACGTGACGTCATACTGCACGCAGTATTATCCCGTTACTTGAGATTGATTTATGTTACTGAACTAGATTTATTTAAATAAGGCTCTTTAGTATCGATCATCTGTGTTTTGCCTGCAGCATATAGAATTGGATTTCTTTAAAAGGCATTTTTTATTAGTGGACTATTTATAAAGACCTCAAATAGGCTTGCAACAATATGTCCTACTCATACAGGAATACGGGTCTGCATATGAATACAGACTATTTATAGTATGTTGGCTACGTTGCAGAAATAATTACAATATACAAAGGAATAATACTTACACCAGCTACTTATTATCACAAGGCAGAACAGCGTAAGTCCAGTTGAAAATCACAAAGACAAACGAACAGGGAACAATGACCGAAAGTAGGTAGTTTTGTTAGTTCTTTGCATTTGCATCGTTATTTTGCTGTACAACCCCGTACCTTTCGGAGAATTGCTTTGTTGTCGTGGGCATGCAATTTAGATGTAGTGCTTGATATTTTGCTTTCAACGACCTTGAATTATGACGTCTGCACTGCGTGCACCTTTCATTCCTGTTTACAATTTTCATGTGAATCGATAGTTAGAAATGAGATTGACAAAGTATTATTGATAAATTTAGCTTTAGCAATATTTCGAATTGTTTGTCGTCATGGCCTCTATGAATACGGAAACTAAATTGTTTAGTATTCAGATACCTATAGACCGGCAGCAGTTAATTTAAAAATCACAGAGCTAGTGCAATACTGAACTAAGCAGTTTTTTATTAGATTAATCGAATACTCAGTTAATTCTAAAATAGAAACAATAGCACACGCTAGAGATATAGTCGTCAGTCGGCAGGAGGAATGGCGAATAAGCCATAATAGAAGCTCAAACAAGCACACAATGGGCTCTCGTCGCCACGGTCTGGTAACGCTAACATTATTTGCGGTCCGCTACCTATTCCCCCAGGAGACATGATACTAGCCTTCCTTGTCTAGACGATGAAACAACCTCATATTTTATTTTTTTTTATTTTACAATTTTAGGAAAACTTACAGCTAGGTATAACATAAGGATAGATTAAATTATAGATAAACGGCCAATAACAAGTTTCCGCTTATAGGTAATTAAATTACTAGTTTAAAAAGACAGCATAAGACGAAACAAAAAAAAACTGTTTAGAAAAACAAAAAGAAATAAGATATTATGTTTGAAAGAAACTTGAAGACATTAATTTCTTTAATCTACGTACGCTAGTGTGAAATAAATCTAAATCAATCCTCCGGCACTCTGAATCGTATGTCCGACACGCTCTTATCATGTATGAATTTTGTCTATAAACAGTGTTGGTAGACGGGACGTTGAGAAGTACAGGTTTGCGCAGACAAGCAGAAGGCACACGCAACCCTATTCTGTCCACCAACTCCGGTATATCTAATGAGCCATTTACTATATTGAACAGGAATGATAAATCTGCAATTTTACGGCGCTCACATAATGGAAGGGTGTGAAACTGCTTGCAACGATCTATATAGTTATTGATGTAAGTTTTAGAGCGAAACTGGATGTACCTAAGAAATCTCCTCTGAATACTCTCGACACGATCTACATATATGGCGTAGTTAGGATTCCAAATCTGCGAGGCGTATTCCAGGTGACTGCGGACGAACGCACAGTATAAAATTTTTAATGTTTTTATATTACGAAATTCAGAAGAGACTCTGAAGATGAAACCCAAAGCCTTAGATGCCTCATTCACTATTTTATCTATATGGGTATCAAAAATTAGCTTTGAGTCAAAATTCACAAAAATATTGAACAATAGGGGTCCCCCCTTGAGGCACTCCGGAAGGGACACGGACAGATCTTGATGAGTATCCGTTAAGAACCACTATCTGACATCTACCCTCCACATAGGATGCAAACCATCTGTAGAGGTACAAGTCACCTCTGATACCTATACAAGCCAGCTTATACAATAGCTGAAGATGATCTATTCGATCGAAGCATTTGCTGTAGTCGGTGTATATAACGTCCACCTGGGACCTCATTGACATATGTTCAGACAAATAATCACTACAGACAACAAGCATATGGAGCTAAATTCCAGTAAGTAATACACTAAACGGACAATGGCTTGGCCAGGTGGTACCTACCGCCATCAAACACTAATCTACTAATAGATTACATGCTAATTTGTTACCCATATAGCATGGCATAAGATATGTACCTAGCCAGGTAATTGGCTGTAATGGTTGCTGTGCCTAATTTAATTACGTCAAGAGCTCCTGAGTATCAAAATACTCATGAGTGTAATTTCATTTTTAAAGCTGATATCAAGCTCATGTTGTTTAATGAGAGGTACTCGAACGGTCATTCAGCACAAATGTTTAAGCAAATCAAAATGTGCATAACGTAACGAGGTTAAAGTTCGAATAATAGGTCGCGGCGTACCTATATTATAGCGTATTGAACCTCGGACAATGGAGGAATGAAGTAAACAATGACCTGCTGACGCCGATTATAGAATTGCAATTTACATTTACTTTACTAGTCTACGAGCATTCCTAAACTAAGGACTAACGTGAATTAGTATTCTTGCCACAAAGGTCACCTGCTCCTAACAAGGTTATTTACAGACAAATATTGTCTGAATTTAGTTGGCCAACCCTCTCTTGATACTTTTGTAGAATAAATAGTCTCCGTTATCAGTGTTCAAATAATGCGATCGAAAATACTAGGTTCTCGTTTGTAGTGGTTGGTTGGTTGGAAGTGTAGGCCCGCACTCCAACCTAATGCCGTCTAGACGGGTTTTTGCCCTTTAAATGCAGCAGGTGACTGAATTCCTGAGAAGTAAAAAGCCGGGTGCATTGAAACGTATTTTGAACTAAAAGCCCCTAGATAAAGAGTAAAACCCAGTAATAGATGTTTACTGCTTATGTTTTCCAAATGAATCTAGTACGATTGTTTCTAATAAATGATGAAACACAGTTCATTCAACACGAAAAAATAACAGTTCTCCGGTCCATAGATTTTTCTTCTATAGGGATACACAAACAAGTGACCTAAAACAATGGCACGATACATATCGTGATTCATCCCACTTTATGCGTTACGATTATAATTGAAAATTGGAGATTTGAGTGCCAGCTACAGGATGTGTCAGAGGATAACAAACGAGATGTTTCATTTAATAAAACAAGTGATTTTATGTTTTTGAACATAACAATTCAGTAATGTTTTTATTCAAATTTTCGGCTCTCGATAAGGATCATAATTAATTAGTCGGCCCATCAAATATGTATAAAAAAATGGTCAAATGCATGTCTCTACACAACTTTTTTTTTTTTTTTTTTAAGGGGGGAAAATCATCGAATGACTGCCCCCGCCTGGGTGAGGCGGGAGGGAGTGTCAGACTCTTACTGACTAAAAACCACCCCGTTCCTTCTCCTGCACGTCGAGCCGGAGCCCCGGTTACCCGTTAGGTTCTCCGCGACTCCGAATCGGCATCGGCCCTATTGGGCCCCATCTGTGTTGGTCTGATGGCTCTTTGAGGCGCGCGCGGAACGCGACGCGCCGTACGCTCGGGTCTGTTTCTGGTCGGACGGGGAGCCACCCATGCTCGCCGTCCGCAGGCCCGCGCTTACGGTGGCCGGAGATCGTCCCGCGATCGCCGACGCCCGGTGTATCCTTCGCGATGGCTGGGTTGTGAGGAGGCAGCGCTTCGCTGCCTCACGCGTCCCGCCTCCTCCTTAGCTAGCATGACTGCTTCGCAAAAGGAGGAGACGGCATCCCAATCCCCCTCGCTCCGCATCATGGCCTGCACTAGGCCCGGACGCGAGAGGTCGCCATCGCCGATCACTTCCCTGAGGACACGGCGGTGCTCAGCCCACGAAGGGCATTCTCCCACCGTGTGTTCCACCGTGTCCTCAGGGCGGTCCTCGCAGTGATGACACCCGGGCGTTTCCTCCCGCCCCATCAGACACAGGTACCTCCCGAAACTTCCATGTCCGGTGAGGACCTGCGTCAGGCGGTAGGTGAGGACGCCGTAGCGTCTCTCAAGCCACTCCTCAAAGAGGGGACTTACCGCTGCGATGGCAGCGAGCCCAGTCTCTACACAACTATCAATCCCAGGCTAGCAAAATAATTTTAAAAGTACCTTCCTAGCTCCCAGCAATCTATGGCCGTAATAATAAAAAATAAATTAACAGGTGATGAAATCAATTGCTTGTTTATAGAATTCTGCATTGAACATTTTAATTTGTTATGAACAACTGCTACCTACACTACTATTCAATCTAGCTACGCAATAATATTGTGCCTTACACTTTCGCTTTGATATTTACAAATGAACCTTTCACCGATACAATATCATCAAAAGTGAATGCTTTGGATTCGCTACAAGCTATATTAACACATCAACACCTGTTGATATCCGAATGCCAATTTTAATTTCATGGATAATACAAACATAGCTCATTTCTTTGCTTATGTAAGATGTTTTCAAAAGCATGATAGAATGGCAAAGTCTCTAGGCAATTATTTCACAAGATAGCCCTAAATTGTATGCCTAAGTCCGCGTGACATAGTGATCACGAAGATTTGTTACCACGTCGGCTCATTTGGATGCAATGTGAGCTGAGCCCGTAATGGATGGCGATTAAGTCGTGCGACGTATAAATAGCTAGGGACACGAATACTCTGGTGTTACAGCAATTGTGAAGAAAATAGCGACAACACGTGGTCTGACTAAATAACGCACGTCATAACCGTTACATCTCATGAAAACACATACATACATACATATGTGCATAAGTTTCATAGAACTGGATACGTATGACTCAAAACTAAAAGTGATTCACCATTCGTGTCGGCGCCAGTAAATTCACTGTTGCATTTGAAAATTTTGTAGTAGGTACTGCAAAAATTACCTAACAGAGACGAATCATAAAATAAAACGCCAGATTTTCTATTAAAAAACTATGAAGATGAAAAAATACACAACTACTATTTATATCTATGGAAACACACATAATATCTTATCTCACTAACAGTTTTTATTACATTTAAGTAAAATGTCAACTGTCATTATTATTTACCTTATAATTAAATTATTACAGTCCATTTCACGTTTGGATTACGTAAAATGTTTGGTCACGAATTACATGAAGAGCTAAATATAACCATTTGGGTAATAACAGTTGATTTCATCGTATTCGTTGTTATTAAGAATTGAACTCTACGAGTAAAAGTTTGACCCCCAGCTGACATTATGTAACAATAGTCTATCTAGCAAAAAACTTTCTCAGATAACTAATTATGTATCTATTAAACTAATGAAGATATTATGGCAGTATTTGTCACAAGCTTGTTTATGACACCTATCAGGTTTTAAACTGTTTTCTTTGCTTATAAAATGATGCAATTTCTATGAAAGATCAGTTGAATAAAGTACATTTAATACTTCAATAGTTTTGACGCTGCTACTAGCGTGATTGAAACACAATTCAGCCACTTTGATTAATAGTCGTCGATAAAAAGGGCCCACATCGACGTGGCCCTTGTGTGTTCCGACATTGAAATGTTCAATTTGTTCAGCTATTGATATTTGACCTAATAAAGATCACACGATGGCCCAAGTCAATAGTGCTTGTGATCAGGAGGGGAGTTTCAACTCCAGGTTTTTACCGTCTTTTTTTCTATCTTCGCGTTCTGGATACTTTTTAAATTGTATAACGATGTTTTTCAGTAGGTATGATGCATGTTCCCACATGTTCTAAAATTACTCGCGTTTAAAAAATATATTTGGACAAATGAGAAGCACATCTGGTATTAGTATTAGTGCTTCGTATTTCAAACTATTAATAGAAACTTAATTGGTAAACCTGATTACCGAACCATAGTCAACACGATTTGTCAAAATAAAGCAACAAATTAGAGGGAACGGAATAACTAAATACAGGTTTTCTAAAATATTACAAAAACATTTAATAAATAAGCGGGATGGAAGTAATTAATAACTCGCAAAATTAATTTGATACAAGTGATTGCTAATATCACTACAAATTAATGGTTAGTTACTAGTAACAGACAATCCTTCAACTTAATAGACATAATTTTCATAAAAACCAACAAACGAGTCAGGAATAAGGAAAAAACAGACCACAACAGCAACATTACGTTAGTCATATAAAATCACTTCTTGGCAAACCTCTTCAATTGTATTATTTGTGCAATCATCTTGATGAAATCTATTGAGAGTGGACTATAAATCTAAATCAAGTAACCATGCAGCGAGCAATCATGTAATTCAAACTGCAAAGGTCTATTTGCAATTCCATCAATTGCTTATGTGCCTTTTATATAGGCTGTTATTTAATTGGGAACGAGAAGAATTGGAATTGAGAAGAACTGTACATCGCGTATAAAGAATTATACTTGTTGGGTAAAATTAGGATCCTTCACGTGACATTGGCGGCACGTAATGAAAGCGAGCACGCGAATCCTTAGAGACTTTCCCCTATTCATTCACTTTCCCGACGCTGTTTGACTCCAATTTCGTAGAGAGATCGATTCAGTGTTGTTATCTTTTGATTGCCAGCCAATATTCGTAACACGTATTTATTCTATGAATCTAGAAATCTTGTTTACACTTGTTTCTTTATGTATATGGTAATATTTATTGACTATCACGGTCATCATCGTAAGTATTATGATTTATTGCAAAATGTAGCTTTGGTATTGAAATTACGATTAAAACAGACAGGTTAAAACGTTTGTAATGAACGACAAGTATTGTTTAAATGGTAACCGTACACCGAAAACTCTAGATTAGCTACATTAAGCCAGTTAGTGGTCTGGTGGTTGGGTGAAGATACTCGTATTTTAGCGACTCAGCTATTAACTATACATTTCATTTAAGTTCATAGAAAAATCACCTATTAGCCAAGGATTTCTTAGTTTACTAAGCGATGTTATGTTTTTATCCATAAACTACTCGTTTAACAGGTACAACAACTGTTATTGGTTCCTATATTAGACTAGACAATAGCGGATATTGGATAGCGGAATATTCCTATCATAATATTATTGTATAAAGCTTAGACAATGGGGAGAAATGATTTTTTTTCTCAGTATTAATGGAAGTGAATAACAAATCGATCGGTATAATATTGTCCAACATATTTCCAAGTTTTCGAATGAATTTACGACCCAGTAGTTTGACGGTCGTCTGTAATTCTGTATATGGAAGCTCTTCCACAGGGTCGCTGGCACATGAGTCAAGTGCACAAAACAAATACAAACTCTGTACCCTCGACAAGTGAACCGCTGGGGCTGGGGCGGATGCATATTTACAAACTTAACTTCCGCGTCTCGACCAAAATATTATCTTTCAGAGTAACGACAGAAAACAAAGCTTACATGCTCAAAAATAAACATTTCTAACATTTGGTTAACATTTTATAGGCGTTTAGGTTTATAAACAAAGCGGAGTCAAGTAACTCATAAAACAATGAAATCTGCTTCAAATATGGTTTTTGTACTATTTCAAGAACGTACTGACAATTTGACATCTGAAAGCAACTTTTTTACGTTAAGGTACGGGTCAAACCTACAAAATTGTCAATTTAAATATAGACTGTTTAGTCTATATTTAAATTGACTACACGTTGCTAAGAATAGCTTTCAGGTCAATACTTAGCCCTTAACGACGGTCCATCGGCTAATGGCGGGGGGCTAATGTATGCGAGTTATAAATACCTAGCCTAGTTTACCGGGGTTAAGCCATTCAGATTTATGATTTATAAGTTATGTGTATAAGACTAGCAAGTAAGTCACCTTTAAAGAACACACGTAAATTTAGTAATTTGTGGAGATTAATAGGAGCGCTATTACTCAATAGTATCATCACTCGAATAGGTAATAAACATGATTGGGATTGTAAAAGAGGGTTGCTAATGAGATTTTAATGTATCTATCATAATTTAATAACACAGTTTTACTACGGCATTAGATTGGACCGGTTTGAACTGCACGCGGCCGAGGTGAATCGCCTCAGAACGTAATGTGAACAGTTCCTGGCAGTGTTCCCAACCGCAACAACAAATTATACTATTGTCATTGCACACAGACGCACTGCCACAACGACCTTCACACCCATGCTTACTGGAGAACTAAAGTTCCGTTAATATCATTCTGATGCTAAATTAATTCAATTCACGCTCAGGGTTACGTTATATGTACGAACACATCGGACAACAAATAATTAGCCAAGACAAATAGTAAAAATAGTTCAAATCAAGCAACAAGAATTGGGTCACGTAATATTAAATAGTTCAATTGGGAGTAGCACTGTTGACGCCCAGCACGGGACTTAATGATGATTGCGAAGATGTTTTTATCAGTACTTAGAATATTTGCCACGCTATTTCATAACATCACATCAATGTTCCTACTGCCTTCAAAACGATCTATTCTTAGAAATATATAAACTGCCAAGGTACAAATACAAGTATTTAAACGGATCTTTGCGAATTTTAATCGTGAAGGTTTGGCCGTGAATATCAAATATGAATGTTTAAGCACTTGAATTCTCAACAAGAAGTTATGAGACATTTTCCGTTTAATAAGAACTTCTCAAAAATTATTGAACTGTATGCTTGCATTCCGATGGTAGCTGGTAGGTTAGGAGTTTAGGACTGGGATATTTTGGGTACTTTTACTGGGTGGCCCAGTGATATTTACCATCCAGCATTGTGTGCCAGCGCAACTATTATTGGAGATTCCGTTTTTGAATGAACTATGATCTTTAAAAGAAAAGATTATAGACACAGATGTAGTCCAGTCGTCTTTACCAACTAGAAACATGTTTAGTTATAAAAGAAAGTCTTTATTTGGCTCTACTTGTAAATTAAGTACGTACTCAGTACGTAAGATATTTCTTTGAAAATATTCATTAAAATACTTAGATTGTAACCCGAGCATGCCCGATAAATTCCAAAACTGCCATATTCTTCGAATAAAATTTTAACTTAATACATTGTCATCTAAAATTTCGGCAACGTATTGAATATCCTTACATATAATATCTATACTTTATAATTAAATTCATGCTATTTCATTACACTTCTTTCGAAAACTAGGCCAAGAACATTATAGAAACATGCTGAACGTTGCTGCTGCGGCGAAAGGAGGATGAACTTCAACTTCTCTAAAATACTTTCAAGGATGCAACTGTTAACAATAGACTACAATAATGTAATCTATGGAAGCGATGAATTGCTAATTACCACACACATAGTTACTGAACCTCGACAAATCACGATAGTAGACGTATTTGAACAGTTTTTAGTAGAGTGGTGTTGGACACTTAGCGACCCGGTAGTAAATGGTATCGTGAAAGTAATTAATTACTGCCAACTTATCATTGACATGAAATCTAATTGCGATTTCTATAGCTTTTCGTGTTCGTCATACTAATTACTAATAGCGCAGTAATCGGTGACATAATAACAGCGATGCACCGCGGTATTTCTTCAACTTTAAAATTCTACTTGACACTTAGTTATCAGGCGTTCCATAACTTGTTCCATACAAATAATACATGCATGCTTTATTGTTATATTATTCATACAAACAACATTTGTATGTATCGCTCCAGTTAACGCAGACTTTGCTAATTTTTTCACGTACTTACTTACTTACGTTGTGTAATCGTGTATGCTAATTACATATCTACTATATTGTTATATTTCAATCCCGTCCCACTTCACTGCCTTTATTTTTTTTTTATGAAATAGGAGGCAAACGAGTAAACGAATCATCTGATGGTAAGCATATTTCATGTTGTCGCTTCTTCTTATAACTCCATCGAATATTTTATAAGAAAATAATAGTATTTTAACAAAAAGACGGTATAGATGATGAAAAACTTGCTAGAGGACTACTGCAGGTACAATTTTACGCGACATTCTGTCTGTAATAACTTTAGCAATCTCTTCCGCTACGAAGAAACTTTGTTTACAGACAAACTTGACTCTAGCGACTTAATTAAATCACGAATAGTTCTTCAAACTAGTCTTTAGGGACTGTAGCTTTTGGATTTATTTCTTTATCTCTTTGAAAGGTTTTCTTCTTTATTTCTTAAACGATGTATTAGTTAAAGTAAGATAGTAAATAGAATAACTGCCAAAAAATGTTATTGTTAGAATTCAAGATAAAAACGCAAGTTCACAAAGGAAGTAATAATGTTGGAATGTCATATTTAAGCTCATTGCGTGTTGACCGTTGTTTCAGTTTTTTTCTCGTACAAAGTAGATAAATAGAAAGTATTACAGGCACTAGAAAGTGATTGGTAATACCATTTTTTACCGTTTCATCCTAGGTCTCCACGATCATAGAAAAAATTCGTTCTTGGTCGACTAGATCATAAAATTAGAAATTTTGAAGAATATGCGTTGTGTGTCACATTACACTCTTTCTTGGTACGTTGTTCAATATCGTACCGTTACATTCTTTAGATGCCTACTTGCCTAGTTAGACTACCAAATAACATGTAATCGTTTTTGACGGTTCCAGGCACTCGCGCGTTGAATTGAATCTTCCGACTAGGTATTTTATTTAAATATTATACACGTAGGTAGTATCAAGGAATACATTTATCGCGAAATATCATTTTTCATGTGTTTTATTATTTCCAATGATGTAATACGTGGTTACGTTCACCTGCCATGTATGGAATTACAGCTATCTTTGGAAAAAATTTAAATACAAGTCCTTACATAAACGATTTTATATTTCCTAGAAAGATTATATAGATTTAGCGTCTGATGCGTTAATGGCTAAAGAATTCAATAACGCAAATGACATCAGTAAATCTAACTACGTGGAAGGCGACCTTCAGGTGTGGTCGGAGAAGTGAATAACAACATGTGACAAGCTTTGTAATCGATTGTTACATTGCTAAGAACATTCATTACAATGCTGCTCGATGTAGTAAGATGATCTACCTTCGTTTTAATATACCGATTACAAATATAACTTCTATGCAGATTCCTTAAAAGTTAAACGGATTACTTTGATTGCGCCGCAAATCGATTCTCGCTTGAAATTAAGAATTTCTGCCTTAGAAAGAGAAAAATATCTTCCGATAAAATCTTGATCAAGGTAAAATGAGTTTTAATTGATTCACAAATATTCTAATTTTAATTTTATGGATAGTAAGATTGTAGCAAACAACTTATAGAGGAATTAATGGCTCTGCTTAAGGAAAAGAAAGCCCAAATAATCTTAAAATTCTACGAATACATTAAGCTTTTTTATTTTTTTTTTTAGTAAAATTTTTATTATTATACTTGCTTATAATAAGCAAGTATAATAATAAAAATTATATTTAGCAGTCTTACCAATGTAATAAAATGACAAGAATAGGCAATAAGAATTAAGCCAGATTTTAATCTCAGGCAATTGCGGTTAATAACTTCAGAGAACGGGTTTTAATAAAGATTTCAAATACTCAGTAGGCACTCGGTTGTTATAACCCAGCGAGCGTGTTTCCTGCGTGTACCAATAAGTGCTTAAGTACATATAAAAATAAAAATAATAAAATGATTCACCAGTTACCACGCACCAATGAAAGGGTACTTTGGCCTTTACCTTTTCCTAATGAACTTTAATAAACCCAAACTATTAGACTTATTGTTTCCGCGAACTGTAGAAAGTCCGCTAATTCGATCAGTCTATGTTTTTCACCTTTGAGATCTAAATTCGTACACAGGTATTCGCATACCTTCAAACCTGTCCGTCAAGTGTAAATTTAGTACACTGCGCCATAAGACACTCATTTGCTGATATGTATATTATCCATATAACTTGTTAAAGTAGACAATTAACTACTCAAACAGCAGCATTTCTGTTAGAACTTCTCATTTTAGAAAATGTTTATACTCCCTAGGCAACGCAAACTATGTTGTCTGCACAAGTGACTCAGCGCTGAGTAGGACTGGAAATATCGGACTCTATTAAAATTCATTTGCTTGCAAGCTGCATTCAATTCTTTCCAAGAAAGGTGGCCATTATAATAGACGAACAGTCTTTGTTTGTTTATACACAGCCAATGACAATTATGACTAAGAAACATTATTGTATTGTGATAAAATGTAATCTTTTAAGAACTATAACTTCTTCATGATAAGTAAATACAATGATAGTAAAACACCTATTAGAAAATTTTATAATTATATCCACCAACCAGAATGTTGCTGAGTACCTATACATTATTAGATAGATTTTTCAGTGATTTGATCCGCAAGTCGATGACGTATATTGACCTACACGACCTCCAGTCGCTGCCACCGCATTCTTGACCCACACACTCACTCGCAGTCACAAAGATATTGAACGACACACGTGGAAAGTAACGTTACCTTGGCAAATTCCTTTAATTTCAAGTGCAGTGTGTTTTAAATATTCTTAGTCTTACCCCTTTACCTTGAAGCGTGAAGAAAACCAATGCTTACCTGAAAAAAAATA
Source organism: Spodoptera picta (assembly GCA_038387885.1). Lineage (NCBI taxonomy): Eukaryota > Metazoa > Arthropoda > Insecta > Lepidoptera > Noctuidae > Spodoptera > Spodoptera picta. The sequence goes on from JAZHFQ010000328.1 coordinate 533,068, forward strand.
AAAAAATTCGTTAACATTTGAGTGCCGAATGACGCAAAAAATAATGGGATTTACCATCGATTAGTCATAAAAAACTCGCCTTATCATACATACCAGGCGGATGTTTTCAGAATCAGTGGTACCTGTCATTGAGATATCATAACAGTTGGGAATTTTGATTTGAAAACCGAATTGCATTCATTCATACGTAATATTATATATGCAAAGGTTTTTTTTAATAAGATTCCAAAAACGATGCTGCAACTTATAACAATAATAATACCGAGTGTCGTAAGTAATTGTACAGTACGTTGGGGTGGTCCCGTGCTCTCTGCCCGGGTTACAAAAAGACGAAGCTGCACAATGGGTTCATATTTCCGGCCTGCGGTCACGGAGCGAGTGTGCCACTGCCGAGCAACTTCCAAAGATTTTCGTTTCGCGCAGGCTCCAACAATCCGCGCGTAAATTAAGGCCGATTGTAAATCTGGCAAACTGCCAAAAAGGGAAGAAGAACGCAGAGACATTAGTGATTTAACTACTTGGCCAACGAAACCACTACACGTCCATTTTTCAATAAATACTTTGTTTAGTTCAACTTTCATATTTTGTTCTAGTTTAATGATCACGGCAGTGCTATCTAATACGTTTAATGTATTTCTTTTGAATTATTTTGCATTGTTACATATATATTTTCTGCAATATTGTAACCATGAAACAGTTTGGAGTACAATATTTCACACGAGGCTGGACATGAATCAATTGTTGTGATAATTAATCTGGAATTCGCAGCCACAGCAATGGCTAATACAAATAAAAGATGAGACGAATTTATTTCAATTAAACGAACATGTGCGACTTCCTACAAATAAAACTACTGCTATGTCCGTCGCCATACTCGCCATTATACTTCGATAACGGGCGAGGGTCAAACAGAAGTATGAGCAAAAAAATGTGCGCAAAGGGATCTAGAGAGACAGTATGAGAGCGGTGGTCCGTGGAATATGCAAGCCAGACTGACGACGGGCAACGCCCCCACAAAATTTATCGTCGTTGACATCAAGCCACGATAGGATTTGAAACGGTAATCAAATACACCCTTTAAAATTCCGAACAATGACGCCAGCTCACGAATATCATTTATGTCACTATAGTTAAACCTATATTTTTAGTGTCCCACGACGATTGAATCGTACATTGTAATTTACATACCTACATGCAGTTTCCCTTTTGACCTGTACGACAATTAAGCTGGCTTGCAATAAAATGGTCATGAAGAGTTCACATGGCATCTTTATACAACAATCAGTTAAATCGAGTTCATTGTTATGCAACAGAACAAACACTGAAATCAGACTGAAACATAGGTAGGTAATTTAAATTTCTAATCTTACAATGGTTTATGCAATCGGTGGTAGAGCAAGATTTCACATCCTTTCATACAAGTGATTAAGTCATTTATGTAAACACGGTTCCTTTTATTTCAGTATTACTTCAATGGTCATTAATAGATTTCAATTGAAAATAATTAGTATTAGTTCAATGATGTAACTGGAAACTATTAATTAATCTGTAATCATTGTCTGTGACAACTGTTCTGGTTTCACGATGCTTTAGTTTCAACATTGTTCATTATATGATTACAATTATTGCTAGCTCTAAGCACAGCGTGACATTAGCTGTTTGAATAATCTAATGAAAAGGTATCCATTTTTAGACCAACTAAGGCTGATAAATAATAAAGTAGCATTAGTTATTCACTATATTTAGCTTGATAATATCATACAAAACAGGCCACGCGGCGAAACTGAAAATACGATGTGAAAGGGAGAGTAGATAACTTTGTTTAAGTCCTTCGACCGTTTCTTTTCTTTCAAGGGAGAGGTAATTATGATAAGGAAGCCATATGGCGGGGCACATGTTGAATAAGTATAACCATCAATATTTATGTAAACGTTGGCCGTGACCGTGAGTGTTGAACTTATGTACTGATTTAATTGGTTTAAGCCATGACTGAAGTTAATCAGCTTACTTTCTTTTAAAACCACAGAATAAATATGGAATTAATAGTATATCCAATGCTTGGTATACATGTGTATAATCTAAATGTAACGGACATCAAACAATCATGAAACAAAAATTCTAGCGCATCCGCATTAATCATCTCCCACGCACAACGCTAGCAAAACTGGTAAAAGCCAGAACATTCAATTTACTTAAAACAATATAATATGTAGCTTGTTTGTATATTTCAAGAGCAAGGAAGAGACAAGGTCAAAGTACAAAATGGAACATTGACATGAAACATGTGGCACACATGACACGGCTTAGCGAACTGCTACAATACAGATATTCCGCCTAATTTATGACTTCGTTATTTTGACAAATCTATTAATAAAATGGAATGTTCGTAAGATAAAATAGGAAATGCGTAAATATCCACTTACTGCCGATATAAGATAGACGTAATTATAATATGACGCAAAACAAGAGACTATGAAAAAATTGCCTGCATAAAAATAAGACTTCTGGCTGTTTCACCTACTACAAATGAAGGACGGTCAAGGACTTGGCACTTGAGAATTTTCGGCAAAAACTATAAACCAGCAAAAAGGCGAAGATACAAGATAGAAATCATGGTCTGTAAAACATTTCTGACAGGGGCGTTTTTTGAAGTAAGGGCATTACGTGTTTAGCGAAGCTTAGACGCCACATTATGACTCCCCATGGGAACGTTGCAAGTGTTTCTCGCCCTTAATAGTGTGACATTTCGAGTGGGTTGCCTTCGATTCGCATCAGAGGCAACGCTTGTTTTTAACACGCCCATTATTTCAAATGTTTACTATACTACTTCTTTACCACAGAACTACAATATTTGGGTTAACATATATCACATCGCACCGCAATCCATGTAAGAAGAAATGGGCATGGCCATTCTAATGCACAATTACGACTTGTTACGTTCATCGAAGATTTTACTAGAAGCCCCCAGACCTTCCTTATGCACGACGGTGTGCGTCGTGCATAAGGAACGTATACATTCGAGCACCTACAAGATGTTAATAAAGGTAAATCAAGCAGTTTATATCCGACTTACTACTTCCGACTAACGCATTAGATTTACGATGGAATTAACCACTGCACCGCAGTGTTTGTGTAACAAAAGATTTGTGGTTACTCTGCTTCTAAGATAGGATTTTATAGCGAGCCTCAGATTGAGCTGGTTCCTTCAATCTTTCTTAAAATGAATCGAACTGACATAAACATGTCTACGAAACTTAAACTTTTGATACTTTTATAAATTGATATCAATAATGTTTCGCAAACAATTCTAATGATTATGTTATTGACTGATGACGTATTCACCTACGTCAGCCCTTCACAACGGTAGATAAGAATATCTGGTTATCTGCCACCTTTTCACATGAAACATTAGAACTGATTCGATAATTTAACAAGTTAAAACCGGTCTGCAGGATACTGAAAGATAACGTTTATCGGAAAAATAAAAATATCGGTGGAAAAATGACAACTCACAAATACGCACGATAATCGCATACCGCGTGGGTAGACCCGTGAGCGTAACCTAGTTAACAATATTAGTATGATTTCATTAAGGCAACAGCGAAATATTTCATTTTAAGCCTGTTAGTGTTCATAATTTCACACGTGGCTTTAATTTTACCCTTTCGGTGCTACTAGTAACGGGAGAGAGCTGTTTATGCGTAGTGCTCCATTAAGTTACTAATAAAATTAAATAAGCACAAGTGCTTATAAAATAGGAGTTATACCACTATGAGTTTGGGGTTTCATATTTGTATACAACCAGAGTAAGTCTGGTTTAAACGTTATTAAATTATGTAATTATTTATAAATTATGTAATTATCGACTGCCTCTTAGGCCGAGTGGTCGTCGTAAGTGCGACTGCCGGGCAAGGGGCGATTCGATTCCCGGGTCGGGCAAAGTATTACTGGGTTTTTAAATATTCTCAGTAGTAGCACGGAGTCTGGAATTGTGCCCGGTATATGGCAATAGGCTCACCCCCTATTACATGGGACTCATAACATAAATAGTGAAAAGTGGGTGTTACATTGCACAGTGGTATAATGTGCACCTCTGCCTACCCTTTCGGGGATAAAAGGCGTGATGTTATGTTATGTAAATTATGTAATTAAATCTATGTATATCTTATTTTTAGTTTGGGATCATTAATTGATTCTACTTTTACAAAGACTTTCACGTGTGTCCTTTCGCAGTCTGATTTCTTGAAATAAATTGACCACTTCTCGCTTTCCTTTGTCAATATCTCTATTATGACTTCTTTATTTGTACGACAGAGACAAATTGTATAGACTAACGAGTTGAGAAAACTTATGGTTGCCTCATTCCACAAGAACATTAATCCGAAAATGTCTTTTTATTGGCTAACTTTGGCACAAACATGTTTACGTAACTCTGTGTGCCGTTACACTTATGGGATGGCCGTATTTATTGGTGTTTCCCGGAACAAGCTGGAAACACTTAAGGCCATGAAACATTACGTTACTAGACCAGTTCCTTCAACGTCTACAGTAATGGTTACAAGAGAAATCACTTAGAACTAAGTTTCTTTTAAATTTACAATGACAACAATTACAGTTAAACACTAAGTATAGAGAAAACGACCTCAATATGATGAGTCAGTCAGTAAAAAACCAAAAGATTGATATCGTCAACACACTCAACACGTGCTGACCGCATGTCATTTTTTCAATGAAAACGTTGGAGTTAAAATGCATTCAAAACGTCGGATGGAACGTTCTCTTTACCTTTTATTAGCTTTTTTATAAATCTTATTTAAAATAATTTCTTATTCAAATAAAAGCCTACAAAAGTACTGATACAAACCAAGGCAAATATTGGTCGACGTTTCTGAAATCTTATTTAGTTTCTTTGGTTGGTACGGATTCTGAAAATAGCATTGTTATTTACGTAAATACAAAAACAGCACATACAAATATTTTCGTACCGCGTGCGTCAAAAAGGAGATAATTACGTTATATAAATAGCGACATAGTTTTTACTGAGACAGGTATGTTACTATGCTGGTAACTTCTAAAATAGTCTTACAATTTTGTTATCAGAGAGCCCATATCCTTGTTAAACTATGATAATTACTATGCCACGACGGTCTGTTAAACAAATTGTGCTATTTGATTAGCTTACTTAAGTTAAATTGGACTAAAGTGGATTAAATTAAGGTAATGAAAGCAGATTTAACTAACATACCTATAGGTGAGTATGAACACAAAACTGGTAATGTTTTTGTAGGTGCGCAATCTAAATACCTGAATGAATCATTATAAGATGGGAGGAAAACCAACAGGTAACTAAAATATTGGTTGGATACAGAACAAATATCTGACGTCACGTCTACTGAAGTTTGTTTTCAGTTTAAAATAACCGTGTAGGTTACACTACAGTGGCTACAGTCATATGCATGTGTTGTTGCTGATAATCTGGCGGACACGTTAGGACATCTGATTTTCATAAACATCTGATCTTTACTTTCAAAATATGTTTTGGTAAAATCGAAGGACGATCCCTAACGATTAGCAATGCAAGTAAAACTAGTTTGGCGAGTCAGTGACCGCGTGCGTGCAGTTCGCGGACGCCTGCTCCCCTCTTCCCCGACAAGGTCAAGGCACCCCTCTTCGTCCCGTCTCAAGCTTGATTCCTCGAATACTACCCATTCAAAAGATTCAGCACTGATCAATATTGTCAAAATTATAATTTTTAGAATTTACGATTTCAATCTTTACATACCAATTACTAATTAATATCATTACCATACTTTTGATAACGTAAACAACGCCTATTTAGTACTTATTTTATAAGTATACAGTATATACAGTAGTCGATAACATACCCAACTTAGTACAAATTACGATATTAATTTATCTAATTGGTACAAAAATACCTATGAAGCAAAATACTAACGACCCTAAGTACACATTTGATGAAGGAAGAATTCGTAATTAAATATTCAATAAATCAAGCCCTGTCGTTACGAGACAATTGTTAATCGAGAAGAATAATATGACTGATTAATACATTAAATAGAGCAAGGAACTAGATCGCGAGGAAATTCACAAGCTTGTGTGAATGTGTGAGGCATGTCGGCGATGTCACGCAAGGAACTGCTAATGATGTTTTCATTATCGCCTGGTGACGCAAGGACTGAAAAGGTCATCTTCACGCAAACACGCTAGTCCTACTCGGAAGTAGGTACTACAAATTGGCAAAACGTTTGCATAATAGTTCCGAGAATTTTATTTGACCTTAACAACAGAAACATTGTTCTGAATCATTGTAGGAATTTAACTGTCGACGATTAAAGCCAACTTTGAAACTTCTACATTGCGTGGATTAATTCGGTTTAGATCCTTCTTAAAAGGCATGTAACATGCCTTCGTCACGAATAATAAATGGATCTGGGATTGACTAGTATTAATGAATGTCTGGGTGATCGAATTAAAGGGTTTGGGCTACGGTCAGACCGATATAATGGTCGACATTGACCGGTATCTTGCAAGGATTAGACCCCTGATTGACAAATGAATGTGAGGAGTTCGGATAGCAATTTTCAAGTAGGCAAGGTGAAGATATACCTCACTTGCTGATGGAATGTATCAGAAATAAGAATGAGAGAGAATCATTAATTAAAGAGTTTAAACTAAATGTTTTAGATGTTGGGTTAGTACAGACAGTTTTGGCAAGTCCTAAATCCAAGTTAGCAGTTAAATTAAGTAGATTAGCAAAAATACCTAATTGATGATTCTCTCTCGATAAATTAATTTAGTTATATTATTAATTAAGGTAGTGTAATTAAAACTAAAAGGGTACGATGGGGTTGGCATATCCATGTGGATAAAAACCCCAAAATAAATAAATAGAAAAAAAAAAAAAGTAGGCAAGGTATAAAAAATATGTTTAAGACTATGCAGTATAAACAAAACTAGTATGTACAATTGTACAGAGTATATGGCAACCTGGCGTTACAAAAAGCCAGACTCCATTTTCTAAATCAACTCGATGCATTGCGGGCTGTATGGTATAGAAATACTGTGTGTCATGCATGGTCGATTCTTTATTCAGTCTTTTATTCGAACGAGTCACGGCAGGTGAATACGTCACTGTACGTAATATAATTTGTTCCATATTGAAATACCGTGTGAACAAAATGTAACAACCGGCAAATGGTCCAGCGAAAATGCAATATATTTGCGTGATGTAACGTAACCATTATACAAGTCTGCTTCAGATTGGTGCATGCATCACTCGAAACTTAATAGGGATTCCATCCAATAGTCTAAAAAAAATTAAAACATAATAAAATAGAATAATTGGATTGTTTACATATGAGAGCAGTTCAGAAGTCTCTTCAATATTAAATAAAATCTCGAATATCGAATCAAATCTTTTGGTGGTTTGGTTGTTTGATGACAGAAAACTGACAATAAATATCTCACAATTGGTATTTAGTTATCAATTTTTTATTTTTTATTTGAGGAATCCTTATACATATAATAATAATAAATATCGGTTTCGTGCTCTAATGATTTACAGACGAGCACAAGTTTAATTTATTGTAAGGGCTAACGCCCAAGATTTATATTGTGAGTCAACTAAATAACCGTTGAGGAAATACCATCATGCAAAGGTAAAAGACACTGGAGCACTAGAGCCAAACCGTTGCTTGAACACAAAAGACACATTTGCATTAAGTGACGACGCGTATGAATGCCAATAATGGCCGATCACGATGTCAATATAGATGTGATTCGCTGAATAATACTAGGTTAGACAAACACTTGCAGACTGAATATTAAAAAGTAAAAACACTAAAACTTGTCTTTCTATTTTTTCTTCAAATAGTGGTTACTTTCCTTATATATACCAAAATTTTCTTATGGGCGAGACTACTTCCCTTAATATCAGATTAATTGCAACTAGCAATTCTGTTGTTGTCAATCTTATCTAACCATGTTGAATAATAAATAATTATGTAGATATCAAATAACATTAGAACCAAGAGAAAATTGCTCGATAACTTTTTCAATTTAAACCACAAAGGGAAGTTAAAAGCTAATTTACACAGGCGTGGAGCGGTCAGGTCGTAAAACGTAGTAGGAACGAGGGGTATTCGATACAAGCGCCATATGTCCATTGTTCTCAGGCTACACATGCGAACTAGTAGGTCGTACAAACATTGTTATAGGCAAACAAACTGGAATCGTTTGGTTAGTGATGTCACATTGATAAACGCTCCACAGGAACGACGGTTATTTGATATTAGTTTTTCAAATATGGATAACAGATTTTTTTTTACCTCTATGTAAGTACGTTGATCTTCATAGATATTATAACTGTTGGTTCCACACGAGAATATTGCAACACATGCAACAGCGAAGGTTAATAAAACATTAATGTTAGTAGAAGATCTTCCGCCTTTGCCTTATTCCTTCTACGCCAAGGTTTTTCAATTTTGAATAGTTGCAAAAATATGTGAAAAGTCATCCTTAGACTCGTTATCAGAAGTTTCCAGCATCTAAGTTCTAGTTACTCTAGAGGTAAAACAATCTAAAAGCGAATTAACTCAGCATTTTTGTTCATCGCTTTGTAAATAATTGTGTAAAACTTAAGACCCAGTGTAGTAACAACGAATTTGACCTTTTTAAACTTTTTATGGTGTAGACATTCGTGTTAAGCAGATTAATTAATTCAGTATAAAATGTATGCAGTTTTGTTACTATGTCCAGAGAATTTAACACCGCAGTTAACAGGCAATACAAACAATACACTTATGCTCTACTATAAACACACTGAGCTTATTTCAATGTAGCAAAAGAAAAACTAAAGCTAATAAAAGCCTTGTTAAGCCTAAGATTCCATGCAATCTTCTGCGTGTTTTTATCTCATCTTGTATTTGATGTAGTTATTATGTGTAATCACTTTGAGGAAAAATAGAGGCATTTCGAAAAATCTGATCATAATGAATTGTTTTAGTTATACTTAGTTTAAAGTTAGACAGTGCATACTTGTGCAACATTTGTAATCATTTATGACTCATTCTATTGTTTTGTTTAGGCAAGTTTTCCGGTATAACTATTATAGTCATTCATAGATAAGAAGTCATGAATCATGAGAAATTTGACAAAATACTTCCATGCTGCTGCTCTGCTTTGTAGGAAATATTTATCGGTATCGAACGATAGCACCCGTGCTATCGATACAAGTATAAAAACAACTTTGTTATTCTGCGCATAAATAATATCTATATAACTGGCACAACATAATAAAATGAAAGCAAGTATCGATATAACATTATACCATATTAATTTGATACCATATTAGGTATTGCATCCCTCCTATGAGAGTCAAATATTGTTTAGTCATCATTTGACACGCAGACGCAAAGACCGTGATCGATCCAGCGCATTTGGATACCAGCCAAATGTGGTCTCCAGCGCAACGTGTCACCAAGCGATGAATTTTTACGGAAATCTATTATTTTAAAATACAGACCAGTCTAGTGACGGTTGTAAGGTCCCATGCGGAGCGAGTCTTGCCCCGTGGGTGCGAACCATCCTTTCGCCTCCCCAGTGAACCATAGTTTGAGGGCACAGCAGTTTCCTCGCGCTTACGTCGCCCACCACCACGTCTCAAAGAAGAGAACCAGTTGGAAACTGATCCACGGCGCTCCGGTTCGGCCGATCCCGGCCCGGCTTTGATGAACATTACTTCACAAGTTAGTGCTAACGCACCAAGCACATTACACTTTCACACACTGTGGATCTTGACCACACGAACACCAATATTAGGAAGCTAGCAGGCACAGGATACCTATTAAGCCCACAACACATTTTGAAATAAATTGCGGAATTTTAAACAAGCAAACAAAGTGGAAAAGTGGATGACTGCGCGTCGCCGGACGTACTTATGTATCGATTCGAACATTCAAGTACTTGCCAAAAATGAAGTGAAGCTACACAACAAAGAAGTATGTTTGCGAAGTGCACAGTAAGCGGCAACGATGACACACCTGATCATAGTCGTCGTCGTAGGTGCGGGTTGCGCGGGCGCATCGTACCAGCAGTGGCCACCACAGCGCGCCGCACAGCAGGCGAACATGCAAACACATCGCGCGCCATACACTTCTCCTCTAAAGAACGCACTAGACTGAAGATAGTCGCGGGCGCCACCGGTCTTTGGCACCGTGACAATTACATGTACCTACATAAGTACATAAAATGGCTTCGCTTTATCTTTCTGCACGTTTGTGACAAGGCCAACGTCATAAACAAATTATGCTTCTAAAACGTCACTTTTTCTAAATAAGAAAAAACATTGCGCCTTGTACGCGCCGTAATTAACTAGTTACATTATACCCTCTAATTTTAAAGTGAATGCGAAGAAAGAACGTGTTTTCTTTACAATCAATTTCTAACAAAGATCTAAGTCCAAAACGTTTAGATAAATATACCGAGATACAAGTAAAATGGACACCAATATCGTTGTTGCGATATTGTGGATGGACAGGCAGTTCTGTTATCAAAGCTTGCAACCACATTGCGGAAGCGGCAAAGGAAATATGATAAATCCATCGCGAACAATGTCCAGTTTAAATAAATGAATATAGTTTCTCGCCTCGACAAAAGCTTTTACTCCAAAACTTTCAAGCTTTGTTTATAGTTGGACAAAGATGGATATGGATTTACCCAATGCCGCTTTTATAGCACATTATTTATGATCTATTATTAACTTAACCGTTGTTTTTATCGGTAGTTAAGTTCCATATTAATAAGGTTAAACGAAGAGTTCAACATAACAGTGCGTTCAATCTGCATAATGACACGAGGTGGATTAATCTATGAACTACGCTCTTCACTACTAACTACAGATAACTTTATTACTTTAAGATACAGACTTATGAGATGAAAATATCAAACCAAAGTTATTGAAATGACCGTCGTTGCTCGGTTTCAAGTACAAAATGGAGTGCAGAATAATTGTCTGACGCGTATTTTCCTCATACCAATATGATTCAATTTATAAATTCCCATAAAATATCATGTTTTTGTTTACTTTGTAATTTTGATTAGATGCTTTGATGTCATCATAACATGAGTTATTTGCTATGCGAAGATAAATATTAATGAAGGTTAACCAGTTAAAGAATTGAACAGTAAACAACGTAGGACACTCTGGCAAATAATTAACTCATTTTAATAAATGGGCTTAATTGTTTTACTATTTACAATATCAAGAAAAAGAGCTCTTCTTAAACCACAATGACATAAATCACGGTATATAATAACAAATCTCCCGGTGTCCGACGACGTAGTCAACGCAATTTCCACTTATCCGCCTTATCACTATCAACTTACGGGTGATATCACTATTTAAACACGGTGTTATGAATAAAATTTTCACAGATTTTAGTTATAACTCACGATTTTTTATAACGGAAGTATTATTTTTGCACAACACTAGGAGTCCAAAGTGATAGTGACAATATATAAATAAAAATTCGACAGAGGGCGACACGTCACGCCCGCGTCGCGGCCCGGCTCGCACTGTCTTACTACCAGGCTGTGTAGTAAGCCCAACCCAAGCATTGACGGCTTACGTCAGACGAGTCCGCATTGAATGAAATGGTTGGTTAGGGAACGGACGGGGTGCTCTCAAAGCCATGTGGGGGTTTAAAACGCCGATTTATTAAATCCTCTATTTACTAGGATATTCGACATTTTCTTTATTGTCATTTTTAACAACTGATTGGTGAAAAATACTAATTGTTTGCATATTTTACTTTTTGGACGTTTAGTTGAAATGTGTGACTTTAACTGATCAAAGAACAATTTGTAATACAATTTATTTATATATAATCGTAATTTGTAAACGAATCATGGAAGTGATTGTGATAAAACTTTGGAATGCGCTCCCCCTCAATATCAAAAAAGCTCCTAATAAAATCTCCTTCAAACACCAAGTTCATGAATTTTATTTAAAATCGCTGCAACGCTAGATCTAGGTCTTCATCGATATATATTTATACCTATATATTTTATGCATATGACTATATATACTATTTACTATAATGTAGTATATATGTATAACTATATTATTTAATAATTACCATTATTTTTTCCTCTCTCTCTCTCTCTTTGTTGTTAGTTTATTCTCCGTACCTCAGTTTTCGCAGATTTTCTACTTAAACCCTAAGGTTGACTGGTAGAGAATGCCATATGGCATTAAGTTCGCCTTATGTACTTACCATAAACAAATTATGTACATTAAAGAATAAATAAATAAAAAAAATAAAAAATGTTGTGATAAAAACTGATATTATTTCGCAATTTGATTACAAAATAAATACCATAACATTCGTTCCCTTCATATTTTTAATTCATATTATTTAGTTTCACTGACAAAATCAAAATTCTCCCGCCTGCAAATTAATCGGATACCAAACCAATCATTAAACAAGAACTGGTTTAGGCGCAAAAAGTATTTTTTGTCATCACAGATAAAGAATGGACGCTATTCTGATATTTAGATGTGCAGAGGAAAAATTAGATTTGTTTTTGACCTAAATAACAATAACAGCCGACGATTTAATAATTGTCGGATAAACCGGAAATCGGCGGCTTGGGGATTAAAGTTGGTTTTCGTTGGTTAGTCGTAATTTAAATTTAGAGGGAAGCCCGGGTCCAAATGAAGATCATAGACAAGTCAATGTTATACATATAGGCATGGTCACTATATTTAAGTAAAAAATAAAACATGCTCACTTAGTAGGAGCCCTGGAGCACTGCCGTGCCCCCAGGTCATACGAGTTCTTATTGTGAATATTCTACAACAGTAATTGAAAATTACGACGTACTTAATTTATAAATTAGAGTGTAAATTGTTTTTAGAATGTCTGGCATAAGGACATTGATTATTTATTTTGATTTTAATGTTTCAATGTTGATGTACCTAATTGATTAAATTGTAATTAATTGAAATACATACACATGTGTATTTATTTTTATTATGTACCTATTTCTAGTTTCCCAATGAACACATTTCATTTTAGAAGACACTTTATGTCAACCTCTCCTTTTGTAAGACAAAGTAAAGCTTAGTTTGAGTTAGCGAAACAGGGCCTTAAACTGTCAAACACCAAGCGGTCACCGGTGACCGCAACCTATTGTTCTATAATTGTGTCTATAATGACGGTACTCGACGAGTTAAATGACATACATAACATCGCGCCTTTTATCCCGAAAGGGTAGGCAGACGTGCACATTACGGCATTTAATGCCACTGTACAATGCAACACCCACTTTTCACTATTTATGTTATGAGTCCCATGTAATAGGGGGTGAGCCTATTGCCAAATACCGGGCACAGTTCCAGACTCCGTGCTACCACTGAGAAAAACCCAGTAATACTTTGCCCGACCCGGGAATCGAACCCGAGACCCCTTGCCCGGCAGTCGCACTTGCAACCACTCGGCCAACGAGGCAGTCCTTAAATTAATTGATGGATAATTTAAAAAATAAAAAATTATTTAAAAAGTACAGTAAATATACATTGGTGCAATAGTACAATAATGGTACAATTTCTGTACAGTGGTGTTATTTAAAATTTGGTGTATTTTCCATATGACATGCCACAACAATATATGTGTCAGATAGAGTAGCAGCTTAATTCAACATCTCATCATCATCATCATCAACAGCCTATAAATGCCCACTGCTGAGCAAAGCCTCTTCTCACTCGGAGAAGGTTTAAGCACTAATCGCCACGCTTGCTTAATGCGGGTTGGCGATTACAAACTTATAATTAGAAATTATAAGCCCAGGTTTCCTCACGATGTTTTCCTTCACCGTTTGTCAGTGGTGTCTAAATAATCTTAGAAAGTACATATAACTCGGAAAAAGTCACATTGGTACTTGCCGTTGGTAGGTTTGGAAGCCGAACCCTCATGCATGAGAAGCGGGCGTCTTAAACCTCCGGGCCACCACGACATTCAACATCTGTATGATGTTAATCCTGATATTTTCAGGCATAAACAAGTAAATAAACTAGGTTATTTTTTTTTAAGGGGGAAAAGTCATCGAATGACTGCTCCCGCCTGGGTGAGGCGGGAGGGAGTGTCAGACTCTTACTGACTAAAAACCACCCTGTTCCTTCTCCTGCACGTCGAGCCGGAGCCCCGGTTACCCGTTAGGTTCTCCTAGGTTTAGATTGTCATATTAAATTGACATGTTGTTTGTATTGAGTCGTATTTAATTCTCATTGGAATAATTACCCCTATTGAAATTAAAAAATATTTTCAATAATGTAGTGAGAATTTATAATTTACCATATCACATATTTCGTTACTTAGTTTATAAATGTAATTTTAGTAACTGGATGATTCCTAAATTTTTATTATAGAATAATAAGAGGCTATGATGGATTAAATGCCTTTTTTTTTGAAGGGGGAAAATCATCCAATGACTGCCTCGTTGGCCGAGTGGTCGCAAGTGCGACTGCTGGGCAAGGGGTCTCGGGTTCGATTCCCGGGTTGGGCAAAGTATTACTGGGTTTTTAAAAATCTCAGTAGTAGCACGGAGTCTGGAAATGTGCCCGGTATATGACAATAGGCTCACCCCCTATTACATGGGACTCGTAACATAAATAGTGAAAAGTGGGTGTTACATTGTGCAGTGGCATTAAGTGCCGTAATGTGCACCTCTGCCTACCCGATCGGGGATAAAAGGCGTGATGTTATGTTATGTTACTTCTCCTGCCCGGGTAAGGCAGGAGGCAGACTCTTACTGACTAAAAACCACCCCGTTCCTACTCCTGCACTTCCAGCTGGGGCCCCGGCAACCCATTAGTCTTCTGCGGCTATGGATCAGATTCCTGGATCTGGATTTGGCGAATGCAGTTGGTCACTAGATTTGTATAGAGGAAAGCTAACCGTTTTCCGGAAACTGGTTGTAATATGCGGCCAAACCCAAGTCCTATTGCATTAGGTAATAAATAAATAAAATCGTAGTCACTGTTTGCTATGCTTATGCAAACTGAATGGTCCCATGAATGTTCATTTTTGATAGGTAAAAAATATTTGGCTAACCCAAAATTAAGGAATAGCTTTCAGATAAACAAGATATATTCACAATGTAACTTCCAATAGTATTTCATGAAAGGTTTCAACAGAATTAAATAAATGTACAGAAAACCTATTTGAAGGCATGTTTACTAGAAAAGAAAAAGCTTTATCAACTGTGAATAGATGATTTTAAGAAAATACCTTTATTTCTTAATATAACATCATAGAAACACTTTGTACGAGGATATAAAGTTTTGTGATGATTTCATTGCAAGCATTTCAGATAAGATTATGAAATTGTTTTGATTAGAATATTGTGATATCCACTATAAAAATAACTATGTTTTAAACAGTGCATAGTACCTTATATTCACACACAACAGGTTTATGTAGTAGCTGTCACGATGAGAGCATCAGACATAAAGTGAAGTAAACAGGTATAAAAACATCACATACGTGACACTGTTTTGGACAGAACAAAATTAGAAATATAATTCCATGTATTATCGAAAATATAATGTTATTTTCTGCCTGCCTACCAGTATCAACTATTAATCAGTTATTTACACGTAACTACGTGCTGCGTGATTTCTTACTGTCCATTGCTTACTCATAGTCAAGTAGACTGTAATTATTATCAGATTGTCATGAGAGTGAAGCCAAGCAATTCGATGTAATTCACTCACCTGAATTTCCAACAGCAATTCTGTTTTCCGACGCCGTATATCTATTAAAGTCTTTTGCTGCTCAGGTGTCAACTCTGAAAAGAACGGTACAGTAACCTTATATATCCAGCAATAATAAAAACCTAGCCATTGAGGTCATGTTATAATTGGAAAACAACTTGTTCTACGTCTACAATAGAAGTAATGATACGAATTACCGGCATGAGTGAATGGATCACCATGATTACTTGCAGCATTGTTTCCTCCAAGGGACAAATTTTCAAATTCACTTATCATTTCTCAAAATATTTAAAAAACTGTAAACAAAAGTTTACATCGTTGTGAACAGAGTAGTCGCCATATTTATTTACTACACTACAGCGCCACAGTGTGATTATTCGCGTAAACTTACGCCACGCCAATCTTTCAAACTGACAGCCCCTTGTCAACTGTCTTTGTTCGTTGTCTATGGTATTGGTGTGGTATATATCCTAAATTCGTTTTACGTACGTAACAAAATAATTGGGTTATGTAACTATTTAGAATATAAATTTTGGCTATATTTAATTTATGTATACTGATAAATTTAGGTTAATAAATTAATGATAACAGAAGTAATACCCTGCCATTATTTATTTTATATGTTCGACCTAAAATAATGGACTACTTAAAAATAACAAGTTTCACTTTTGCGTGAAACGAAACGTATTCAAATGGATTGAGAAAGCTTTTATTAAAATAAAATAATATCAATCCACATAAAATAAACTTTAAATTAAATGTTAGCTTAGGTATTTTAATTCAATGGGCCTGATTTTTCTTTTATAACAGACTTTAACATACAACTGTCAAAAGAATAAAAATTTGTGAAACGGGTCCCTATTGGTTGAAATTATGACAAATCTATTTAGTAACCAATGAATAGGGGGATATTGTGAAATCATATTGTGAGTGGTGAGACAAAATATGCGTTTACAGCTTTTACAATCTCAAAGTCAGCTGCGCTGTGCTTGGAGTTGCGTTGTTGCGTATTTTACGGAGAACACGCCCCCATCTAGCTTTAATTCAATCTTCATCTTGCCATTTATTTCCGAGGAGTCCGACATTTCAGTGCTAAGCAACATCTTTCGTGAACATTTACTTTATTGCCGTCAAGTTTATTAGAATTCGTGTTTCAGTGCAATAGAATGCTTATATTTTAATTCTGTGGCGTCTAAAGTAGAATTTTCCTCGCCGGTATATTTCACAAGCCAAATAATGAATGACAATGGTTGTATACACTTAAACAATTTTAAGGCTGCGAAGGGTACTAATCCTTACAAAATCGTGCATGCATTTTTTGTGGCATGCACATCATTCGAAGCAAGGAGATACAAGGTAAGTTTTCACGTAACACAGTTGGAGAGAAACCTACATAGTGGTTTTATGACCTTTTTGCGCGTCGCAAATTGTTGAACATTGATTTTATCTATCAAGTAGTTTAAACTATGGAGATGTGAATTACTTTTACGTTTTGATTTGTAGTCATAGATTTATTAGTCTTGCGACTGATTTCGTGATCAGCTGATTGATGATCTTTGACCTCATAACAGCTGTTTTGTAGGATTGCTTTGTGGCCGACGCGTGATTGAATGATTGCTCTGATTCGCAGTTATTTATTAAATATGCAATTACTCACTCTACAAGTCATGTACATTGTTTCAGCATTGTGTTAATGATTGGTGTTATACTTAACTTTGTCAATTATAAACACAAACAAAGTTTAACTTTTTGCAATAATTTGCTATAGTTTAAACTGTCAAATACCAAGCGGTCACCGGTGACCGCAACCTATTGTTCTATAATTGTGTCTGCAAAACCGGTACTCGACGAGTTAAATAAACAATTTCATTTAATATTCGGGTATCTAAAGACAAGCAAAATAATATATCATTTATTTGTTTTTGTACAAGTAGACTACAAAAATAAATAATTATATTAAATTGTATTGCATGTTCTTTTTTCATGTGCATATCATGATATTTAATTTGCAGTTGTATAGTAGGTATTTACCAGCTACCTATATAGCATGGTATTTATGACACTTCTTAAATGTAATGTTATAAGTAATAACTAATTACAATGTAAAACAGGTGCTTATTGAAACCTAAAGATGTAATTAACAATCATTTATTCTATTAGTTACTAGAAGGTCACCCTACAATGAATACTTAGGAGATTATTTTCTAATGAAACTAGAGGACACAACTTGATTGACTTCTTTTGTTACCACATACATGTGTTTCTTTTTATTTTATGAATTGACACTAATTTAACATTTGTATTACTATTTTTCTGTTTAGACTTAAAAGATAAACATTTTTGATTTGACATAAATAGCACAAAACAAGAAAAGAGCACCTAATAGTAAGGTTATGTTAAAAACCAGGACATAAAACCAATACTATAAGTAATAACAAAACAAACATAGATTTGTAAACACTGTATTTTACGTGAAAACACCCACCACAATACCTGCATAATTATATTTCAGGCAACATCATGCCTGTGCTTCACCTGTGGCATGCCAGGACCACGCATGCATTCCTGCCTGCATTGCATCTATTTCGCCTGCTACGCTGGCCACATTCAAGACCATTCAAAAACAAAAAAACACTTCCTGTATGTGGACCTTAGCTACGGAAACATCTACTGCGCTCAGTGCCAAGATTACATATATGACCGAGAACTGACTGAAATTGGTGTCACTCACAAGTTGAAGGAAGCTAAGTATGTTCTTTTGTTTCTATTGCTTTTTTATATATTGTTGTAATGTCCTTGAAACTTAATGAGCTAAACTTACAGCATTGAATTTACATTTCTTTTTCAACTGATTAATTATTATCTTATTTTCACACCAGATCTTTGGGCATTAGCATGCCGTTCATGCCATGGCTGCCAAACCCTAACGAGGCCATGGCCCTCCGGCGTCTGCGTAAGCGGAGACTAATCAGCCCTCATACTACAATCGGTTTGCGAGGCCTTCAGAATCTGGGCTCTACTTGCTTTATGAACTGCATAGTCCAGGTCAGTATACAGCAGTACTTTTATGAATTTGCAAGTCATATCAATAATAATAGGGTCTATGAGTTTTTTGGAATTGAATTGTGTAGTGTTCAGTATTTATAATAATAAATAAATAAATATATTATATACCAAAGTTTAAATTAACCAAAAGTGCATTAAACTGTCAAACACCAAGCGGTCACCGGTGACCGCAACCTATTGTTCTATAATTGTGTCTATAACGACAGTACTCAACAAGTTAATAGACTTTATTTTCTGCCGTATGTCAATGACGAATAAAAGATATGATCAATTTGAATAATGTTAAAAAGGTACATACAGCTCTTTGTTTAAAACTTTACATAGATCGTAAATAATATATTTAAGGTTAAACCTTTAAATATCTTTCACTTGATAAAGATTTTTGTTGTTTCTCTATATATTTATAATTGCAAGGCACGAAATCATATGAGTACAGTTGCCCCTCGCTATTATACATAATTATACTATGCGTGGTTCCCCAGACACGATCGGAGATAACATTTCCTGTACAATCATGACCTGAAGCATCATGTATGCAAAGTATTTAGAAGTCACATGTTTCTTAACTAATATCTCTTTTCCTCATTAGTTTAATTATGGTTCAATTAAAATCCAATGACCTTTGTGTAGGCAATCTTTATCGCCATGTTTGACTCAATCAATTAGCACTTCATATTTAAAGTCAGTGAAGCATGAAGCATGATTACTGATTGTTTGTTTTTAATTAACACCATAACTTAGCTTAGACTCCATAAAGGCTGTGCAAGTATGACTTTTTGTTTTAGCTTTTAGATAAAGATAAAGTTTGGATAGCATTTGGATTTGGATAGATAAAGGCTTAATACAAATTCAATTAAGATTATTTTTTAATATTATAATGCTTTCTTCATTCTAATAATCATGCTTTTTCATTATCAAGTGATGTAATAATTTAATACATAATTTCGATAAATTATTTGTTTGGTTTATTGTACCTAATTACTGATGAATAATAATAGTAATTGTTTATTAATTAGTAGGTATGGCTGTCTTCTATGTATATACCTACCTATTTATAACAAAGAAACAGGAAAACTAAAGGCTAACTGTGTAGTTTCATCTTACAGTGGTGTAGTCCCTATGATTTTATGTACAACATTAACAAAAAATGTTTATTGACAAAAAGCTTTTCATTACATATTTATATGGCTCTGGACACTAGGATTCCCTGTGTCGTGAGGCCCAATCTCTTTCAGTCAGCAAATACGTTGTACAACAAAGATTAGTAAATGGCCCGTTTGTGAAAGAAAATCTCGCTGGTCGTCGTCGAACCAAAATTAACCGACCGCAAGGTCATACGTCACCTTTGTCCTATACACAACACATTAAGAATAGACTTTTTTTTTTTAAGGGGGGAAAATCATCGAATGACTGCTCCTGTCTGGGTGAGGCGGGAGGGAGTGTCAGACTCTTACTGACTAAAAACCACCCCGTTCCTTCTCCTGCACGTCGAGCCGGAGCCCCGGTTACCCGTTAGGTTCTCCGCGACTCCGAATCGGCATCGGCCCTATTGGGCCCCATCTGTGGTGGTCTGATGGCTCTTTGAGGCGCGCGCGGAACGCGACGCGCCGTACGCTCGGGTCTGTTTCTAGGTCGGACGGGGAGCCACCCATGCTCGCCGTCCGCAGGCCCGCGCTTACGGTGGCCGGAGATCGTCCCGCGATCCCCGACGCCCGGTGTGTCCTTCGCGATGGCTGGGTTGCGAGGAGGCAGCGCTTCGCTGCCTCACGCGTCCCGCCTCCTCCTTAGCTAGCATGACTGCTTCGCAAAAGGAGGAGACGGCATCCCAACCCCCCTCGCTCCGCATCATGGCCTGCACTAGGCCCGGACGCGAGAGGTCGCAATCGCCGATCACTTCCCTGAGGGCACGGCGGTGCTCAGCCCACGCAGGGCATTCTCCCACCGTGTGTTCCACCGTGTCCTCAGGGCGGTCCTCGCAGTGATGACACCCGGGCGTTTCCTCCCGCCCCATCAGACACAGGTACCTCCCGAAACTCCCATGTCCGGTGAGGACCTGCGTCAGGCGGTAGGTGAGGACGCCGTAGCGTCTCTCAAGCCACTCCTCAAAGAGGGGACTTACCGCTGCGATGGCATCGAGCCCAATTAAGAATAGACTTACGCCCTATCTATTGCTTTGTTAAACGGACCGTTCCATCAATCTCAATCGATTTGATGCGGAGTGTTTTATAACTTTTTATCTAAAATATTTTAAAATTATTTATTACCAATTTTCAGACTTTGATCCACACACCCCTGTTACGTGACTATTTTCTTGGAGAAAAGCATAAATGTAAAGCACAAGGTTCGGGCAAGTGCCTCGTTTGTGAGGTTTCCAAACTCTTTCAGGTAAGTTTGTCAAAATATTTATATAAACGTGCTCGTTTTGCGGGAAATACTTGAATGTTATTGTGTAGCCACCCCTTTCTGGGAACTTTCCACGTGTTACCCAACTGCATGTTTAAGTATTTATAGCCAGCCTTCCTGAGAAATCAATACTGAGTTAAACCTTGAATGAAACTAGTGTGCACTACAATATTTTTTGTTTATTTTTTTATAGGAGTTCTACTCCGGTGCAAAGACACCCCTCACTTTGCACCGCCTCTTGCATCTGATATGGACGCATGCACGTCATCTAGCCGGGTATGAACAGCAAGATGCTCATGAGTTTTTCATAGCAACCCTCGACGTTCTGCATAGGTAGGTCCTGCTTAGTGTAATATAAAACTGTTTGAAATAAGCAGATATTAGAATAAAATATTAATTTTATTATTTTATTTTCAGACACTGCATGAATGGAGTAGATGAAAACGGCGAGAAGAAAGAAAACGGTCGCTGCAACTGTATCATCGACCAAATATTTACGGGTGGTCTCCAGAGTGACGTAGTGTGCACTTCTTGCCACGGTGTATCTACCACTATCGATCCGTTCTGGGATATCAGTCTCGACGTGGCTGGCCCGGGCTCGCTTGCAGCCTGTTTGGAACGTTTCACACGGGCCGAGCATCTCGGATCTGGAGCTAAGATCAAGTGCTCAAACTGCCGTGCTTACCGCGAGTCCACCAAACAATTGACCCTGGAAACATTACCCATAGTAGCAAGTTTCCACTTGAAGCGCTTTGAGCACTCTTCACAAATTGATAGGAAGATCAATGCTTTCGTATCATTCCCAGCTGAGCTGGATATGACCCCCTTCATGTCGTCTCATCGACGTGCAGTAGATGTGGGCGCGGACAACAACAACGCTCCCGAGGGAGTGTGCGAGGACAACCGGTACTCCCTGTTCGCCGTAGTGAACCACGTGGGGTCGTTGGACGCCGGCCACTACACTGCTTACGTGCGCCAGATGAAGGGAAGCTGGTTCAAGTGCGATGACCACATGATCACTCGCGCCTCGTTGCGCGAAGTTTTGGATAGCGAAGGGTAAGCTAAGCGTGTTCCTGTAGTAAACAATTTTACTGTTTGGTCAATGATATGAATATAATTTTATTAATGGATGAAAATCTTTTTCCAGGTACTTGCTTTTCTATCACAAGACTGTTCTGGAATATGACTGTGAAAATTCTTAGGCGAATCACAATAATATTTAAAAAATATTCAGTCATTACCTTGTCTCGGATGCTAATGCATTGTCTCTTACATTTTCCTATATCTATGTATTATGTATACAAAAAGGAAAAGGTTTTGTTTTAAAACAAAATAAAATATAAGTCATCTCCCCTCGTGATATTAGTGTAGATGTTTGAAAGATGTCTCAATGATCATCATGTTCGATGTTTTCTTCGGAATCATTCACGAATTTGTTAGTTTTAAGCTTTAAGTATATAATGTAAACATGTAAACTGTCAGTAGGAAATAATTGCAAAATTGTTAAATATATTATCATCTACTATCGCTATACATAACATGATAACACTTTGGAAGACTTCTAGACTTAAATGTTATATACGTGTGCTTTATTGAGCTGCAATCATTGGTTTGTATCTTCCTAAATTTTCTAAGTTTGACTTCAGTCTCTATTTTTGAAGTTAAACGAATATTTTCAATGCCAATTTTATTTCACTTGATTCTGAAATATTATTGTAATAAGTGTTAGCATTTATCAATTAAGATCTATTTAGTACTGGTCGTCACAAACGAAAAATCATTTAGGCTTATCCAATAAATTATTATTAAAAAAATATATCTTATCAATTATAAGAAAAATAATACATATTACTATGATTATGAAGTATAATTTCAAACGCTGTTGCGTGTCATTCCTAGTAAAAGATAATTTTGTGTTTGTGTTTGTATGGAATCATTTAGAATATGCTGATAGTGTGCGGAACAAACATTTCAATCTACCTCGCTGTTTATCTCATATTTGCATTTCACTTGAGTCGTTAAGAAATGTTTGGAAGTAGAAATTCAAATGTGTTAACATTGCTTGTGTGTTATAAGGCTAATATACATGAGCGTAACGGTTGGAAACATGGCTAAGTAATGAACACAGTAACAATACCACCGAACTATCTCCCCCACTACGGGTCTTATAAACAAAAAGTAGGATGACGCATCTACCCTATTTTATAACGCGAATGTTATTATTTATAAAGCTTTATGTTAAACAATTTTCAACACATGTAGCATGTGTGCGGAGTGTTTTATTTTTTTGTTATTTTTCGCTCATGTGTAAGTAGCATATGTGCATTTAAGTAGTTCGTAACCTATGACTGGACTGACATTAGCTTAATGTGATATTTAATATTTATGACTTGTATTAAACGTAGTTAGTTGTATGGATTTACATTTCTGAAAGTACCTAGGTATAATTTGTTTGATTTAATCTAATGCTTGAAAGTAGGTACTGGCACATAATGAAACATAATTATGTTATTGTAGTTTACACGTAGCGCTGAACGATAGCTTACATTCCTTTAGCTTATATCCCACAGAAATATAGACGAGTCCTAATTAACATGAGAACATTATTAATTAAAATATGCATCATTTTCATCATTGGCCAGTATCTTGAAACAATTTTATTTGCATTTAATATGATTTAGTAATTTGGATCCGAGCCTAATTAATTATCTAAAATATTAGCCCATAAATTATGGTAATGATGTGATAGACACAATGTCACTACTATTTTGCAATGATTTTTAATTATTTAATGCTACTCGATCAAAAATATACACGTAAGTTTAGGCGTCATAAGAATCCGCTAAACACAAAAGAATACAGGTATGCTTAAATCAAAATTATGTAACTTAATTAATTAATGTGTGTGATTGTATATTCTTGAGTGCAGATATTGTAGGTATCTCATCTTATTGAGCTGTTTCACATTATTTCGTCTATCATCTTCCATGTGTAATTATTGAAAAATAAATAATTTATTACAATATAAAATGCTTTTTCATAGTCGATGTTTCTGTAATCAAAATAAATGTATGAACAAATAAGTAAATAAATCTTGATGTAACTCATCCAGTCTGTATACATGTATTTGATATCCCATATTGAACCAAGTCCCAGTATATAAATAATTATTATTATATAATTGGTGTTAGTGTTCAAGTTATAATCTTAACTGTAACGTATATCGCGGTATCGTACACATGTACTATGTATGATAATCTCTATTCACTGTGGAATAATAAACGAAAGTTACAAATTCACCTGCGTTTTACTATTGTTATGCATTTAACTTCTTGTCTGTTGGTATATGAGATACGATAGTGTCTCGCATAGATCTGCGTTCCAACAGACAAGAGTTTAATCCAATTTTAGTAATAAATCTTATGATTCAGGTTCAAATCTTCTGGCAAGATATAGCCTATTCACCTTCAGCCTACTCACCCCCTATTACATGGGACTTATAAATAGTGAAGTGTGTTAGGTACATTGTACAGTGGCATTAAGTGCCGTAATGTGCCCCTCTGCCTACTCCTTCGGGGATAAAAAGGTGTGATGTTATGTTATCAAATATTTCGATTGTGAAGCAATATTGTGTATAAAGATCAAATAAAAAGGGATTATAAATAAAATACACGATTTCGTAACAGTATTTATTACGTAAAAATATCACAAATACAACAAAAATTTTGCTTTTAGCGACATCTAAACGTCTATACATATTTTATTTAATCAATAAATAATAATAATGAATACTTCACCAATCGTTTGAAACTACACAAATATATAAAATACACTTTATGACAGTTATCTTAGAGTCTAAAACTAGCTAACTAGTTAGTTACAAATGATTTTGCAGCCTACACAATATTGTATTCAACGAACTAATTGTATTCGACTTTTTGATAAATTACACTATCACATACTTCAGACTAAACATTGTCAATTGTTTTTTCGAGACGTTATATCTTAGTGTTCAACAATTTAGAAAATACATATTATAATCGACAGATTCTAAAACGCTACAAATACTACATCAAGTTACATAGCAACAGTACAAAGATATATAATAGACATTCGAATACTGAAACTACAAAATTTTAAGTCGCATGCACCATTTAAATGGCGACAGAAATACTTAAAACAACGTCTGGTGTGTTGTGGACATAAGACTACTTACTGGTATAGTGTTAGTAACGAGATATAATTGTACTTATGTATATGTTGAATGTATGAGTTGAGATTACTAAACACCTAGAGATTGTCATGAGATTTCGAACGTGTTTTAACAACGATGACAAATGCCTCGATTGTTGTTACGATGACTAGGTTTATTAAGCATCAGATTGTAATTTTAGAATGACTGATGACTTGGTAAGTAGTAAATAGAGTAGAACTAAAATCATTCCATTGTATTATCACTTTCCGATTTAAAGCTTTCCATAGAATTTTGTTTTCATAATCTACCCATTCTATTAGGTGGTCTCAGTTACTGGATGAAACATACCGGGGCCCCGTAGTAAATTCTAATAAGTGACATTCTATCTAGTAGATGTAGGTGGGTTGGGTAAGTTTATAATAATATGTCGTTGAGATTTTTTCTCGGTCGGGTCGTCCCCGCTTAGTCGAGCCTAAATATTATTTTGCAAAGGAAGTGACTGCATAGTTGATGAGTAGTATAGCAAATGGGTATATTATGCAAAACAAAATAATTTTCCATGTAGTTCATTTAGTGTTAAGAGAGGGCGCGGCGGGCGTCTCGTCGAGTAAGTTCTCGAGCTGCTTGACGTCGGTGACGGGCAGAGAGCACGCGTAGCGACGACACACGTACGCCGTCGGGACGTCACCCACAGACCTGATGCGGCTCAGCACTGGAAACGACATATAATAAATATAAAAGTTTGCAAGTTTGTATGTATGTTTGAAAGTCAGGCACAGGGCCAGATTATAGTATGGAATAAAACACAGGGTAATTATTATCCTAAGCATGGTTGTTGGTCGAAGCCAGCACCTATTTTATAAACTGAGCTATGCTCGACTCGGCTCGTAAACTACTGCAACTAGATCTGCGTTTTAAGACCACCTACCTTTAAAGATTAGGTCCTAAGGCTTTAATTCTATTTGTACAGTCAATTGTGTAGTTTAATTGTGACAAAACACAAAGTCATGTAGTCAAACAATTGTAAAAGAAAAAAATGCACCATCATCATGCATATTTAATCTAAGTATTATTCATCCGCTTCTGATACTAGATACGACATCATCAACTCTGCGCAGTAAACAATTTTCAAAAATTACCATATTAGTGACTCTTGTTTATTCAAGAAATGCTTGTTAACAAAAAAGCATAAATATATTGTTAGTGCGGTAGCAGATGAGAGAGTTGAGTTGAGAGAGTCAGACTCACGTATGTCGGACATACCGGCGGGGGACTCAGCGGCCGGGTCGGCGACGGCCAGCACGCGGCCCGGCAACAGGCGCGACCGCACCACGCGGACCAACTCCAACGTGCGCGGGTCCGAGCAACCGCCTGCTATCAGCACCTGTAACAGATTACAGTGTTTATTAAAATAATTATATCTACACATGTTGTAATACAGTTGAAAATCTATTAGCAGTAATATATCTAAGTATCTAGTGCCTACTGCTTTAATAGATGTCCGACTTTTTTTACAAAAATCTAAGACTGAAAACGTATTGGCACAGTTTATATCCGACACTAGTGTGTTCAGTTTTACCAAGTGTGACATTAAACAAATCGTACAGAAAGTAATTTAGCTACTACTGCTCTAGCTGCTATTAAATTTTGAACTTTATCACTAAAGCATAAAATTGAAAATAGAAAATATTGATAATAGTTCGACCATAGTAAACGACAAATCCCAATTTATGTTAGGCTTACGTGACTGACTGTATGATAATACTGTTTAAGACCAAATATGACATCATCAATGAATGCCAAATGTAAGTCGTTGTAGTTTCAAGACATCGACTCTAGATTGGCTAAATGCCAGATAAGTTTATCGTGGAAATGTTGTATCGAACCGATTGGGAAACTATATGAACAGTGTTTTACGTTTCCCATAACATAACATCACGCCTTTATATCCCGAAGTGTCTGAGTGCACATTACGACATTTAATGCCACTGTACAATGTGACACTTTTCACTATTTATGTTACAGTCCATGTAATAGGGCACTATTGAAGGCAGATTCCAATTCCATATACGACTTGCAATTTCTGAACTTTCATGTATTTACTTTCAGCGCTACGGGCGAAATTCAATACACTCATACTTCTCAACCAAACTCTCAACGTGAATTTTAATCAAAACCAACCAACCTGAGTAGGAGAGTCGTTATAGAACATGAGGGCAGACATCATTTCCGGCAGAGAAGTGGGGGCTTCGTTGAGTCTCTTGGAGAATGCTTTGAGCAGTTTCATGGCCATCTCTCTCTCGCCATCCCCGCCCTCGGGAGCCGCGCTCTTGTCTGCGTATGCTGCTAATCGTTGCAAGTTGTGGCAGGCCACGCTGTTGCCTGAGGGTTCAGCGCCATCTTGATCTGAAAGGAAATATTGATAAGAATTAACAGAGTAACATATTTTCATAGTAAAATAAAGGGCACAGTAAAAACGAATATGGATACCGTGCTAATAGAAAAAAACTAACGCGACTCTTGCTGGATTTTCTAAAAGTAAAACCAAAGTTGTGAGAGAGATCGGTCAACTAATCGTGTTCGTCCCTGATTGCGCGCGCGTGACCGGCAGTCGCCCGAAGGACGTTAATTTGATCATACGCTACTATTATTATTGTCATGAACTCTCACCTGCGACTTTTAACTAATTAGATACATACTTAACATTAAACTACATCTACATAACAATATTGTCTTTTAGTTGTTAAGTTTCATGGCGTGAACCAGCATCTGCATAGTTCTTAGTTTATTCTGATATACCTTGTAGTCACGTTTTGTGAAATAAGCTTACCCTCTTTGAGCCGTAACACCACACTGGCGTCGTCCATAGAACAGGTGTAGTAACCACCATTGACAGGGTCCCAGAACAACTCGTTCTGTTTCTGTTGCAAGTCGCGCGCCCACTTCAGCCAACGGTAGTCCAATGACGCTTCATATAAATCCAACAGACCCTTAATCAAGAAAGCATAGTCGTCCAAGAATCCCTTTATTGGCTCCTCACTGTCAACAAATAAAACTGTTCAATACGAGTATTAAATCCCAAAATGTTAATAAATATTTTATGTTTAAGATATCACGTACGTTTGAGCGATTGTTCCACCTTCGGCTCTATAGCAAGAATGTAATAAAATTTGATTCGTCTCGTCGTACAAATGTTGTCGAATGAATTCTGCCGTTTTGATTGCATCCTCCACGAATTGTTTCTCTCCTAGTCCCTGGCCAGCTTGTGCTAAACCAGAGATCATCAAACCATTCCAAGAACACAACATCTTTGTGTCTAAATGCGGACGGGGCCTCTTTTGACGTGCTTCGTACAATATCTGAACACAATCAGTTATAACTTGATCGAACTGCTCCATTGACAGTTTAAACTTCTCTGCTGTCTCTTGCTTACTGCCATAAATAATTAATACATTCTGATTGGTAAGTTCACCATGAGGATCACTTCCAGGAGAAACATTTCCATCAGCTTCTACACTAAAGTAGTCGCAGAATACATCTAAATAAGAAAGTGAATCATTCACTTTCTTATGTTCGAGAAGAGATTTCAGTTCCTTATACTGCCAAGTGCAAAATGCTCCTTCTTTCTTATGAGGGGCTCCCACTTCAGGATAAGAGTCAGCATCTTCAGCACTGTAATACCCACCTGACGGGTGTCGCAGATCTCTGTTTACATATTTTATGATATCTCGGACAACATCAGCGAAGAAATCATCTTTTGTCGCGAGGTACGCATCTGTGTAAGCAACCGTCAGCTGCGCCTGATCATAAAGCATTTTTTCGAAGTGAGGCACGTGCCAATCATTATCAACAGAGTATCTGGCAAAACCACTAGATATGTGGTCGTGAATGCCACCCTTTGCAATTTTAGTTAAAGTGTGCAAGCACATATCCAAGCATTTTTTACCATCAGCATTGTTTTTGTCACGTGCATAATAATGGAACAAAAAATTGAAAATAGAAGCTTGTGGAAATTTCGGTGCTGATCCAAATCCGCCGAATTCTGGTTCATAATAATTATTGATGTACCTGCGAACACACTTTTCCCAAGTTGCCTCTCCAGGAATAGAGTTATTAGAACTTTCAGAGTCTACTAAAGATATTTTTTGCAGTGCTTGCATGATGTTTACGCTAGCTTCCATGAATTGTTCCTGATTTTCTTTCCATTTATTGGCCAATGATAGAAGAATTGTTTTGAAACCTGGCCTTCCCCATCGGTCTTCAGGAGGGAAGTAAGTGCCTCCAGTGACGGGCCGTAAATCTGGAGTAAGGAAAACAGACATCGGCCACCCACCGCCGCCGCTCGTCGCCAGTATGAACAACATGTAGACACGATCAATGTCAGGTCTTTCTTCACGATCTACTTTAATGTTAATGAAGTGCTCATTCATAACCTTTGCTACATCCTCATTTTCAAAAGATTCTTTCTCCATAACATGGCACCAATGGCAAGTGGAATATCCTACAGATAAGAATATAAGCTTGTTTTCTTTTTTGGCTTTATCAATAGCCTCCTGGCACCATGGGTACCATTGAACAGGATTATGAGCATGTTGCAGGAGATAGGGAGATTTCTCCGAAATTAAGCGATTAGTATACTTTGGTCGTTCAGTAGGTGGCATATCCGCATTAGATGATGCCATAATGATCTTATTGTCACTGAAACTCCTTGTTAGTTGTGGGACAGCAATATTATTTGGTCCAAATGTTGACAACCTGTAAAAAAAACTTGTAAAATTCATATTCAAAGATTTCAGGTTGAGATTAGTTATTAATTTCAATCATTTACTAGTAAATGTAATCAAACACTGATGCAATCATGAATGAAATCATGAATTCAAATACTTACAACTATGTAATACTCGGTTATCGATTAATTTAACAAC
The DNA here is from genome assembly GCA_038387885.1 of Spodoptera picta. Classification (NCBI taxonomy): domain Eukaryota; kingdom Metazoa; phylum Arthropoda; class Insecta; order Lepidoptera; family Noctuidae; genus Spodoptera; species Spodoptera picta. Next base: position 563,453 of record JAZHFQ010000328.1, read on the forward strand.
AAACTTGATTTTTAATTGTTCACAAAACCTTGACTGGAACAAAACAATGAAAATATGTTTTTAACCATGTTTCCTCGTTGAAACCTAATTTATGGCATTACTGCAATCTGAATCTACTCCAGTAAATGCTACAAGGATAATCCATCAATATTCAAATCTAGTAAGATTTTAAACAGTCTTATTTGCCATAATAATTAATTTGGAATAGCATTATTAGTGTTAAACCTGTCTTATAACCCATGTTTTCATTTACTACTTTATAGATAGGTATTTAGATCCTAACACTTTATAAATAGGTGTCATTTTTGAACAAAAACTTGCAACGGACACATAGTCCATGTATTTTCATCATTATATAAGCAAAGTTAATATTGGCAAAGAAGTTCATAAACCTTAATGAATTATTTATGAGAAATGACGAGGTTTCCTTTCTCTTACATAGTTATAAACACAACATGTAAACAAAACAAGGTCAACTAATAATTACAATATTGTTGGTTTCTGTTTCATACGTTTTGATCGTGTATAGATAAAAATAATGTAGAAGAATAGATACAGTATAAAATAGGTCAGTTTACCTTTTTGGTAAGACTAAATCTCGGTGAGTGCACACCGGGTTTCCAATCAACGGCTCCTTCGTACTATTTTGATTCAAATTAAGACTTTTGAACCTATTATCACCCGTCGAAAGACGCCGCAACAGCAGGACAGCACGCCCAGTAGGCATAATAATATAACGTTTTACAATAAATTGCATTCACAACATGGAATTTCGGTTTATTTTTGTTTTTCTTACATAATTTTCTTTTCACTGCACTACGCTTTCCACGACGAAACCAAATATTGTGACATTTACAAAAGAATGTTGCCAGTTGCCAGTGCTATTTGGTTAAATTAAAAATATATTATTAAGCTATGCATAATATATCAATGACGAAAAAAAAGTGTAATAAAATTCTCATTCAACAATAGCACAAAAACAATAACAACCAACACTAATAAGTTATTTGAAATAGTTTCATCACTGAACTAATAAAAATAAGATTTTATTGATGAACGCCTAATATTTTATCGTTGTAAGATTGTGCTAAAGATACTTGCTCTGAAAATATCATCAGGCATTATGATAAATTGTCTTTTCGATTTTCACAAGATGTGAAATTACAGTTCGTAAACTGGATCATATTATTTTTTGTGTGTAGGATATTGTGGATCACCTGCGTACAATTAATCTTTAAACATATTTAACTTTTAAGGCACATAGAAATAAGATTTTATTTACTTCAAAACTCATATAAAAACAGATATAACATAAATAGAGTAAACAAACAACAATTTACCACAAGTACATTAAACATCAACTTGTAACATTAAATAGATCGTAACTGGAAAATTAGGCATAAGAAACACACGTCCCTATTATCAAACCCATTCACGTTGTGGTACAAAGCAGCATTTGAAAGGGTCCATATATATTTAATGGCAAGTACCCTCTTATGATTCTATGCAGCACGCATGCGCTGAAATCTGGACGCCATTCTCACTTTCACTAGCATTCAGAGTGTTTTGACATAACTAAATGTCCACCGCGTTTAGAAGTCTAATGTGTTCTTGACACGAAACGTATAATAATAAGTGGTATTTTGGAAATGGAACCCCGTGTGAATTACCCCTTATGATAGTGGTGTGAACAATCAAAAAAGATAAAGGTGAGTAACCGGTTTTGGTTATGTTGATTACGGAAAAACAAACGATTTTTTGGTATAATAGGTAATAAACATTTGATGAATTGTATGTGTTTACTTCTTTGGCAGAATTATTTAAGAACCTATGTCGTAGAGGATAGGTAGATACAAAAGTTAAGCACATATTTACAAATTATAAAAACAAATAATATTTATTTTAAATTGTGATTTTCATTACTGTGGAGGGAACGTAAACTGCAAAATTCGTTAGAATAAAGTATTTGGTTTAGTTAATCACAGATGATTGATATAACTTTATTTGCACTTAATAGTGAATGATTGTAATTATAAGAAATCCTTAACGAAACACGTGTTTGTGATAATAGTTCTACTTGCCAATGTTAAGCGGGGTATGGAATTGCGGGCGGTTGCTATAGCAACGTCAAGAGGGTTGTAGCCCTCTAGCCCACAGCGTTCCGTTAACGTTTCCTCCCCTCAGCTGATTGGCCATCTTGGTGCTTCGAAAATTTGATTTTAAATTGCAGTAAATAAGGTTAATAAAGCTTAGAGTTGCCAGCGGCCAGCACGTAGATACGTATAAACGTAGGTACGTTTTACGTTCCAATTAAATTATAATAGTATAAATTGAACGTAAATATGTCTGCCAACTTGTTTTTAATTAAGTTTATTTATTCGAGTGCTCAGATAAGTAATATATACAGTATAATAATATAACGATAATATGCGATTTCTAAAAATGTCGTAGGTACTTCAAAAAACTATATTCACTCAACAGTTAGACTTTTGATATATTTATATACATTTATATAAAACATAAGCATAAACTATCAAATAGCCAAATCTACTGAGCAAGGGATAGCCCTATTAAACTGTCAAACACCAAGCGGTCACCGGTGACCGCAACCTATTGTTCTATAATTGTATCTACAAAACCGGTACCTACTCGACGAGTTAATACTGATATAGGTACTGACCATTAGTGAATACTTTAGTAACTAACTTACATTATTTATTAGGTACGTTACTTGATATCAGATGGGAGAGTTGGTATTACAAATAAAAATTTGTATTCAAAATAGTCTTGCGAAATGGCAGGGGACTACACACTGATTTCGTTTATTTAGTTATAATTGGGGTCGGCAAAAACAAAAGTTTTTTTGAAATCGGAATTTTCAAGGTCTTGAAATGACGTTATTCTATTGTTTTGAATTAGGTCAAGTACGACTCTTTTTTTAAATGAATCAATGCTAGGGCCTTATGGCGAGGGAAAAGAATTTGGCCTTCAAATTACTGCTTCATTTATTGTATTGTATATATTGCATTTAGTGTAGTATAGGTAGGTATAGGTACATTGTACAACTTAACTCTTATGGGAATCTTAACATTACTGCCGAAATGTTAACATTTATGTTGAATATATGCAGGTTGTACTGTTTTTTCATTAAATAAAGAGTAGACACCCACGGAATCGTCGGATATTGTTGGTTTGGTTTATTTAACAGTTCAATAAGTAGTACAGTAAAGTTTTATTTAAAAATAGCTTATAGTAGGTACTGTTTTCAGTAACTACTTCCTACATATTTATTCATTTGTTTCAGGTGCACTGAACAAGGCGAACATTTAAGAGAGAACAACGTGCCTTATAACCATCTTCCACGCTTAGAATATATTTACCTTTTGATACTGATTTATTTCTGTCCATTGAAATTTCAAGTCCAAAGTGAAGCGTCCATTCACCAAACTTAGGTCCCATTATCTGTCCAAAGAATAGCCTAATTTAGCATATTATACAATTGTTGACAATAGTTAATTGCAAAGTGAAATGAACATAGTATGATATTGGAAGAATTATTGCATTAGAAGGCAAGTGCAGTAGTGTGGATGGTGTTGCAAGCAGAATGTCTGTGTGGGTGGGAAGTGGCGCAGGCGGCGACATGCGCGCGCCGCCCGCCGCCACTATCCTCTCGACCAACACCTCCATGGAGTCCGGGATCGAGGCCGGAGTGCTGCCGACAGTCACGGGGTCCCTCGCCTCGGCTAGAGACTCCCTCGGATCCATATCCCGGGCAGCAGAACCACTCTACGACACAGATCATACGGACCTTGGCTCGGAATTGGACGAGGCGGAAATACGGCGGGAGTTGATGCACGATGTAAGTTTAGGAGCACTCGGCGTTGCTAGTTCACTTTAAAACAATAGGTTTACGTCATGGAAGCAATATTTGTTTAAACTGTCAAACCCCAAGCGGTCACCGGTGACCGCAACCTATTGTTCTATAATTGTGTCTGCAAAACCGGTACTCGACGAGTTAATTAAGTTACAGTTAATTTTGGGGTTATTGTACGCTAGATACATGTGTGAGTCCTCATTGTTTTTGTTTTTAATTACACTTACGTAGCATCTGTTTCATTATGTTGGAAACCGCCTTAAACATTTCCTAATTAGTCTTAGCGTATGTGTTACCTACTAACTGTATCTATGTTTTTTCAGAAATGGCGCCTGCTGTTTGATAGAGTAAGTATATTCTCATGAATACTGGAAAAATGAACTGGTTCCAAATGTTGCAATGTATTTTTCCAATCAGTTTCCTGGGTTAATAAAATGTACGCATTACTTTTGAGATTTATAAGTATTATTAATTGTGATATATTTATATGTAGGTAGCTAAGTATTTTAGTGGGTATGTACCGATTAACTAATTATTCCCAAAAACATTACATTATAAGTATAGTAAGCGCTAAAATAATACCAAATAAGAAAATAAGTCAATTAAAATGGCATACATTTTTAGGATGCGTGTGATGATGAGATTGTCTTGATTGAACCTGAATAATTTACATTTTACATAGTTGACAGCGAGACAACGTTGTTGATGCCACGTGCGATATCTCTGAGACGTATTTTGCTACCTGTACCGTTGTGTTGGTAAACCAAAAGATTGCTTACTTAGTTTTACTAAAAACCACTTTTTATGATGCGTTTTTATGCAGACATAGCATCATCTGTTACCGACATATTTTTCAGAACAAAGCACCCTGAAAAGTTTCCCAACTTAAACGATACCAATGATTGATATGGTGATTATTTTTTTTTATTTATGAACGGATGAGTTTGTATGAACTGGTGCTATTATTAACCATGTGCATATAAAATGACAATAATTATTTTAATAGCTCGTAAAAGTGGTGACTGTCATATAAAGGTAGGATTTAAAGCCTGCATATTTCATAAAAAACTGTCGTTTAAGATTCGGAAACAAATTTCAAAGAATATCCTTTGTCTCTGACTGATTAAAATGTACAGAAGCAGGATATAAAATGTTTTATAAGTAGATAAAGTGGCGGTAGCGCGCAGATCAAACGCTGTGTCGTCACGTACCACGCATTGAGATAGTGCGATACTTGAGATGGGGCGCTTCTTATTTTTTGTGCCACTGTTTTGGGAAACACATGAAAATATAACTGAAGGCACATGTGTGAACTGAGTGACGCGTGTTATGACATTCGGGGTGCCACTGTGAAATCATAATCAAGGGCTGCAGGACGTGACCGTATCGAGTCGCGGCCAAATTAATAAACACGTCGACAGGATCAACAAAGTCACACCTCTACCTGACCTTTACCACTATTTTTTGTTCAAAGCTTCTCAGATTTTCTATCCTCAAAATTATATGCAAATACTTAATCTCCGAAGAGATTATGATTGCAGTTTTTGCTATGCAGACAGGTTGAACTTACATAAATAACTTCTAGTGTCACCATTGTCATATGAGGGTAGAAAATTGTATAGTTTAATTATTTTGTGTTTGAGCTTAAGGGCTAGTTAAACCTATAAACGGTTTAGCTACTTTATTTTTAGTATTGAATTTTGTATCCTATAATAGGGCTGACATTTTCCTCTACGGAAAAAAGCCCTTCTTATTAAATAAAGATTAAAAAAAAAACTTCTAGGCTGACTTTGATTTTGTTTGTTACAGTTCGACCCAGAAGGTTTTGGAGAGATCCCGTGGCCTGATTTCTTACAAACTCTTCAACATCCCGACTTTATAGCACAGGTGCCGCCCCACAAACGTGAAGTAAGTGGCTACATGAATCAGATATTGTTGGTACTTTTGAATTGAGGGAAACAGTTTCTAAAGGATTTTAAAAGCTAAGTAGCTAAACAAAGACGTTAACGGCTTAATAGCTACAATAAATATAATTTGTGTTTAAAATACTAATCTCCATTTTAGATCCTCCTGGACAAAGCACAGAGCGCAACAAGCAACGCAATTACGTTTCAAGAGTTCGTCAATGTGGTAAGTGCTTTCTTATCTCGAGAAATAAAATCTGATCATAATTATGTCAGATACCACTCGTGGTCCTGCAGTGATGTACTCTTTTATACCTCTAGAAGAGCCTTTGGTCCTAATTAAAGCAATGGAATCATTCCATTTTATTCAAGTAATAAATATAGGGTTATATGCGTCAGTCGAGCACGGTGTCCTTTACCGCCGCAGTGGGTTAGGTTATGTCCCACAACTCGCTCGCCGCCGCCTCCCACAATACAAGACAACTAAATTAAGATGCAACGCCGATTACGCTCAACTCGCGCCCGTTCCAAAACTACACGAGTCACTAAAACAAAATTCGACACCAAAGGAGTTTTACCATACAAAGGCAAAAGAGAACTTAACGTAAACCTGAAAGTTACGAGATACGAACCCTCACACCGAATGGACCCACATCCTTATCGAGTCCTTACTGTCGCGTCTCGAAAGTCGATAAGGTCCAGCACGATTTATTAGGTGGACATTTATTTTTGTATGGTTAAATATATTATCTTAAATGCGTATTAACACTGAGCACCGTCGTTTATTATTTTATTTATTTTGATTAGATCTAAGCGTTTTTGGAGGAATGAAGATAAATAAGTAAATATTTGTACATATAAAAAGTTAAATAGTTGTTTAGGAGATTATACATATCTATGTATAATCTCCTAAACAACGTTATAGTTGTTTAGGAGATATAACTACTTATAAATAAACCAGATTAATTTAAAGCTAATTTAGATTTATTGCAACCTAGATGATCACTGGGACCGCTATTTTTTGCTAGAATCACATCAACATAATAAGTTCAGTTGTTGATATTTTTATTGTAAAGGTTTTCGCAATCTAATCGAGACCCATTTACAAATGAATTCGCAAAGATAAGCATTAATTAAACGGATAGCCCGACGACTTTGTTTATGAGCTGTTTAAAATAATTAGGTGGTTGATCTGATTAACCCTCATTTATCAAATTAATACTCGAATATGTCAAATGCGAGTATTACCTCAATTAATTTCTTGGCCAGAGGTAGGCGATATTTTTAACAATATTTGCATAAAGGAATCTTAAGAAGCACTTTAATTCGTCCTAATGTCGATCGTAAATTATACTCCCAGACCTCTTTTATTAAGTTATTTAAAAGGGATTCAGACGAATCAAAAGTTATTATAATTAAGGTTTTTATTGTAAAAACGTAGTTCTGAAGGATTTTAGTGACTAGTTAACTAGTAATTCATGATAACAAAATAAAAACAAGACGATTCATCAATTCAAGGAAATAGTCGGCTTACCTGGCTTTGGTTTGACCTGGCGTTTGACCGTCTAATAGGAATGTATGTGAATGATTACGCTAGGTCATTGCAGAATATTTAAAATAGGATATCTTTATTATTCAATTAATATCTCCTTCAAAGCAGGTTCAATACAAGTTGACATAGCCATAGTTTGTAACGTACTTAAATCCAAATCAATTGAAATCGTCATAATGTTACTAATTTTTCTATGTAAAGCAGTGTCATTATAAATATTCATTATATTTCCTAAGCGAACTGTTTCAAATATCGGTAAGTTTATGATTGATTCTTGTTCGTTGTGTATGTTTATTATCATGTAAAACATATCTCCATTCTGCCTAGCAAAGCGTGTAAACGTCCGATAGAGTCATGGCCTGCATTAGTGCTGCCGCCTTTTACATTCATTTCATCGAAAAATGTTTTACTTACAATTGTGTGGAGGATCGTAAATCAAAATTAAATTCGACGTATAAACAGACAACGAGGGACAGTGTAGGGTCGTGGGCGTTCATGATGCGGCATTCTTATGCTAATCCGAGCGAACCACATTCGAACGGGGTGGGCTAAATTGTTATTTATATTGTCACCTCGCGCTTTTTTGTTCGAACCTACCAAAAGTCTCGGGCCTAAATTACTGGCTGACTTCATTGCGGCCAGAGATATCGTACCCGGTGATATATGTGTCCAGCGATGCGTTTATCATACGAAAACAACATCGTTCATTGATTTTTAAACTTTAAATGAACACCTTTAAATAAACTTTTGACATTATACTGAAAATCTTCTTCATATGTCTGTTCTTTAGTAACGTAGCCTTCATACTCAGAGTTAGAACTGAGAATGCATGTCAGGTATTCTTTATGGTGTAATTCTTCCGGCTAGTAGCCCATTTTTCTCCTGTGTTCAAGTGTGTCATCAACTATGGTGGCCGGATGTCTATCACATGAAAGGAAGCTATTCTTGGATTTAAGACTCTGAATAGATGGATGAGCCAAATTACTTGCATTCATAACACAAAAGCAGACTACGTCGGCTCTTTTTCTGTCAATAAAAAGCTTTTTGATAAGATGATTTATATTACTGTGGGTTTACTGCAATTGCTATTCTTTAAACAGGTTTATCAATAACCCTTTATCGGCAATTTAATCAACCCTTATAGGTTTTGTATGACTGTGATTTTGGCACAATTTCTTTAAATAAATTTAACACTTTAATTTATTTAAATTAAAGTGCCTCGTTGGCCGAGTATTCGCAAGTGCGACTGCCGGGCAAGGGGTCTCGGGTTCGATTCCCGGGTCGGGCAAAGTATTACTAGGTTTTTTAAAAATTCTCAGTAGTAGCACGGAGTCTGGAAATGTGCCCGGTATATGGCAATAGGCTCACCCCCTATTACATGGGACTCATAACAACTAGTGAAAAGTGGGTGTTACATTGTACTGTGGTAGAATGTGCACCTCTGCCTACCCCTTCGGGGATAAAAGGCGTGATGTTATGTATGTATGATACATCACATTAACCCCCCAATAGAGACTCTTAGATTGTTAAGTAACTAAGAGTGTAGAAGAAAGTAAAGAAGTAGGCTAACAAAAGAAATGACCAAGTTAGGCTAGTATTGTATTCGAATACAAACGAGTCACTATAAACGATTGGAACTGTTTTAAAAGCTTGTTACTCTTTTGTTATGAAAATGTTTTCACGTTGGCTAACCCGAGTGATTGATGTGACCGAGGTGACTGGAACAGAAGCTTTTAGGGAAATCGTATTCCCTCCCTACAGCAATTTTCTGACAGGAAATTAGTTCACTCCATTATGTTGATTTAACACCAAAATGTATTTGAGATTAATCGCTTATACAAACTTTACTTTCACCCAAATATTGATCGTTCTATATTCTAAAGTATCAATAAGAAAATATTTTAATTTCCATCGTTTTAGTATGTTCATCCTAGGATGGCAGCAGTTAAGTATTACCTGTCTTCCGTCACAAAAAACTTTTGTGAGTCGCCGCTGACCCTTAATCAATTTATGGGGCGCTAACTGGAACATGGAAAATGTATTAAAGCTCACTGTGGGAACGAGCTGTACGGCAAACATAGTTCGAAAACACTCATAATATTACATTCTAACTTTTATTTTTTTCTCCCCCAAGGAAATTATCAGTGGTATTTTGTGTGACAAAAGTTTTGAATAAATCTATTTTGCTTGAGCCATTTTAACTTTGTTTTTTCTTCTATCAGACCATTATGAGTTAACTTATAATATCACTGAAAAATACTACTAAAAACAAATCAGAACTTCATGGTGCGTTTCAAATCCACATTGGGAACAAAAACAATTACTTAATAAAACACACCTCAATCAAAATTAATTGCTTTACGCATTAATCTCTTTATCTTCCCTTACCTACAAAACAACGTGTCCGTTCTCCAAGGTAATGGAAGCAATCATTCCAGATAAGATCCCTCTAATGTGAGAAAAGGTAGACGTTCCGTCCGGATCGTTAATTTAATTTGAAATAATAAAAGTTATATCCATCATTTATCACTTTCGACAAATTTATATTTAAATGCCCTCTTTGACGTCCTTCTTATCTGTGACTGGCCAGTGGGTTGGGGGTAAAAAGACAAAAAGGTCTGTTATAAATAGGCGTAGGCGTGCCGCTGTCGGCAAGGCGTCAAGCCGTCATTAATTCGAGGAGGCACAGGCGCGACCGCGCTGCTGCACAGTCTACGCCAGTAACCCGCAGAACCTTTCTAGACTGACCCTGACCAGTTGACCACACATCCTCATTCCTTACTATTTCTTCTTAGAATACACTAAGGTACTAATGAGCAACAACTCTGCGATAAACCGAGTTTAATATTTTTCCTGAAATCGTTAAATATAAATACGATAAAAATAAATTAAATTAGACGTGTCAAAAAAAAGTTGTGAGTACCTAATTCGTTAGCAGGTCCTGTCACGGGCACATTCCATCGTCGAGTAAGTTTTCGTGTTCGGTCTGACTGTCCGTCCGTAACTCACACGGTATCGGTGCCATCTAAATTGAGATTTTATTGACGATTACTGTTCTAGCGACGATATCGTTGCGATCTTGGCGCCCGGCTGGAGCGCTCCGCGCCTGCCGGCCGCCGCACTTTGATCCCACCCTGATGTAATGCTTTTCGAACCCTTCATTTATAATACGGACGTGTGATTTTATAGGTATTGGATTTTACATATATGAATAAGTATTTATGCCAAATAAATGTTCTGAATGGCTATTTTTTATGTTTTGTAAGAGATAATGTTCAATTAGCTGACTTTTTTACCTTGACTTTACCTTGTATTTCTAGCTTAAAACAAAGCAGGCATCCGAAAACATTGGCATTTTATTGCTCGTTGGCGATTAATGACTTACTTACTGAAATGAAAATTCTTGCTCGTTCCAATCACAGTTTGCTGACCATTCAGAAACATTTTAACGACTGTGCTCTGACATCGATCAGAACATTAATTTCTATATAACCTATTGTTTCTCATGCTTACAATGTATGGTATTCTAGTGACCACGGTCCCGGCCGTTCATGTAGCTAATCAAGCAGATAATTGATCATGTTTGTTTTAATTTTACTTACCAAATGCTTCGACTTTTACCATTTCGTCAACAAGCTTTTCTTGTGTATGTTTTTCCTCGTAACTTCTATTCACCAAGCATCTGAATACTCATTCAAAAGGTGTACCTAAGTCGGACAAAAACTCCATCCCTCTGAAGGGTAATGTAGCCGGGAGGGATAAATGATGATGGCACACGGAGCACGGAGGTCACCGTAGTGAATCGCTCGTGGGGGTTGATGGATCGTGTAATCGTAACAGTATTTTTTAAGACCACACCGAAGCAAATTTACAGTAATTTCACGCGCGGCAAGTTCACACGCACCTGTGCCCTGTCGATAGCTTTGTTTACGTAGATAACTATTAAAAGGGTTGAATTAAACATCTAAATTTAACGCTTCGCACCGATGAAATAGAATCGTTTCAAAATATTTTCAAATCAAGAAATTTATTGGCAGGGCAGGAGGGATCCTCTGTGATGGCTTGCACTATCCTATAGATAGCTAATTAGCTATAGATTATAATAAGGTTACATAATAACACAGGTGATGATATCATAAGCCCATAAAAGTATCCTATTTAGAATATAAATAATACTTATACCTATAGTATACATAGAAACGCACGCCATGCCGTCATAGCCGGAAAAGACAAAATTATTAATGAAGTAAGCTTCAGACTTCTACCTTATTTACTACCTACCATAGATAATTATATCTAAGTTATTAAATCACCTTTCATCGAATAACTAGATTTTTTTATTTCAATTTAAAACCTGAAAGTTAAGTAAAGCTAAGATACTTTATTTATCCGAAAATAGCTTACTTTTAGACACAGATTGAGACAAAACAATGTCTAGATTACAAACAACAGTCTGTATTGATGTGGAAGTAATAAGAAATCGAAAACGATCTTGTATCAGAGACACTCGTATACGACATAAACCCCGTTCAAGACGTTTATGTTGGTTAATTTTAATTGCAGCACAACGGTAACTCCAACGTTAATCATGTCCATTTATGTCAATCTAAATGAAGAAGTCATTAAAACGCGGATATGCTCATCAGATCACAAATAGATATCTAAATGCAAGTTGACAATGACATTCATATTCGCGTCGGTGAATGAACTACTGCGAATATGTGGAGGTGTCGATCGTAAAGATTCCAAAACGGGCCCCCTCGAGATGATGGCATGGCACGGTGACATCAGCACAGTAACACAAACACTGCTCCAAATAGGAGCCAGCCAGCCTGCCTGGGCCGCGAACAACTGACATTTAAAATAAGAAATTGTAATCGAAAAAGGATAATAAAACAATTGGACAGTTACCCGAGAACAAGGCGCGTTGTTCATGGAATGCCGCTCTCTATATTTAGCGAGCTCGTTTGTGTTGTGTCGAAATGAATAATATTATATGAGAGAACAGAAGTTGAGCGGCGCGTATAAATTAGCAGATAATCGACCGACATCACCTGTCGATGCCCACGCGCACGCGACTCGCCGGAGATCGCGACGCGCGCGCACCGATACTTGATTTACTGCGCTATCTCCGCTATGATACCATGCCACGTGTCTCCTATCTAACATCCACGCTCCACTAAATAAACTTCCTGATTATCTGCGTAACGAAGTTTTCAAGGACCGCTCGAAGAGGTGCCACTTTCTAATCAGTATTTACAAACCTGTATCCTGTACGTTGTCGGTGCTGCAGGCGCATTCGATAGTTGTTCATGAAATGGTTCACGCGTCCGATGAAGAGATAAGACGAGGGCGATGCCAGACGCCTCCCGGACTAAATATTTACAGTGCGACTGTGAGGAAACATAAATACTGGCCGGCCGACCCAATATGTATGTTAGTCCTGTTAATTGGATTCGTCATGTGGCCCCGAGCGATTGTTCGCAGACAGGCGATCATCCTCGGCGTGGACAATTACGAACAAGCCAGTGTTGTTCGTGACAGCATCTGTAAACAGGCTAAAGTAAACAACTCGTGAATGCTAAATGTCGGGTCGTATATAAGGAACACTTATCACATAAGAGCGGAACTAATAAACATATCATTAGATAAAAACAAAATAGAAATACATAACTTCAATACGCAGAACACATGCATTTACTTTATGAGTGGGAATGGACAAGAGCGCGAATTATCATTCAATGCTATGCACATACAAATATAGGGTAAACGCCCCTAATGCTGGCGCTGCCATGTGTTTGACGTCCAGATAATAACACAGGTGGCGGCTTTAGTACTAATTAACTGCCGTTCTCATGGGGCTGCTATTAAAAGGCGCAGCGGAATCGAACCTCGACCTGTAAGAAATGTTCAGAAATGTTGTTTACTGTGATAGGATATAATGAGGAACGTGAAGGAAGAAAGGTAGTTATTTGTTACGGTTATTTGCTAACGTTTCCTACTGGAGAAACTCTGACAGTGTCCATCCATACTCCCACAGTGTGAACGAACATAATCATAGAGTACTACTTGTACTTACATGCAACTTGCGAAAAAAGTCAACATGCATGTGAATAGCAAACCCTTTCTTCATTTAAATAAATTGTAATGTGCACAAGTGGCAATTTATTTTTAATTTACAAAACATTTTTTAGATTATTATTTTGAAATATATGTATTTAAATGGTGTAATTTCACGGTTAGTAAGCAAGTGCAATTAGTCACTGCGACGACGTGAGAGTAGAGAGAGCTGATAAGGATCACATGAGGCGAAGCCCGAGAGCCACTCCGTCACACTTCTTGCCTTTACATCAGTTCTCACGAGATTTTTCAAGTCAGATTAACAGCAAAACTGATTTAAATATATTGTTACTATAACCCTAGTTCGCATACCAATATCTATTGAAGGTATGTATGCAGTACAGTTACAGTTTGAGTTTATTCAGGTACAATATCCAATTAAGTTACCATCTACGATTAATTTTTAAATAAAGTTATCTACGTAGACCTATACTTTAGAAAGTCATATATTGAGCAATAGCAACAATGCCTAGAGTTGAAATCCGAGGAATGAGATAAAACGAGTTCAGGAAGGAAACAGATTTACTTTGTAAGTCCTGCTTCATGTTCTTTACAAGACTGGAAGTCTTATGTACGATATATTCCTAGATGCGATCAATCTCGAGTTAAAAAGAAGTCCTGAATAGCAGAACCCAAATGAACAAGGTACTAATGCTATAGTGTTTGTTTGTCTAGACGAAGCGAACAGTGTCAGACCTGGCACTGCCGGAGTAGCAGTAGTGCGACGTGCGTGTTTGACTAGTACATTAGCGTCGCGAGTCGGCGCGGCTCGCAGCCTCCGCCCGCGCGGTTTTCTCACGCCCACGAACCAAACTAACTTGCCTTTCTTCTTTATTGCTCACAATTAGCCTTTGTTCTAAGACTAAAATAATGTGGATTTTTTAATAAAATTGCAATGTAATTTCCACTAACGTTCCATAAAATTGCTTTCAGTTAAGATTGACCCCACAGGCAGTTGAAACGTAGGTAGACAAGTAGTACTTAAGAAGTGTTCGAAATTTTGGGTGCTTGCACAAAACCTGAACAATAAAGATGTGTGGTAGGTTATATAAAATAAACTTATATTTCACACCTAAACGGAACTAAGCTGAGTGCGTGCGATCCTTGCCACACAAGTCGTTTCTTTCCCGTGTTACCGAGAAAATGACAGAAATAAGCCATGCGGCGGTGGCGGCGGTACGAACACTATAATCAATTGTTACAGTCCGCTAATGTGCTGTTTACCTTACATTAGCAGCTAAAGGAATAGAATCCTTTGTGTCACATTTGTAAAAGAACATAATATATAATGACATTTAGAAAAGGTCTTGTTGAATACGGCACGAGGTCCGTTCGTCACACTAATCCTTTAATACCGGATTTAGAGGATGTTACATTCTTAGGGGAAGAGATTCCGGAAAATATTCTTATGTATTTTGTGTTTGGTTAAAATTAATTGTTCTGTATCAACAATACTGACCTACCTATACGATTTTAGAAATGGCATAAAATGTAGCTCAGTAAGATGTAAACGTCTCGTCCTCATTGCAGAATTCCGTTAGTTATTTAAGTCAAGTCGAATGGTATTCGTATTTTGGTTAATTGCACACATATCTGTAGTTGATAACGTGACATCACGTCTCGTCGTCGTCTCGTTCACACGTGGGCAGACAATAGGTTATGTGGACGTGGGCGGGCGCGACCAAAACGCGATCCTACGCGATCACGCCACGGAGCACCGCCCTGACCTCAGCGACCCATTACAACTCTAGGCGCTTCATACTTTTATTGATTCATTACAATCCGATATGGTACTAAGATTAGGAACGGGTACAACCTACAGTCTTAGATGTAAGTTTCATTATTTGCGACGTTTTACTTTTCCTAAGATTTTTTAACTTTTCAAAATAAGTAAAGTCTGTTTTGTTTCCAAATACTTAGTCCTATTTAATGGTTATTAGTTGTTCCATTACAGTTAACCGCAACGTTTTCTGCTCTCAATAAAATTGTATTTGCAAATTTTTTAAAACAAAATACTTATGAAACTATTTTGTTTGAATCGTAGTTTGCCCTTAGGCACTTTTGGGTTGGTTAAATAAGACAAAAAAATATAACTAGCAAATTAAAACATTGAATATTTTAATACTTATAAAATAATATAAGTATAGGATATAGGAACATAATTCTAAATGTGTCATGTTATTATCAAATCACAGTGTGGTATGCGCACACGCAGTTGGAAGCGGTGGCCGCCCCCCGGGGCCGGGAGCTTTGTCGGCGCCCCCCGCGGCTCCACGCTCCTACTTACGTGAAAAATTACACCAGACATACAAACAAACACCACCATTTCCAACCGTACACCATTCACTTAAAATTCAAAATAATACCAAGCTTCTTACGATTGTTTCGAACCAGACAACTTTAATGCGGTTGTTTTGTCACATACACCGAAAGCACCACATATTTCAGAAATGAACTAAAACTTTCATGCTATTCTTATCTTTATTGCTAAAGTTATAACGTTCATACTTGCTTTGTAGGCTTTTATAAGAGGAATACATTTGGCAGGTTGTATGCAGGCTCGGCAAAGTGGTACATCTTAATAAAATCTGGTCGAACGTCCTGTGGCGTCCTCGGTGGCCCATATATGATATATCATAATGGACATAAGTAAATATAGGACCATCGCTCGTTATGGACACTCATTCTGATGTTCTTCTTTTATGTCTTTATACATACAAATGATTCCGTATATTAATCTCAGATTTATTTATTGTTAGAACTCATGTACCTACAAACACGACAGTTTATACATTTAGTAATAATAGTGAACTACTTTATGGTTACAAGTTGCCATTAACATTTACATTTACCTTGCCAGTTTGGATTTTTATGCGGAAATATACAAGGATATCCTGCAGCTAAAAGTTTGCGCTGCGAAGCGCGACCCGCGGGCGGGGCGTGGGGCGATTCTACAACAAAACTTTCTTAGAGATACGGTACACAGTTTCTTTTAGGATAGCGTTCCAAATTAAGTTTACAAAACTTAAATATTCTGTTTCTTGGGAAAATCTCTGCAGGAACGACGTATAATAAATTCGTGTATTAAACTAATCGGTGTGTCGACACAATTCCGATAAAGTCGTCAATGTTACGAAATCGATTCGTCATCGGTCAACCGATGCGATGTGATCTACTGTCAGCGTCGTGACGGCAGGTGCGCGGGACACCGATGTAACGCTTCGGATCGGTAGCAATCAACAATTCCAGCGATTATGTACAAATAATCCGATATCGAATTTTCGAACGCTACCCGTAGTTCGGTCACGTCGTTCGACAAAAATCGATTGTAAAAGTCGTGCGCAAAGGTGTGAACGATTACTTACACAGATAGATACATAACACAATACTGGTAATAACTCAACATTTTCCTCTTAATGGATTTTAATATTCGCTGTACGGGTTGCAGATAAAAGAAGGCTAAACAAACTTATTCATGGTGCATCAGCACGCAATGCACAAGCTCTCATCCGTGCTGACGAATCAGAAGCAGGTAGTCTTTAGGGACGAGACATCTTATTTATCGATACGCAATCACATTGAATGATCTATGAATATACTTAAGGCAACATATTATAATATTTTCGCAAAGTTTGTATGATTACTTATTTATTGCATAAGGAGGTAGGTAGGTTGGTCATTTCAGCCATACTGTAGACGAGGGTTGAATTAGAACCCTTGTTAAGTAAGCAATCGTTTGCAGCTACTTAATTAATGTGTACCTACTTAAATAAAGGTGAAACAAAGACGATATTTGATGATCCAAAAGGGGCATAGTCCACCATCGATTAAAATTAACAAATAGCTTATATGGACGAAATACACATATAAATATATAATTATATGGACGAATTAATTCAACAATAATTTATTTACACATATGACACTAACCGCCACACCCTCATATGAGTTTTGTTATTTTCCTGAGCACCTAGTATTCATAGTCGTAGCGAAAATATATCGACAAACTGCTGTGCATACGCTTCTACTAAGCTCCGTTTATAATTTACAATAAGTTAATTTTTGACAAGGCCCATAAACCGATTATTACTAACAAGGTGGTCCGTGCCGACGTTTGCGTCTCTTTCTTTCTCACGTTTCGTATAAATTGTCTCCTTTTGTAAAACGTGATGATGCACAGTAAACACACAGCAAGATCTCAGAGATTGCCACCTTCCACCCATTTCTATAATAAAGGTGTCTCTGAGCCCTCACATTTATTTATTATTCTTTACGTTTTGATCCGCCGCGCTTTAACAATGTTTTGTACAAAACAATTGTGTTTTTTTAAAAGCATCTTATAAGACGGAATGTTGACGATGCCAAACAGACATGTCTACGGTCACTTTGGCAAAATTTATGGCAGTCACTTGATTTTTAGAGAACGTCCTGCTATTACAGCTGTCAATACTCATCTAGAGAAGTTCGGACTGTTTGTCCAATAACCAAGATTTTGAGTCATCGAATCAGACTTGATATCAAGTGCGGTATGTGCGTTGATTGCCATTTATATGTTGAGCAGAGTATCACCGGTGCTATTCCTGTCTTGTCCCGGGATAGCGGTTCTCGGAATGCAGCGGAAGTCCCGGGCGGATCCCGCGAGCCGCCTCCTTATTAATGGCCTGTTTAGACGAGCTCCTTTGTTACTCGCTCACGTCCTGCCACTTCAATACTCTACGTACTAATGGCTGCACTAAAACATGTACGGTATCACATACTGAATTTGTTTCATCTTACACATCGTGTTCCTTCGAAAAATAAGAAAGCTACGAGGCCCAATATAAAACCGTCGACGTAAAGAACAATAGATCGAAGGTGCACTTTGCCATATTTGTTCTCAGTTTCGACTAGTTTAAATTGACGTATCCTGTTGTCAGATTTCCTGGCGTTAATCCTGTGGATCGGGTGTTTAAATTAGTTACGATTACGAGCGGTTTCACTCTTTCTTTTGATGTTTGATTGGGTATCTTCGGAAGGGATATTTTAAGACTGTAATGTATCGGAGTTTACTTACGTGTGTTGTGTTTAACTTTAGATACAAATACAGGGATACCCAGTGATGTGTTCTAAAAAAATGATTGCGGTATGAATCATAGGTTGCCGATGTGTGAGTCAAATCCGCGTCAAGTCCGGCGACATTCGCAAGGTCGTGCTATTGCCCCTCGCACCCAGTCGCGCTGCCTACATCCTGTCTCGTATCATTAGTAAACACACCTATTACATTAGTTCACCATAGCTTTTATATTATACTGAGCGCTTAATTGGGTACTTAACTTATCAAACTAGTAAATATGCAACATCAAATTATTTGGGTCGTTATAAAATCTTTACTTATTTTGTGAACCAATTTAAAATTCCCATTTTTGGAACCTCCAAAACGGTTCATACAGAAAAAAGATATTAGTTACTCGTTTAATGATAAAAAATATATCCCGAATACGTTTTGCAATAACCATTACATTTTATACGATATCATTTAGAAGCGTTAAGCCAAACTAGGTGTTACGCTGTTATAATACGCGGCGCCCGCGCAGCTCTGTTGTGGTCGGCGCCGGCAATCACAGACGCGATCAATGACTGCCCATTCACGTCATCCCACGTGCTTCTATGTTGGGGGCCGGCTACATAGCTGAATCAATTATCAATAATAACATTTTTTAGAGACAATTACACGCTTACGAGACGAGAGACTTCTACTTACCTCTACTTTCTATTCACTGAGTTACAATTAGTGTTCCTACATAGCTTAGTTTACGTTATTATTTGCCTGACTAACAGAAATTGGTCTTTATTCTTTCGTATTATCAACAAAATGGGTCCTTACATTATTTTCCTCAAGATATATCCTTATTACGGCAAAATATTCGTTTGAGTAAGCGATTGTTGTCAGACGAGGGACGCTCCATATCATGAATGATGATGGATGATCGTGTGTTTGCGTATGACTGCATACCTAATCATACACTCTAATAGATGAGAAGTCTGGGAAACATTTACCCTAATATGGCAACCGTTACATCTCAGCGGTTTTCATTTTTCCTGTTGTTATGAATGTTGGATATGCATTGGGAAACTCGGGAGTTATGGCCGTACGTAATGCTCTACATTTACATTCATTACCAGATGTTATAGAATGGAAACACACTTCATTCGCCGCTCAAGGAAGTAAACTAATTTCTTCACGATGTATAAACATAACATGGTTCAGAAACAAACAAAACAAATTATAAATTTCATTTATTTTCGATGCGTCGCTTACCGCAACGGACTAGAGTAGATGATTGCTCAATTACCAGGACCTCCTTAGTCGAAACACTAACAGCAATCTCGGATTGACTACACTTTCGACTTTACGACATTAAAAATAAACGCTTTTTTGTTTCGCTCCATTAGTAATCTCGGTCGGCTTTACACAAAAGGTGGCTTGGAGTCCGCGCCTTGTCATTAGAGCACAATCAAACATTATGTTTAGGAATCGCCGACAGCTTAACCTGAGTTTTTCATCCATTTCATAATTTGTTATTTGGGATTATAGGGAGCGTGCCGCAAAAGACAAAGTAAACATTACCACCGTTACGTCTGGGCGAGCGGAGCGGCCTATCAACAAACAATGTGGAGTGATAATTGAACGTCATCAACGTTTTTGTGTCGTATATTGTGCGGTAGGTGGACCGCGCCGTGCGTAATGTGAATATGATTTAGTGCGACGACCACGACTCTTATCTGCCGTGCTTAAATATTTGGAGGACATCCCTTTGTAAAGGCAAAGCTTCTTCTTATGGTGCCATCTTCTTGCGAAAGTTAGCGATCAGTAGGGCCACCTGCACTCTAGAAATTGCCGATAAAGTAGGTAACGATGCCATTTTTATTTTGTTTTTTTACTAACAGAAATCATTGACCAATGAACTAAAATCTAGAATTAAAATGTACGTTTCTCACACCCAAATTATATCATCAAGAGCTGTTGAGATTTTAATCCGTCAATGAAAACATTAGTATAATTTCCTCTCCAGCTATGTGCAAGTACAACAATAGGTAGGTACATTAAGATGAGAATTCCGTTTACAGCTAACCTCGGGTTACTGACACGGCAAGTGTTGAGTTAATGTCTTCATTAATTTAATTTTCCCAATTTTGTGCAACCGCGCGTAACATGTTTCATTAAAAGTAGGCGGTCAATACCTAATTATTATAATATTATATTTCATTTTATTTTATTTTATGTTCGTTTTTATTTCCAAAATAAATGACTATGTGGGAAAGACAGGTTTAGCGCGTTGCTTTTTCCGTAAAATCTCGTAAAGAATTTCGCAGCTACTTAGATCTTCTAAACTATGTCTCAACTCTCAACTTCTCTACGCTTGATTAACAATGACAAACAAACCAGATAGAAATAATCGCGCATTACCCACATTAGTAACAGTAGAATCTGCATAACGATTGCGTAGCATGCGTGTTTCAGTGGTGTACAGTTTTACGGTACACTACGGTAAATGTTAATAGGTCTTATTAGTTCCGCCACATGCCGCAGCGAGCGCTCGACTTCCACGCAGCGGTCATGCTTGGTGACACTCCACTTCTGTTTGTTTCCATTTTATTAATCTAGTTATACCACTGTTTTGTGCATTGTTTTTTTAGGAACTGTAGATTTTACGGCTTCAACAAAGTACAGTTAGGGTTCTTTGTTTCATTATTCGCAATTTGACAAGGTTGCTCATAAATCAATCGGTACATTAAAAACTTTGAATGCATTAAAACGATTATTGAAATATACACTTATAAGTTACAATAGAAAAATAGTTATGATGAACGGATTACAACGGTAAACTAAACTTCAATAGTTAAAAATCTTTTACGGTCAAGTAAATTTCATGCAGCTAACCCTTTCGAATCGTTAGCAATGGATCACGAAAACACACAATTACACAATTATATTCATTGCCATCTTTAAATGGCAAGATCACTATAGTTACCAAGTGATGTGTTCAATAAGAAGGAACTTAAGGAGCAGAAACACAATACGATGCTGAGGGATATGCCCGAAAACACTCGGCATTATATTATTGCGATTTTATTATTATCTTTTATACATATGAGAATGTAATAAAAAGTGCCCCGCGCTGTTTCACAAACTGTAAACAGCGTAAATAATGTCGACATCATGTAAAGTGGAGCTCGTTGTGTTACCCAATTGGTCGAGTGACGCAGCTGATGCGTTCCGACAGTTATTGCTTCCCAAATTGCGAATTTGTAAATATTAGTAAATCACAAGAATAGCGAAACACAATGACGAACCCGGATCTAGCCCTCTTACCTGCGGCTTCCGAAATCCGCGAACAAAAAACACAAAATTGATTCAGTGGGACTGCACAAAAAGCTTTACATTGTGTCCCCTGTATTTAGCGATGCCGATTGGACTTGCCAAATAAGGTTATATCGTTTGGAAAAAATATGGATTATTGGTTTGAGACCATCCTATTGCTACTTAGTTGGATGGATCGACATTATTTGTATAGGTCGGTAACAATGTAGAATCTGGATCAATACGGTGGATACTTCTTAATTGACTATCGACCTGATAATTCTTGTGTCGGAATTTGGGTCAGTGTTAGACATCTAGTAAGCAGGCGGGAATTGAAGGCAGGATGCAGGTAATGATAGCGGTGCTGTGCTCGCAATTGAGATGACGAATCCTACGCAGTAACACTTAGAATGATACCAGTTATGATGTTAATCGTAATATGTTCTTCGTACTGCCGTTTACTGGTCAATTCTTGCGACTCATACCTATATGACCACATATTCTTCTTCTACCCGTCCTGAACAATAATTGATTAGTTCGATTTAGAAACTGTCCCTCCATATCGAGAAATCTTTTCTATAACTAGATATTGTTTTTTTGGTATAAATTAAACTAACAAAAACATATACAATTTAAAATCCACAAAGTTAAAAAAATTATAGTGGCATAGTCGAAGCCATACCCACTATGATTAAAGAATTCTATCGTGTAATTAACTGTGCTCAAAGTTTACAGGAAGCGTATGATGATGCTCATCAATGTTAATACTTGCACAGTTAAGACAAAAAGAAACCGTCGCTCGGCGCGTGCGCGTGCGACAATGAGGAAATGCTTCGGATGTCCCGGGCCCGGCTGACGACATGCGACATATACACCACACTTATATGTATGTGAGCAGGGAATGCTATAGCGCGGAGCTAAAGAAATGCTTTCGTGACTGCCATAACTGTTGTTCGATGAGATATTTTCAATTTTACTAAGTATTTTCTTGTAGTTCCTCATTAACTGTACTTCGTTTTTGTGCAGGTACATACTAGAGGTATATACTTATGTCATAGCATTGTATGCCCAAATAAGCTTTAACAGAGGTGAAGCTTTCAAAGTTTGCAGACATCTAATCGAATGGTCATTGACACTACATTCACACTAAACAAATGAATAAAAAACAAATCAGAGAATAAATTCTATCCTGAAAGTTAAATATTAAAACCACAGAACATATAAAGAAGGTGAAACAATTCTGAACCTGACAATGATCTTTCAGAATACTTAAAATCACTAATTTGCCAAAGAATCCTGAGTCGATGCTCAGGTGCGAATTCGATACCACCGATCATCACATGATACGATCCCGACTATCGAATTATATCGAGTAATTGTGGTGTTTATGTCGGCACTCGGCAGCGTCGCGTCGGCGCCACAAAACATTCATATTATAAAACATAGAGCTGTCAATATTATTTACCAACTTTTATGACCATTCGATTTTGTATGGGAACGTTAATGTTAGATCGTTCTTCGTAATGCCTTTATTGCTGTCCGCCCTTGATAGTTGACGTCAGTGAGAAAGTCACTACGTTATAGAGAATTTATGTTGTATGCTATGACGTTCACGGCTTAGTAATTACCTGTCGGGTTGGGTATAATTTTTTAAATACTAAGAATTTCACTGACGGTATTTTTGTTCAATGTCGCAGGTAAGTTTGCAAGGCAAGACAACGCAAAAATCCAATCCACGCACAATGATCAATATTATCAACTCCAATATACGTCAGGCAATTGTAAAAAGGAAACTATATTAACTTTTGACCTTCTACCTCATCTACGGCGTTATTGAAAGCAGGCAAGATCGGGCGCCGTGTGTTTATTGGATAATGAGGCAATCCCGCGGCGGCGCGCGGCGTCCCGGCTCGATCAATTGAATGATTGCCTGCAGTAGTCATAGCTACGGCGTACGACACACGTGCCCGCTTGCCTACTTTGACTACTATGGACACTCGTTTTGCATGCAAATAGTCTTGTTTCTTATGGTAGCCATCAAAGAGGACCTCTTGACTTTGAAATTGTTTTAGGCCCCCGCCATATTCGGCAATGCGAATATTGAGCTCGGCTCTTTGTGGTTTCTTGTGAATTAGAAAAGGAACTAATATTGGACTATATTTTTTCTAATATCGTTTTTCACGTGAGAATCGTTAGAGATTAATATCCTTAGTTACGCTTTTGTCGACCTTAAGGTACAGCAACAAGAAATTACGGTAATCAATCACCGATAAAAGTAGGCAATCACGGTCCACATACATTGATTTGCTATATACGTAAACAAAAACTAATTACATAAGAAAATATTATTATGTTAAATAATTCTTAGAATATCATCATTCCGGGCGGCAATGGTTTCAAGAATTTTATAATTCAGTCCAATTAACTTACTTATGTAGAATATTTATTGGTTAACAGTTAGCTAGTTAATTAGGGAAACCTAGTGAATCCGCTGTACCGCAAAAAACCAATACAATTTGCTGGGGCATACCGCAAATTCAGACGGTAACCGTAAAACAACAAACTGACGAGTTTCCCATCAAATTACGGTGGTAACGAGCGGGGACCGCTTTTCCGCGTTTTTTAAACAAGTGCAATGATTTTCAGAGTCGGCCATGGTGGCTGGGCCCACGTGAACTAGCCCAATTAGCTCGGCGCGCTTAATTAATGGATTAGTAAGCGCGGATTAGATGCCGCGCGCTCGTTACTGCTGAGAATCGCCGCGGGTGTCGTATTATGTACAAAATTACTGTTTAATAAATTGGATTGTGCCGGTAATTGAAGAGGAACAACTATCATTTTATTGTTATCATCTTGGGATTACAGTTATTAGTTCGTCTAGTGGAATGGACTATTATTTTTAAGTTTTCAGATCATCTACTTAATCATAAAGACTATCAATTTATTTATGATGAATTTATTACTTTATACTGTGTTATTAAATGAAGTTGGTATTTCACAAGATTATAGGTAGGTACACTGCATAATACATTTTTCATTAACAGTCTCCCATTGACTCCCAATCGTTCGCTTCTTAATCTCAAAGTGCAAATAAAAAGCGTTAATTTTCACTTCGTGTATTATATCTAGATAGATTCAGTGATATATAAACTTTTTCAGTCGCTGTTTCAATTATCCCACGGTACTATACATTTTATGTTATAATATAAATTGGAAAACCTACTCAAGTAGGTACCTATAAAACACACTCAGTTTGAAAACGGCTTTTTTAACATGAAAGGCCATTGTCAGTGGATAGCGGCATGTTCATGTTATACATATACTTAGAACACGATTGTGCATTAAGAGGAGCTCAGTATCATCATTATGTATGATATACCATATACATAAGCTTTACGTACACGTTTTGTTTTCTCTGCTCTCCGAATCGACACAAGTGTAACGGAGTCCACAGTTGATCGATCTGAACTAGAATCACGGCACCTATGGCCGATCGTGCGTAAATAACAATTAGGGCAAATGCAATCAAACATTCACATCGCTCTGAAATAAAAGAATGTGTTGTAGTCATTCTTAAGTGTACTGAGAAAATGTTATCATTGAGAATGTTTTGTAAATTGATTTTTAGTTGTTAAGATATCAAAGTTGACGTTACCTACATTGGCATTGCGTTTGACTGCACAGTTGGCGCGGTGGCTGGGCGCTCCGTTGCCGCGCTACTTGTAGTGGGTTCGATTCCTACACGGAACAACTCTTTGTGTGATCCTCAAATTGTTGTTTCTGGTTTGGGTGTCATGTGTATGTGAACTTGAATGTTTGTAAACGCACCCACGACACAGGAGAAAATCCTTGTGTGCACTTTTTTTTAAACGTTGCCCGTATGAAAAAAATGGCATTAATTCCAAAGTGGGTCGATTACAAGTTACAAGGCCTCTTGGGGTGTAGTTTACGAGTTTCTACGATATTGACTTCATAATGCGCGATCAAAGTTTACCACTGATAAAGTTGGGCGATCATCTAATAGGTTACGTCAGTTCCCAAAGAGATCAAACACAAAATATTGACCCTGGCTGGCTCACGGCTCTCGAACTTTTCCCATAAACTTTGTAAAGCAGTCGTCGACACGTCGCCGTTGCCCGTATTTGTTGGGAGCGGCAAACTGCCAGTGCAAACAACTAGTGGTCAAATCCCTTAAGTAGGCAGCGGGTCAATATTTTTGTTAATAATTTAGTGTGCGGTGATTCCCACGGGCCGTGGAAACGTAAGAGAGGGCTCGCTTACAGATCACACCCTCTCTGACTAGGATCACTGTTTGCACAGTGTTCGGTGACCTGTGCCGTGTACGACATCGTCCACTCCATTTCATTGGACTCATACTCAAATATTAAGTCCTCCGTATCATTTTTCCCATACACCCTTCAATCCTTCATCATTACATCATGTGACATTATTCAAATACCGAGTTATGTATGAATACTCTCATACAATTTAAATATTACAGAGGAGTATAATAACTTTTTCATCTCATCGGAGTATTCATTAAATGGAGGCAAGAAGTTGGTCAATGAGAAAATTAACAATACGCGGCTCAAACAAAAGATAATTAAGACGTGACGCAATAAAACTGTTTGTTAATATGCGGGGAACAAAGGAGAGCCGAAAAACTGCAAATCGGATAAGCAACGTACCACTTTCATAGCAGTTCGCCATCGCAATGAGCCTGTCTTGGGTCTTGACTTTTTGAGATTGAGACACTCATGTAAACTTATGTTGACTACCAAAATCTGATTATAACCTATGTGTTGAGGATTTATTAATGTAAAGTGAAATACTTGGAAATTAGGTTAGGTATTCCCAGTGCTTACTCATTCCCGGTTCAAATGATTCACATAAAGTTGAAAGTGATAGATGTTGATGGAAGTTTTCGCATTTATTTTACGGTTCATTGCCAATTCTTTGAGTGACTTAATAGTTACTGTGGACTAGTTATTACTTCCGAAAAAAGTGATCGTTTTTCAAATGCTTAAGTACCTATACTGAGATTGTTTGTATGATGTATTTAATTTCTTGACAGTTCTTTTGTTGGCAATAGTGATGTGTCTCTCAATTACAGAAACAAATCGACAAAAAAAAATTCTACTTATTGAATGAGTTTCGACATTTTGGAAACACTAACATTTTGAAAAGGTAAGGTGTATCTAATTGTGTATAACAAAAATCACTGATTTCCAATGGTAACTCGTTTAGTTAGTAACGCTCATATCTCAAACGCCACTGGGAAAATAGTTCAACAGAAATAGAAGGTTAGTGTGAAGTACAAGAAATGCGCCGAGCACGTGGTGCAAATTGCAAATAAGTACTCTCGACACCTTTCTGACTAACAACGACCGCTTTTCCCACACTTCGTTATGCAATGAGCATACCTTAGCCCATTAGATCATTTTATTTTATAATCAAACGTGAGTAATTGGTAAATTATTCCACTCCCCACGCGTCAATGTAATCTAACTTGTTAGTTTTCAGCGTCAAAGCAATATTTAATGGAATAAGTAACGAGACCGAAACTGCCTAACTTGCATAAATACATATTTAGCAGGCACATGAGTAATAAACTAATAAATATTTGCATTTAACCCGTTCTACTTAAATGGACAGATTGCTTATCGAAAACCTCGGTCGCATTTTAAAAGGGTCTTTAGTTTATGGATGTATTGTTGTTTTCATTTTTGTCTTTTGCCAATATTTATTGCATTAATTAATTATCATTTAATAAGTACTCTAAAAACTAATAAAAAAAACGTAAGTAATAAATACTTTACCAATCCTATTACCACTTAGATACTTAACGAATACTGACCTTAGATTTCGCCAATAATATTGCATGTCGAAACTGACAAAAAAAGTGGTAATCGTGTTAAATGCCCTGTTGTACGTTGATGTAAGATTTCAAGAACAAATTGATGCAAGGCTACTACTGTGTGAACAGCGAGTGCGAAATGTGGAGCACTAATATGAGAACAGTAAACATTTGCGTGCCCTCACACACGGGCGGCGCTTATTGAAAAAATAATTACCACTACAACTGCTGACAGTTCGTTGTAATTCTAAAGCTCAGTAGCTAATAATTTGTACAAACATGTTAATATATTTTTCACAAATTACTTGGCGGCGCCTCCAGCGTATATTGCTTTTTTTTAAGTAGAGTAGTAGCATGCTACGGCCTGAAGCAGTTATTATTAACACCTAATCCGAACTTTTTTTTCACGATCTATGCAATAAGTTGAATAACGAACTTTCATAAAATAGAATTTAATGCTCATTTATTGAAAGAAAACTTTTCTAACTGGTGTATTTACTGACCACTGCTTTTTACAATGAACGGACATAGAAGAATCGAATCATTTTCCTCAACAATGCTATATAACTGTCATGATTTCTGTAAATGACATGTATTATGTACACAAGCCTGTCATTACGGATGCACTCTCAATCGTTGAACGGTCGCGGAGTCTTGACAAAGGGCGCGACGCACCAAAACAATAACAATGTCGACAGCGGCGCGTGCGCAGAGTGCGCAAGTGTAACAAATATGTTTCACACTACCGATAACAACAGAGATAACTTGAACACGATTACTGTTGTACGAACTGTTAGAAAAAATGTTATCGATTAATCAACACCTATAAATTACGGAAAGAACTATGCAATCGATGAAGCTCCAGTTTCTAATCGGACATAAAAATAAATCTGAAGAGGATATTATTGCATATTATACAGATTTGAAGCTTAGGTACCTATCATCCTGACGGATAAATCAGGATTAACTGTTATTTTACTCATCATTGGAATTTCCTTAGAAAAGTGATTCACGGGCGTAGGTCAAGTTCCGTCATTATTCGATTTTCAGAGAGAAATGAATCACGGCGCGTGGCCGTGGCGAGTGGAATGGAAACGCGCCCGCGCCCCGCATACCGGAAGGCGAAGCGGACGGACATGAATGACGTCGCCGATGCACGCCTGAAGGTGTACTGTGCCGCAATGCACCTGTAACATAGAGTACCTATGATGCAGAAACGTAACAATTCTTAATTGTTATGCACCTAAAATTATCAAATTTTAACTCACCTAGTTGAGCAGTAAATGTAAAACATCCCTGTGATGAAATTAACATAAACATAACATCACGCCTATTATCCCCGAAGGGGTAGGCAGAGGTGCACACAGAAGTAACACCCACTTTTCACTATTTATGTTATGAGTCCCACGTAATAGGAGGTGAGCCTATTGCCATATACCGGGCACAATTCCAGGCTCCGTGGTATGTACCACTGAGATTTTTTTTAAAACCCAGTAATACTTTGCCCGACCCGAGAATCGAACCCGAGACGTTGTTGGGCCGGGCCCTTTACCCGGCAGTCGCACTTGCGACTACTCGGCCAACGAGGCAGTCGATCAAAATACTGATATGATTTTTATTTCGAATCAAAATAGGAAAGAAAAGGTTTAATCTGCATAACATACAGACTTACATGGATTTATAATTATGTATTTACCTGTACTTAGGTTGAACGTGATGCCTGTTATAATTAATTAGGTTGACGTACCTAGATAAACCGAAATAATTTGAATAAAAATCACCGTAGAATGAAGACGCTGCGCGCTGGTTTGAATACGATGCATAAAAAGGTTCCAATTAAATATTCAAATAGACAATATTATTAAAGGTGACGTTAGAACAATGAATTGACATTTCCGCAATAAAGAGACGTGTCTATAAATCTCAAGGTTTGCTCTATGGCATCAATATCGTTGAACGAATTGAAAAGGCAACCGGTCGTCATGTATGTACGTGAGGTAACTACGAGATACGGACAACCGACTGTACAATGAATTCATTCATTCATTACTACACACCAAGTACAATGACTTCGACTCTGAGATTTTTTGTCACACTTTATTAGCTAAGTGCTAGTAATTACAATCAATATTTGTTTAACAGTTTGATAACAGTCTTCGCTCGAATCAAGTTTAATTAATTTATCTGATTTGTTTACAAATTAAGAATGTTTAGTATTTACTGATGCATACGTGATATTGACAAAGAATTACTCCGTGACATTATAATGTTACACATAGAAAAAAAACTTTCATTTACCTTTTCAAAGGCTGTTTACATTTCACAAGCTCATATAATAGAACAATAAGCGCAGTAAACGAAACGTAACACGTGTCCCGGTGTTCAGTGTTTACAATGGATACAGAACGTGAGAATTTTGTTCTAAACCAACATTATCCCGGATTTTTAAGGTGTCCTACGTGCCAACACAAAGAGGGCACACGACACAACAATTTTTACATTTTATTGAGTAGGCGGCCTTACACAAAAGGTGTCATAAACAATGCATATCTATTGGCTGGTAAGACATTAAGCCGTAGAACTGACATACAGTCACGTAATTATTTTTGGGTGAAATAAAGCAATTGTTGGTTCTATGAAACCCGTGGGAAAGACTTTTTTTTCAGTTTGACTTCCTCGTGAAACTTCCTGTGCAATGAAAAGGTAGAAAATCAAAGTCGGTAAAGTTGAAACTGGGTTTTTATCTGTACAACTGAGTTTTTAACAGTAACTTTATAACAATGTAGTGCAATTACCGCAATAAGTATTTGTCACACAGTTTTAAAATAGTGCTTTAGTTAGACATTAAACTGTCAAACACCAAGCGGTCACCGGTGACCGCAACCTATTGTTCTATAATTGTGTCTACAAAACCGGTACTCGACGAGTTAAATCGAAATATTTATTACTTCGGAACGTCAGTCGAATAAAATAATGACAATGATTAGCCATATAAGGTATAATACGAACGCTGCACACAATGACTATAATTTCACTCATAGATTAAGTCATTGATGACTACAACCCAGCGGACAGAATGTACACATTAAATTAAACTATCACGAGCGGTAAAACAATATTATATTATCAGAAGTGTATTTTTGTCAAGGAGGCGATAGGCGGTCTAGTTTGTTATGACTGAACTGTGCGTGTGCATAATTTTTTTACTGATGTACTGTCTAAAATCTTATTTATTTGTAGTTTACTTGTCTCATCTTCTGAATGTAATTGCACCCATGGTTGCGCGTACGACACAGTCCAGAGATCCTAATTTATTTTTTTCAATGGCGATAGTAATTGCAGTCGGTAACTCGGTACTCAAAGTATGATCGATGGTGGGCCGACATCCGGCGGACACACGCGAACTTCCGTCCCTCTATTGTCCTCCACCCTCGTTATTAAACACATTTACCTCCGCAATGAGCCCTCCACTGCGTCCCGTGCACTATGCGCTTCCCGGCATAGCAATGAGCCGCGTCATCATACGTGTAATAATCCAATATTATATTATTTACACCTCGTATGTCATCCTGTTCTACTACACGTGTGTGGGTGTGCTTTCTTGATATTGAACCCGTCGTTTGCCGGAACGTAGATCTACGCGAGACACAATACATTTTCTATTGTGTCTTATATACCGGCAGTCAAGAGGTTAATCAAGAAAATATACAATGGACTCCACGGTTGGCGCGGTGGCAGGGCAACTGGCTGCCGCGCAACGTGTCCCGGGTTCGATTCCCGCACGGAACAACTCTTTGTGTGATCCACAGATTGTTGTTCCGGCCTGGGTGTCATATGTATGTGAACTTGTATTTTCGCAAACGCACCCACGACACAGGAGAAAAACCAAGCAAGGGGCATCGTTTTAAAAAAAAATCTCATTACTTTTGGTTTCGTATTTAAGTTTCTTTGTTTCCTACCTAAAACCACTTAAAACAACAAAAGCTTGACAAATAATTCGAATACCCATTTTAAACTCCATAAATTTAAGTATTTAATTACGCTTCAACGCTACGGGAAGTTCGATAACTGCTAATTGGTAATTTGGTACTTAATGACGGCTTAAAAGGCCATAAAAAGACTTTAATCGCTGGCGATCAAGTAAAATGGCCGATGTCCTCAAACATTATGCCAGTCTGTTTTTTAACTAATCTATACGGAAATGTTTTGTGTAATTTTATGTAGAGCATTATTTGAATCGGTCTTTATAAGTAATTACACATTGACTGTAATCGCTACAATAATATGTCTTTACATAACAGTAATTATTTTGTAACAATACACCGACCTGTATTTAGTAACTGTTTATTTCATTTATGTGACTTGATGTCGTCATATTGACTTCAAATTATGGAATACCCAACTGCAGGCTTAATAACAAATTAGAGTTTTGTTATTAAGCCTGCAGTTGGGTATAACCTACCAAAGTCAAATAATTCTAAGAGATTATTACTTACTACATAATTCTGACAACAGTAGGTATTTCAATACTTCAAAAAAAGTCTGAGTTTTTGGACTAGTTTATAAAGGTTACCCCTCGGCCTTAGGGGGTGGTGCCGCTACTGCCAGCCGGCAGGTGCTCACACGCACGTGCACCGCAGCTTTGCCGCGACCTCGCATAGGATTAACTCATATGTATAGATATGATGTCTATTACCAACTATTGATATAGAAATATCGGAATTTGGGTTACACGGTCACACAAACAAAATATGGCTTACATTTTCGTAGTTTATATCGATAATATGTCTTCGCAATTCTTCATTGTGGCTTTGTTGAGATAAATACGAACAAAATCAACAATATGTAATGAATGGACCATCTCCTGCAATACCCACCTTCTCATGGGTTCAACTGCATTAATATTTTGTTCATTTGTTTCTAAAATGGGCACGTTAATGCACCGAGTTAACAGATTTCATGCCCTTATTAGTTTCACGACGAAGGAATGCAGTTTTTACCTTTTCGTCGTCGGCGCATACCGAATCAATTAATAGTCAGGTAACTACAAAATATCTCACCAATAATAAAGGGAAAGGTTACAATAAAAATAGCGTACTTACCACTAAATAAAAGCCCAGGCGACGGGGACAGATTAAGTTTATTATTATAGGTAGATAAGTGGAAAATAAATACAGAATATTGAATGTAAAAAATGGAAAACATTGCTGCGGTTTACAAAGCCTATATTATTGACTTCCATTCGACCTGTACGAGGGCATTCTGAACATTATACTATTTAACGCTCCGGTAACAATGTTGAAAATATAATAGTGGTAGTCCGGCCATTACTGAGATGATGAAGCACCTACACAATTCAAATTAACGCGTGTGCCCACTATGAGTATGGCTGTAACACTTAGGTTTGATATACACGAGGCTACGGTATTTAAACAAGACTTTATTAGGAAATCTGTAGAATTAGTAGTAGGTAGTATCAATTCCATAGATCGATAAAAAGAGAAAATATTTAAAAGAGTTCGATTCCCGGGTCGGGCAAAGTATTACTGGGTTTTAAAAAAATTCTCAGTAGTAGCACGGAGTCTGAAATCGTGCCCGATATATGGCAATAGGCTCACCCACTATTACATGGGATTCATAACATAAATAGTGAAAAGTGGGTGTTACATTGTACAGTGGCATAATGTGGACCTCTGCCTACCCCTTCAGGGATAAAAAGTGTTGTTTTGTTATTTAAAAGAGAACAGTTATCAGAAATTTTCCTAAACAGATCATTACACAGAAGTTTTCTGTGTAATCCTAGATATACCTATCGAGTAAAATTTTTTAATAAATGTAAATCAAGTGATCGTGATTAATATCCCATTCTCAGTTCTAATAACGTTGTATGAAAAGTTGAACAATTGTGAACAAGTCTTTAAAGTCACGGTGGAGGCACAACTAGTTCGCTACCAGACAATGGCAGCAAGTCACCGTGGACGGAGCAAGTAGCTTGTCGACCAATGTTGTCACAATGTCACTCGACACTGCTCAACCTGTTCCACGTCCCCACAACCAGGCACTGATGAGACACTGGTAAGCTTTGAGCTATTCATTACAATAATTTACTGAACTAGAACTAGGATGCTTTGTATGCGAGACATGTTCGTTTTCCGAGTGAAATTCCTCGCAACTTACCTACACTTGTATAATATTATATCTTACATCTCGGTATCTGTTCATATTTAATGAGGATTACTGTATTTTTAATCTTAATGTGCAATATTTGGGTGTGTTTGAATCTTTTTGTCTTTCGTAATAGATAGACTAGTTAATATAACTATCGTCAACTTGCGTTGTTTTACAATAATGTAAAACAACAACAAAGGAAAACATAGGATTAAGTCCCTACCACTTCCCTAATTGCGGTGAATGTATAAGCACATGGCGCATGGTGTAGTAACGGCATCGCTACGTCAATCCTTGTCCACCCCTTAGGACACTCAACTTAAAGAACGCGCAAGTACAATCGGCCGGAAACGGAAGGCGCGCGTTTCGCGATCTCTCGGCGAAATTCGGGCGGCAGCTGCGCGTGCGCCGCCGCTATACCAGCTGCTATCTAATAGGTCATTTCCGCTTTGTTTACCGTACTATACAGACGTCCAACTCACTGAGCCTAGAATAATTACTCTATAAAATAAGATTGGATTCTATGCTTATTGTTGCTTTGAACTATAAATAAATAAGGGGAGAGTTTGAAAGCCTCCAACGACGTATTTTGTAATAGAATTTGCTTGTCGACTAATTTTGTATGCTCATACAACTACACCCTCATTTTACAGTAGAGCTGGCATTGAACTCATTTGCATGGGTTTTAACATAATGTTTCAGCTATATTTAGATTATTAATTTATGAAATAAAAAACGCAAGGCCTCGTCCATATTTTTAGTCTGCTGAAGGGGAGTTACAGTGAGCTTCCGTCAATTTATCACCTGGATTAGAAAAAATGATCTCAGGGGACAGTTGATTGCGTATGGGAATAGAGAGAAATGAAAAGGCACTGTTACGAGGCAGATAAGAAACATGTCGCGTGCCTAAAAATAAAACTGTACAAAAAGAGTTCTTTTTTTTTTTTTTTTTTTCTATTTATTTATTTTGGGGTTTTTATCCACATGGATATGCCAACCCCATCGTACCCTTTTAGTTTTAATTACACTACCTTAATTAATAATATAACTAAATTAATTTATCGAGAGAGAATCATCAATTAGGTATTTTTGCTAATCTACTTAATTTAACTGCTAACTTGGATTTAGGACTTGCCAAAACTGTCTGTACTAACCCAACATCTAAAAAAGAGTTCTCTGTTCGATTAATTTTTGTTTGGTTGTTTTTAGTTTAAACGGAAGCAAATACAGATGTCGCATGATTTTTTTTCTTCTAAAATTGTAGCAGAAGACACATAGACTTTTTTGGTCGATGACAAATATGTCTTGTAGCCGTCGGGCATCGTTAAACCCGCGTGTTTGCGACAAAGGGAAATTTAATAAAGCCCCACGATTTATGAACTCTCCAGCCGACTGCAGGAAGTGTCACTAAGGCAAAATACACATTAAGTGGTTGCCTCCGTGTGGAGAATGTGGCGATTTTTAATTAACACTTAACCCTATTTCTGTTTTATCGGAGCTGAAATTTTCATTGCATACTTATATTAGATTGTTAAATTAATTATTATTATTTCATTTCACGTCATTATCAAAGTCAATACTAGTCTGTATTTAAATAAAGACTATTTACGTAATAAAGAATGATGAATAATAGGTAGTTACGGATTTTTAAACATGTACTTTCATGAACGAACTCAAAAGAAAAGGGAAGCCACAAGTATCCCCATCGAAACTTTTTTTGCTGAATCACTTGAAGTTAACCCCTCGGCTGCGAAGTGCATATGTCAGTAAAAAGTAATTCGATTACCCTCGGAGCGCATTTCCATCTGTCGAGACCCTTCGTCGCGGGGCCGCAAAAAGCCACGCGCCCAAATACCTTCTTCCGCCAACCTGCTTCCGCTGCACAAACATAGCTATCGCTATTAATTGTTGGTATTCCTGATAGGTATCGGCTTTCTCAAGTGCATCTGTTCATTCCTCTTCGCATACGTGTTAGAATTCACGTACATCTGCACTTTGCATACAAAGTAAACGCACGCGTTCTAGTGCGCACAACATTTTTAGCTAAATTCCTATTTTCCTCTACCTGTAAGGTCGCTAATCTTGTTAAAGGTATATCTATATACTTTACAAGTAACACCTTCTATACAACTTCGACGTCATCGAAAGCGTCTTTTATCCGTAGATAGACAGACATCACGGCGAGCCCCTAAGTAAACCTTTCTTCTTTAAAATGCCGCATAAAAAACATTTTATTTACGGATGTAACATATCGATAACAGTGTTTTTGAGTAAAAACATCCGAAAAACGAGTAATGTGTACATCTGGTAGTCTGGCGTTGAAATATTGCATCGTCGAGATATGCCGCGTGCTACCCGATGAAGGTGGAACTTGGAACGGTCCGTAGCTAACTGCACCGATATGTTGATGTTATTTTTATCTAAACACGCACATCGTAACTCTTAAGTATGTTTATATCGTAGTAAACATGAATGAAAGTGTATGTGTATGTAGCATATGAAGCGTTATTGACTTTTTATCGCATCATATTTTTATTTATTGGTTATTGGAAGTTTGTAAACGTCTTTGAGTAATTTATGCGGTATACTTATTATAGACTAGCGTAATTATTTCGATAATTTATCTATTTAATAAATGTGTCCATAAGAGCTACTTAAAGATAACGACGCCCCCGGAGAATAAACCGGTAATCGCAAAAATCAAATTTTACAGGAAAATGATTTAGTGTTTTTGTGCTATAACTCATCAACAAAAGGTCATTATGGCAACATTGTTACATGCCGGGAAAGCTAATTTTTAGACGAATAGTTTATAGTATTAAGTATAACTCCTAACTATACACAGAAATAGTTATTCACTAAAATACATATTACCGAAAATAGTTTTATACTATTTTTAGGGTATTGATATCTTACCATCCTGACTTTACAGTATTATTCCAGTAATGCTTACTTACCGAATTATTCCTGTAAATTTCTTTAAAGTCATAGGCATAATAATGTTTTACTGGATTATTGAACGTATTTTTTCGTTACAAAGAAAGATTGTAACTTTCAGTTACCGACTTCTTATAGTAAAACTTTAAACAGCCATAACAGGGTAAACTGGTGTAACCCGTATTATATAGAAAATTGTTGGTAATCATATTATTGTAATCATTGAAAACCGGACATGTAAAATAAATTTGTCGTCGGTATCTCCGAGGAATAATTAAAGGAAATTCACAAAAATTATCAATATTATGACGTTTGTTGAGAACAAAGTTCTAATAGAGATCATAAATTAAAATCAGTAAATAAAAGTATAACAAAAGTAGCCAATCTTAAAAATTAATCGGTATTGTCTGTGGCATCGTTATTTTCCTTGCGATCATCGTTATTCGTTCGGTCTACAAAAATTTAGAATTTAAAATGTTCGTAAAATGCATGGTAATACCGTGGAATCACTCCACTATTGCACAAAGACAGTAAATTAACGTGCGACATATGCAACACCTTGTTTATAGGATCAGGTTCATGATAGGCGCGTGCCAATACAGTATCATCTATCAAAGCATCTGTCTTAGGTTTTCTCCACATCCTTTGGTTTGAAGTGAATTTGAATTATTTAATTCGGAATATGCATCATCATATCATATTTGAAGAAAACCTTGTCCTTTTAGGATGACGATACATAAATTTCCATTACATCAGACCAGCGTATCGTATTCCCATCTTTATTGCGACGTCGATTTAAAGGATTTACCAATTTTTTAATGTCTAAGGTATCTGTTTGCTTCAATTCTTTCATAGTATAATATTATCTTCCGAGACTTGGGAGTTTAGAATTATAGAAGTATTATATGTTTGATCAGGTGTGTAAATAGACTTATTTCTCATGCTCCTTTTAATACAAGCATGCATCAAGTCACCCTTGTTCTGGCTATGATCAGTCTCGAAAAATTTGTGCGTTATAGATAAATTTAAAAATTTTGCTGCATATGCATATAGGACACAAATGTATCTGTTTTTATTTTGACCATAACAACCATCTGAATAAAAATATATCATGCACCTCCTCCTGTTCACTCTTCAAAAATTGCAACAAACAACTCCTAATTTCTATGCAACGTCGTAGCAATACCAATGCCTTACGTAGAGCCTCAAAAATAGTAAAATTGGACACAGGGTACTTACGCCTATAATTAAAAATGCCCAAAGCACAACTGTGGAATACTTAACACATTTTGCAGGTCGAAGATAGCAATTGTGTTGTCCTTTTTGTATTTTTTTATTCATGTTTAATTTTCTGAATTCTCTCTTTTCTATTTCAATGATATCTATAGCTTTCTTTTAAAGATTCTTTCTCTGTTGGACTGGCTTGCTTATATACAATGTAGCACATTGTTCTATTTTAGGCTTAAAAAGAGAGTAGTTAAATTTTGAAAATAAATTTCTTTGACGTTTTGTCGCCATCGTAATTTCAACATAATTTTGCTGTGAAATCCAGTCAGTGTACAAACGATACATTTTTGATATGTTGAGGTCTTGTGACAAAAATTGTCGAGTCGAGCATTTTCTTGTATAATGAGACTCTACTTCAGGAAATAATGAAATATGCTTCTCAGTACTGAATTACGTGTTGGAACTCATTTTCCGAAGTTTGTTGGTGAACCTCTTAAGTCTGTAGTCCCTTCGATTTAATTAAAATTATAAAATGCTGTACATACCATATATTCATTAATTTAAAGTATTTAGAAAAAAAATCACATCATTTAAAAAAAATATTTTGTAATCTGTATGCGATCATTTTTGCTTCCTAGAGTTATTAGTTTGATATTTTCTGTCTTCAACTCTTCACTACATAGTATAAAACAAAGTCGCTATCCGTCGTCTGTCTGTCCCTATGTATGCTTAGATCTTTAAGACTATGCAACGGATTTAGATGCGATTTTCTTTAATAGATAGAGTGATTCTTAAAGAACGTTTATATGTATAAAACATGCATATTGCACCCGTGCGAAGCCGGGGCGGGTCGCTAGTGTTTAATATAGTATGGCAGTTTATAATAACGTCAATCTTAGTATGTTTAAAATAGTATAGTAGGTAATATATAGTATAGTGCGTATAGTAGAGTTTTTTTTTTTTTAATAATTTTATTTCATCAACTATTATGTACATACCAACAAAATATTAGGAAAAAACCTGTTAAGCAAGAAAATGCTTGTGGTAGGCGATCCTACTATACCAAGGACATCAGCTAAACATAAGTTTATAAAAATAAATAAAAAGAAAGAAATTTAGAATTAAACAATTATAAACTGAAAATTAAAGGGAATAAGTAATGTGAAATTAGAATACATTAGTTCGCACACTGAGTGTATGTAATGTATGAAGGAATGTGTGTTGTTATGTTATGTTATGAATGTTTAATCTGTGTATTAGTGTTGTGCTCGTGTATCTGTGAATGTATGTGTAGTGTTGTTTAGTTTCTTTTTATCTATGTGAACGTACACAGGACGGATTCAACTTCATCGTAATTCTTATTGGTCAGCCATTGAACTAATGCTTTTTTACATTTATGTGAATTCATAGAATATATGTTAATTTCTTTATTTAATATGTTATATATATGGGATGATTGTTTGGTGTACTGTCTCGTAGCAAATGCAGTTTTCACTGGGAGTTCTGGAGCGACATTATTTATTCTCCTTGTTTTTGTTCTTCTAGGGTAAAAAGGAAGGGATTTGTGTTTTTTCAAGGCGATTTGCAGTATGTATAGCTTCCGGACAGATAGAAGATTCGACGTTAAGTAAGAGTTACATTTATGTCACCGGATGATAACTGTTACAAAGTGCATTACCGAAAATGTCTACCACAAAATTTACTATAATAAACCTGTAATCGCGTTAACCAGAAATTTAGATGAAATATTTTACAGTAATATTACTTTACCGAAACGTAGCCGCAGAATTTAAAATTGTAATAATGTATTAAGTTATTTTTCTAGTAAATAAAAAAAGAAAAATTTCCAAAGAACAAAAGTGTTATAAGAGAAAACGTTGGAAATTATCGTAGCAAAAATTTGAAAAAAATTGCATAGGTGTATCCCGACCCATAGATACCGAAAATGCTATAACAGTAAAAAGTCAGTAATAGTATAATACAGGTTTATTCCTTGGGGGCGTCGATAATATATTTTCAATTATACTGCGACCGTTATCTACAATCATTGCAGCTTTTCTAACGCAACTTATAATCTTACATTTATTGCATAAATAGCACACAATAGCAACTGACCTACTTCTCTTTGTTACAGGTATGTACGCATCTCCAATTCCCGGCAAGTACAATTAATTACCAGGAGCTCAGTGTAATCTGATTACACCGTTTGTTACAAACTGGTATGAAACAAGATTACGTTCTTAACGCACTTTTGCTGCCATGATCTATTGTGTCCCTTTGTAATCCCATTGTCCCAGCACGGTTTAGCGCCTGGCGAAACCACCTTATCTCTTACTTATCTTGTTCTCGGTAGCAGGAATAACAGATTAAGTAATCTATTCAGCTATTTGGTTGGTCCGTTATCAGCTGTTGCATCGTATCCGTCGTCTATATTGTAAGGGATGGAATCAATTTGCGATGGAAAAGCATTATCGAGTTTATAGAAGCACCTTTATCTGAAATCGTTTGAATAGAGGGGCCACTATCTCTACTCTCGTCCCTGGGGTGTCATACTGCTTAAGGTTAATAGGTCTTAAAGGTTTTTTGAATGGGAAATCTTGTTTTGTGTTCTGATAGTGGCTGTATCGTCTTTATGGCAGCGTTCCGTATCAGGTAGTTTGTTGGGAATGACCTACTTAAATAATAGTTCTCTGATACTACTGTCCCAGCTTCCCACCTAACAATATTATTACCAATGTTTATGTTGAAGTTATTTGTTTTCTTGGTATATCTAAGATTCGCATATTTCAACAGAGAAGTGCCTATTTGATACAATTCGCAAAGGTGCAAAATTGTCCAGATAATTCCACATATTACTTATAACACCTTTTCGATCTTAAATCCTCCTAGTATTGGATGTATCGGCAACATCTGTTGGGCAAGGTGGCTTTACTTGTAAAGTAACCATTCAATTATATTTACCACACGTGTGCCCCAATATCAACTTAACGCCACCATTTTTTGTCTAAGCACAAAATGTCTATTTATGTCGAAGATATTTTTTTTTACTTTTTGTCTATATTTTGATATTACCTACTTTTTAATCTGAGTTGTTTAAACTTATCAAAAGTAACAAACCGATATTATGTAAAGAGATGACTATCGGAGTTCAATTTAGATTAGGACACTGCTGAAAATAAATATTAAATATTCATTGTACACGGTCTCAATTTATAGTACTTTTCTAAATGTATTCGAAGCTTCTTCTCTTCAGCTAAACTTATTTTGCAAACGATTAATATTCCAAATCGTCTGTCGTCTTACAAAATACCCTTTTAATATGTGGCGATGGCTACCACCGGCCATCAGTCAGGGGTGCGCCGTCAATCTGGGCCAGCAGACGGCTGCTAATGTATTTTTTTTTCTCAGACATGTGCTACTACACTGCTAATTTACCAATAGAAAAGGTGTTCGTGCGCCCACGCCGCCGCGCCGCACAGATTTAACATGTGTTGTGCTCTGAACACATTTGTAACCTTTGCAATTATGAATGGAACTATTTTGGGGGTTATATGTAGTGTGTCATATATTGTAGAATTAAGCTAAACACGTTATGCCATTGAATATGTTATTGAAAAAAATTAGGTTTTGTGACAAAATTCGAAACTTTCTATCATTTTCCAAGTTCTCGATTAAATCGGTAACCACTCAACTACTTAAAGAAGCAATGTAATAAAACGTAATAAAAATATTATTAAAGTCTCAGTCTGAGAATTAATCTAATAATTTTATTGCTACCTTTTAACTTGCCCCATGGCGTCAATGTCATAAAGTTTACCATGTCCCACTACACTTACGGCTTACGGCGAAACCCCATGACGCAGCGGTCATAAATATCAAACACTACCCCGGGGATGGAGTTCCGGACTCCATAACATACCTGCGATGTGAGGGGGGAGTTACCAAGTTTTATTAGGCAAAACAATTCGCGAATTGAATTCATGTTAGGGTGCTAGAGCCACCGGATCTCGTGGCCATACATTCGAGCCACAATATGTGGCAATTATTTTTATTACTGGCGTTAGACCAAACACTTGGCACGAATTCTCATTACTTCGATCGTAGCTTTTACCCTGCTTTAACCATTTCGTGGAATAATTAATGTAAATGTGCCATATTGTGTTTTCCACGTCCTTGAATGAATCTGATTCTGTTATATATTGGGAAATGAACTGTATCGTTTTATGGTCCGCTATATTGATGTTTGTTTATGCTATGTCATGTCTATTATAGCATTATCATTGAAGATTTTATCCATTCATTCGTGAATAATATCAAATAACTATCTTCATGTGTGTGTGTGTGTGTGTGTGTGTAAAGAATGCTATAGTCAAGTTATTGTAAACATAAGAATATCTTACACGAGTTGTTCTACCAACCTGAATAGTTATTCAAACTTAACATGGAATTTATATAAATTAACCTTAATTACAGATTTACACATAGCGCCAGATCCGCTACGTTGTAGATTTAATGTAGCTATTTCATTGATCTATCTAATTATCACATTCGAGTAGATTATATACTCTGAAAGCTCCCGTCATACCGTTAATATACACACAATACTATTGTGTATACGTATTCTAGTCATATAGCGGAAATGTAATTCTGATTCGAATAATTTCTAGCGTTGCTGCAGGTGATTACACGGTGCACGTAATCGAGCCAAAATCGCCCCAATTTTTGTAGCACAATAGTGCGGACACAACTGTACGATGTAGGTAATGGTATTTAATTGGTCGTGTCGCATTCATATTGGACATTTTACTTTGAACACGCATTACACCGCCAAAAC
This sequence comes from Spodoptera picta, assembly GCA_038387885.1. NCBI lineage: Eukaryota > Metazoa > Arthropoda > Insecta > Lepidoptera > Noctuidae > Spodoptera > Spodoptera picta. Next base: position 606,267 of record JAZHFQ010000328.1, read on the forward strand.
CCTTATTTTTCAACCCAATTTTCGAATCACTATTGAAAATAATTTTAACGGTCCACTTAGTTAAATTGTTCTATGAATATTTTACTTGATTGATATAATAATTTTTGCGATGGGCGTCCTCAAGGTGTCCGGGTCAAGTTTCGGAACTAGCATCATTATTCACGGGCAAAAAATAACGTAGCGTAGTAAAGTAAGCTGATAGTTTTGGGACAAAAAACAGGTCGGCGCCACGGAGCCTGACGTGCCTCAACAACATAGATCATTCTTGCGTCCTAGATAGAAAGTAGATAAAGTATATTTATGAGAGAATATTGCCTATCACTCTGCTCAAACAACACATTACTACGCACGTTTGACACAACCTATTTTCGTAATGTTTTCTTCCAACTTGCAAGTCGACGGAGCGATCCATTTCCCTGAAATATAGTCGTGCTATTGTTCTTAACCCTTATTTGCCGTCTTGTGTAGGCATCTCGATTACTTCCCTACTGTTTTATGCATGAGATGAGAACAAATGGTAAATGTATTCAGGCAGTGGTCAGAAGCCAAGTTTTTGTTTATTAACAAAAATAAAGACTTGCTGTAGCAATCAAACATGAATTACTCAGACGGAGTGGCGCCGGCGCCGCTAGAAACGTTAGGTATCATCACTTTGTAAATGTTATCTTGTTATGATAGTTTTTGTCGCGTGTTTGTGCCACGATGATCGTTCATAGAAATTCGACAATAACAACCTCTTGAATTCTTGATGTAGTTTGATTATGAAAAAGAAAACATTTTATGATTTTGGTTTTCCTATTTATAATGTGTATTCTTTACTATTTTCCTTTCTCATAGAAATACTTTTACTTACATGTGGCTCATAAACACATTTGTTGAACTGTAGCCATGATAAATATTTTCGACACAATATAGAAATAACTTCTCAAGGAAGAATTAAACATTGTCTTTACTAAAAAAAACCTAGTGGTTACGAACTAAATCGAAGTACTCACAAGAAGCCCATCAAATGCGGAAGACGTTAGTCGCGACGGCGCGCGGCGGCGGCTGCCCCAGCGTTTTACCACCCTCCCGAATTTATTGCAATCCGATACACGCGTGCCATGTCTAGTCGAGGGACAATCTTGTACTTTCAACTAAACATTTTTCTGATATTTTCTCTGACAGACAATTTTCGTTAAATGCCCTATGTAGCTGTATTCTTTTTTATTTATGGTTATCGTTCGTGTCTAAGGAAAATCACTATAATCAATAGGGGCTGTATTTTATTGCTCATTGCCCGAGGCAGATTGCTGATTGCTGACCTTATTTCATACACAATCATAAAACTCTACATTTTACATAACGCAGCCATAATTTAACCACGTATTAAAAGATGAGAAAATTGTAAAGTAAATAAAGTAAATTACATTTCCATTTATATTTTATATTTATAAATGTTAGAAACATTTATAATTAAAAGTTATTAAAACGAAACAACTGTTTACAGGTATAAACCACATAAAACTTAATAGTAATTTACATGAGTTTCACATAAGCAATGGCGTCATGACCTGAAATAAGGTCTTGCATGTTGGACCGAGTCGTTATTACACGTCGTATTTTCCATCGACGAAATATAATGTACTGGGGAAAATGAGAAAAACGCGTGTCGGCGCGGTCAATGGCTCGCCCGCGGCCGCCCTGCCTACTCCGAGTGTGCTGATAAAACATTACTTTATGTTGTTGGTTTTATTCGAAAAAATAATGAGGTTAATTAAAACACGAACATTCGTCCAACTCTGATTGAAAAGGTGATATCCAACTGTTAATCGTGACAATGGTTATAGAAGTCCGTAAGCTCTTAAAGGCTGGACAAATGTAAAATTATTTTTCAGACTACTTAGCCAGAGATAAAATTAGTTGAACTAACTTTTAAATAAAGCTCAGATGGAAAAGGCATGACTTTAACGACTTTTATATTCAAGAAACCATTTAGTAGAACACAACGATCGATTTCAATAAAGCTAAGAACTAAGTTCGCAATTTTCTATTTTAATAACCTTCAGCAAATAAACGTTGGAACATGGCTATAATTGAAGAATATTACATTTATCATTTTACAGAGTTCCAAAGATTTTTATCACTTTTCAATTTTCACATGCCTGTATAATTAGCCTTTAAAAATAATAAAGCGTAATTTATGTAATTTGGAAATAATCTCAATGGGTTCTGTTGTTACGACTACTTAATTGCTATGGTAGTCACATAAATATTGCGGATAAGCGATAGAAGGGAAGTCGACTTGATTAGCTATGCGGGCTTCTTATATTACCACATGAACATAAAACAAGTAATGAGTGTTACGAAAATGAATGTCGAGCTTATTTAAACTACCACCGAGCAATCTCTACTACTATTAGCTCAGAAATTTTTCATTTCGAAGCGTCTTGTGGTAGGTATTACGAGTAGATATTGGCAATCAATGGTTGTTTATCTTTATTTTCTTGACTTTTCCTCGCTGTTCTAATGAATTTTCCTTTCGTTTTCCCGTCTTCTCCGCGACGTCCATTCTGTTCAAAGGAAGTGCTGCTTACTAATGAGCGCATAATGAAAATATAATGAGCGCCCTTTCTTCGTTTGAGACGTTGCGAGTTTCTTGTGGCGGCTTTATGTACAGCAAATGTCCTCTCCACTCTGCCTTTGGGAAAGTTTTCTTTTAACTAATGTATGGCGTCCATCCTGCTAAATGAGCCAGTTTGCATTATATTCTGCTTGAAAAGACTCTTTCACAAGTCATAAAAGAAAGGAAAACTCTGGTCGCTTTGTTATTAAGCTATGGCTTGAAAATGAAAATAGCCAAATAGAAAATTGACAAAGGATAAAGACTGATGACTGTTGATGAAGCGAAAGAGATATGTGAGAATCGTTGCAATTGGTATTCCATAGTCTCTGCCTACCCCCATGAGAGACAGGCGTGAGGTTATGTATATATGTATGTATGTATGTATGTATAAAGGATAAATTGTTTTATGGAAATACAAAACAGTTGTATTTGGTTAGGTTTAGTGCAGCGTTTTGTGTCTGGTTACTTAAAGGTAAACTTTCTTCGATTATGCGCCATTATTGTCAATTCGTTCTTATCTGACAGAGAAAGCTTCCTATAAAAGAAAACGTGGGAGTCTGGTACAGAAAGTTTTATACAAAACGTCAACATTACAATACTGCGACTGCGATTCAATTATATGCCACGTTTCTAGTGCCATATTGTTTTTTGACGCAATTAGTTCAGCACAATTGAACGTGGATTGGAAGAAACGAATATCGCCACATTGTTGATATTATTAATATCTATTTCTGTTTCTTTCACTTAGATTTCATATTACACACCACATAAGAATGAAATTGTTACTCTACTTTTATCCGATTGTTCACGGCCGCCTTATTGCCAGTGTTCGGTATTTCAGATACCGTTCACATTTAAGAATGTCGTAAATCCGGTACATTATTAATTATTTATTTAAAGTAAAAAACTTGGGTATGTCCGATGTGTTGCGCGCACTGAATGCGTATGGGCATTACGTCCACCTGCGCATGCGCGCCGCGGCTCCGACCGGACGGACGCGTGCGACCACTAACGTTACAAAACCGACCACATCTTTGCAACTTATCGATGAATTATTTATCGTATCATCTCGTTATATTATCAATTATGTCAACGCGATAAATATTCGACGAAGTACCTTTGTTGATCTTACGTTTTAACATTTTTAACGCTACTTGCTTTCAATACGCATCAAGACGCGCATTTTGCACATAACTCCTACGCTCTATGTACCTATAATAAATCGATGTGATGCCTCTACTGTTCAAAAGAAAGACTGGCACATTTTTGTCGTCATCATCAAAATAACCATAACAGGTTATGAAAAAAGCTATCACAATTCAAAATTGATAAAAACAGTCTGTATTCCTGTCATAAAGGAAGCATGCCAACACGAGCATGTTGTATGAACGGGCACATTAATAAGTGGCATGTGGCAAGAAGTGGTCCTCACCACCTCACCTCCGGTGTCCTCTCGGTCCTGCCCAGTTTTTACTCGCGCATGCCTGCAAAGTTCGCTCCTCACTCGTTGACGAACGATAAACACCCTGTTACAACTTAAAAAATATCCAGACCATTTTATATCCTGGAAAAATCATGTATCATTGTAAAAATTTGATATATTTCAACCCTAAAAAAACCCTAGAGAAATAAACCTAGCATCAAATGATCTTCAATTACTTAAGTATTATCCTGTGAGTTAAACCAGATGCAATGTTCTGTCTGTAATACAAATAACGAAAACTAGGTGTAAGTAAAATAATTAACAGGTTAGCTACACATTTATATCTACGTATAGTATACACGTACGTAGCTACAGTCCGTCACGCTTTCTAAACATTATTTAGTTAATGCTACGTTGTATTGTTATAATTTTAATGATCACAATGTGAGTTTTAATTGCGTAATGTGTGTGGGTTTATGTAGTGAACGATGTGACCACAAAACTGTAAGATATCATTTAGCAATCAGATCAATGTTTGACTTCACGATGTTTGTGTCATGTTCATGTCACAGTAACCGATGTCTCATTTGACACAATATTTTGAACTGGATCTGGTCTACTGGTTTTTAGGCGCCACAATTTGATACTGAATTGTTCAAAATCTATTATTATGTTAATCTTACGGGTTTCAATTATAAAATCAGTGTTAGAAATCTCTTCGTATCATGTAAGTACACACATAAAGTTACATTTTTGTCCTATGTAAAGTAAGATATAAACGAAGAAGGCAGTAGTAACTAGTAAGTACTTGTTTGTTTTAGGCACTGAGTTAAGGAAAATGGCGTTGAAACCGAAAGACAGTGTTCATTATCTTTTTTCTGTATTAAATAAACAACCAAAATTTTCGGTGATAAAAAACATTAAATTATGTACTAAGTTTCTGTGTCCATCCCACGATCTTTACCGTTGACTAAAATATTAGCGATATGATCTTTAAGAAAATGACCACCAACGCAATTGCCATAAAGAGATTTTGGCGAAAAAAGAAAGCTGATTACAAATATTGTCTCAAGGTTTGGAGTTTTGGTACCAGAATCTGTATTTTTGGCTTCGTAACACTAATTTATTATACGAGCTTTCTTTCTATGTTTATTTAGAGGTACAAAAGTATTACAAACTTGTAAGTAGGTTTTCAAATGAGGTTTGTGATTCTCAGGCTTACATAACAATCTAGAATAATCTAAACACATTTGCAACAATTACCATATTTACTTTAGTAAGGAAGTGTTTCTCCAGTTCGGACAAGCGTAGAAATGAAACGCAGTGTCAAAGGGATCCGTGGGAGCATTTTAGTGAGTGCGTGTGAACTGAGTACGACAATAGGCCGAGTACACACATGATGCACTGAGAAGCTCTGATTTAGAGGAGACATTACATCGAACAAAGCCGGATCTGAGTGGCGCAATCTTACGATAATTACGTGCCGTTGCGTAGGACGCATGGGAACATGCGACCTCCAACCGATGCACTGTCGAACACAATCCAAACTGCCTTGTACCTGAACTTACAATACCATTCACACATCCATAGAGCCATACTCTCCTAAATATCACAGAAACATAGACTTCAAGTACCTATATAATTTTTAATGCGTGTAGACGTGGGCATCAAATTGCCATCCTTGTTTATGGTTAGTCGCCATACAAGAAAAATAATGATTGCCCAAATTCAGTTTTAGGTTAATTTTATATGAAATCCTCCGATATTTATAGACTCATATACATAGGAATTAGGAGATACTTTAATTATTATTGTCAACCGGAAACATAATTTTAGCAAAGTTTGCCATATCTTATTAAATCCTTTGTTTTTATAAAACTCGACCATTTGTTAAAAAAGGTATTTTAGTGTTCAATTTAGAAAAAATCTGAATTATCTTTGGACCCATAAAAGTTGTAGACCATTTTCGTAATGAGACTTACCTAACATTTGAATCATGAGAATTTTGTAACTATCGTACCACCCACTATAGCTTATCCTGTAGCTACACCTACCTACGTGTATCTGCTTTCCTGATACATATCTACGGGTCAATCCATCATAAACGTTTGATTGTGACGTAATAGAGAATTAAACCTCTTTATAGTTCGGTTGAGGTTTCTCAATCAAGACGCTGCGCTGCTTGCGATAGGTATGCACGGCACTTCCTGAAATAAAGTCAGTCTGTCTGCAAAACTTTCTATTAAAACCAGCCTTTTGAATTGTGCCGATATACGAAGTAATTATCTCAGAAAAGAGGAGATTGATGACTTAGTCATTTAAAAAAATTAAAAATTAGTTATTAAACGCTTTGATGTTTTAATCTAGATTTCCATTCTAGAAACTTGCATGGTTTGATTTCATAATGCATATAAGAAAAAGTTATGATGTAGCAGGAACTTCCCGAACTTTAATATTGGCAATAAAAACTGATTCAATATTTAATAATTTTCAGACTGAATATCAATTACTGCTGATGAATTCATCAGAGACTCAGATCTCAGACATCAGATTGGTATTATCAGTCAGATTGACTCAGGTAAATATGATGACTCGATAATAGGGTAGATGCCTAATTTTTAATTTTTGTCCGTTTGGTAAATTATTTTAAAATATTACACACATATAATGATTGATGATGATGACAATATATTGATTTGAAATGTCGCGTGACGTCACTTCTATGTAGGTAGGTACATTTTATACTTAGAAATGACGTTTTAGCCTCCACTCCTAAACTTTGATTTGTTATATCTAAGTATAATTTTATTATACATAAAAAAACTAATATTTTTCATTACCTAACTGACGGACTAATTATATTTTTAATTTTCATACCCCGTCATCATCCCTATTTTGATGACGACAATGATTTTTTAATTCGGTTGCAGATGCAGTTAAAAGCGTCAAAAACGACTCTTATCCGGTGTTCCAATATCTTTGGACTTTACATTTCTTTTTTTTAAAAAACGTTGCCCCACATTAGGATTTTCTCCTGTGTCGTGGGTGCGTTTACAAACATACAAGTTCACATACACAATGACACCCAGACCCGTAACAACAATTAGTGGATCACACACAGTGTTGTTCTGTGTGCGGGAATCGAACCCGCGACACGTTGCACGGCAGCCGGTTGCCCGGCCACCGCACCAACCGTGCAGTCAAAAACATTATCTACTCTCATAGATTAGCGTACAAATATCTCATTGGCTGTGATAATCATTAGCGAAGGTGCAATGGCCACTGGCCGGCGGTCCCGCCCTGCGCTAATTTGACAAGCTTGTGCCGCACCGTAGCGTGATACACGCCAACTTTCAACTGGGCCGCAATGTTACAGTAAAATGGATTACGTATGAAAATGAATTCGCCTTAAAATGTCTCTGACACGAATTGCCAGTGCCGTACCGTCACGGTATCACCGTATCAGGTGCATCTGATAAAGCTATTCAATATATTTCGGCCATAAATGATCGTTACGTAGTAGATATAAGTACATTTTATGGTACCAATTTTTCTGTTTCAACTGAATCATTTGTGAGTTATTAGTATTTTTCGTTTAAATACTCGTTGTATTCAGGTAAAATGTTCCTCTGTAACGATGTATTTATTGCTTACCTAACTGAAGGCTGTCTTAGGTTTATCAAGGTTGTTCTCCGAAAGTACTGGTTTACAGTTAAAATATCGACTCAATGATTATGTTATTAGTTTATCAGTGTTACTTTTTCAATGAAAAGACGAAATACAAGGCGATTTTTAACCGAGTTCAAAAAAGTAAAGTCGGTTTTTTAAACGTAGTTTATTATGTTACTTCTTCCTTCCAGTAAAAAGTTAACATCCAATTAGAGAAGTAACATTTATAAAAAATAAATATAATTTAAAGCCCTTAATTGTTATTGCTCATAATGCCAGCACATTCAGCGTATATCGGATCCATCAGTAATTATAATAAAATAATTCGCGCGTGGCCTACAATGGCGCGAGGTGCAATAAAATCGCGACCCAAACAAACAAACGAATGAATAACAAACAACATCTCACATTTAAACGCAATAACAATGTTTTAAAGCTGAACATATCGAATGTTTATGGCAAAGACAACATTAGGTGGCAGGACGCTCCGAAAATATATTCAAGAAGCTGTAAACCCAAGGCGCGCTTTAATTCAGTTTATTAAATGAATGAATTTCGTCATACTCACAAATATTCGCACTCACAATGTTTTATTTTAAACACGGATCAAGTTAAACCGTCGGCCGGTTTCTACTTCAAGTCTATCATTACTCGTGGACGTCCTAATGTTACTAAGTGCGAGATTGGTTGAGCGTCGCGACGCCGACGCCGGCAAAGAGACCATTGCGACAAGACCGTCGGGCGACGCGGATGTCGACAGATTTAGACGCATACAACTCGTCTTAAGCATTTGCGAAAAGGGTTACCATGTATGTACATATGGTACTTTTCTCAGATCTTAAAAATCAGTGGTTAGATTATCAGATTCCATCAGTTTTGTTAAATATCCTTCTTTCACGTCCAATACATTATACTGTACAAGTTATGTTACCAATTAAAAAAATAATCTTCGTCACTTTTCTGTACTGTTCTTCAGGTCTTGATCTGATTGGGGTGATATTCAAGACAAATAGTATTAAGTTAATTTGCAATTATATACCATTAACAGACGATTTAAATAAGACGTATAGTTTGATCTCAGAATGTCTAACATTTCAGAAACAATAAACGGTATCCCTAGTGGCGTCTAGAGCTCGGAGTATGCCCCTCGCGCTGCGAATTGTTTGAACTAATTCTAGCCTTAATGTCTACGTAATAGGTGCATAAATTTCCACCTTAAGGGTAACAGCGGATGTCTTGGAGAACATACGTATGTAAGCCATTCTATTATATAGTGTTACGTATTTAATCTGCTCTAGATTTCATTTAGCTTGCGAACTGTGTTCCTGTTTCAGAGACACGCCAAGAACTTTTACTTCATATGTACCTCTAGCTTTTAGTTTAATCGTGTCATTAATTTATTTATACAACTACTATTTTGAACTGGTTATAAAAATGACAAACAAAGCAACATAAAGTGGTTACAAAGCAGCTGAAACATTAGTCCTTGAGGATGCGCGCGCGCTAGCGGGCCGGCCTCCTGACCTATTGCGCGGCCTTGCAGATGCCTCCACGCAGGTGCTAACTAAATAATTACAGAATTATTTCAACCAGCCATCCCGTATGTCAGTACGTACCCGTGCTGTTAGCGCTCAGGAATGCAGTTTCCAATGTTTAGTATCACATAAATATTTTGCTCGTGTTATCTGTAAGGATAATGACGATACCCGCTGTTCATAATATATCCAGAAAAGTATTCTGAAAGACTCCTTATAAATAGGACTGCCTCGCTGGCCGAATGGTCGCAAGTGCGACTACCGGGCAAGGTGTCGAGCAAAGTATTACTGGATTATTTAAAAAATTCTCAGTAGTAGCACGAAGTCAGGAAATGTGCCCGGTATGTGGCAATAGGCTCACCCCCTATTACATGGGACTCATAACATAAATAGTGAAAAGTGGTTGTTACATTGTACAGTGGCATTAAGTGCCGTAATGTGCAACTCTGCCTACCCCTTCGGGGATAAAAGACGTGATGTTACGTGTTACGTCCTTCCAGCTTTATTTTTTCTTATCAAATATCCAACACAAATAGGCTACGATATAACCTATACCTCTATAGCGCGTAATACACATACACTGGAAAGTTACGAAAATATTTGTCTTTGTTTGAACAAAAGAAGATATACACACAACTAGGTGACTATTGTTGTAAAAGCTTTTGATTTTCTTATCATTATCTATATTGGAACTTGTTACAAAAAGATATCGAAACATAACAGTGACACTTGTCAATATACAAACACAAACAGTGAGTGACGCGCGACTTCACTTGAAAATTTCAATAGATAAGTCGCGTGTCTGCCCCAAGAAGGCTACAGCCTAAAATATACTTAGCGTAACTTTGCAAACATACATGTGCGCTTGTCGAAATGGATTATCTCCGTATGTAAATCCGGATAAGGTTGAAGATGGAGTTTGAGGACAGTTGTTTGTAAGATGGCAAGGTTGTGTCGGCTGTGGCTCAAACAAGAGGTGTTTGCAAGAGATAGCAGCTATCGCCTGGGAACGTCAAACAGGCGGGCCTGTCCCGCGTGCCACTGCCTCCCGACACTTGCACAACAGACTCACTGTACGTACCAAAGAAATACTAACGACAATTGTGATCAATTAGGATAATTTCAAAAAATCTTTCCCTCGGATGTTACTTATGCTCTTTGTCTTCCTTATGTGATGCAGTGAAATCAGTTTTATATTCCGTGGTCTAATTGGCGAACTGGCTTAGTTTGTTTGCCATCCAAGCATTAAGCAGTTTAAGTACGGCTATTTATGAAACCAAAGCCCCTTATACTCGCTTTTCGCGGAAAACTCATTCAAGTTTCTGAGCAAGTGTTTAATCTATTAATACTAACTGGCGAACAAACTAACCGTTTATAATACAAATGTTCACCAATTGGATTTACTAGGGCATGCGTGAAAATCACTGCACCAGAACTCTACCGTGCGAATATCTACATGCGATTATATCTTTGTTCTATCTAAAAGGGAACACTGTCGGCGTTTATGTGTTGCATAAATAGCTCGAAATTTACGAGCCGGAACGAACAGTAGTACTTGTGTTTGCTACGGCCCGAGAACTTTACATACTCAATTTTTATGTCCTGTCTCTATTTATAATAATAAAGATGGAAAGGGAGGGAGAATATTTTAAGCTACGATTTAATGTGTCCGAGTGTTTGAAGCACCGGTTGTAGAATTATTAATTTGACGAGTGTCGGAACTACGGCACTCTGTATTCAAGGAACGAAAGCACGTCCATCCGTGCGTCCGTCGTCGGCGCCAGGCATCTGTGACGTACAACTTTACTATGCCAACCATTGCTATATTGGTGATCTTCATTCATGATGGGCAGGACCTTAGATTATACATGACAAATTATAGACTGCACTGGTCAAGCCGTAGTCGTTAGGCTTTGGGTAAAGGTCGTTACACCTTTCGCACAAACAAGTGTGGGAAAGATGTAAAAAATATTATAACTTATAGTAAATGCAATGCCTATTTTTATTGCCTACCAACTAATCTGTTATTTTTTCTTATTTGGAGCATAAAAATGTTCATTCCATGTTTATAATTGGCACTACTATAAAGCTAAAGTTACATTATGAAACACGGTTTAGGTACTGTCTAGTAAATGGTCATTACTTATAAAGTGTTTGTTGATTGAAGAAGAATCCGAGTAGATAATTGGGAGTGATCAGTCGGGCGGAGGCTCGGCCGAGGAATGTAACAATCGAGCACAGGTGCAGGCAGCACACCTGCCGGCCGGCCACCGCCGCACTCCCGCGCTCCCGGTGACAATTCGCGACCACGCTAGATATTATCAATACATGATAAACTGGACTGTGAATATTGCAACTGATGCTATCTACGTAGATACATGTTAACTTCAATTATTGAACTTAAAGCTAATGGAAAGCCAAGAATACTCAAATGCACTCGAGCAAAAATTAAGAAGATGTGGTGCATTTTAAGATCATTTCATTGCTTTACGGAATATGAAAGCCGAGAATTTAATGATGACATCAGGCTACCACGCCCACGGAGACATCCTTAAATATAGCTTCATCGTTTTAGCAAAAATATACATATTTTGTATATTTAAAAGATATATTAATATATAAATAGTAATAAAAACTGATAGAAGTTAAATGTTTATTTAAATGTCGATTCGATATGCATTCTGAACTTAAGCTTAATGCTTTTATGTCTTTAAAATTTATTTGCATAAAATATTGTTTTAATAGACAACAAACCTGAACCTGTATAACAACAGAATATGACACCCCTTATTACAATGATACTTACAACTTAAATGGCAATTCAAAATTTAATCTGAGAAAATTGTCCACCGCAAAAGTTCAAACACAAAGGCAACTTTACTTGATAATTATAAGTCTACTTATCTTACTTTGATACACCTTTATACGTATCTATATGGTTATACAAGACGAATATAATGTGTCACCTACAGGAGCCCCGTTATTCCCGGAGACGAGACGAGCTCCATTCATACGCAGTCTGCGAAGAGGACCGTCCTGCCGTCACCAACACAGGCAGACGCTATAAATAAACTTCATTTTATTCCTCTTGTTAGTATCCGCAGACAAAAGATATTATCAATAGCTTATAAGGACTTAATGACGATTGTTTTGGTAATTCCTTTATGCACAACGAAATACGGATTAACAATACAAATACATAGTGCTTAAGGATTAACCGAAATGATGAATAACTCTAAATTAACCTTTCATTTTTATACTTAAAACTACCTAAAAGGATGTTTGGTTTTCCATTTATTAAGGCAGTCTCCAATCAGATCTTGCATGAACATTTCTCTATACAAAGACAGCTGAGCAAACCTTGTTTTAATCCCAGAATATTTTCCTCTTACTAACAGATAAACAAATCTAAAAATTGACACCCAACACTATTATGTGTTCAAAAGATTCTTACACTGCAAATGAGACGTGACGAACTAAGATTTGATTTTAGCGAGCTTTCCAAATCCTATGCAGTCTAAGGTCATTGGCACATCGCACAAATAATACGGCACTCGTATATAAACAATACACAGATTGCGTTAAAGATTACGGATATGATATTGACGGTCCGTTACAGCGGGGGCGAGTAGTCTCGGCCGACCCATTTATGAGGTTCAAGTGTTGACCGACCGTCGCGGCCACCTAGCCTTGACAGTCCTACTGCGAATTCATATGATTTCGCGACTCTAGTAATAATGGTAGTAGGTTACTTTAAGTGTCGTGGGATATTATTAGCAACACAGAATTCTGCTCTAATGTTTTCATTCACAGGTCTCTTGAACTTGATTCTGTCACTTGACACAAAGCTTTTAGTTCAAACTTTTGGCTGGGTTATGTATGTTGTATGTATGTATTTATAAATGATCGATTGAAGGAATTTTAATCTGGTCTTTTGCTTGGGTTTATAAGTGTAAGTCGCATTACATGAAATGAACACAAACTGTATTAGTTTTAATGATGTCGTAACTAACGATGACGACGGTGATTTGTATGAGTGTAGTGCGCGTTACAAAAGTAAATCATGGTGCTGAACACCATTTTATTTTCAGTTACCGTAATTTAATAAACGGACAATTATTCTGATAAATTAAAATTAACTGTCCGTGAGATTAAAAAAGATAAACAGAGATATAAAAAATGGTTTCATGCTCAATTGGTTTATTCATGGCACTTTTTTCGGTACGGTTGTTTAATTAGCAATGTCAAGAACACTGTTATTCTTAAGAGTTATCGCGAATCTAACATTTTATGCAATTTATGCTTAAGTTAACTTATGCGGGGAATAATTAACGAGTTGATTACGTTGTAAATTCTCAAGTAATCTAGTCAAAAGTGGTTAAGTTATAAAATTGCAATTGCATGGTTCATTGTATCCCACAGATAAAAAAGAAAAGTTTAACATAAGAGGCGCTGCGCTGCTGTTTACCCACAATGCTCTGATCGAATCTTTTATTGTATATATTATGAAGCCGATATCTTGTAGGCCATAAACGTGCCGCTCACGCCTTTACTCTCGTTTAAGAGCTATAAATAAGGTCTGGTATTTTAATCTTACTGATTTGAGATGCAAAAGGGAAATAACAAAAAATATTTAATTATTCAATTGTGCTGGATGAATCAATTAATCAGAAGACATCGAGTTAGATCTATTATGAAGATTTTGGTTATTTTTAAAGACTGAAAGATATTTTTCAGTTGTTTTCGCCGTTGGACACATATCACGTCTAAATCGTAGTCAATTAGTATTACACAGTACGCACTGTAGTTAGTGCATTGATTAAATGCGTTTGAATTTACAGATTCAATTGGAAATCCCTATAATTTCAAAAACTATTTGCGAAAGTTTAGTCTTGCTCGGACACTGGAAATCAGCGTAAAATTAAAATTCCATTACTCACTTTGGTGTCATGAAAATAATCGAGATTCTCGTAGTCATTTGTGTAGGTAACAGTAGATAGACTATTGTAATTTTTATTTTGTAACATTAAACTGTCAAATACCAAGCGGTCACCGGTGACCGCAACCTATTGTTCTATAATTGTGTCTGCAAAACCGGTACTCGACGAGTTAAACAGTGTGACACAAAAGCGTCGCTTGTCGACGTCTACATAGCAGCCCATAGCCGGCGTATAATCGGTCGGTCGTCGGTTCTTCACTGTGCTTCCGACTCGGAAACCACAAGCATTCTCACGAACAGGTTAAGGCCCGTCTACACTGAACCACGCCATTACTTCCACCTGTGGTTTGCTGCTACATTTTGCTGCCAATGGCTTACGCTTAAATTTAATATGATACTGAAATGTTTATGAAATACTGCCGCTTTTATTACCTGTATGGATTTTAGTTTTATGTCTTCTTACGTAGTTACTGGTGTTTCCACTGCTTCATTTATGCAGAGGTCGCGAGAACGACTATCGAACACAAGATCCTACTATTTCCTATGTCTTCTAACATTTATTGATAAAACACCTTGATAGCTCAAAAAATTTTTCAATAAACGAAAAAGAGTTATAGATCACACAAAACGTTCTCGCTATCTGGACAAACCCTTGATTATGTCATTCCGTATCGCCTGCGCAGGCGCCGCTGGTTCGAAAATTGGTCTCATTGGCACGTCAGCCGTGACCGTCTCGTCACCCGGGATGCAGCGCAAAAAATGTCACGGGAATCACGAAATCGATTCCCATCAATACCAATGACAATTCCGTGCGATCAATAAGTTTACTTTTAATCGATTTCGAATCATATCGTTCCGATGGAGCGTAGGTACAAAAAGTGTTGAATGCGTTATATCCGGCGGTAAAGCTGAAGATGAGGTCGGTGAGTGGTCGCGAGGGGATATAATGGGCTCGGCCGTGGCGCCTGCGTCGGCGGCGCGGCTTCGCCTTCTTCGTTTCGGTAGTGTTTTAACAGCAGTTAAGTTAGGGTTAAGGTGATTAAAACCGGGCGAGCGCGTGCCCCCGGGCCACTCGCCGCCCGCACATATATCACATTCCAATATAAATTAGTTTTGGACGGACGCTGGTTTATGTGCCGAAATAAGCTCTCCGGGTAACCCAGATAATTAGCCGGTGCTTAACGTAACAGCTCTCGACGTGAAAATATTAATAAATTAATAGAAACAGGTGCTGGACTTATAAAGCAATAACCCATATGTGGGTAGTTACTTGCTGTAGTGTGTGGCGTAGTGAGTATTATATATGTAAATCTAATTCTAAACACAAGATTATTAGAGGTAGACAGTTATGTAAGAAAATACTGACTTGTCTTTTGGTACGAATTACTAGTGACATTCAGGACATTCTCTGCTTCCAGTAACTATTGGATAAGTTACAAGGATACCAATTAGGTCCGTATTATTAATTGTAACCTCAATGTATATCTAAATAACAAATAACCACCAGAAATAGCATCATACACAACTGTGTAACACACCTATGTATGCTATACACAGATACCTTCTAATTGTAGGTACTCTTCAACTATACACTTAAGGTAGTTAATTAACTGGCTTGTCCTTAAATCTTTTTTTTGTCGACGCATTCTTTAACGAACAACAAACAAAAGTAGGTCTTTGCAAGTGCCGAGCAAAATAAGCCAGTAATAATCGCAAGCGGGTATCATTCATTTAGTCGCATTTACGATTGGTAATTGGGGAGTGCATTCAAGTGGCCGCGGCTTGCGGTCGGCGGGCGCTTGTCAGACGTGCGCCGCACGCGATGCCCTAGTGTTTTAGTCTGCGAAGGTGCACTGCTGAAACTGAGCGCAATTTCTGAGTTTTGCCCGCGGCCGTCGCCAAATTACAACACACGCCGCCAGCGTAATTGCGAGCCGAGTCTGCTCGAGTCCAGCCGACGGACGCGTGTGGGAACACCGACCGATTTATTAAGATTTAATCGCGCCCAATTAAAATACGCACCACATTATTACCGAATACAAAAAGCTTATGCAAATTCCTCGAGCGGCGCGTTCGGCGGCGGCCGCGGCGCCACGCAACCCGCCTGCTACGAACCCGCGCTACGATCCCGTAGCGCGTAGACGGTGAAGCGATACAATTACATCTACAACAGTTATGTAACGTTAGTATACGCTGGAGTATAATGATATTAGTACACAACTGCTCCACATTTTTCTTAAAGTATTTAAGTAACTATTTTATTGTGCTGTTATAGAAATATGTTTGACTTTCTTAATAAAAATATTATGGCACATAGAATGTTAGGTATTTCGTTCGAAGTATTCTCCGGTTGTGTGAGTTAAGATCCTTGGAATGTAAGGTGTAGGTACTGACACTTAGTATATATAAGAGTTTTAAAGATATATGTTGGAGGCAGATCGCGACGATAATGTCTTCCCACGACACAGCGAGAGACCTCCCTGGTGCGCATACATTACCACAGCACGCATTGTCGTCGTAGCGCCCGCGCCACGCCACCGCCCGCCTCATGCCGGCCACACGCATGCGTACCAGACCTTACCATTCTCTCGATACATCCACCTGCACTTTCACTAACAATCAATCCAATATAATTTTTTATTTCATTTGCAAATCTCGACTATAATAGGTACACAGTACAAAGAACGTTACTAAATTCAGCTTTTCAGCTTTCAACACTAAATCTTGGCAATTAGAACTCACGGTTTATTTCAGTTTTCTGACAAAATTTAACATTAAAATGTTATCATGTATTCTTAGTTGTAACATTGCAATTAACTACAATCCAACTAAACAACGCTTGCTGTGTACTTAAAATTCTTCCGAGCAGTAAAATCTACGTGTAAGGAATGAGTAAGTAACGCGAGTGACCCAGTGAGGTCCCAATTCCTGCTCCAGAATCGGCATTAGCATGTTAATGAAGGGGCGTGGCCGTGCGCGCGCGCAGCGGTTCCACACAAATCACGTCGTGTGTCTCCCACGCGACTCGCCTGGGCCTCGACCCTCGCGACCGTGATATATGCGCTTTTTAATAACCAATTACATTGTCCACCAAACCTTTTTATTCCAATGTTATGTTTCTATTGAATTGTTCAGCCTTATTGTGCTACAGGTTCAATTAACTGAACGATTCACATTGATATCTGTTCATTCCTGACGTGCACATACTAAAGTAGCCACCTATGGGCTTATGATATTCTGTTATACTGTGCTTTACAATCCCGTGCCGTCGTATTATAAACACAAACAAATGACAAGTCGTATCATGGCATGTGGGAAAATCAACAAATCATAAATTCCGTAAGACTAGAACACCTACTCCAAATTACATTCCAAAAGGCTTTGTTGATACATTAGAATGAAGAGGAGATCTGTAGGCTGTAGGTAGCAGGAATTAACATAGTAACGAAGGGGCGGGTCGGCCGGTAACTCACGCCCCGCACAAAATAAATAATTTGACTCGAGGAATGTGGCCCGATAATGGACCGAGGATACCACCGCGATGATGTTTGATCTTACTGCGCGTACATACATAAGGCTCTTAAGTCAGTGTTTTATAACCAAGGTAGTATGTATGTAGGTACTACATTGATTGTATTGAAACAGCATTATGTATATATTTCAGTTGAATACAATGCAATAGCAAAAAGTGTTCTTGCTTGTACAGCTTACTGCGAAGATCTAAAAACTTGTGATAAATAAAAGCTAATATTGACTGAGGTTTGATTTGGTTTGTTTTGACTGAAATGATTATGAAATAGCTCAACTTAATAACTCCAAAACACACACAAGCTATGAGAGTGAAACAAATTAAAACCTATACAGAATCAGTCACCTCTATAATCTAAAGTTTTTGCCGACCGACCTTAATCCGTATAAAGATTAAAGTCAAGATCCTCGAGCGTCCTCTGAACCTCTAACATTTTTATATTATCCTCTAATTTACACGCCGGCCAATTATAGTATTGCAATAAAAAGCATTATATAGGAATTTGCTCAACATTTGCAACAAGAATTTTAAGTGGGTCAGAAATGATAGTGTACGCTCGGTTTAAATCGAATCTGTTTGAATTTGAATACGTTTACGATATATTTATCACTTTTATGACACTTAATCCAATGTTTTGACGTATTTTAAGTCCCAACACTAAACGTGATGGTTTAAATAACGCTTTTTATGTTTCTGCAAATTCAAATCTCACTTATAAAAAAAACAAAATATTGAGTCATAATGCCAGTAATTGAAGTATAATTACTTATCTAATTTAAATATGTTTCATCTCAAAAACAAAGACGTGGATTTACAAATTCTACATGTATCTGTGTACTTCGAAGGTTATTCAGTATAAAGATAAAGTAAAACCACTTTTGTAGGGATTGAATGAAATAAAAGATGGATATATTTGTGTGTTGTATTTATTGGGTCGTCTCGGTACCGTCGTACCATCGGGGTCGTGCGTGCAGTGGGTGGCATCGACATTTGTCACCGGCCACCAGAATCTACTATACTACTGAGCGTAGTCTTTGATTTTAGACGGTACAAATAAGAACAATTTTCCTATAACAACGCCAAATAAATAAACGTTTGTGTATTATGTGTTTTCTTCCAATAAGTATCTAAGAAAAATATAAAAAAGTTATCAGTCTTTCTGCTGGCGATATTCCAAATAAGTTAAAGACGGTGACAAAGTCAATGAAAATCAATAGTCATGAGTATGAATTATTTTATTCAATTTATATCGTAAAAAATAAACGAGGTTTTACTAAAATCAACTAAAGGCCGAAATGAATAACCCAATCTGAATCAAATATCACTATCAATCTCGATTTTTAACTGAAACTCTACACTTTTACTGAACTCATGTCAAAAATCGGTGTAAATCTAAAGATCGGTTAGTTAATTACTATGTTTTCGGCTTATACACGTAACTGTTTGACGAGGAACTCGACTAGTTTCAAGCCATACTAGAGACTCGTATTCATGAGCAGCATTCTGAGAGTAAGCCGTACATAATAATTAATTGAGTATGTCTCACGAAAATTTTTATATAAACGTCGGCTAATTAATTTCAGCCATATATTAGTAACACGTTTATGAAGGTTTCATTACTATTGGTTCTACAAAATATTACAGAATAAATTTAAGAGTAGTTACTTATAAAGTGTCATATCCACGTGTTCCTACATCTAGATGTCAGGTAGAACTCGCGGTGGCCACAATCGCGGCAAGCATCGAGCACTATGCAAATGCTGTTTTTGCCAGCTACCAATTGAAGAGCGCAGTCGAAGGTGCATCTCCCAGTACTGGGTGGGCCAACATTCACTATAGGAATACGGGAATAACATGAAATTGCCAAGTGCATAACTGTGCATATAATTTTTTTTTTTTTATGGCATAAGCCGGTAAACGAGCAGACGGATCACCTGATGGTAAGCAATCGGCGTCGCCCATGGACACCTGGAACACCAGAGGCGTTACAAGTGCGTTACCGGCCTTTTGGAGATTAGGAGTTTGAGGATCGTTGGGGATTCAGGAATTGGGGAGATTGGGGAAGGGAAGGATATTTGGGCCTCCGGTAACCTCACTCACACGACGAAACACAACGCAAGCGTTGCTTCACGTCGGTTTTCTGTGAGGCCGTGGTATGACTCCGGTCGAGCCGGCCCATTCGTGCCGAAGCATGGCTCTCCCACACTTAATGTTTCATTGTTATTGTTAGTACTTACTTCAGTGTGTGAAAAACTTATTTACGTTTATTTCCCTGAGGTGTGAAAATCTAACTACTGAGTTCTCATTACCTGTACAGGATTTATTAATTGTAGTTAAATTAGCAATTATTCTAATTATATAACAGTCCGCCTATTTTAGTCGGTCGCGGAAAAGTACCGGAATGACTTGACAAATCAATTACACACAACTCGGTTCGTAAACAAATAATGTCCGGAGGTATTCCCCACGTTGTTACGTTGCAATTTGCAATAACAGGTTAGAATTAAATTAAATACTTTTAAGAGAGTGACATAGACGAGGATATAATTTTATAATTTTATATATGGTGTGATTTTTAGCGCCCGGAAATTATTAATTAGGGTTATTAATAAATCAGTACTTTTATGTAAGTACCTAAATACATAAAAGCTTAAGAACGAAATAAAATATTATAGGTACCTATATTTCATTTTCGATAAAGTGTTAAAGGTGCATTATAATACTCTGAGTGATATATTAAAGCCAGGCTTTTCCTCTTCTGATGACGCGTAACGATATGTCGTCATATCTACTGATACTTAATTGTAATTTATAAGTCCCTTGTTACGAATTCGATACAATGAATTATACAGAATGTCGCCTCCCCACCCGTACACACGTACACAATCGCTGTACTAATAAATGTTACTAATTGTATAGAGGCAGAACAGACAACTCCACCGAACAACAACTAGTTTACATATTATAATATTCAAAATTGCTCTCAACGACTGAGTCATCCTTCGTCGAGATTTTATATTCAATTTTGTTTAAGATCTCGTTCCGTTGTGGACTCAAATTAGATAATCATTTGTGGATAAAAAGGTGTGGGTAAGGAATTTCATTAAGGGACGTTATGAATTACGTTATCTACGAAAACAACCACCACTAGCGTTATTATTCCAATTTTAAAAACTACAAAAGATTTTTCTTAATATTTATGGATGCCATACACATTAGAAAAGAATCGAGAATAAAGTAAGCGAAGACAATATTTTATAAAAAGTGGTAAAAAATCAAAATGTATATCAAATTCCTGTCCTACCACTGCCAGTCCTTGTGAAGATATCATTTATCCAGTAAGAAAATACGATCATAAGATTGCGTTTTTCTCATAGCAGCACTGCACCTTAACACGATATTTTTTGCGTGCCGCGGCTCGGTGCGACACGACGATAAATTAGGTGCGTTGAAATGTTTGTGTTGTGGCTCCGTGGCCGCTGTCGGCGACACCGCGTGCGCATACATTAGCGCACAATACCGCGGGGGGCGCCCATTGTGTCCCCACACTTATACAACCCCAGACCCCGCCACCCCCACTCGTCTCAGCACGCCTCTAATGAAGGATTCAACACCAGAACTGCAATTACATGATAAAAATCTATTTTTGTATCTCAGACATACTCCATAGCTTCGAAATCCAAAGGTAAATAACAACTTTTGTGAGCACTGGAGTTCTGAAATTGTTGACGTCAGAAGCCTCTAACCTAACCAAAAGGTATAATATTTCGTTCTCTTCTGTTCAGCTGGTCAAATCTATTTATTGTTAGGTAAGCAAAGTACTCAGTCAACAGATTACTTTCTCTTGCATTTATCCTTTACGCTTTCGGAAAGCATAACTCTTCAAGGAATGTCATCTAGAAGACAATTAGTTTACCCCTCACCTGTGTAGTTGCCCACAACCTATTCATATGATAACAACTGTAGGGGTTTTAGAGTTGCACACAATAATTTCGGGTCTTTGCGGGTTCCGTGCCGACTAATGACCGGATAATTGTACGGCAGGTGCGCAAGCGTCGAGGGCTGCACGCTAAGCGCACACGCCAAGCGCCAAACGCCTCTCGAAGCCTTTTCAACTTTTTCAACGATAAAATTGTAAGAATAAACAGTTTGCTTTAAATTGAGATCCCGATCAAACAGATTTGAATAAATTAATGCTACGCTTCCGTTCTCGACGTCAAGCGCTCTTATTTGTTAATTTATGACGCTTGTCATATTATTACACAGCTAATTAGTAGTTGTAAACATAAATCAATGTTACTCTTAACATTTTATTCTTGTGTTGTGTCATAGGTTTTTAGAAGAAATGTATGAATGAGTCAGTTCACAGAATTTTTACGACTTTTTCAACCTATTTTCTAAATTTTCGCATTAAATTCTATTTTTTTAAATCTCGTGATCTCGTGAGGACAGAAGTCCTACAAGTTTTGGGTTCAGTGAACATTGTTAGTTTTTTTACCGGTATGTTAATTACACAACAGCTGTTGGCGAAATTGATGAGCCTATTTTTTACACATTTCCTGTATTTAGTTAAAACGATCGTTAATAAAGAGCAAATAAAAGTAATTTAGCACTTATATACTCTATGTTTCTTATGGAACATATTTCAAATTACAACGAAAGGTCAATAAGTCTACTGACCTTGCTAAAGAATATTGCTTTATTTACCTTATTTAATAAAACGAGTAGAACCTATGTATCAATCAATACGTTTCAGGGAAAACAAATCATCAAATTACGTTTCAGCGTCTCTTCACAAATAGGTTTCATTAGCTGTATTCAAAGATGCTTAGAGTAATTTATCTGTGATTTTTTAAGAAAATCATTTCTTTTATAAAGTTATATCGAGTATAATATTTCCGAATTAGGTATAATTTATTATAATTATGTTTTCGTAGAAATAACAGTTTCTATCTGCTTTAGCTTAGCAACGGCTGTTACGGCAAAAGAAATCGTTTTTTTTCGGACCACCTGGTACGCCACCCGCGCCAGAGTCTTATACAAAAACTCTAAGAAAAAACATCATAATATTTGAATATTATTACAAAAAACAATTAAGGGTGCCGCACGTCACCTGTCGCGGGCACGAGATACACATTTGCATAGAGAAACCAATTTCTAAGGCTGCGACTTTGTAAACATGACTAGCGATTTATCAGTAAAAGGACATCGTGAGCGTATTTGGGACTATTGATTCATTCACACCACATCATGCCTCTTTCTTCCTCGAAAGGGTACAAAGAGGTGTGGTACACCCACATAGGTATCGCCAGTTACCTATGCTATTATTAATCACATTATATTTACTAAATTAATCATTAACTATTTGCATGAATACCTAATCTTTGAATTCATCTTGGTGTTTTTTTCTACGTTATATCACAGGTCATATTCTGTAGTTAACGTATGACCACAGTATAAAAAAACATAGTACGACTGTACGACTGCATGAATGCACGGCGATTAGAGTGTAAATGACTATAATACTTTTTGACCAACAAAACTCAGTGATTTTTTTCTTACATTGGCCTAAAGGTTCTTCTGCACTAAACTACATATGACCTATCTACTTACGAAGATTTGATCTCATAAATAAAGAAAAATATTAAACAGTAGCAAACACTTCCTAATATTTAATATGGTCGCACCCTAAAAACGTAAAACCAATTTAACGACACATTTTTAAACAATATTCTTTATAAAAGACCTTTTGTTGTACCCGAGGCACAGTTTGCGTTTGCGATACTATCTAACGTATATCTAACAGAATAAAACCTCCTTTGTTACATCACTTTCCATTTTATTTATAAACAAATCGTTTTATTTTATGTTTTTAGAAACACATGCTGCCCTTTCCTATGTACTTATACCTACCTCTACAGCAATAATTGACGACAATCTTGAATTCTTATGATAAGCTTGCTGTCTTTAATAAAGTGGAAAGAAACAGTGCTGAAAAAACCTATTTATTATAGAGTGTATTTAAATGAGCTTGGAATATTAAGTACCTAAAATCGCGGGTTACTCACGTGAACATACTGATAAAAGCTCTACTAGTTTCGAACCATAGAGGGGTTCTTCCTCATGAGCAGCGTGCGCGGTCGCGGCGACGCCGCGCAGCTCACTGAGTAGGTATATTCACGTGAGTAACCCGCGATTTTACTTAATTTAGTATGTCTCACGATAGTTATTATAAAAACAAAGCTTTCCTGGAATACTTTTTGTGCCATATTTATTTATCTTTTACCAAACTAATGGGTAATGAGGTACTTTAAAATGCGTCACATTCAGTGTGTAAATTCCCTAAAAACAATAGACTGTCAGTCTATGACTATTATTCTGTACTAAATCTTATAACTATAGAAATACGTTCACCACACTGTTTTCCCTAGAAGACAAATGTTTGCAGCACAGTCACTTTTTACTTTATATATTTACTACACTAATGCGAATCTAAAAAAGGGGTTAAATAAAAGACACCACTAAACATACTCATTTACCTAACAGCAATTTGCCTACTGAAAATAAAAATGACGTCATAATTTCATGATAGCATTTATTTTCGTCATAACCACATAAAAACTATTTCTACAAACAAACCCAATTCTAATAAAAAAATAAGCTAATATAACATTCAATATCGTTTGGAAATCGTAAGAATAAGAAAAACAAAACAAAATTCCGAATCTCTTTTGGTAACAATCGTGTTTATGAATACTAAGACATGTCATTGTCTATTGAAAGCATCCAATCATCGAGTTGTCAGTGGTTAATGTAAACGGTCGCGTCTAGTCTATTGTGCCAGTAACAATTCCGTGTTATGGATGCCCCGGCGCTGACTAAACTCACAGAACTAGATTAATTCATACTGTTTACCTGTGTGCCTCTATGTTTAGTAGATTGCTGTTTGACTGGAGAGTTTTCTTATTGTTTTATTGTATAGAAAATAACATCACACTCGGTTTAACACTGGAACATTTGAGAGTGAAATATTTCTACGACATGTATTCATTTATTATGTACACACATACAACATAAAGGATAACACATAGGTAATTCTAATTTGAAAAGGTGCTGAAAATTTACGAAATGTGACTCCATGTTACTTTTTGATTTGGTACCCACTGAGTTCAGTTACTTATTATTATTTAGTAAACAGTTATAATAGAAACTCTGAACAGTATTAAACATAATACATAACGAACAATGTCCAGTGTAACCCGCCCTCTGTTGCATAACTTTCATAAAAAATAGTTTTCTTTACGCTGTACTGTAACTGCCGCGCGCGCCGTACATTCCGCGGTTTGCCGCTGAAAATGATGGTCTTTACGGCGAAAGGTCTTATATCCTACACAATTCGTTAACTGAAAATGAGTTCTAAAGTGATACTTCGTGATTTCTAAATAGGTTGTATAGTATTTCAATGGAAGTGCTATTAAGTGATATTTACGGATAAGCAGGTGCGGCGGCTGCTTTGAAATCCCTCATGACCGCTGATCTGTGCATTGATACAAATTGCCTCGTTATACATACTTGACCATTGGCTACCGACTATCGACACTCGAAAGCGTAAAGATTGTTCTACGCCGCACTTTTTTACGCCATTTAACTAAGGACTTAAGGAGTAAGTTCAGCATCTTTAAATGGAAAATATTTCAAAGAAAACCTAAATAGGAGTAACAGAAGTCTAATACGATTTATATTAGTATAGTCAAGTAAATAAAAGTCTATATATTTTGGTATGTCTAATGGGAACATACATAATTTAGACGTTGCCATCTAAGGATGCTTTGGTGTTTCCAAATTTACTGGACCTTTTAAACTTCTGTGATTTAAAATGTCACAGTTTAGATGGATATAATGTATGTCCAGCTTGCAGGGCTTCAAAAGGCAAGAATGACAAATCAGAACTGTCCTACGTAATGGACTATAATTTTGGTTGATAGGTACTACGTAGATACCTTTTATAACTATCCAATTTGTTTTCTAAAGATTGGCCTGTTTGTTCCGTTATCGAACAAAATATTAGATAATATTATCTTATAAATAAAATATCACTCTGTTAAACTAAACTACAAGCGTCTGTTACCATGTTGACACTACGTTGCTCGGAGCGACCGCAGGCAAACTTCGATATACTGCCCTATAATGATTTTTACACCAATGACGACCTACCCTAAGGGGACAGTCTGCTAAATGAAGTTATATTTATCTTCTTACCTTGAAGTCAGTCACTACTCGAGTTATAAGAATAACAGACTACTTCATAAAGAAAAAGTAGAAATGTATCATTACTCCGTCATTTTCGTGTTGAAAGTTTTAAATCTCTACCGAAGCAACGGTACAATAACATTTCTGAATAAATGCTCATTTCCTCTGATTGTAGCGCTGCACGCAGTTCTAGTTTATTTTATACCATAAAGAACTAAATTAACTACCTAAATGAAGGTAATGTGGAATTATGGAAATTGCAAAAAATCAGCGTGAGCGCGTGCATTGTGCGCTCGGTAGCGATCCGCCCGGGGCGCTCGTGCCATTCGCGTTCCAATTTCGAATGCAAATTTTGTTTTTGGAAAACAGAACGATGGCGTTATGACCACTCATGTTCATATCGTGCCAGGGTTTTGACCGGTTGCGTGTCGAGAACATTACTCTTTGATGGAAGCGCACTCCTGGCATTTTGTGCAAACTCCCTCGTAGAAATCAGGAAAAACTTACTTCTTCCGTTTACAAGTCCAAAGTAACGATAATAGTTATTAAGTAGTAAACATATGTATATCTGCAAACATGTGCTTTAGTAAATAAATCACAGGCACATGAAACGTACGCAATAAGTAACCACGAAATGCTAGCATTGTTGATTCGACCTAAGTAGGCGGAGAGTTCCTTTAATATCATTAGGAAACCGAGATATTGGCGAGTAAGGTAGGCTAATGCCACCAGACTCATGCCCTGTAGACGTCCTAAATGGAAATAAACTGCCTATAACATATTCAAACACAACTAGGCCAGGTCACGCACATACTCAACCCCTATTAACGATATTTAACTCGGGACTCATTTGTGATAACTCAAAGTGTCCACTAAAGCATAATAATTATAATAGGTACTATACATAGATATACATACATACCACCAAAATCCTTACAAAAGTAGCACAGTACGAATTCATTCACTCACACAAATAAAAACTTGTGACGTAGTTACTACACGAGGAGGAAAGAAAAAAAAATGGAACAACGCGAGCCGAAATCCAGCTATCCAAAAACACAGCACACATTTTCAGCGATGTTTACAAGGCCGGTCACTCACACGTGCTGTAATCATAGACAACATGCACTTTTGACTCACGACGATGCGCGGTGGACGTAACAGTGTGTAATAGGTATTAATGAATCACTACATCAAGTGAATCACGGCATTCGAGGCGCCGAAACGGAGACATATCTGTTACTACACCGGAATTACTCTATCTCTGCAATACTTGTGATACAAAAGTAAATTATGATTCAATCAGCCGAAACAATGATTTCGGAAACGGTGCTCTGACTTCGATCAGTTCTAGGAAACGCAATTAATTTACAGTGAAGAACAGAGTAACGGGCCCTAGATACAGAATCGTTGAATCAGAACCGAAAATACGATATTAACTAACTGAATCATTGTAAAGCAATATTGTTATATTTAGTTATTGTTTCAATTTAACAACAACAGCAACATAGTTGGCACTAAAATAGAAATGAGGTGAGGGCCAAACTGATGAACTTCTAAAGAAAACTGATGAACTTCATTATAATAGTTGCATCTCGTCATTACTAAATTGTATTCTAATTTTAGTATTTATTTTGACTTCGTCTTAACTAAATGATTTATTTATTTATTTTTGTTCGCATGCCTACATAAAATTGTAGAGCACTCCTCTCGCCTACATAAAATTGTTGAATCATAAGATTGCAGTCAAACAAATAGGAACAACGAAACACGTCCATCATAATTGAACCTACAAAAATTATAGAACCGATTCGATCCAGTCTTCTCCGATTTAAATCACCCCAATTTTTTCCAGTAAGTAACGTATACATTTTAAATATGATGTACGTTACAGCATTATCTATACTTAGAAATACCAAGTTATGAGATGACTTTAATAATTGACTGGACCAGATTGAATGAACAAAATTACGGATCATTTACTTTCAAGTCCTTGTAATTGGTAACCGCTTCAACATCCACATTACATGCGCATACACAGTGTATCGATCATGGCTCGATGTGGAAGGCCCAATTTGTCTGTGCTACTAAATCATGGAACAAACGCGCCGCCCGATCTAAATCGATTTGTCCAAATTATGATCGGCGGCTGTATGAACGACGCGACGGTGGCTATTTCCCTGATAAGTACCAAATCCTCTTTAAATATTGGCCGTTTGTAGAACACCTGCGGGATGGGCTTTTGCGAACAGCATCCAGTCGAACTCAAGTTATCCCGTTCAAACACAGATGTTCCAGATCGCCCTAGTAGTTCCTCCGCGAGAAAAATATTAAGTATTGCAACTGAATTTCTGTTAGAAAGATGATATTACACATTGGAAAAAATGTTACACAATATTAAGAAATACATCTGGGATTTATACCTCACATACTCAAAGCTTTCGTCATGAATATAATAAAAAATAAACACAAATTCTTTTCCGATAATAATTAATTTTTCTTCCAATACTAAATTGATATATTTTAAATTTTAATGTTGTATGTTTAAACAAGTTAAGTTTTTAATCCGCCCATTAAAAATGTGCAATGTATCTTTTCTGTTTACTGTGTATTAGGGACTGGATACACTGTAAAGGGATTCGGAAACTCCGGTGTTGTAGGTAGCAGCCGGGATGACTGGCTGTTTTGAGTAGATTTACAAATTTTTGATAACACAACAGCCGCGGTCATGGGTGGCTCACCATATGGTTGGGGTCGTTAAGTAATATGACGGGAAATCTACTTGAAAGCGTTGAACTTGGGAATCTTGTTTAATGTAAAATTGATGTGTTTTTTAATGATAAGTACTTCATATAAAATTTGCTCTTAACAGTAAAGAGTAAACCACTCAACAAACAGGTAATAATAAAGTAAACAATGTAATTGCTCAACGACCTTAAGTAAGAATTGTTTTATACGCTTATAATTTTATTATTATACATTACTAAAGTATTAATTAAACCCCACCCTCCCACTGGCTGAAAAAGCTTCATTTAATGGAAGCGATTCTTTAATGTGATTTTTACATTGTACTTAAGTAAATATAAAATTGGCCGCAATAAAAAACAAAAGGTCACCAAAGTGACATGCACAGTAAGTAAGTCCTTACAAAGCATAGGCGGACGTTATGCCGGAGGCATTATCGTAGGTTAGTATTATAAAGGTTCCAATTTGATATCAGTCACTTTACACCTTGCAAGTTGTTATGTTTATTTAATTCTAACATATATCAACACATTCGTTTTTAGATAAATAAAATAGGTATAATCTATTGCTTAGTAAGCAAGCAAAAACTTTATCAAAGGTGCCGCTCAACGCCAAATGGTCCATTACCTATAATGACCCTTGATTTGTGTCGGCATCTTGCGAATAAATATTGGGCAAATTAGCAGATCCCTCTGCTGGTGACGTAGTGACGACTGACGTCCACCTGTCATTGTTGTACATATCGGCAACAGTCCATGTGTTGACGTACCGGGACCGTAAAGTTTTAGTCGAGACCCAATGAGCGTGAAATGTCATTATGTCGAGACTCGTCTCGGGTCAAACCATCTGCTTAGTTTGTTTTTTATTGGTAGATAATATGAAGTTGTGACGTAAATTAATATTTTAATGTAAGTAAAAATAGGCTGAATTTTAGGCAAGTTTAATTTACCAGTTATAGGTAAAATAATAGTGTCCGAAATAACATTTTGGTTTTCCATAAGAAGCTTTGGGACCATGTAGACGGATTCAACCAGAGAAATATTAAAAACATCTATGTATTCGACCATGACCATTACAACATTATTTTTTATTATTAGTAGTGTAGTGTGACATTGTCTATGTCATAAAATAGTTTTTTTACCTACTAATATAAATAGTAACAGTAACAATCCAGAAAACTATTTAAAAGGATAGTAATATTTTCTTCAATAGAATGGAACACAGCTGAAAGGGATTAGGCTGCAGTAACACCATAATTATAATAGATAAAGCATTTTTAGCATTTGGTCAACAGGTGTGCAAGTATCATTAACCAAATAAAGACCAGCCTTTGTTCTAGCCTGGGTTGCCGTAAGTCCCTACTGTCCTCGAGTCACCTTGCATATTTTTTCATGTAAATAGGGTAAAATTAAAATTGAAACATTGGTGACACAGGAAGACTACATATAGATATCCAAATATTTCTGAACACATACTTCTGTGAGTAGGTAGATATAACCACCATTTTTTTAAGGGGGTAAAACTATCGATTGACTGCTCCCGCCTAGGCTAGGCGGGAGAGTGTCAGACTCTTACTGACTAAAAACCACCCCGTTCCTTCTCCTGCACGTCGAGCCGGAGCCCCGGTTACCCGTTAGGTTCTCCGCAACATAACCACCATAATAGTGATTCGTAGCATAGGTACCATGCAATATGTGTAAATAAATGTGGGGGTACCCATTTTACTTATAGTATAGTACTCAATTCATGTAAGAACCTAGAGTACCTACTGAAATGAAACCACATAAATATTATATTTTAAATTAATAATATAAATATGTACTTATACCTAACTACCTACTTAAGTACTTATCTACAGTTTAAGTCAGTGCAAGTTCAAAATAACTAGGTATATAATTATGTGTATCCTAAAATTCTTAAATAATAACA
The DNA here is from genome assembly GCA_038387885.1 of Spodoptera picta. Lineage (NCBI taxonomy): Eukaryota > Metazoa > Arthropoda > Insecta > Lepidoptera > Noctuidae > Spodoptera > Spodoptera picta. The sequence continues at coordinate 636,891 of JAZHFQ010000328.1, forward strand.
TAAAAAAGGAAGGTCGTTCTCATTCGGAAATAAATTTTGGAACCACCCTTTTAGGATCACAACAATGCAGTACCTAGCCGACACTCAGTCCAAACCGCAAAAAAACACCCGAGCATTCGACAACCGGACGAAAACGAAACGCAAGTACGGAACGAAATTACGAACGAACGTCAGTCTGCAAGGAGCGCTGTTGAGAGTAGTTCGTGTCGCTCCGCGCTCTCAGCACAGCTGATTCCGCACGCGTCTTTTAAACGCTTACGAAAACTCTACAAAATAAACAATTATCTACCTCTCGCATATAAACCCAGTGGCTTTTAGTGACGTGTTGCATTTTTATTTTTGTTTTAAGAAAATTATTATTGTTTTGCAAAAAAGGAGTACAAACTTCAGGAAAATGATGGGTAAGTCCACAGAATCATATCAATTATTGTTTCTTATGTTTTAATATGAAACTTAATTACAGTTTAATTTTGATATTGTTATTATTACGTAAATTAATTGTGTTCAGATTAGTTTTATTTTAATTTTTAGGTTATGTTTACCAAAGCAAATAAATATACAAACCACGTTACAACGCTTTTTGAAGTTAATGAGATATATTTTAAATATGAAATCGTTAACAATTTTCTTTCAAGTATAATTGCCTCATAATTTATTTAATAATTTTATTACAATTATGTGTTCAGTTCAAAAGGTTTGTTTTTAAATTATGACAACTTGGGTACAACGACAAGCAAGTCTTGATCATATTGCTTTTCTTTTAATTTCCAATAAAAAAGTTCTACCTTCAATTAAAATGTAAGCGCTTGTATAATAATATAATAGAAAAAATATACAATGTTCACTAATTAAATTAAAATTAAATTGACCATTGAAAACTAAAATTGGGAATAAAAAGTAACTAGGTACCTACTTACCTACGTTTTTCCTATTTTAAATTTATAAGAGTGTTTAACACATAATACTAAAACTGCGCATTGCGAGGTGCAGATAAATATTAAAGTACTATTCATGAGTTTAATTATTTATTTTATTTTAAATATTTAAACATGATAAATTATGCCTACATCAAAAATATCGAAAATACGCTCATAAACAAATCTATTGTTTGAGACCTTTAAAAATACGAAATATTATCAACTATTATTTGACAATATACTTACAAATAAATTTGGCAGTGAACAACGTAGGTAGTGGTCTGCCAACCTACGCATAGTGGGCGCGACTTGGGCTATAAAACTGTTTCGATTAACATCATATTTTTTAATTAGTACTATTCCATTTCTTCATCATAAAAATAAATGACAACATATATGCCATAATGTATCTAATGAATGTGCAAGATTCATTGATAAAGCATAAATAATATTACATGTTATATGCGTAGGTACTATTATAAGTAGTTGATCATGAAGACTCCTAAATATTTTTACTGCTCCCATAATATCGAATATTATATTTTGTCAAATTAAACATTGTAAATTTGTAATCAAAGTAAATGTAAAATTTTAAGGATCCATCCCTTTTTCGGGACACTTATATAATTATAAAAATCTAGTTTCAAGTACAGGATGTGATGTCGAGTAAGTTTCAAATGTAAGCGTAATATTAATGTAAAGGTATACTTAATATAAAAAGTAAAAAACTAAAAAATCACAGCTCAATCTGTACTGTACTGTATTCATTGGTAAAATTATTCATGGTGTACCAAATTACCTACCGATGTAGTTCAAAAGTAGGATAATATTAAAAAAAAATCATTAAGTCAAGACTTTAACATAATATAATACATAATACATAATGAAAGTCTACAAAATATTATGAAAAATTAGATCAAATAATTGCCAACACTATTAAAGATGTTGCTATAGTTATGTCCACTGTACACTTCTACATCTCTTCACATTCTCTTCTGACTCATTGTCAGTTTGATTTCATCATTTAATTTACATAGTTGAATTACCAGATTTGCATTATGTGTGGTAGATTATTATGATTAAGGAATTTTCTCTGTGCCATGGGTATACATGGTATGTATTATATAACCCTTTGTTTTGGTTAAAATTATTTTATGTATTATTAATTGTGGTAAATAAATTATATTTTTTATTATTTACGATCTATGCTTTCACGATCAGCACTCACCATTGAAAAGTACAAATTTTGCTTATTCACTGTTATTAAATGTACTTAGAGGTATATCATTGTCTAATTAGATAATAGGCGTATATTAATTCAATGATAGTATATTAATGCCAAAGAGTAAGTTAGCAGCAATAACATGTACGAACATGTTACGACCAGAAGAAGTCCGTCGCACCGTTTTTCAAGGGCGCAAATTGATACATAAATATTTGATATGTTTATTATTTTTCTATTAGGTTGTATTTTATAATATTCCTTGTATTTTAACGAGAATTCATAAATCAATCAATCTATTCAAACCCTAACAAAATAATCAAAGCGTTGTAGTGACCGGCCGCCGCCACCGGAAGTTCCGAGTCCGACAGGAAATCGCGGGTACGCGCACCGAGGTGGGCATGGTGCCAGTCACCGCTAGAACCAACTTACATTACCCCAAATTTCAAAAATCTACTATTTATGCATATATGGGCAAAGTATATTATAGGCAGGTAAACTATTTAAAAATACTTCCTTCTTGATCTAATTAACATGTTTTGCAGTCGAATTTCGCAATGTGAATTTATTACCCTTCCCACTTGCAAAACGAATAGCATACTTTCACAGCTTCGTAATAATGGAAAGAGACTACAAGAGATTAGAACATAATGGTGCGGAGGTGGGTGCGTGGGAACGCTCCCAGAGTTCACGTGCCGGGCACATCGCTCTAACACACCAAATCTTATATGAATATATGTTAGATTTTCATAAAAAGCCCCATCACAATTATGAATCCACATTAAAGAAATCATTACTTTACTATGATAACACAATGAACCAAGTCTATAACGTGTTCGAAAATTTACATAGTGATACCGACGAATTAGTCTGAATATTATGCTCTTCTACTGTGTAAAATTAAAATTGTATCATTCAAATTGGAATATCATATCATACTTGAACATTTGTAATAGTAATATTATGAAATGAATTGCATCTATTACTCCATTAGTGGACATCTGTACGACTGTACCTGTTAGAAAAATACTCGGCCAAAATGTTGCAAAAGTAAAATAGTCTTTAATTGTCAACGTCACAAATTGAAATATGCTTCAAATGAATAATACGAGTGAATGAACTACGACTAGGAAATCAATTATAGTTCCATTCATAAAGGCTAAATAATTTTATGCAGCGTAGGTGTTCATAAGTCACCATCTAATAAATCTGTTACTGTTTTATGTTATGAATTTGGCTTGTTTAAATAGCAATATGCTACACTATATTACAGTATGTTACGTTAAACATTAATGGGTGAATTTAGATTAGAAAACTTATTTTATTACCGTTTGTTTACTTTACATGTTGATATAATTAATGGATGTATGATAATGTGGGTTATTGAAATGATTGTTGCGTCGCGTAGGCTCGTGCGCTCGTTTGACTGGCAACGGCAATAGGTGCCTAGTTAGTGGTTCCGGATACGGATCGGACGTGTCGGATGTCGGCGTGAGTCACGCGGCGCCCACGCCGCCGCGTCGCTCCTCCATAGCCAGTGCGCCCACTGGCGCCCGGGTTGCATCGCAAAACTACAACATCAGCTTTACTACAGAAAGTACAATAAACGTCAATTTACATACGCATTATACCTATAGAAGTGATGATTTGGAGAATAAATTAAAAATCACAATCATTTATGTAAATAATACACTCGATTATTAAAATGTGATACTGTGTATATTATGTCGTCTAACTTATTATTAAAATGTTTATATGAATGCGATGTATAAATAAATAATGAATACAATTAACTTATTTTTTGTTTCCCTCGAGGATCAAGATTAGTTATTCCGACTTTAGGCCTATTTGATTATATAGGTACGTCTTCTGTAGTATTCTTTAACTATAATACATAGACTACGAAAATTAGACATAGATGTTTATGGTTTTTTCAGTATGTATTCAATAACGTGCTGATATTTTAAAATCAATATTTTTATTTCTGACTGATTTCATGAATAATTGGAAATCCGCGTGACGAGTTTACAACCGTAACGCTATCATGACAATGACTGCGGACAATATTACACGCAGTCTTCTAAATTAACGCGGTCGCTGTTGCCGAGACAGATTTAGCTGTGTCTGCGACGCGTCTAGGCTATTTGTATTTGGGTTTTGGCATTGGACATTTCGCAGTCTCGTGGGAAACTGAGTTGAACGACTGCAGAGACAATGCGGCTGTCTGGTATCGCGACCAGTCGTTCACCGGACCACCGCCCACCCGTGCGGCATCGCGGCAGCGCCGAGCATCGCCTGCCCGCTGCCGAGTGTCGCGCCTGCACCTCACGTTCGGCATTACATCTTCGGCCATCTTCTATTAAAATACTATACTTGATTTATTCACATCGCTTTACATTCAAAGCACATTGGTGTACTTATAGCTTAACGTGGGAAGGTAGCAGATATGCCACGAGAGAATAGGTGAACCGAATTCCTGAAGCTTTCTCTAGAATGAATCTACCTACGCTACGTGTGGATGTGGAACTATAACGTATGGAGCTTTGTAGGATTAGACAATTAGATTTTTTATATTCTATTGCGAATTTCTATTCCAATTTACTTGCACATAAATTAGAATAGAAATTTGCTACGTAACGTAAGTGCTTACGCAGCTAAAAAGGAGACCAGCAACCTACATTAAACAAAATTTGGAGCCATAGACCTAAAGTTGAGACTTCTACACTTATTTTTTTTTTTAGCAGTTAGTGGCTAAGCTGTGAACCTAAGTTAGTTGAAACATTGAAATGTAAAAGCACGTGTCTCAAGGGCGGGTGTTGGGGGGTTCACAGCGGGGTCGATAAGCGCTGGCCGCGAGCCAGCCGCCAGTGCCGCGACACATAAATACACCCTCGCCACTCTAAAGTGGAAGTTCTCACCGTTTATTTTATTGAACGCCGCATTTATAATTTCCTTCATTTCTCGTTTCCTTGGTCTTAAAATCTCCTAAGTTAGCATGTATGTAGGTTTTACTTAGTAGGTGCTTACTTAAGCTTTTAAGTTCACATACCATTGCAGAACGTATGTTTAGTTCAATACAATTACTTAAACAGATTGACCTGAAAAAATGATTATAATATGGCCTACAACAAGAGACCGGAGAAACTAATAACAGAGATTAGGTTTATTAGGTACATAAGTTAAATTATATTTTATTAAAATCATGCATGGTATTTGAGATAAATATTAAACTAAATGGTAAATAATTTAGTGTACATTTGGCCTTAACGAAATGGCTAAGTTAGGGAATTAACTGTGTATGACTGTGCAAGGGAAACACGCGTTATGTTTTATTGTTTTTCCGGGAACGGATTAGATTTTAAACGGGGGTTAAATTAAGATATAGGGATAGAAATACACATTCCATGCAATGTGGAGAGGATAAAAGATACTTACAGGCAGATATGACCTGAAAAGACTTAATTAACTAAAAATCGCGAATTACCCATATGAATATACTGAGAAAAGCTCTACTAGTTTCGAACCACAGAGGGATCCTTACTCTGATTCCTACTGATTTTCTTTTATTAGTTAAATAGCGACCCACCCCGGTTTCACAAGAATGCAATATGCATGTATTGTACATTTAAACTTTCCTTGAAAATAGCGATCTACTCTAGAAAACCGTATCAAAATCTGTTGCGGATCTGTTTTAAAGATCTAAGCATACATAGGGATAGCGACTTTATTTTATACTATGTAGTGATTTAGTATGTCTCACGATAGTTATTATGAAAACTGAAAAGACTTATCCATTATTAAAATTGATCAGTCATTTTATTCTCCATTTATAGCAGTTTACGGAGAGGCAAGTGGCAGTAGTTGCATTTAATTAATAAATGAAAATGTTTGTTTGTTTTAGATGAGCGGCAAGCGCACACGCAGCTATAGATGCGCAGTACACCACCGCGACCGTGAGGTCAGTTCCGAGAACGACTTCCATCTGCTCCTAGAGGATCCCACGTTATTCGCCAGGTAAACACAGCACCCATTAGCACACTGCCTGTATTTACGTAATACTAATTACCACACGATGATAAAACAGGAAAATACTCCAATGTAAATATACCAACTACAACGCAGGAACATCAGACACAATCACCATTTATTACATAAAGCCTAGAGACATAATTTACTACCCTCTATTAGCCGAGTGTAACTGTTCAAAACAATTTTCAAATAAATCGAGTATGCCGTGACTCGTCTGTCATCTTCCAGTAAACATAAATCCTTTATCGATGAAACTTGTAAATTTCCAGTAAAATGTAACTTTATGTTATCTAAATCAAAATTTCAGTTAAACTAAATTATGTAGTGTAATATTTTATTTATTCCACTGAAATAATAGCCGTTGAATCGATTGCCGTCGCTAAAAATATTTTTTTATGTTCACTTGTCGTGTCACGTTGACATGTGGTGTGCTTTCGTACAATAAAACCGTTAATAAATTGCTTTTATATAGATCTAGAATATAGTGAAAGCGAATTGATCAATTGCTCGCTTCCAGTACGGTTTTGAAATAGGAATGTAAAGTTTCTTTCATCACTAAAAGTTCAGGTAAAGTGATATTATACATTTCTTATGACTTGATGTCTTACACTATTTTAGAATAAACAGGTCTCCTAACGGTGGCTGATTTATTACATTACATGCTCATGTAGGCCCTTACTACACCAGATACTCAACGAATTAAAATACCACACCCTCTTCTCAAAATACTGGGAAACAGAGATTTGTCATATCTCACCTGCATTCGTCATTGGCATGATCCACCTGTTTCTTAAGAAATGCTCCGTTTTTTTCAGAATGGTGCACCTAGTAGCAATGGAGATGCTCCCGGAGGAGCGGGATCGCAAGTACTACCAGGAACGGTATACTTGTTGCCCTCCGCCCTTCTTCATCATCTGTGTCACGCTGTTAGAGGTAATATTACTCTTAGTATGTCTTTTATTATAAGTTATAGAACTTCATACAGTTTGTATCCGCAACGGATAATATGATAGTGAAAAATATAGATTTTACGCAACTGCTATTGGACATAAATCTTTTGTACAATACTGTACTGAAGGCGCACAAAGTCATCACTTTCTACTTGCCTAGTGCCGCTTCAATCCCCGCTCCAGTTACTTCGGTTAATTAAAAATTATAATAGCGGATTTCACATCCGTGCAAACAAGCGGTTTACGTGAATCATAACAATCGGTCGGCAGTGCTCATTGCTGGCTCGTCACACGTTGATTCACCTCGGCCCGCACTTGCAACTACTCGCATACTCGTGTGTAGCGTGTGATGCTCCGCTATACCGCTACTAGCTTTCTTGTTAACGGTTTTCCCTCTATGAATAATGTTATAAAATGTCACCATTATTTTATTATCAACCATGATTAAACATTTGTCCTTACAATTATTAGTTGCTATTCTAATATTCAATTGGCTGTTTTTACAGCATTTTGTTTACTGGCGAATTAAGTATTTCCACTTTTTTCAGTTATAAGTGTACCCTATTGAATATTATGATTTTAAGTAATGGATAATGTAATTTAAAATCTACCTATAGGTTAGGTACAAAAGGACTGATAAATCTGGGTACCTGAATCTAGCCTGTCTTAGTGCTATAATTTTCATTCAACCTTACCTATATTTACGTGGTATAACAATGTAAATTTGTGTATCAGCTGGGCGTATTTGCGTGGTACGCGTGGGGCTCGGGCGGCGTGGCGGCGGCGGCCGGGCCAGTACCGGTGGACTCGCCGCTCGTATACCGCTCCGACCGGCGCCGCGAGCTCTGGCGGTTCCTCACCTATAGCGTCGTGCACGCTGGCTGGCTGCACCTCGCTTTCAATCTCCTCGTCCAACTTGCGGTTTGTATTACTTTATCACTGCTTGCAATTTCAGCTAAATACTCTAGACAACATTGTGTAGAACACTATGTGAGGACACTTTCAATTGATTTATGGCTTGACATTTACATAATACTTAAAAAGCCGAACCTCGAACTAGCAATAATGATATTCACTACGGTCGTCAAAAGTCTCGGTAGCAAGGCAATAAATGACGTGATGTGTGTTTGCAGGTGGGGCTGCCGTTAGAGATGGTGCACGGCGCGGCGCGGTGCGCGGCGGTGTACCTGGCGGGCGTGCTGGGCGGCTCGCTGGCGGCGTCCGTGCTGGACCCCGACGTGTGCCTGGCCGGCGCCTCGGGCGGCGTCTACGCGCTGCTGGCCGCGCACCTCGCCAACGCGCTGCTCAACTTCCACACCATGCGCTACGGCGCCGTGAGGCTCGTCGCCGCGCTCGCCGTCGCGTCCTGCGACGTGGGCTTCGCCGTCCACGCTAGATATACTAAGGTAAGCTATCATCTCGAGCGGTATAATAACTATAAAGCGAGCAGTCGCTAGCGGTGCAGGACTGACGGCAGTGTCGGTTGCAGGAAGCGCCGCCGGTGTCGTACGCGGCGCACGTGGCGGGCGCGCTGGCGGGGCTGACGATCGGTCTGCTGGTGCTGAAGCACGCGCAGGCGCGGCTGTGGGAGCGCCTGCTCTGGTGGGCGGCGCTGGGCGCGTGGGCGGCGTGCACTCTGTTCGCGGTGCTGTACAACGTGTTCAGCGCGCCCGTGGACGAGCTGCACTACCTGCCGCCGGACCCGCCGCCCGACCCCGGCTTCTGACGCAGCTCTCCTCTGACCGACCGCAGGCTTTGACTCCGACGCCGACCCACATCTGATCCATTTATACTTCTGTCCTACTTCCGAGGTCGAAGCCTAAGCCTCAGTTCGCGGCCAGTGCGGTCCACTCACAACGCGCCTAGTCAATTTACCTTAGTGTGATTTGCTATAAGTAGTATTATATTCGAGGAGGTCCCGGTGCCTGAATGTCAGTATCTATACGTTTCGTATTGTGCTTATCGAGTCATTTCTATGTTCTGTTGAGATTATTTTGTCCATTTTCGTAATTTCGTTTTACAATGGCCTCCTCGTGATACTTAATTGTTAAGTAGTCTTAATTGTATTGAATAGGTGAACTATTTTTGTACCTACTATCAGCGTCCGTAGTGTATAGAAGAAGGCGTTACCGCGACACAACAATTTAATGTTCCCGAGAGGGCTGATCGACTTTACTAAATGCAGTACCACGTAATTTATTCACAATCACAGTAGTTGTATGAGCCACGCTACATTTAGTAAAGCCATTCAGCGTAGTTATGCCCAACACACCAAAGATTAGGATAAACAGCGTCCATGCTAGAGTAGTGGAAGGTTCCTTACTCTCTCCTTGTTTCAAATTTGATTAAATATGAATACACAGATTTTATTAAATTGCTCACTGTTAAACAAATACTATAAGTATGCCTCAGTAACAGATTCTAACGTGAATAATTATTGTTATTTAAGTATTTGTGTAAATTGCTCAATTGCAATGATTATTTTAATCAGAAATGATTATATGCTCAAAAGTGAGTTGTTTTTTTTATTTTATTGGATCAATTATTTGCTGGTATATTATCGTAACAATATTGTTTATTGTGATTTCGTCCAATTGCATTCGTCACTCGCATTCGTCCTGTTCTCTAATTACGATCCAACGATAAACTAGTTTCTCACTACTCACTAGTAAATAGTTTTATTATTAATAATGTGCCTGATTCCTATTATTGTAAATTTGATCGTATACTTTAATTCTAATCAAATAATGTCAGGAAACGACTGAGTTTTGTATTAATTATTGCAGAATATTTTCTCGTTTAATTTATTTTAAAATTATTTTAAGTGTGAATCGGAATAATTATGATTATGTGATTATATAAATGAAAATAAGAGTGAATATAATTGAGAATTATTACAAACTTTGTTTTCTTTCACACCTACGGCTAAATTATGAATGAAAAAGAAAAACTTCATTTCAACTTCCACCACGTAACATTTTATAAACTCAACAAATTGTATTAAACAACATTGAATACATTACAAATTATACTTTGGTAACTATTTTGTCCAAAGGTTCAATGAACAATACAGCTTGAAATTAATACTGATTTACATAAATAAAACGTAATTAATTCGCAGCCGCGCGGTTCACTGTGATCCAAAAATTATAAAATATAACGTAATAAATAAAATAATGTTACATCACAAATATAAAATTATTAACAAAGAAGCTTTTTAGGTCTATTATTGACATCTAAATTAAGTACCTATTACAATTTCGTGTTCATCTTTTCATTAATTTAAAAATTAATTAAAATACATAAATTGACTAAATTCACAACTACCAACCTCATTGTTTACTTTTAATTATTTCGTTCACAAAAGCATATGCTTTTTACTTTTAACATCTTAAGATTATAACAGTTATCGTCACAAAGAATAAAGCTTTCAGGCCCTCGCATACCTACCAAAATGGCGCCATTTTGTGTATCATTTAAAAATATGTTCTAAACAGACCAACTGTGGCTCGTACCCATAGAGGAGTGTCTCTATTCTGTAGTTGACTACTGCACTCCTTTGCAAATTTGTGCAACAGCTGTGATTCTTCATGTAATTTCATCTGAAATTAAGAATAAAAGCTAAATAATGAAACTGGCTAAACGAGAGCAACATGGAATTATGGTTGGAACATATTGAATAAATAAATCTGTATGTTTATCCTGTACTCGCTTTTACTCGCGGCTTCGCTCGCGTTACAAAAGGATAAAAAGTAGCCTATGTGACATATTATACCAATACATACAGCGCCGTCTAAACCAATAATTTCGTTTTCCCTCGAGAATATAATTTTTTTCCGGGATAAAAAGTACCCTATTATTTAATCCAGACTTCTAACTTTACGTCTGCAAAAATTCAAAGCAATCGGTTTAGTAGTTAAAGGAACAAACAAACAAACAAACTCACTTTCCGATTTATAATATTAGTAAGGATTTACTCAGAAACCATTGGTTTCAGTAAGTTTAGTTCCCAGACTAGTACAATGTATAAGAAATAACACCTGTGCGCAGTTCGAGCGTGCCACTAATAGTTAAATAATAGAACATGGTATTACCTGTAACTCTGGTGATATGGTGAATATGGCAGCCTGTGCTTCAAGGTCGCGTCTGACAGACCGTTCACCCAAGTTTGCAGAACCCACTATAGTAGCCCATGGCACTCCACAGCCTGGTGGGTAATACCTGCAAATCAAAATTTATAACCTTTAGGTTTGCTCGTACCACACCATAGAACAGAATGAAACACAACAGCTTAGATCTATACAAATCACTGATTAGTTGTACATAGCATTTCTACTGTAATTGCAAGAAAAATCAACAATGGTAATATTTACCATAATCCTTTTGCATGGAATGTCCACCCAGGTCTCTCATATTCCAACATTTCCACTCTGTTCATCTGTTTAGAATCTAAAACTCTTTGCCAAAACCTGAAATAGTATCAAAGCCTAGTTACTATCGTTTTCCAATATGTAAAATAATAAAGTAACAAAATAGGATGAAAAAATTTAAAATAAATGTGTCTGAATGATCGAAGTTTTACAAACTAATCTTGAAAACATAACATCACGCCTTTTATCCCGAAGGGGTAGGCAGAGGTGCACATTATGCCACTGAACAATGTAACACCCACTTTTCACTATTTATGTTACGAGTCCCATGTAATAGGGGGTGAGCCTATTGCCATATACCGGGCACAATTCCAGACTCCGTGCTACTACTGAGTTTTTTTTTAAAACCCAGTGATACTTTGCCCGACCCGGGAATTGAACCCGAGACCCCTTGCTCGGCAGTCGCACTTGCGACCACTCGGCCAACGAGGCAGTCGAGGCAGGCAAACTAATCTTGAATAAGCAACAACTCCACTAAATAATGGACTTTGACTCACTTCCTAGCAATTAATGAATAGGCGTGAGGGATTCCGCCAGCTGGACCAGCAGCACCCAAAAATCCATTGGCCTGCAAGATATTATGATAATATTATGAAATTAGTAAACTGTGCATTGTAAACTTTAATAGATTATTACCTATTGTAATTTACACACAAGAAGACAAATCATATTTTATTAAGTCAACAGATATCTATCAGTTTTCAGTTTATTCTACAAAAGCCTGTTTCAGTAAACCTTCAGTGAACACAACAATAGAATTGTGACATTCTCTGTGGATTACTTAAATTATTAGAAATTGAAGAACTGAAAACTTCACATAAATAAAGTAGCACTTACATTTGGATGAGCCATTAACAAACTAATGTTGGCCTTACAGTCTTTCAATAAAGTCTTGGCATATTCATTTGTAAGGTTGAAATATCCAGTAGCCAGTCTGATTATGGAACCTTCTGGAACAGTTGCTAAAAACTTTTTGGTGACCTGTTCATCTTGAGTGATGCCAAACTCTCCCATTTGTACTAGAGGAAATATCCAGGTATCTTTTGTTTCATCTGTAATTAATTATTAGATGTAATGTCATATTTCAATAGAGCTTATTAAGAAAAATCTTCTTTTGCGCTGCGACACACCATTGGCTTTTTATGTGTGTCATGGCATAATAAATGGTTTTTCTTTCTTTCTATATAATACATCTTAATCAGTATGAAAATATGTAAAATGTTCCTGATAGTAATGTCACAAATTCGAATAAAAGTTAAACCAATATGTTTACAGATATAAAATAGGTACCTTCACAATTTCTAAAAGATATTAGCTTGTTCATCTGTTGCTCCTGCCATCTTGTCATAAAAGCATTTACACTCTTTCTCATATCTTGAATGAACAACTCCTTTGAGGCGTACTTTCTCTCCCTAATACCATCCTTCGAGGATTCTTTGCTAAACTGGCTTACCTCATCTAGAAATTTAAGGAACCAATGTGGATTGAAACAAATTATGCACAAGATTTTTCATAATTAATTAAAAAGTTGTTTCTACAAAGCAATTACAATAAGTCTGAAATAAAAAAATAGAGCCTAATAACTTACAGTCATCATACCTATGAGTTCATTGTAAAAATTTGCTAGTTCTGCATCCTCAATCTCTATGTAGCGATCTTGTCTCTGTTGGAAGTAGTCATTGGAATAATTGGCACCACTCAACAACACAGAGTCATCTGCTATGTACAGCTTCATATGCTGTAGTCCCACAAGCTCGTTATACCGAGACGGCAATGCCTTGGACCACGAACCATGCAATCTAGGTGTCTGATACAAACTGACTGAACACTGGTTAGTGTCACTGGAAACAAAGTCTTTTAACAGAGTCACTGAATTCACTTCTCCTCGCGTACCACGCTGGTAATCTAACAGAACTTTGAAATTTAAACATTTATTATCTTTTAAATTCTTTTTGGTAATGTCCAAGAGCTCTTTTTCCATAGTTCCAGTTCCTAAGTAGAGACTTGCAACGGATATTCGTCGGTTTGCATTCCGAAATCTATCACACAATGTATCGTAAAACTTTTTAGGATCATTGATTATATTAATTTTACTTGCATTTACAGGAAAACATGGTGCGACACTGTACAACCAATTAAAACAATTAAATTCTAATGGCTTGAATCTAATAGGCATATTGCCGTTTAGCAACATAATGTACTTTTCCGTTTATCTAATAACTGAATATACGGCTTATTTTATTTAATATAATTGAAGCCACAATGCAGCGTATAAATATAATAAATAATTAAATAGAAATAACTTCTAAGTAAATGTAACTCCAATAATTCATTTTTGGCTCTTCTGATTACTGTCAAATATAAAAAAGTATAAAAAAAGATACTGTCAGCTGTCAGTGTCATTTTGAAATCTAGTTTTTTTATTCATAGCCATAGATACGAGTCTTTCAGTCGATTAAAAAGATGGTTGATTTTGAATAGAATCACAAGACTTAGCTATGGCCAATGCATATGGCATACAATTTTATATGCTTTCCATTTTGACCATACGTAACATGTAATAAAGAGGTGCCATACACGAAGGTTTATATCATGGCTTAAGATATCTAAAGTAAACAGTGATTATAACATCCAAAGCAGGACCGCATAGGAAAATATATAAAGCTGAATTCATTGTGTAGTCAGTTTCAAGTGTTACCTTTTTTTCCTAAGGTAGGAAATCCTCATGGAGCACTCTCGCCTGGTGAGGACGAAACAACGTGTAGAAAGAGAAAGAAAATATCATATTGCTGATGTTATAGTATATTTTCATGATCAGATTTTAAAGTACATTTATAGATAGACACATATTAAAGTATGTAACTACTAAAAGATTTTTTTGTATTATATGTTGTAAATAAAATATTATTCAGCCTTGCATAAACATTAGTGCTAAAGCAACAAATGCAAGATATGCATTGAATTATCAGTTCTTACTTCTCAGGCTCATATGTCTCACAAAAATTGTCGCCTGGATTGATGCCGTAAATTATTTGCCCATCTCTGATATACGCCCAAGACATTCTGTTTGAGCTGAAATGAACGCCAACCTCGCCATTCTTTGACAACGTGATCGCACCTGCAGTATTATGTAGCCGAGAGGTCATTCCTGGTAAAAAGCAACATATTTATTTCAAATATCATATTTAAAATATTCATACGTAATAGGTATATAACACGATAAAAAAATTTCAAACCTCAGCATAAAGATAATTTAATTTTATTTGCTTGTCATACAGGTAATACCTAGGTACATACATATCTATTAAATATTTAAAATAGTTCTTAAATTCTTAAAATAAATATTACTGATCTTAGACTTAGTCTGAATCGAACAACCAAGCAAGCATCCATTATTAAAAATCATACCATTTACTGCCATAGTCGTAGCAGTGTTTGCATCGGTACCATTCTCCATGAGTTTAATAATGCTGTGGGCCAAGCAATATTTCAGTATCGATTCCCCATGTCCTGAAAATATATGGAATCTAATTAAGTATAGTAGGTACTTAATATGAAATAAATACATTAAATAGAAACAATAAATCAATGTACCCGTGGTTGAAACGCCGCCAATATGATCGTCGGCATAAGTTCCACTACCAATCTGAGGTGTGTCCCCTATTCTGCCAACAGCTTTTCCGCTCATACCACCTGTACTTGTGGCGGCTGCAATATGCCCTTGAGAATCTATAGCTACAGCACCAACGGTCCCCACTCCACCCTAGAAATTGAATACAAACCGGGACTTTGTACACGACTTATAAAAGTATAATAAGTAAACGAATACCTAATAATAATTTATTTTATTTACTTTGGTCTATGATTAATTGATTACGCAACTATTAGTTTATTACCTCATCTTTGGGACCTATTTCTGTCCTGCCAACATCACCATGCTTCAAAAACCTTTCCAAAGCTCGTTTTGCATTTTCACTAATCAATGATTCTGGAGGAATTGGCTTAAACCCCTGTGAAAATATTAAGAGCGTTTTAGTCGTGTCGTATCGTGTAAATTGTACAATAATAAAATTGAGTTTTACCTTTTCTAGAGCAAATAATTTCGCCCCCTCTCCTCCTAAAAGAGAATGTGGTGAATCCGTTAGTACTTTATGAGCAATACTAATAGGATGAAGGAATTCCTTGACGAGCGTAACTCCACCTACATTCAAATCTTGTCCACGCATGATACTAGCTTCCATTTCTACTTCTCCTCGCAAAGTTAAAACAGATCCATAACCTGAAATCAGAGATAAACTAAACTATACCCATCAGTTAGAGTAAAATCAAAAAACATTTTTAAGGAAAAATATAATACGTTTATATTAAAGAAAATACTTTACCAGCATTAAAATTTTCATCTTCCTCCATAGCAACAACAGCCGCTTCCACGGCATCCAAAGCACTGCCTCCTTTCATAAGAATCTTGTGTCCCGCCGTTACAGCTACCTTCATTCCATCAAGTTTGCCTTTCACCCTGCCGTCAGGAATGTCCCCAGCTCCTCCATGAACGATTATAATAGGAACCA
The DNA here is from genome assembly GCA_038387885.1 of Spodoptera picta. Taxonomy (NCBI): domain Eukaryota; kingdom Metazoa; phylum Arthropoda; class Insecta; order Lepidoptera; family Noctuidae; genus Spodoptera; species Spodoptera picta. Next base: position 653,007 of record JAZHFQ010000328.1, read on the forward strand.
TTTTTGAAACAAGATTACTTTCAATTTTATCCTCAGTGTAACGTGCGCTCAGCGTGCGTGCTTGATAAACACTGCTGTCGGTAAACAATACAATAAATAGATAAGTAAAATTCTATTTATTTAAGTACTCATGCATACAATTTGTTATCAATATTTCATGCCATCTATAATCTATTTTAGTGCTATTGTTTTGTAAGAATCCTTGTATGCTTGTGCCACCAATTTACGGTTATAATATATTATGAACCGATAAAACGATAACAAATCGTTTAGGTAATTATTATTGTAGGTAGTAATAGAATTGATCCGTTATTTATTATGGATGCAATATCTTATTTAGGTAGGTACATAAAACTCTTCAATAAAACAGGTCTATTATATATTTTTTGTTAGATTCAAATTCAATATATTCTGTATTTTATACGCAAGCCCCACATAATAATATTTATATATTTCCTAAAGATGTAGAAAACATCAAAAAGGAACTATAGCAGGCCACAAAATAGAATAAAAAACCCACGACACTTGACTTTTACTATCTATATTATAGTTTAACAATATAGAAAGTTTCTTAGTTAGCTTTTTGTAGAAATCAATAATTTACACTCTTTTTCTATGTAAAAATACGCACATTAAACATATCACATTAAAGTGAATAGTTTTGAAAATGCCGCGTAAGGTCATTAGCCTTGTCCATTAAACGAGTATCCTTTGTCAACGTTTAATTATTATAATACTTAAAAGTTACTTCTCAAAGCTCGATGATTTGTTGATACATTGGATAATACGTGATGTAATTTATGTATTATACAATTAACGAGAAATGAAAACATTAAAAGAATACCTAAGCTGATCTAGATCGGTATTTTGATGTTTGTACGCGCACAGATCCCATATACTTATTATATTATACTCTTTGGCGCACAGTGGTGAATTGAATCTGTTTTTTTTTGTTTGACATTATTTTGTGACGCTGCGCGTTGCATTTTGTTACTAAGTTATTGAGAATATTAAGCCGATAAAGTGAACTGTAAAGACTAAAGACTAGTGTTCCAACTTCTAACTTCCATTTTTTTAATAAAACATTTCATTCATCTCAACTTTTCATTCGAAATCCATTCATCATTCATTCAATGAAATGAAATAAAAATGGTGGCTGAAAGTTTATGTGAAAATTGGATGAAATCGTTTTAAAATTTATTTATCCCGATGATTATTACATAGTATTAAAAAATGTCCACTCCCGTGTCCAACCGCAAATATGGAGCCCAAAAAATACGTTTGACTAGTGAGTGTCTTGTTATCCAACCATTTCCGCTACTTGGTGTGAATATTTTGCTTCGAGTGTGTTTAACATTCTTTATAATTAACTCTCTTATTATTTTGTTTTTAGTTCTATGTGCCAGAAATTTGGTTCGGAGGGACTTGTTTCGTAAGTATATTTTAGTATTGTGTTGAAATTTTAACTGAAATCAAAATTGATGATAGTGTAACTTCAAGGTGAGAGAACCATACGACCTGCGTTGAATTTTTATGAAAATAATACGGTTGAAAGAATTGCGTCGCAGTTGCGGCCTATTTCTTATAAGATTGTACATATAAATACAATACTATAACATGTATTCGTATGGTTTTAGGGTTACCAGACCCATTTGCGAAAATCTCTGTTGATGGCAGTGGACAGGTGTATTCTACAAACACCGTGAAAGCAACTCTCGATCCCAAGTGGAATACTCATTATGATCTGTACCTAACCAAAGGGGATGGAATCACAATTAGGTAAGTTCAATAGTGTATAGTTCCCAACCATATAGCAACTACTTACAATAAGAATTTTGTTATGAATGAGTTGATGAGTCCTCAAGCAATTAAGAGCTTCACACTGTCCTTAATTAGCTATGAAATGTGTCTGCATTTAGTATATTGTTCAGAATTAAGTAACGGACATTCCTACAATAAATATTTGGATATTTGTTTCTGAAATAGTTTTGAGTTTAATGAAAAAAACTGCATTGAAGCAATTGTATAATACTTATGTAAGTATACACAATGTCTTAACACGTTGATATCCATCCCCTAAATTTGGTCATACAAAAGTATTCTCTAAACATTAGAAATAAGGTCTATAATGTAATGTAATATTAGTGGAAAGCGGTCACCGGTGACCGCTTGGGGATTTATGGGTTAAGAACCCTGTTTATATTCTGCACCAAGCTTACTGATACAGTGTTCTGGCGTGAAGTATAAAAGTACATAATTATAGATTGACTGGTAACCTATATAGATTTATAGCTTATCTCCAATGATTCTTATCAATGAGACTCAAGACATTGAAACACAAGATACTGAAAAGTAAAGAGAAAGTATCTCGGAGTAGAACCATGTTTTATCTCGATTGACTAGAATGTAGGAACTTATAACCAACATTATTGTTATTTTCATGCTAAAGTTGTACTTTCACCTGTCTAACACCATTAAGGAAGTTAGCTAATAGCATGAACATAATTTTACTGCACAATGTATTTTACTATTACTTAAAGTTAGATAATTAATATGCATTACTCACATTTTTGATGTTGATTGTATGCTACAAAAGTTACTCATGTTTCTCCAATTGCCATGTAATAAAAGACAGTAACTTGTTTACCAAACAACCAACTTAATTTTGTGATTCATGCTTGTATTTAGAATTTCAAATTAGAAAAGGATACTGACCTGGGATCTTTTTCCCAATAACTGCACATGTGACCACTTTATGAAGAATATGATGGCGTAATGTTTAATAACTGCTCCTTTTAATGCCCTCAAAGAATTCTATAATCTTTTTGTATTACGAAAGAGGAAAATGCTCAGGGACATAGGACTGTTACGAAATGTAAGTTATCTGTAAGATAAATGTTTTTCTGTAAAAAAAAATTATAGGTGTGATAATATTATGGTATCTTGTTGTCTAAATGTATGGTAGCATGATTGCTTGAAACTTTCATAAACTAGGTTAAAAAAACTTACACCCCTTTATTTTTGAAGTTGGTTAATTAATATACCTTCTTCTAAGTGTAACAAACACTTTGAAAACTGCATCAAAATCGGCTCAGTCAATCGCGAGATAAACGCGCACAAACATGGATAAAAATAAAATTGTACATTACTATAACAGTGGAGAAAACAAATATTACATTCAAATAAATACCTAATATGTAAATTTTATTAACATGAAATACAATAGTAAACAACGAAATTTGGTTTCTGTTTAGATACATATTATATCAAATTTCTATTAACATTTACTTATTATTTTTAGTGTATGGAATCAGCGTAAAGTTCACAAGAGACAAGGTTCTGGATTCCTTGGTTGTGTTAGAATTCAGCCATCTACTGTGCACAAATTGAAGGACACGGGATGTATGTATAAATTATGTATATGTAAATATCCTTGCTTATTTTTTAACTAGTTCTCAAGTGTCACACTTCCACCAAATATGGCATAGTGGAATGTGAGCACATAATGGTTTCTTATATGTATGATTCTGATACTATTATGTACTATGGTAATAATAGTTTTGTCCAATATTTAAAATTGATTTGTCAACAAGTTTGCGATTTCTTTACTCTCAAATTGCCAGTTTATTTATTAATCTTGTCAATGGAAGCAATATTTAATTTCCTTGTATCAGTGACAAACTTCCACAAAGTTTCGAAATAGTGATGAAATAGATTTCATTTCGAATTCTTATTATAATGTATCTATTAAATTAATAAAATTCCTTTTTGTTACATCATAGGCAGTTTAAAAGAGAATGTAAAAAAAAAAAAATTATTTCAATGTTATACATATTTGGTCCTTTTCAATGACCTTTTAAATTGTAATATTAAATGAAGATTCCTTTTATCAGCCTAAAGTTAAATGATAATTTTGTTATCTAGACCGTCAATTTGATATTTTTTATTATTATTAAAACATATGAATTCGTAATTTGATAGACCAATGCCTGGAGTTATGCGAAGAGGGTACGGGAGAGACATGTGGTGTTCGGGGCCAAGTGATCGTGTCATTGGTGTCTCGGGACGCGGCGCGGGGCGAGCCGGCTGCGGCGGCCGGCGAAGGATCTCCTTTGGCCGTGGTGGGTCCCGCTGGAGATGTACGCACTCCGCGAGACCCTCGTGACCCACCACCCGTGCAAAACGGAACGAGAAATCCACTGCCACAACATTGGGAAGAACGCTTTACTTCTAGTGGCAGGTTAATGTCATTGGTTTTTTTATTATATTTCGAAATTCTAAATTAACTACAGCATTCTTTCAATTAAAGTCATTACTAGTCAATAGCTGCTCAAAGAATAATCACGATACTTGATTCGGATCTCATTTTTATAATTGCGTATCTATATTACAGACCATACTACGTCAACCATGCGTCTCGACGCACTCAGTGGGAGCGGCCTACTAGCGAGGGCGCAGCGCCTGTGTCTCCTGCAGCTTCGTCACCGCCATCATCCCCGACGCCTGCAGCTACACCATCCAGTCCGGTCTCCCCAGCATCGCCATCCTCGCCCATGTCACCAGTTTCAGACCCAGATGTCAATCATGCTACTTCCATATCTTTAAGGTAAATATTTGTATGCATGCATTGTCCAAACATTCAAGGTTATATATTATATACATTATCTGACTTGCCTCAATTGTATTGTTTTGTTTTAAGATTCAATAGTCAACTTTACAATCTAACTATTTTTTTTTATTTAACAACTTTAAAACAATTTAAGAGATTAGAATAAGAATGTGAAGTTTTGTTAATTTTTTTTTGACTTGTAAATCAGAACAGATAATACTGATATAGCATAGTATTGTATCATTGTTTTCCCTATTTTCATCTAAGTATTCATTAAAGTAAAAATTTATTATGTTATAGGCCTGAGCCACAGCCACAGACTGCAGTTAGGTCCCGTATTCCCACAGCAACGTCTCCAGCGGCCGGGTCTACCGCCCAACCAACTACACCAACTACTCCAATTGCTCCCATAGCTGCTACTGATTTACCCCCTGGTTACGGTAAGAACTTTTTCATATAAGGTATTATTCAAGCTATAAGTTACTAAGTAATTTACAGTTTTATTAAACGAACATAGAAAAATACTCTCGAGACATTACTTTTCGCCTACAAAACTGATATCTTAGTTGTTGGTAGCCGTCCTTAGTAGTCTAGTTTTTAGTTCTGGCATTTGGTTTAATGGCGCCTTACAAAGGGAACACATACTTATCTCAAAACTCATTTGTATTCTGAACATTTGATTACCACCTATAATAGTACAATGACACATTATTACTGTACTGACATCATCAATTGCTCTGGCCAAGGTCTTTGATTATATTCACAGATTGGGTAACCTAATATTGGGTTTTATATGAACCAATTGTGTATGTAGACCGTAATGTGTTGTCAGGGGCCGTATGAATAACTTCCATGCTAATCCATCGGACGGCGGACCTAATACAAAAAAGTGTTCAATAGAAACAATAATTAAGAATGCTGACCAGTTGCTTATGTTTCATACTAAACATTTCAGAAATGCGAACAACAGCTCAGGGTCAGGTATACTTCTACAACTCCAACACGGGTGCGTCGACGTGGCACGACCCTCGCGTCCCACAACACTTGCGGCACTGCGCCGCGGCGGCCGGCCCGCTGCCACCCGGCTGGGAGATGCGACATGCGCCGTCTGGCAGACCGTACTTCGTAGACCACAACAACAGAACCACGCAGTTCACTGACCCACGACTAGCGCTGTCAGCCAGGCTTGTAAGTTTCTAATAGATATTATAATAGAAAATTCTACTATTGTTGACATTATTAACTAAAAATCGCGGGTTACTCACTTGAATATACTGAGAAAAGCTCTACTAGTTTCGAACCACAGAGGGTTTCTTCCTCATGACCAGCGTGCGCGGTCGAGGCGATGTCGCGCAGCCTACTAGTAGAGCTTTTCTCAGTATATTCACGTGAGTAACCCGCGATTTTTAGTTAACTTAGTTGTTGACATTATGTTGAGACGTTGTGTCGGTCGTCGCGAATCAGAAGTTCAAAGACAAACCTTGATTGTAAACAAAATAATAAAGTTGATGCATTGTTTAAATTGGTTGTGGTTACTACAATATTATGCAATTTTGTTTTCAGCCACAACCTGAACTGGCCGCAGTTTCACCCTCAACCCCTGCAGTAGCAGTACCCACTCAATCAGTGACAGAACCACTGGATTCCGATGCACTGCCCAAATACAAACGCGACTTGGCAGCCAAGGCGAGGGTTTTGAGAGCTGAACTACAGGCGTTGCAACCTCAGACAGGACATTGTAGGATAGAGGTATGTTCCTCTTGATATTGTTACCAAAATTAAAATTTAATTTGCCTACTTTAAATATGTACCTACTTGTGATGTTATGTTGTTTTCAAGGTATCACGAAACGAAATATTAGAGGAATCGTACCGGCTCGTAATGAAGTTACGAGGCAAGGAGCTGCGAAAACGTTTGCTGGTGAAATTCCGTGGCGAAGAGGGATTAGATTACGGCGGCGTAGCCCGAGAGTGGCTTCACTTACTGGGCAGGGAACTGTTCAACCCACATTATGGTCTTTTCCAATACGCGAATGCAGGCGACGATCGATATGCGCTGCAAATTAATGCGGATTCTGGGGTAAGCATGATCCAGCTAATGAATTTGAAGTTTAAGTATTTGTTACAGTATCATAATTTTGTAATATTAATTTCTGTGCAGGTGAACCCAGAACATCTATCATATTTCCACTTTGCGGGGCGCATTCTCGGTGTGGCATTGTTCCATGGACATCAGTTAGACGCGGCATTCACTGCTCCCTTCTACAAGCAGTTGCTCGGCAGGCCGATAACCCTACGTGACATTCGCGACGTGGACCCAGAACTACATCGGTCGCTTTCCTGGATGCTGTAAGTTTTTTAATTAATTGCTATGATTATGTATACTATATACTACTTTGTTTTCAATTTATTAAAAAATTTTAATGTTGCTATTTCATTTTGCAGAGAAAACAGCATTGCCGGAGTAATAGACACAACGTTCTCTGTGGAGTGTTCGTCATTCGGCGCAGTCCGCAGCGTGGAACTTCGGCCCGGAGGTACCAACGAAGCCGTGACGGATGCCAACAAGCGTGACTACGTGCGGCTCTACGTGGCGCACCGCTTCACGCGCGGCGCGGAGCGGCAGTGGCTGGCGCTGCAGCGCGGCCTGGCAGACATCATCCCGCCGCAGCTGCTGCGCCCGCTGTCGCCGCGCGACCTGCAGCCGCTGCTGGCGGGCCGCGCCGACCTCGACCCGGCCGACTGGCGTCGACACACGCGGCTCAAGCATGTCACGCATGACGCGCCAATAGTCTCCTGGTTCTGGGAGATTGTCGAAGAATTCGACGCGGAGATGCGAGCTAGATTGTTACAATTTGTCACGGGATCTCGCCGCGTTCCGCTGGCCGGGTTCCGAGCCCTGCAAGGGTCGACTGGCGCGGCCGCTCCTCGGCTGTTCACTCTGCACCTAGTGGCGGACGCGTCTCCCGACTCGCTTCCGAAGGCTCACACTTGTTTCAATCGTCTCGATTTACCTCCTTATCCTAATAAGGGCAAACTTCACGACAAACTCAAACAAGCGGTGCTCGAAACGGCCGGATTTGCTGTCGAATGATAAAGATATTATTATTATATGAGTCTTGCTTTTAAAATAATATACACAATGATATTTAAGAATTTAATTCAAAATGTGTTCATTTAACATCTATAGCCTTTCAGAATGATATGTATTTTGTGGTATTGTGATTGTTACTCTGTAAATATTGCAAAAGATTGTGAGTACTAAAAAACTAGTCTGGGTGGTTTCGAAATAAAGACAGTTTAATGAGACTGACGAATTTCTGGATGAGATGTCATGACAAAATTCTATTTCCAAGGTAAGAGCTTGAGGGCATTTTAATATTTTTAATTTAAATCATGCCATGGATAGAACTCAAATATGCTAAAATACTAACAACGTAGGTTAGACCTTCTTTTTCTCCTGTTGCTAAAGCTATACTTACCTGTAAAACAGTTTTATAAAGGAAAGCGAACCTGAGGTGTGGTTGCGCGCGGATGGAATAATGCACATTTAATCGCTTTATGGCTAGCTTTGATAACGCTCAAATATATGTTTATACTTTTCTTTAATTTAGATTTTTACTCCATCAGAATATATTATGATCTATTTATTTACATTACCAACTTCCAGTGAAGCTAACATTTATTGGGCTTCCGACTTTATTTCAAATTATTTCATGTCAAACAATAGCAATGTTACACTGTTAGTTTTCGTAAGTCGAAATATAAATATAACGGCATAATAACATAAGTTCTATTTTGCATGTACAAAATAGATGATAATGAATTAGGTATCTGAAATATTTTTGTAGAATATATTTGTATATAATTTTAATAAATCAGTACAAATGAAAAAGTATACTAACATTTTACATGTGTATTAGCATTGTTATTCCTTTGAGTTTTCGAAATTATTTTAAGGCGAATGCTCATGCTTTGGTGCCTTATTATGTTTTTATAAACATAAGTAATGTATTTTCAATGTCAAAATGTAAACAGTTGATTTAATTATTTATAACTGAATATTCCGTTTTAGTCGACATAAACATTTTACTTCCGATTTATATGAAATGTGTATGATAATAATTATTTTAAGGTTATTAACTCGAAACCGTCATTATTTAATTCATAATGTATAAATATTTGCTTTGAAAAACATTCGTATTTAGTGTTTCGATCAAATATAGTACTAAATGGGAGTCATGTATGTTTCTTCTATTGCAGTTTTTGCTGAAAATAGACAATCAATTCCATAATATTAATATGAAAATGAATTTTATTAAATTGATGAAACAGTTGCGATTCTGGTTAATCATGACGTGACTGTTGCATTATTATGCCTAGATTGTAATAGTGTTTTTAAGAAGGATCAGTGCCTTTACCTGTTAAATTAAATGACTCTAATTATAAAGCAGCGACTGTCTAGTGATATAAATCTATTTATTAGTGGTAATGAATATTTAAAATTATAACTATTACACTATTTTTTCAAAATACTTTGCCTTTTATTTATTTTAAGGTAAGAATATACCACTGGTTTTGTTTGTCCCCAGCTTTTCCAGGGTGAAAACTTGTGGAATTCTCTTTTAACCACCACCCCAAACTAACTTTGGGCAAGCTATAGATATCGCCAGTCTGTCGCAGAGATAGAAAAGTACGTCACCATAGTCAGGGTTACCGCGTAAAGCGTAAAATACGAATATAGGTACCTAAATATTGATACTTTTCTACTATTTCAAAAGTCATATCCCTAGTTCAATCCCCCATTGCAAAGTACTGTAGTACTAGTGATGCCCGTTTCTTTTTTCGTAGGTTTTTTACATCTGTGTCTTGTACGTGCTCACCGCGACTATAAGAGCACGCGGTCGCCGTGTATGTCACTATAGGTCGGCAGACTGGGATGGGATGTGGTCCTTTTTTGCATCCTACCCTTGGAGGCGGGTTTGCTTCTTGCAGGATGACCTCAACGCCGCTGCCGATTCTGTTGCTGATGTGGTGCTGCAGGGAATGGAGCTTTTCGTCCCATCTTCACTGGTATCCGTCAGTGGCAGATATCCTTGGTTTCGTGCTTCTGTCATATAGGCCTCACAATGAAAGCGGGGCGCCTACCAAGTCTGGGCCTATGCGATGGTGGCACGGGATGTTAACACCAGCGCACTAAAAAGGAGTATAACTTAGCCTCCAAGTCCTTTAAAAGAGCTATTTCAGGGGCCAAGTCGCAGCACATCGGTAGAATTGAAGAGGCTTGAGCACCTTCCTTCAGGAACTCGTGTATTCTGGTCGCTCGCCAAAGCTATCGAGGGCAATTTAAAGTAGTTTCCACCTCTGCACATGGGGGGGGGGGATTCGTTCGCTCATTACGCAAGGGCTAAAGCTCAACTTTTGGGGAAAATCTTTAAGTCCAACTCGACACTGGATGACGGTGGGCGCGAGCCGCCTATTGTGCCGTGGTGCGGAAGGTATATGCTGGATATACCGTTCCACCAGCGCACGGTAGGTTTGGCGCTCTTGTCCCTTGACGTCTATAAGTCGAGCGGGCCTAATGGGATCCCACCCATTGTTTTTAAGATATGCGCTCCTGAGTTAGCTCCAGTTGTAACACGTCTTTTGCGGTTTTCTTACTCTTCAGGCGTAGTTCCGACATCATGGAACACACCTTTAATCCACCCGATCTCTAAAAAAGGTGATCGATCTAATCCGTCGCAACTACAGACCGATAGCCATAACTTCCCTCTTCTCGAAAATAATGGAGTCCAATATTAACTGCCAGCTCCTGCGTTACTTAAAGGATCATCAGCTGGTCAGTGATCAGCAATACGGCTGTCATAAAGGTCGGCCTGCTGGGGATCTTCTAGTTTACCTAACGCACCGGGCGATCGAGTCAGTCAAGGGGGAAGCGTTGGCAATAAGTTTGGACGTGGCGAAGGCCTTCGATCGGGTTTGGCATAGAGAGCTTCTTTCGAAGCTTCTTTCCTACGGGCTTCCCGAGAAATTTTGCGAATGGGTCTCCTGCTTCCTTGCAGACAGAAGCATTTAGGTTCTTGTCAACGGTAAATGCGTTGACTTGCTGTCTGTAAACACAGGTGTCCCTCAAGGCTGCGTACTATCGCCTACCTTGTTCCTCCTTTATATCAGTGACGTGATGCAAAAATCAGCGGCATTCATTGTTATGCGGATGACAGCACAGGCGATGCCTCCTACATCGGCCGCGCCAACATTTCTTGGGAAAACGTCATAGAGATCCGAAACAGACTCGTGACTGAAATTTCAGACCTTCTTTTCGCCATCGACCCTCACGACAGCATAGGCATCCACATCAAATAGATGGTTGACAGGCCTCAACTGTGCGCTTCTCGCGTAGCTTTCTGCCTCGCACAGCAAAACTGTGGAATGATCTGTCGTCGGCGGTATTTCCGAACCGATATGATCTTTAAACCTTCAAAAAAAGAGCGTACTTTCCTTTTTGAAAGGCCGGCAACGCACCTGTGACACCTCTGATGTTGCAGGTGTCCATGGGCAGCGCTGATCGCTTAATTAGGTGATCCGTCTAGTCGTTTGCCTCCTATTCCACAAATAAAAAATCTGTATCATGAAAATACAAATTCTGTATGTTATTAATAATTTTATTACATTTCAGGCTTGGCCATCGATATAAAATATTATCTATACTGTCATGCTGTTTACATTGCTTGTACGTTACGTGAAAAGAAAACGACTGACTGACTGACTTCCAATTTCCATTCATTCATTTGAATTAATCTGTGGCGGCTGGTCCACATACAAAATAAAATAAAATCGTTGCTCACGCATGCATTACGCTTGTTACCTGCTTCTCGCTCCTTATTGTAGTGAGTGAAGCCTGTTGTGTTTACTTGCTTGATCTGCAAGTTGTCCTGTGAAGTGCTTGTATAGTTTTATCTTACAACGTAGTCATTGTTCGAGTTGTGATTAAATATTTTTCAAAATGCCTACAAGTGCGGTGTATCAGCCTACCACAGTGACCTATGAACAGCAGCCAACAGATCAGCGTTGGAACTGTCCCATCAGCTACTTCTCTCGGCGTATGGCCTCTAGCTGGAACCGAGCCGTATGCTTACGAGTGGGATTGTGTTTGACAGGCAGCATCTTATTTATTATAGGTAAGAAAAAACATACTGTATTAAAAAATATCGAATTATCAATGCCGTGTAGCAAGCTTGTTTTCCAGTCAACTAACGCAAGCAATAAGAAGATTGCATTATTAGCTGTAAGAAACAGATGTTTGCAAGTTACCTACCTACGTATGTAAGAATTTATTAATTTCCAATTAGAATTCTTTGTTGTTCTGTATTTGTCTATGTATACCTAAATAGCCGTCCTAATAGGTATATACCTACTCTTCCAAATACCAGTTATATATTTTCAAAAACTAACTAACTAATGAACATGCTGATTCACAATGCTGTTAGAATTTTAGATCCCATCCAGTTCAAGACTCTTATAAGATTATTACAGTAATTAATAATTATTACTTAATTAACAAAGTATCTTAATTTTATTCAGAAAAAGAAAATAACTTTTAACAAATGAGGTAGTATAGTGTCAATAAAAACTGGCAGTTAGCTTTTGTCAGGGAAACAAAAGATTACTTACATTCATTTTAGATCATTTTAATGGTTATTAAACTTTAATGCCATTACTTCTACTGTACTGTTTGTCATATTAATTATGAAGTAAATTATCTTAAAAAAGCATGAATTCTTGCTAAAACTTCAGATACAACCTCATTTTAACTGGTTCTGATAACACTTGAGGTTTCATTTATTTATTACCTTCATCTGTTAAATCTTAAAACACAAAAATAATTATAACATCCTTCTAGTGCCTTATAAACAAGAAATAATCTAAAATAAGAACTTATTGTATCTGAATAGCTATCGAAACAAGGCATTTTGATTATAAATAAATACCTGACAAGATAATGAAGGTTCTTCCAGGAAGAATTTGAAGTAAAAAGTCATTACAATTATATTACAGCTGTGATTAAATGTTTTATCACAGTCAATATTATTGAAACAATCATGATGAAACATTTATTGTAAGAACTCATGTTTTTATGATGAGTAATGACCGCTGATGCATTAGTTACTTATTCCTATTTCTAACTAAAACATTAAGGATTTTTTTTAATAAAATTGACATATAATCCAGTGCTTAACACAGATTAAATTATTAGTTCTGAAATACAAGTTAAGTACCTACTTAGTTACTTGTACCATGTTGTTAAATATTTTCTTCAATTGATTGATTATATGGGTCATCTCGGGCCATGAAGCTGTAACATGTACAAGGCTGAATCTAGTTAGCACTTGAAACCTCATTTACAGTCTTGAACTTTTTGTTTTTCAAACATGGATCTTGTTCAATAGACTATTTTTTTAACCATGCAACTAATTGACTATATTCAGACATAGTTTACTTGAGTCTCTTCCGTTTCACAGATAAATCTTTAAAGATGTTTTGTGCATTGATCCTGTAGTGGTTCCGCCTAATCTATATTCAGATTAATTCACCAGAAGTAATTCTGTCGATCTATGCAGTTATTGCTCTGTGGTCACATTTACTTAATTCCTTATTAAATACTTCAAAGATAGACGCGCCACAAATGCCTTCTAAAAATTATGTGTGGTGTGACGTTTTTGTTTTTACATAAATTCATTAGTTTATTTTTCCGTATTAATTGTCGTCAATCGTTACTGATATCATTCGAATCATAATTTGCGGATTTTAATGAACGACCTCCTTATTTCCACTCGTTTATGCATAGTACATTTTTACCATTCACATTAAATCCACTTCCGCCAATTTCCTGTTCACTTATTTATTCGAGAAGCGTCATTCTTTCGGTCGTAGTATCTTATGTATGATTCAAGTACTCACGTATTCAATTATTTTATTTTATTTCCTCTACTATTAGGTACCTACTCTGTCTGTATCATATGAATGACAGACAGTTTCCGTATTATAACAGTAGTTAGTCTACAAAAAGGCTTAGGTGAAGCCATAGGTGGGTAGGGTACGCAATAACCACACACCCGCTAGTACTAGGTACTCAATTGATTAATATTCTACGTTCGTAACTTGATCTGATAGTATACACTATAATCAATATGTACCTCTATAAAGGGAGCTTAAAGGCATAAAGTAATAGCCACGATATTATATTATACAGCCTCGATTCCATTTCGATAAATCAGTTAAAGTAGGTATCTATAGAGTAATCGCGAATTTACAACTTTGGGGATACAGAACTCGTTCTACTACACAAGCCCTTGCCAAAGCATGTCCTGGAAACTCACAAAACCTGTTGGGCAAAGTTATAGTAATTTTGTCGTTGTATCTAACTTGTCTCATTCTCATTTAATTCCATACTTCACCAGTCTGTTTCTAAGGTTCATCATAAAGTTAAACCATTTTCTTATCTTACGTATCAATAATGGTAATCTAAATAAGTAAGAGAACTCAAATTAGACAGTCATTTTTATCTATTTACTAACAAGCGATTAGGTATAATGTACGACGGAGACGCTACATAATAAGGCATATCGAAGCTGTTGACTGTCTAAAATGTTATGGAACGTCGTGTGATAGAGTTTTAATGATTCTGATGGCACACACTCACGGTGGCACGAGTAGCATCGATAAGCTGCGTGGATTGCGTATCGTACACAATGAGCGGTTGGTAGTCGTCGTAAATGGTATCGAGTGTCCGGTGTGCGGCGCTTGCCGGTCGCCGCTGACGGTGACTCATCCGGTGGCTGCGTGCGCCGTGATCTGATCACGACAAACCACAGAAAGCGAAAATGTAGACAGCACTCTGAATTTTGTTATTGTGTGCTCTTGCAAAGCAATCACATTTTTCTTACGCGATGTTTTTGTTTACTTTTCGAATCGAATCAAACCAGCAAAACTATATAACTATAGATTTGTATTGTAAACCCGAAAAAGAGTAACCTATGGAGTTTCTTGCTCGTTCTTCTCCATAGGAATCTACATCTTGGAATGAGCAACTAGCTTCACTTCTAAATCTTTGTTGTTGACGTTCCAAAGTGCCTCCCTGGTCTAATTAATAAATGATTTTGACTTTGACTTTGACACTACTAACCTGCGAATAGTATACAATAGAGGTATACATAAGTTCTAAATTAAACAGAAACACTAAATACAACGTATCATGTAGGTATCTATCTACAACTACACTCTACACTACCTACATTTTTAGAAGAATATCATTCATCAATTATTAAAAGTTAATATCAAAGGGCGTACGAATTACAGGTCTAGTAGAATACACCGGCTGTGATGTTTAATGGAACAGGCATTACCAGCGAAGGTCGACAAACTCCACCGAGGCTCGACTGCCATGACGTTTCCGTAATAGGTGCTTTATTCACTTCCACTTTGGTCCTTGGACACGCCACACAAACACACTCGAGAGGGTTTACCTACCTAAATAAATTATGCAGGTAGTTTTGTGGAAATGCTTTAAAAAACTTTCTTTTACGTAATGTAAAAAAATTACCAGTTTGTTAACTGGGTCCCTCTAACCCAAATAGGTTTTGGTTTCCCCAAACCTATTTGTGGCTACATTTTCTATTTTAGTTGTTTTAATCTGGCATCAATTTGTACGTGTCCAATTAAAAATTATTGGTTGTTAAAAATGGTGGATGGATCCATCTTGAGGCACCTCCACAAGAGGAATTGATAAATTACAGAGTGTCAACATACGCAGTGGAAGTTTTACTGAAAACCCCTATCATATTTACAAGAGTTACCTGAAATACTAATAACCAATACAATTGCGTTGTAAAGAAAATACACTCAGTGAGACGCTCGACAAACATTTTATAAAAATAATTAATTAACGTTAGTGAATAATCCAAAAGTGTACAAATATAAGATCATAGTGATATAAAGAACATAGCAAGCAGTAATATAAAGGCAGTGTATAACTTGAAACCAGTAAAACCAATTAATTATTTAACTTAACGTACAAAACTCAAAATACCTGCGTTATTAAAAAAGCAAATTAAACATTGTGAAACTTAAAACATGATCATGTGTTAATATGATATAAATGTATAGTATGGTGAACAGATTAACAAATAGAAGTTACTAGCTACGTGTACGTAAAGTGAAATCTCAAAACAGGAGTAAGACAGCGCCATCTGTTATCGAGAACTTAAATTCCAAAATTAGTACCGAGTAACGACTAAAAGAGGGCACTCTCTAGGACCTAAATAAATTTTATTATTTTTTATAATCAATAATTACATCGATTAAAGTGAAATATGGCGTTACTATGTGCTGGATGCCTACAAAAAATCGCTAAAACACAGCAGTTTCTCTCGTGCCCGCTATGTCACGAGAATTATGACTTAGAATGCGCTAATATCACTCCGCAATAATTCAAATTAATGTCAAAGGCACAGAAAACATTATGGAATTGTCAGTCCTGCCGTTGCAAAACCCCAAAGTCGGATAACAGTTTAACACACCAATACGACCTCAAAATTTTCCTTCCTCGTCGGTCAACAAACCCTCAACTGAGCCAATGCGACAAAATACAGTATCTAGCAATAAAAGCGATGCTGATAACTTCGACGATGAAAGCATCGTGGATAACACACAAACTCCAAACGAAAACCTGAAAAATTACAATATTAGTCTGCAGTGGCGTGCAGTCCATATAGACGAAAAGGCTTTGCCTACCTATAAATATCGTGAATATATAACATTACATAAAATATACAAACGCGTTTATTAAAATCCAATAATATAATAAAAGTTTGTAAAAAACGGCTAACATAAATACGCGCCTTTGTAAAGCAATGAATGCGCCCCGCACGCACCACGCATGCGCCACTATTCCTTAAATCTTGGTCGCTAGTCGTGACGTCACAAAAGAAATGTACCAATAGTGTGCACCGCGCATGCGTGAAGTTCACGACCATAGTCACGGTACAGAATAACCATTCATAATTATATTACACGATTCCTGTTGCTTGACAAAATGTTAGCAACTAAAAAATTAGAGGACCGTTCGTTCATCACTTGGAAAACGATCGTATTTTATTAAGAATTCTAAAACAATAAAACAGCAACAAGTTATTGTATTTTTAAAAACAATTCAATCATAAAAGGTTTGAAATTGATAAAATCTGTATATCGTAAAGTACTGATGAATGAAGTACACCAGCGCCATCTATTGAATTTTTTGTTGAAACTTCTGAACTCGTTCGATATTTTGCGAATGTATTTTTATAAATGCGTATTTAACAAATATGTTTCAAGAGTTTTAATTAAAGCTTTAACATTTTTACGCGTTGTCGGTTTATAGAAATTTTAAATGAGGAGTTGACTTTATTATTATAAAAGTTAAAAGGAAGTTATTGAAACTTCAAGATGGCGCCATTTACAACGTTTCAAATTATATGAATGAATGTTTTTTAGTATGAAATATTGGTTTAAGACGATGATGCAATTTCATTTGACTTACTAAATTAACCTTTGTTTTTTTGAAATTAAACGCTGCATTACCTTAATTTTTAAGCTACATTTTTTTTATAATAAACACTCAATTGACTATTGGTAATGACTTCAATTCATTTCCAATGTTTTCGGCCATATTGTTTTGCGATCGCTTTGTTTATGTTTTTGTTTAAATTATTAGGAATTAGTTTTATAAAGTTGCATAAATGTGTAGTAGTAGTTAAATATATGTGTAGGTTTTTCAAATAGTGTATTTGTTTATCAGTTTCTAGTACAAGTACCTATATTATTCGATTGTGAAGTTTGTGTGAATAATAGGTAATTTTATGTGTTTGTTGAAAGTAAAACCAGTAAGATTTCGCAAGAAAATGTCCTTTATCGGACTAGATTCAGGTAATGACCATAGGCAGAGGTGTACTCGAGTTACGAGAATTGACCCAAGTAAAAGGTAGGTAATGTAAATAATATGTACTATAATGGATCTTTTATTTGATTTTCTGGTTTTTGTTTGATAATTCTTAAAAATATCAACTTAGACTTCGGGTTGTACTGATTCACATATTAATTTATTATTAATAATTATGTAATGTAGTAATAACAAATGTACCGCATAGACTCGCCCGGCTCGGCCACAGCAGGCCGCGCTTGTTATTGTTTTGTTTGTTGACATAATGTAGGTACCTAGGCTTGATTAAACTTAACAATTCCATAATGAAATTTGGTTCATCAAATTTATGCTTCATTATTAAAATAAATAATAGATCCTTCATTATTTGTAAGATTTGTTGGCTTATTCAATAGCTGATGAAGTACTTCACAAAAAATACGCGAGATGTCAGTGTATGTAATTTGGCGAAAGAATACACCACAATATCCTTGAACGCACTTTTCGAAATGTATTATGTACATGTACCTGTCTTGTGTGAGCATGATTGTATGACCGGCGGGGGGGGGGGAGGGGTTTAATCATACGATATTTAGTTGCCTACCCTGTCTCGAAAACCTGTGCACGCCACTGTTAGTCTGCAAATACTGGATAAAATGTTAAATGATAAGATTATTAGTCTCAAAAATTATTTTGCTAATGACATTAAACGCATTATATTAGAGGAAATATCAAAATGTATGCTTGGATTGAATTCTGAAACCATGGAAAGTACAAAAACACGCGACCCCCTTCAAGAGAATACGTCTATAATAATTTCTGAAATAAATAGTAAGATTTGTACTCTCGAAAGGGAAAATGAAAAGCTAAAACACGAACTTTTAGAGCTAAAAAACGTCTGCAAACTACCAAACATTGAGAATAAAATCTACGAAACCAAACTAAATGATACACGTAACAACGACAAGAAAATTGTCATATATGGTTTAAATGAATATCATTCGGAAACGGAAGAATATTTGCATTACAGAATTTCAACAATGATTCAGGAAATATGTGGCATAAATATCACCGGTTATGTGGAAGAAATAACCAGAATAGGTAGAAAGGGATATCGAAGACCTGTGATAGTCGAATTTTTAAGCAAAAGACTACCTAAGCATCTGCTCGAAAACCATCAATTGTTTCAAAACACAGGAATATCAATATCAGAATACCTTGATAGAGAAACTTTCCTCAAACGTAAGAAGCTAAGTGAAATCCTTACAGAAGCAAGGCGAAATGGACATCATGCCGTAATTAGGAAAAATAAATTACTAATTAATGGAAAGGAGGTTGATAAATCGCAGAACGAAAATTCATACACAAGTTACAATAATGAAACGTTGCCATATAATAACAGTGAGTATTATAATACAAATTTAAGCAACAGAACAATGATTCGCTCATCTCAGTCAGAAATTCAGCAATTACCAAACTATAAATCCAGGTCATATAATCATACAGAACATTCATTTCGCGAACAATTTTAAAATTTTATACCAGAATATACGTAGTATAAAAAACAAATACCACTTGCTACAGTCAATTATTGAGGAAGAGAAAGAAATTCACGTCTTATGTCTCACAGAAACCTGGATAACCGAAGAAAAGAGAGATATGTTGCATTTGGACGGCTATTGTGTCGCGTCAACCTACAACAGACAACAACACGAAGGCGGTGGTGTCTGTGTTTTAATTGAGGAGCACATCGACTTCATTGAGAGAACAGATATACTAGCCATGAGCATTGAGTATATATTCGAGGTATGTGCAATAGAATTAGTTAAAGAGAAAATAGTTATTATTGTTATGTATTGGCCCCAAAGAAACCGGGAATCTGACTTATTTTATAAAACTCTTGAAAATCTCTTGCAAACATTAATGATAAAAGATAGCAAAAAGAAAGTTATTTTGGGTGGTGATTTCATTTTTGATGTTCTGGAGCAGTCATATAGTAAATTGATTCTTCTAAACTTATTGAGTAGCTATAACTTTGAACAACAAATAAAAGAACCAACTAGAGTTACTAACAATAGTGCTACTTGCATTGACCTCATATTTATTAACTTTAAAGATAGTACACTCACAACGTCTTTAAAGGAATATGGAATATCAGACCACAAGGGAATAATAGTTGCAATTTCAATCAAATTAAAAGACCAAATAACATGGCAAGTAATTAAGCGGTCATTTAATGAAAAAAATATCAATGCCTTTAAAGCTGAATTAAACAATGTTTTATGGGGAACTATATTAACGGAAGACAAATGCCTTAACGAAAATTTTGAAAAATTCCACGACACAATATTTAAGATACTTAACAACTGCATACCTAAAACTTGTGTAATATTGAAAACCAAACCTAGAAAACTACAATTAACGAAAGGATTAAAAATCTCTTGCAAAAACAAACGACTTCTAAAAATATTCGTTACGCAAAATAAAAATCAGATTTTAGAAAAACATTATAAATTATACGAAAAATCTCTCAAACGCGCAATTGTGAAACATAAAAAGTTAGATTACATTAGACTATTTCAAAAAAGTAACAATAATACTAAAACAATGTGGCAAATCATAAAAGAAAAAACAAATAAAGTAATCATCAAAACAAAGAAAAACATTGGTTTGAAATTAAATAATAAACTTATATATGACCCACTAGTAGTTGCAAACAAATTCAATTACTTTTTCGTCAAGGTGGGGTGAACCAAGCTCTCTGAAAGGCCGCCCCACAATTACACCTTCTGATAAATCTATATATTTAAAACCAGTTGATCCGTACGAAATTCATAATATAATATGCAATCTTAAAAATAAAAACAGCTTCGGACACGATGATTTACCCCCAGTATTGATAAAGAAGTGCGTCAGCAACTTTGTTATGCCTCTTGTATTTCTAATTAATCAATCGTTTGCAGAGGGTAATTTTCCAAATAAATTAAAAATTTCCATAATCAAACCCATACTTAAAAAAGGTGACCCGACTGATTGCACAAATTATAGGCCTATAGCTCTTCTGCCAACCTTCTCAAAAATATTCGAAACAGCTATGTCAAACCGTTTATACACCTACTGTGAAAAATATCAAATATTTGATGACAGTCAAAATGGTTTCCGCAAAGAACGATCAACTACATACGCGGTTTACAAATATTTACAAATATATACAACATGTACTTAATATCATAAATGATCACAAATATGCAATCGGAATCCTTTTGGACATGAGCAAAGCTTACGACCGAGTCTCATTTAAAATCCTCTTAAATAAACTGGAAGGTATCGGTGTCAGAGGAATCGTTCATAGATGGTTTGAGTCATATTTACACAATCGAAGCCAGTACGTAGAAATTGAGCACCATAACTCCAAAAGTGGCAGAATCACCCAGGTAAGATCTCAAGTAATAGATGTACAGAATTCCATCCCGCAGGGAAGTGTGTTGGGGTGTTTGCTGTTCTTGATCTACATAAACGATCTACCAAAAGTAATTAATGCTACAAGTACCCTTTTTGCAGATGATATATCAATTGTACTTCCTTGTGAAAATGAACAAAATCTAAACAATACATTAAATTCTTTATTTGTAAATATAACTAGTTGGCTGAATGATCATAATTTGCAAGTAAATTTCACAAAAACAAAACTCATACAGTTTAAACCCTACCAAAAACGAAACCTATCTATTGATTTTGCGTTTAATAATGAGAGAATTGAAAGTACAAACAACTTTAAACTTTTGGGATTAAATATTGACAGTCACCTTAACTGGAAATCACACGCCCAGATCATAAGCAGCAAACTGTCAAAATTCACTTACGCTCTTTACCATCTGAAAACATCAACGGACAAAAAAACTGCCCTCACTGCATATTATGCATATGCGCACTCATGGATGCGCTATGGCATTGCACTATGGGGTAATAGTACTGACGCAGACGACATATTTAAACTCCAAAAGAAATGCATTCGCATTCTGGCCAATGTTGGGGGAACACATAGCTGTAGACCACACTTTAAAACACTCCGTGTCCTTACTTTGACTTCTCTGTACATATTGGATTTGAGCCTATTTGTTTACAAAAATATTAATCTTTTTAGTCGTAACCGTGACCACTATTCGCAAGACCGTCAATTAAGAAATAGAAATAACTTATCGCTTCCTACCTCCAACTTATCAATATTTCATAGAGGCCCCTATTGCATGTCAATAAAAATTTACAATAAAATACCAAGTAATATAAAAAAAGAAACAAAATATACTACTTTCAAAAGAAAACTTTATGAGTATCTCATCGATAAATGCTATTATAGTTTGCAAGAGTTTTTTTGAGAATAAACAACAAAACTAAAAAAAAAAAATAAAAATAAAAATAAAATAATGGCTATAAAAAGGAAAATGATGGTAATGATAATGAATGAATAAAATTGTGCAAATAAGGAGTTGGTAGATATGCTATGTAGAATATAAACGAAAATCAATTGAAGCAATTGTGGTAATACTTTAATAATATGTTATGTAAAATCTTTGAATGATATAGTGTTTTTTATTAATTAATATAAATTGCAGCGCCCTTACAGGGTCATGTTGATACTGCTTAACCAAAATAATTTATGTATTATGTATAACACCTTGGTAACCACACATGAAGCAATAAAGACTTTGAATTTGAATTTGAAAACAATTAACATGACCTCGTTTGCGGCAAAAAACTCTTGTTTAGAAGTTTGAATCTTCAACTGAGAGATATACGTGCCTACAGTCTACGCGAGCGAATCAATCTTGGAAAGCTTATATTTTATTAAACATAATATTGCACTCACGCTTTACTAACTATTTAGATAACCTGCCAAAATTTTTTGCCAAGGTGGTTACGTTTGGTTAACGTATGAAAGTTATTGCGTAAGTAAACAATTCGACAAAAACTTTAGCATCCAATCGAAGAACGTTCAACCAAGTGGTACAACAGCCAGCATTCTTTACTTATACCTCGTGGAGCGAAGGAAAGTCATTACTTTCGTCGCCCGTGGGCGAAACACGAATCCCGCTGTCGTAATCTGTCGGCATTGAAGGTCTAACAATAAAACCTTTTAATACCCACGTTTTAAGCTTTCGTGTTATCATATCAGTAAGACTCCCAGCAGATGAGCAGTATAGTTTAACAACACAGGAAGAAAATAAGATAATGCAAAAACTAGTTTGTCGGGAGTCTTTCTTGAAAACACTACTATGTTGATATATGTTACATTCTAACGCTAAAAAGGACAATGGAGAATGCTTGCAGAATAAACATGTACCGTTAACACGTTAAACGCCATGGCAGTCACCGGTGACCGACGTTAGCGGAGGATTTGCCTTCAATAGTTTTTTATTAGCAGCCAAAGCCTTAACGATGAAAACTGGATTATGTCAGTCTGTACACAATGCAAATGGAATATGAAATTGTGTCTAAGTGGCTATAGATTACCGCGCGGGTGTTTATTGTTCTAGTTCCACAACGGGTGAAAGCCAGCAAGTTCTAATGAATCACTAATGCGTTAGCTGCCTGCTGCCCACTACCTACCTTAACCTACTCCTTCCGCTGCAGTGCCCCATTTTCGCAATGCTCCAGGCGTAGTAGAACGTCGATCGAAACCGGTTGCCTACTGAACTGAATGCTTCGATTCGTGCCGGACTATTTCCTATTGAAATACTATAAGTACAATGATTATGTCATTTCTTTATTTGATGTTAATTTTTATCTTGAACTCTTAAAGCTGGGAAGCTTTTTTTTTAAGGAGGAAAGTCATCGAATGACTGCTCCCGCCTGGGTGAGGCGGGAGGGAATGTTAGACTCTTACTAACTAAAAACCACCCCGTTCCTTCTCCTGCACGTTGAGCCGGAGCCCCCGGTTACCCGTTAGGTTCTCCGCGACAAGCTGGAAAGCTTTAAGAGTGTGTGGAAACACATCTCTGTTATTTTATGTGTAGGTCGGTAGGGACTAACATTCGCTAGTTTACTTTGTGTATCAGTTGTACCACTGTCCACCTGTTATACAGTAGGCGTAGGATGTCTGCCCACCTCTGTTACAAATTTCTTTAAATTAAACATTTATAATTATGCAAGATACTAAAGTAGAACTAATTTTAAGCGCATTATCAATAGCTTTGAGACTTCGAAGTTTAGTTGTTCAGTGCAACTTTTATGAATTTGAAAACAGCATACGGTTTTGAAAGTCTTCGTTCGACACACACAATCAAAGTAAATAACTGTATCAAAAACAAATTCAACAATCCATTTACATGAAGTTACTTCTTTTTAGTTCTTGCGTAATTTATGTCGAGGTTTTAAAGCTAAAAAGTTATTCAAATAAGAAAGGCAAAGGGTATACAAGCAACTCAGAAGTGAGTAAATGAAATAACACAACATATCGTAAAAGACCGCGAGTTAAGCTAACCATGAACTTTTTGTTTATAAACTTTCAATTAGTTACTCAGATCTGCATTTAGAGATTACTAACGCAGTTGAATCAGCAACCCACGTGAGCATTAACAAACATACGCAGGTTAAATTAAAAAACAATAGTATATATGGTAAAATAAACGCTTGATTTTCTCTTTTCATGTTGGAATAAGGTTTCTATTTCTCTCCAGACAAACTTTTGTCTCGGAGCAAGGTAACGTTATGCAGTAAATACAAAATGTCGTTGACCCCTAAGTGTGGCGAAGTTGAAACAAAGAAATCCTTTTCTTTAATAAGTAAATATTGTACATATGTGTCTAGATTTCTAGATAGCATTTTGTCTGTTCCGAGTGGCTGTAATTAGTTAGTAAATAAATTACCTACCTAAAGGAATAATTGTATTCATGCATTCAGTTCGTAGACTGATGACATCCGTTAAAACTTGGTGACAATAATTACCATAATTACAGGAACCTGTGTCATTATCTGATAAAAAGGAAATTAGACCTAATTAATACATCCATTCCCGTTTTTAGTGTTCTCTTCTATGTCACATTGTATTGCTTTTTGCAGTGTCAACGAATCTAATTGAGCCAGACAGCTTAAACTAAAAATTGATATTATTCACGATTTCTTTAACACTAAAGAAAGAAAGAGACATTTGAAGAGAAGCAATAATTTTATCCTAGCTCGTGCACCCTCCCCTACTTATAATGGAAATTGGGAAAGTCCAAATACGTGTTCGTCTGAGTCACTGGGAAACCTTTTCGTTATTTAAACATTTTTATTTGTAGCTAGGGATTTTGTTTTAGACGTATATAGTTTGTTTAGGTAAGCCAACCAAGTCAAGTACTGGTGTACTTAGATTAAAACAAGTCTCCCGCCTAATCTAAGACTAACATAAAACTGGTAAATGGTTCACGTCCGGCGAACATCGAGTTGTCAAGGTGAATTGGTTCTTTATTCATTTTAATATCATTATACTCTTAACATAACAAAATGATTATACCTGTACAAAAATTGCTGGCCTTATGTTTTAAACATTACCGTTTGAGTGACGTAACTAAGGCACCTGTTTTTATAGGAGTGTTCATTATTTTAGAACAAGAAACGAGATAAAATTATTTTAGTACCTAATTAGATTTGCAGCGATGTCATGACTTTGTTAAGGAAACATAAAAAAAATGGGTCTGTTTTTAAAGTTGAGTCCTTCACGACCAAGGTGTCGGATTTATTTTACGAACAAGAGTTATTTTGTGAGTTTACTGCAATTTTACCGACTGGTATATCATAATGTGTCTCGTGTTTCTTGTTTTGCGCAAGTCTTGGGTGCGGTTGCACTGCTGTGAGTCTGTGACCACGAGAAGCGATCATTATCATTCGAATTCGAACGCGATACTCGCGTCTATGTCGATATCATCTATCGATTTGTATAATGTACGTAGGTATTATACATGTGGATTTTTTTGTATTAGTTATACCTAGTTGGAAAAATATTTGCAACTATTTCGTTGTGGTTTTACCCAGAAATGGACCTGGGGAGTTCTGAACAAGAAATCGAATGCTAAGATAAGACACCTACTATAAACTGTTTAATAATGAGTATTCATTTACACTAAGCTGTAAAAGTTATAATAATCAAAGGATAACTGCAGTCTCGGGATGATTATGCATAGTAAATAAAGATTTGACCTCGTCTATTTCCGCTGGTGATTGCAATAGTAATTAGCATAGAGTGCCGATGCAGTGATTCATACTATGTACGAGTATGTTGTATGCATTGCTAGTACGATGACCTACAGATTTAATTAAATCTGAAGACTGATAATGACAAATGCTATTGTGATAGGGATAACTATGGTACTCATACATTTATTGAACTAATTTATTTAAAGTAATTGATTAGATAACACCTACATAGGGATAACGTGTGACCAATAACTATGAGAGGAAATTCACTGATTTATTATTGCAATGGTGTGATTTACTTATGGGGTTTAGATAACAATGTACAGCTAAAATTAGATGTTATTATTGAAATGCAAATTGAAATGCAAATTGAAATGCCTTTTTTTTTTACAGGGGAAAATCATCGAATGGCTGCTCCCGCCTGGGTGAAGCGGGAGGGAGTGTCAGACTCTTACTGACTAAAAACCACCCCGTTCCTTCTCCTGCACGTTGAGTCGGAGCCCCGGTTACCCGTTAGGTTCTCCGCGCGCGATCTGTGGTGGTCTGATGGCTCTTTGAGGCACGCGCGGAACGCGACGCGCCGTACGCTCGGGTCTGTTTCTGGTCGGACGGGAAGGGAGCCACCCATGCTCGCCGTCCGCAGGCCCGCGCTTACGGTGGCCGGAGATCGTCTCGTGATCCCCGACGCCCGGTATGTCCTTCGCGATGGCTGGGTTGCGAGGAGGCAGCGCTTCGCTGCTTCACGCGTCCCGCCTCCTCCTTAGCTAGCATGACTGCTTCGCAAAAGGAGGAGACGGCATCCCAGTCCCCCTCGCTCCTCATCATGGCCTGCACTAGGCCCGGACGCGAGAGGTCGCCATCGCCGATCACTTCCCTGAGGGCACGGCGGTGCTCAGCCCACGCAGGGCATTCTCCCACCGTGTGTTCCACCGTGTCCTCAGGGCGGTCCTCGCAGTGATGACACCCGGGCGTTTCCTCCCGCCCCATCAGACACAGGTACCTCCCGAAACTCCCATGTCCGGTGAGGACCTGCGTCAGGCGGTAGGTGAGGACACCGTAGCGTCTCTCAAGCCACTCCTCAAAGAGGGGACTTACCGCTGCAATGGCAGCGAGCCCAGCCCTCGGTTGCGACAGTCGTTGCTGCCATTCCGCCATGAGATCGCGCCGGAGCTCATCCCGCCACGCACTTATCTGGCGCGGCAGCGGAGTTTCGCCCCGGCGACGTGCCTCCGCGCGCGAGCACCTTCGCCTCCAGATCCCACGGCGGTAATCCGGCAAGGAGGTTCGCCGACTCCCCAGAGATCGTGCGGTATCCGCGGATCATTCGGATCGCCATGACCCTCTGTGCCATGAGCAGCGACCGAGCGGGACGCCGCAACAGGTTTGGCGCCCAAACAGGGGCGGATGCGTTTGAACGCAGCCCCCGTCCTCTCCAACTTTGGAGCCAAACGTCGGAAATGCTCTATGAAGTTCCACCGACTGTCGAGGACGAGTCCTAGGTATTTCATCGTCGTCTCGACGCCGATGGTAACTCCTCCCGCCGTTATTTGGGACCCACCCGGAGGTGGCGCGTTCACGCGGCCATGAAAACACATGGCCTCGGACTTGTGGAGCGCCACCTCGAGTAGGAATATGTGCCTAGGTACCGTAAAAGTGTTATTTGCTCTTCTAGTCAGGCTTTGAATAAGTTATTTTTAGGGCCAGCCTAACCGAAGAATGGCTTTTTTTGTGGCAAGAACTAAGGTAGTCCATAACATTATTTTTTCAAGACTTGTCAAGTTTGATGCGATCCTTTATATTTCTAATCATTAATTCATGTAGACAAAACATTACCGAGCTATCATTAAAAAGGTACTTGGTATACTTTGGCATAGCATCACGTTTGTAGACAAATCAACATGAATTTTAAAAATTAATGAGCACATATTGACTTTAGATGCCAAGAACGTAGTTTTGTTTGGCTCGTTTAGTTCACATACGTGCTAATAACTGCTGTTACTGTCACATCATGTAAATCGCCAGCTATAATAAGGACAGCCTGTGGATCATACATATTATACTAATTCAATATTATTGCGGTTAGGTTTGTGGTTGGAGTTATCTAAATAAAGATACAACTATACATTATTTATTGAGATTCATTTTCAATTCAAATTCGATACTATTTTCATTACTAAGATCCCAAAACTATTATAGCATATGCATTCAATTCTAAAAGATTAAAGTTTACTATGTTTTTACTTCCGATCGTTAAAGTTTCTAAGTAACATTATTATTTTTAAATTATTGTTATTATCTTTTATGTCATTTTGCCATCAGGAACGGTGCTGATTATCGTGGGTGGTGTGAAATTCTCGAACGCGGCTGAACCGGACCCTCACAGCTTCGAAAATGGCGTCGGCGAACTGGTCGCAGGCAGTGTCTTAATATGCTTAGGAATGGTATCTGGATGTAAGTATAAGCATTATTGATTACCTTTCCCTAAGAGCTTACTGTCGTTGTCTAGTCTAGCCTATTATTAATGTTTTAGAGAAGTGGTAATTGTAATTGGAAATGTGCCCGGTATATGGCAATAGGCTCACCCCTTATTACATGGGACTCATAACATAAATAGTCAAAAGTGGGTGTTACTTACATTGTACAGTGGCATTAAGTGCCGTAATGTGCGACTCTTCGGGAATGAAAGGCGTGATGTTATGTAATATGTTGGTAATTGTAATTTCTAATAACTACCTGCTTAAGTCGAACCTATGGGCATTCTGAACTCTCTCTACTACGTCCTTGTTCTAAACATGATACAGGTTTAGATAAACTATTTCTATGTTTAGTGATTACTTCGAACTCATTACAAATACATTTCGTTTCGAGAAATTTTATGGTCATTACATTGTATGTATGTATACATACAATACAATACATACATACAATACATACATACATACAATAATGTAGGTATGAGAGTTTCTTCGGCATGACTTCACCTAAAGATTGTTTCTATAGTAATCAAATTATCGTGAACGGATGTGTCGGAAATAAAGATTCCCTTCTTACTGGGTACATAATAATCTTCTGAAGTGCATTCTATTCATGATATGACAACTTACACACCTACATTTGTACTTCAATCATAAGTAAGTTATATAATTTAACGCCTGCTATATTGATATATCTTCTACAAGTAGTATGAGATGTTGAGATAAGTCAATACATTGATAAAGATTTAGAAATAGTGAAAATAACCCCTTGAGTGATGGGCACATCAATATTTTACACTGAGATATGTTTGTAGCTTGTCCGGCTGTATAGGCACCGGCTGTAAAACAAAGTATAACTAATTATCTAATGCCTATCTAGGTTTAGCATTCGATACAAGATAAAATGTATGAGTAAAAGTTTAAAACGCAAAGCTGTCCTCTAGGTTGGTCATAAAAACGAGAATGTCAAACTCAAAAGCATTTATTTCAATTAAACCATAATTTGGTACTTTTGAAACGTCAACAAATATGAGATATATAATAGTCTGTCAGTCTGTCCGTCAGTGAAGCTAGGCGCTCGTTCCAAAATGTCGATTCGAGTGGAGAAGAACGACCAAGAAACTCCATTCGTTACTCTTTTAAAAAAAATCTGTTTTACATTGCTCTGATACATATTCCAATATTGTACACACAGGTGAGAATGTGAATTTTATTTAACAACAAACTCCCCTCGAGCAATTAAACAAACTCAGAACTATAATATAAGCTTTCAGTCTATTTTTGAAGACGGACCAAACTTCACTTCTTGGTAAACATTTCTAATTCATTCAAGGAATCTTGTTCAAATGAAATAACACTGGCCGCATAGACTACCGTAGAGTTTTTAGAATATATTTTTATTGAGCTTCGTAGAATTAAAGTGTAACCTTTACGCCCCAGTCACATCACAATCTAACCACCGGCCAAGCCTTCTTCTGACCTTTACGTAAGAATAGATAAGGTGCATTTAAAAATGGCCCACGCGATCCAATCGCTTGTGTAGTAAACTCACCTTTTGTTGACCATGTTGTGTTATATGTTACCAACAAAAATCTATTCGTTATCCTTGAACGTCTCATTTTTGATGTGCTGCATACAGGCTAGTGGACGTGAAAATTAGAATTGATGTAAAGGTCTGGGGTTTCTGCTGTTTCTACCTTTTTATAGGATAAAGACGTGAGGTTTTGTACACATTTTTACATAGAAAATATTCCAATAAATTGTAAGATCGACGGAACACGTGTATCGCAGTGTAAGGACTGATTACGATATACCCAACCCACATGTTATGACAAAATTTAAGGCGATGCGAACCTCTGCCTTTTGAATATAACTTTGTATTGAACACGAATAGTAATGACGACATTTGACTAATCATTTGTTAATAAGCATACCTACTTGAATGAGGAATTCCTTTAAACAAGTTCTATTCAATTGCCTTACAAAATTAAAATTAATGCCATATTAGATCTTCACTTGGTAACTTGATGAATGATAATTTTCAAACACAAAACTATTATTACCTTTTACCTCTATTTATTACCTATTTACCTTATTATCTCTATTATATTCTGTATTTCTTATTCCTTTTTTAACTCAAAATTTGGTACAGTTACATTAAAGAATGTGATGCGCCCTGAAGCAATACTTGGGCTGGAAGTAAAAAGCATATGATGACTTCATTACACGACACAAGATCAGGTTGATGCTCTTCATGTTGAACATCCAGCCCTTTATATTACGTATACTGGCTATCTACAGATTTTCCGCAACGTGTGACAATTTATCGGCGTAGCGAATACCTACTGAAGGCGAATGACGGTGTAGTCACTAGCTTGTAGCAGACCATTATTTCATAACATCTTGAATGACAATTTTATGGTCAGAACCTTGTCTTCTTCTCACACTCTGTACTTAGTTATCTCTAAACTTGTCAGTTTTATATCCATATCTTCAATTTTTAAATCTTGGTTATGTAGGGTTTGTCTAATAATATTATACTTTTTGTCTTAGTGTTAGGCATTTCAACGTACTCATCGAGGTGGGGCAATGGCAAGGAAGCGCCGGCGAGTGGAGCTGCAGCCCTCACAGCGCTAAACCCTTCGACTGATCCTCTTGTGGCTGCACAGTACGCGCCCGTGCGCGACGCCCCGCCCGCGCCTGATGATGAAATGCGCAATCTCATGGACAACAAAGACTGGTGAGGATATAATAATTTTTATCTGTTTAATGAATGACTTGATTTATAAACGTTGTCAAATAGAATACAAAAATGAATGCGACACATGTTACTACAAGCCATAAGCTGAAATTAAACGTTATAGACACCCAGGAACCCGATTTTAGAGTTAGACTTTTGAAAATATATGAATTGGTATGAACGTTGAAAATGTTGGCGCTGAAATAATGACGATTCATTACTAACGTAGGTAGTTCTAATGATCAAAATTCCGTAACTGCATCATGCTATGAGACATCTTTGAGAATTGAGTAATCAGGCATCCCTTAACGATATTTGAATGTCGATTTGTGAGGGTGGCCGGTCGTTGTGATGCTAATGCAACAATGATTACAGTTTATTGTTTAAACGTCACCGGTTCTCTTTTGTCAGCATATTGCGTAGGATTTTGAATGCAATTACGTATTTCGAAATCGTGAGTCATCGCCGAGGTCAGTTACATATTGTATTAAATCTTGGCTATTTTCTAAAGAACTTTTATCAACCTTCTAGGAGTAGAAGCTTTTTAGAAGACGGTTTCCAGTTCTCATAGCTGTTGCAATATACAGGGGCTAGTTGAAGTATAATAATGTGTTTACTAAAACTATACCAGCACCACGAGTATCTATTGTTACACATGCCCACGTTGTCTTGTTTCACTGTGTGATGTTAAAGTTCGCGCCATTGTCTTGACTTGTTTACTTCACGATTCCTAGGCTGTAACAAGACTGTGATCACACCGATGCGATACGATATTTGTACTGGAAATTGTACATAGCTGAGTAGCATAACTAATACTCGTACGTGACCAACCGATTTGTTAAACTCGAGCGCACCACCGTTACTTTACATGACAATATTTCTTCTTTCAGCTTGAGCAGCGCAGAGGAAAGCGACAAAATGTTGGATGGCAGGCCGTCTGTTGCGTAAATACGATTATTCTACGATATAACGAGATTATTCTTACGAGCTTAGGCTAGACATAAAGTCCCCCTAATTGTGTAATGAACGGTGTTAGAGATACGTTACGTAGCTAAGCATAAGTAACATAGAATTTATTTTTATGATATTTCATCGCAATGTATAGGCTTTTAAACTTCGTATCAGTAACATATCTTTAACGCCGCTCGTCTCGACAGTCTCGTGTCCATAGTCCGTATTATGTTTAAGGTTGCATTTTGGTACAAAGTAAAGAAGTACTTTTCATAAACACTTTAGCGATTAATTTGTGTTATTCGCCAATAACGTGTGCTTGTTTTATGTGATACTACTTGTCTTATTTTTTGTGATGCACTGTAATTCAAATTTCGATAATTTTTATAATTTAAATTGCTCTATCATGCTTTCAGGTTAATATTTAGTATTAAGTAATCGTGGTATTTAGATATCCTTTAAATATGAACATTTTCTTGAATATCTACTTTAAATATAGATTTATTTGATAAGTATGACAGCTTGCTAGTAATATAGCAATGACCACAAAACCCTGACCTTTGTCAGAGAAGAATAAGAAGTAGGTACAAGCAAATGTTTCTAATAATTACATACAATGTATGTAAATGTTTTTTTTATTTACAAGATTATTATATTTAAGAGATGTTTAATAAGTATTCTTTAAAGTGTTCAGATTCCATAATCTTAATTCTCATCATTAAGATCATCATGCATTTAAATGTATACTACACATTGTATTTATAATTAAGTGGTAACATTATTCTGACAAATTGTATGTACTGAGTGTTTAACACTATTTAGCAATATTGTATGAAGCTTTGGTAAAATTCGCGTTTATTTTTTGATAAATTAGTAAAAGTCAAGAGGCCAAATTGTTGTCCAGGTTTACGGAAGTAAGTTGTAATGTGAATGTGTATTGTCACACTTAAGATATCAAATATCATAACATTATAATACCAATTTAAATTATTGCAATTGAAACTGATAAATCTCAAAATTAGTAGGTAGGTACTACTTGTTTGACATTTTGGATTATCTACTCTATATTTTATTTACTTTTACTCCATGCTCTACTATTCTTTAACTTTTATTTAAGTAACAGTAATTTATTGATTTATTACGTTTATACTTACATTCTATTTTATATTTCCTAATCCCCACCAATTTTGATATTTATTTAGTAAGTGCTTATTTTTTTTATACAACCCTTAAATTAATATTTTTTTCTATACAGCAATAAAATACAATCTCATTATTTCATTTGGCACATAATATTCTACATTTTAGTACTAAGTAAGAGGAAATTCGTATTTTTTTTGTATGTTGTCCTTTATATGAATAGATGATAATAGCAATTGATTGGACGATGAAATGTCGGTAATATAACTTAAATTAGACTTATGTTCTTCTCTCTAAATCTGAATATTTCAGAACGGCAGCCTTTGAATTGTGTTATTATTTATAGATTTTAAAATATTAAATGTAAGAGGCAAATACATATTCCACAACTGTTTAAGTGGATATAATTAATTTGTATTTTGTAATTTAATAAAATTATGACTTACTAATTTAGTCGAGTTGCTAACAAACATTGATTTAAATTACTTATCCAAAAGACGTTTTAGTTTTATTGTAGACTCAATATACAGTTCTGGAAACGATATATTTTTAAGTAGTATGGTGCGTATGTGCGATCGGTGGACTGGATCACTAGTTTACTACAGACTGGTCAAATGTACGCTGCAATGAGTGAAACTAGTATATTTTTCACCTTTGATAAATAGATCCATCCTTCTATGTGCCGCTTGGAAAGAATTTATGGAAACGAAATTCCGTACCACCACAAAAAAATTAATCACCACTTAGTAGTTTAGATACAGTATTTTATTATCATTTCCTTATCATCACATATTTTTTTAGCACATTGATTTTATTTGACCGTCCTTAGATTTAAGCGTGTGGGCCATCGTGGTAGTTGTAAGATTGTCTAAGAATGCATTATGAAGCTGTATGGAATGCGTAGCATTTAATTATTTATTACAAAACATTATATTAATTTATTTCGAGCTCTCTTTAAACGTATTATATTTGAAACTTGCAATATTTTAACATCACTCCTTTGGTTGCTATGAAATTAGCAAAGTTGTGTATATTTTCTAAAATATCTATTGATTTTATATTACTAATGTTAAGGATGTACTTATAAAGATGTTATTCGCCATCGGTTCAACTAGGAGAAAGTGAAGAACGAATAAAACAATTGGAGAAAATTTATATTTTTTGTATTCAATACATTTTCTGCTTAGATGCTATACTTCTATGCTCTCTTGGTCTGAATTTATTTAAATTTAATTTTTACAAAAATATGTAATTTTGCAATACCCATACATATTATACTTTATTTATTTTGACCATCTTAATGGTATATAGCTTGTGAGGAAGTATCTACATTTACTTTCATACTTATTTTATTTTTAACGATGTACTTATTAATGTCGAATCGTTTGGATGAATAATAATTAAAATTGTACTTGAAAAAGGATTTTTATTTATTTTCATTTAAAAGTACAGTGAATTCTTTTGGAAGATAAGTAACAATTCACTGTCACAAACTTCCGAGGGCTAGTAGGTACGACTCGCTGTTTGTTGTAGGTTGAAAATAATTGAAACGAGTACGCGCCGGCTCCAGTGAACCAACCAATCAGCGCCGAACACGGTCCCATTTCGAAACAAACTCGTACTGAGGCTTCCTGAACCTTGTGAATAATTCCTTTTTTTATTTTGTAATTAGCAATGCAATGGTATTTACAAAGATATTAAGAACACATGTATACATACTTCAGTCTCCTTTCTAATAATCTGTATTACGAAAATAACAATAAAAGAAAAGCTGTTTATGTATCCATTAATAATATTTATTGTAAAAATAACAAGATCATGGTATTAATTGTATATCCTTACGCAAATAAAATTACAATATTTCAATACACAAGTGAGTGTATAATTATGAACTTAAACTAGTCAGTCTCTGTTATTTCGACGCCACCAAGGAACTCCGGTCACATCTTCTTCTGCACATATATTTACTGTGGGTCTGTAATGTATAAAATGTTACTTTTAGTTTTCTATGATTAATAGTATTTGTTATTATCGTGTAGGTAATGTTGTTAAATTTGCAGAAAGATTGGAAATAATTCTCGGAGCTGTTATTTTTTGTGGAGTCAGAATGCAGAGGTTGCATTCTGATGAGAATGCATTATCAACAGCCTATAAGAGGCCACTGCTGACCAAAGCTCGCACGGAGAAGGTTTGAGCATTAATCACTGTGCTTGCATAAGGTTTGAAATTATAACCCCAGGTTTTCTTACGATTTTTCACTCATGGTTTAGGAGCTAGTAGAAAGCTCTACTTATATGTATTTGATTAGGCCTGGATTTTTTGGGTTGAGGCACCTAATGGCACCTATACGTACTATACTTGAAATGAGGACTGACTAAGCCTAGGGTGGTGGACGCGACGAGTGCGCAGGTAATACAGGTAGGTAAATTTGTTTGGCGAATTTTAAATTCATTTGACCACATACAGACGTCAAATGTTTTTTTTTTTCGATATTTGAAAATATATTTCCATATATTTATTTAAAATTCTCTATAAATTACATTTTTAAATACTACTTACAAAATAAAAAATAATATTTAAAAATATAAAAAATACGAGCCGACCAGTAGCACTGCTGTGTGGGAGCACCTTTATCACGCGTATAAACATTGTTGCAGAGTGCTGAAAATAGTAAAATGGTTATGGCGATCTGACAGTTCTTGTGATAACGTTTGGTATTTGAATTGAAGTGTCACTAGAGGTATGGTGGTGATAAAATCGTGTAAAAATATCGATTGAATTATCTAACCGATAAAATATACATACAATAAATAATAAATCGATTTGGGGCACAAAATGAAACAATTTATTATGTTGAAAATGAAAATATAGTCATTTCGGTGGCTGGCTACTAAGCATATTACTCGTAACGCGCAGGCCTCCGCATGCAATACAATAATAATTACACAATGTATTATAATTAAAATAAAAAACATGTTTAAGAGTTGTGGTGCAAGTTTTTAAAACCGAAGTACCTATATTATGTAAAGTCATAATTTAATATTATTTTAGTTTTGTAACCGATTCAAAATAAATCGAAAACTATGAAACGATTTCTACGATATTCTTGTGTCAGTCGCTAATAAAGGTTTGATCCAAATCATGAATCAACCTCAGTTCTGATATAATTGTCAATATTTTAATAGTTCTACTAATTATCTGCCACAATGTTAAACGCGTCGGGTAGGTTAACTTAAATCTAAGTCTTTTATAAGGTGGCGGAAAGAGCTCCGGCGCGATCTCATGGCGGAAGGCAGCAACGACTGTCGCAACCGAGGTCTGGGCTCGCTGCCGTTGCAGCGGTAAGTCCCCTCTTTGAGGAGTAGCTTGAGAGACGCTACGGCGTCCTCACCTACCGCCTGACGAACGACCTTACCGGGCATGGAAGTTTCGGGAGGTACCTGTGTCTGATGGGGCGGGAGGAAACGCCCGGGTGTCATCACTGCGAGGACCTCCCTGAGGACACGGTGGAGCACACTGTAACGGAATGCCCTGCGTGGGCTGAGCACCGCCGTGCCCTCAGGGACGTGATCGGCGATGGCGACCTCTCGCGTCCGGCCCTAGTGCGGGTCATGATGCGCAGCGAGGGGGACTGGGATGCCGTCTCCTCCTTCTGCGAAGCAGTCATGCTGGCTAAGGAGGAGGCGGGACGCGTGAAGCAGTGAAGCGCTACCTCCTCGCAACCCAGTCATCGCGAGGGACACTCTGGGAGTCGGATATCGCGAAACGATCTTCGGCCACCGTAAGTGCGGGCCTGCGGACGGCGAGCATGGGTGACTTGCGGCCCGACCAGAACCAGACTACTACAAATAGGTGGGCCCCATAGGGCTGATGCCGAGTCAGATTCGCGGAGAACCTAACGGGTTACCGGGGCTCCGGCTCGAAGTGCAGGAGAAAGAACGGCGTGGTTTTCAGTCAGTAACAGTCTAACACTCTCCCGCCTCACCCAGACGGGAGAAGTCATTTGATTATTTTTTCCCCCTTAAAAAAGTCTTATAAGTGTTCTTTTTAATTTTTTGTACTCAAAAATAAAAAAAAATATTGATAAAAAACATATGTTAAACTCGTGATAATGTTCTGCTATTGTTATTTTCCGATAATAATAATTTATTTTCAAATTTCCACACGGCAGACGTGGTCATATGAATTTAAAATTCGCTAAAAATTACTACCTGTCTTACCTGCGCACTCGCCGCGTCCACCATTCTGGATTTATCAGTTCCCATTTCACATATAGTAGGTATAGGTACCTCAACACACAAAAACCCAGATCTGGTCAAATACATGTAGGTAGCCTTTCACTATACAAATTTCTCAGTATATTGACGTGAGTAACCCGCGATTTTACTTAACCATACAAATGTTACATACATAATGTTTTTACTCTCCAGAGAATTATTTACAATCTTTGTTAAAAATAATCTAATTCTACTACTCTACATGTGTTAGTAAGCGAAAATCTGGCTTATAATAATGAAATATACCCATGCATAAAATATATTACAAGTTAATAAAAAGCTTGTAAATACATTTCAATATTAGTATTTGAAATACAAAATAAAAATATGTATATATTAACCCTCTGCAACTGATGTGGTTAAATTGTTACAATTCAACTGAGGTGTATATTATACCAGACACCATTTCAACAGCAAATATTTTTGTAGAATTAAAGTATAGCGAGCACTATACAGTAAGGTACTCGCAGCAATGATGCTCGTATTTGAAAAATGACGGT
Organism: Spodoptera picta; assembly: GCA_038387885.1. Taxonomy (NCBI): domain Eukaryota; kingdom Metazoa; phylum Arthropoda; class Insecta; order Lepidoptera; family Noctuidae; genus Spodoptera; species Spodoptera picta. The sequence continues at coordinate 690,827 of JAZHFQ010000328.1, forward strand.
ATAACACGTGATTTTGTATTTCGCGGTGTCTGTGGGACTACACGTCAGCCGCAGACGGTTAAAATGCATGTATTTCAAATAATTCACATCTCTGATACCTATATACTCGACTATGAGGTAATGTGGATGTCAACAATGGGCAAGCTTGGGCAGGAGGTTCCTAGAAACATAAACACACGAAATGAAAATCTAATTCATTAAATAATGAATTTTTAACTATAAAACATTCCTAAAGGCACATTAATACTTTTAAAATACCTACTTGAATTGATTGCATTGGTATATGCATATTGGCACGCAGTTTCCTTTGTCTAATTTCACGACGAACACAGCATTGGACGCCAAGTAAAACGCCACACACGCAAGAAGATAAACATCCTAAAAAAAAAATTGCTATAATTCTTGTGAGCAATGTATGGGTGGAGCCAGGGTAATTTTCAGAGAGTTAAATATTCTGCATAAATATCAAACATGTGTAGCATGAATTGTTATTTTTGAAATATTTTAATTTTGGTGTTGATAATTTTCAAGTCCCGAGTCCTGAATTAAAATAATGCATGCATGCTTGTCTGTTGTCTTGTCTTGTTGTTGCAGGTATAATGTGTTTTATACCGGAAGCCAGTGTTTCATCAGATAAAAGGATAATTAGCTTTATTTTGTGAATTGTGTTGATTTTTGTTTAAAACTATTGAAAAAGTTAAGCACTACCGTAAAATGGGGTGAATAGGGATCGAGAGGTGAATAGGGACAGAAGAGGGGTGAATAGATATTAGGAAATTCTTCATAGTATCGATTCACCCCTCTTCTGTCCCTATTCACCTCTCGATCCCTATTCACCCCATTTTACCGATACACAACTAGTTTGGCTATAAATTATTGCAATTTTGAAAAAGTAAATAGTTGAATAACTCACCTATATACACTAATACACCAAGATCTCCATTGCGGTTTGTCCGCCTTAATACAATTCCAGCAATACATAGAGATATTCCAGTCAGAATACCAACTACAAAAATAACCTGAAAAGAAAACAATAAGGTATGAAATTATAATAACAATGGAATACATGGAATACATTTAGGTATAGGTACATGAAAATTATACTTTGAAAGAAAGTTAAATTTATAAAAGTGGTTGCCATTCAAGATAGAAAAATATGAACTCACATTGAATAAAAAACTCACTGACTAATTTTTGATTCAGTTCATTCTTATTACAAAATCAAATTGAACATCACCTGCAAAATATAATAGCACACATATTCAAATCCTGGGCAATGACCCCCACAAGCTCCTATAATGGGTACTTCTGGACTAATGGAGGGTACAGGAGGTACAGGGGATCTGTTCACACCCTGTGTATGAGGCTCCACATCACACAAAGGTAGTGAGAAAGCAGAGGCACACTGTGGGAACGAGTAAGTCTCTGTAGATGGCAGATGGGTCGGAATTTTCTCTACTTTCTTGTAGCTGCGCCATGTTCCTCCACCATATGGAGCTTGATACACGGGTGATGGTGGACCATATTCTCGCGCAGTACCATTATAGTAGTGAGGCATCTGAAATAAAATGTCTTTAGCCTAAAAATGTTGTTACGGGTATAACTATAACATTTTTGTTTACCGACACTTGGAAATATCGAACTGGTTCAAAGCTAATCCCATATTAATTTGCTTTTCAAGGCATCATAAACATACATGGTAGGCATTGTCGGACGTAGAACTGTCGGTTCCTGCAACTTGATAGACTGGAGTGTTGATATCCTCCGCCCACGGATACTTTGCCCTTTGTTGAGCAGCCGATGCAAATTGTTGTTCGCTCCTAGACACCACCGTTGTTTGATAAGGGTGTACTGTGCGAGGCGATAATTGTTGCTTAAACATTCTTCTTTCTGAAGTTACCTAAAAGTACACGAAACAGATCGATTAACACAATCCAACGTGGGATACAATGAAAATAAAATAGTAGCAAATGTAGTGTGCAGATGAATGAAACTTACCTCATAATGTGATAAAATGATTATTCTTGTGTTACGTATCAGATTTAATAACGATCCTGTACACTTTAGACATGTTAGATATAAAATACGAAGCCGATACAATTCAATAATAAAAATACAATAGTGTTTATTACTCATTGAACAGTCACCGCCATGTTTTTGATTATTTGATTTCGTCGTTCGTTCGTTCGGGTGGGCTAAGATGTGATGCTGATTCCCACTCACTTGCTCACTGTCGCTTTGTCATTCGGTCTTTGATTGATGTACATTATTCGCATACAAGAATGCTCTAAATGCTTTTTACAAATGTTTTAAACCATTTGCATTTCTTTGTTTGCACCATTTAATCTGAGATGTTTAGTAATATTTTTATATATCTTGTAGGGAAAGTAATTTATTCCAATCGGAATAAAAACGAATGAACGATTCTGTGCAGTCTTTAAGCACATGAACATGACAGAAGTTCGACAGACAATCAGACATCAAAACATTCGTTCGTCAATGTCTATTGAATGTCTACATTTTTATTTTGTTGAACTACGTACAAAACTACGAATACGATAAAATATCGAAGCATGCATATTTTAAGACCAAAATTAATTGTATGTATGAAATGTGTGTGATTTGTGCTAATAGTATGTCAAGATGAATTGTGCCAAGCCCGGAAGATTCTTATAAGCAAGGTAACGACCAACGTCTCAACGGTTAACACTATTCTGCTGTCTTGATATTAAAAGAAGAGCAAACAATGAAAACATGGGATTTGCTTAATTTTTAAAGATATTTAAATTAATTATGGTCGTTACTACTAATACTGACGGTGCAATGAGCACATCCGACGCTGGTGAGAAGACCTACCCGGCCGCAAACTGTTACTGCAAAGATTATATTCGCGGTTGTTGCATTCGAGAAAACTGCAGATTCATACACGTAATACCTCCGAAGTCATGTTTAAAGGAATTGTTCAGATTTTGTCATGATTATCAAAACAAAGGGTGTTATAGACAGAACTGCAAATTCATACACAGCACAGTAGAAGAAGAAGATAATTTTTATACTACTGGCAAGTTTCCCCATAGTACGCGAAGTGCCCCAGTATGCCAGGCTTATACAGTGAATGCCTGTAACAATCAAGATTGTCAATATTTACATACACCTGATGTGAGTGGACATGAACTTGTGCCCATACACAGTGTTCCCCCACCTCACCAGTTCACCCACCCACCACCACCTCTGAAAGACGAAGATTCTCCTCCAGAAGCCAAATTAAGAAGATTTACATATGAAGAAAATGGTATTGAAAATCAAGTTTTATCAACGCAACATTTGTGCTCAAATTGTGAAACTTTAGACCATAAAATAAAGTTACTTCATGACAACATAAGTGTGCTTTTGAAAAAAATTGCAGATTTAACGGAAAAAAATGTGCAGTTAACTTCTATGAATGAATTTTTACTGGAACAGGCAGCCACTGTGAGGACTGGCCAGCCCTGTGTGATCACTTCAAGACATGGGACTTCAGCACCTGTATCCCTAGCAACTGTCAGTGTGACTCCAGTAGTGAGCCTGGCAGGAGCTCTACCTACACTAGTTCCTGCTGCAGCCACTCCTAATTTGGCATTGGCTCCTGCAGCCTCTCGAGCACAATTATTAACTCCGGCTCCACAAATCTTAACAGTGAGCACAACACAACAGCTAATGGGGAATTCTGGTGCTCTCATAGTCACTAGTGCTGGAGCTCAACAATTGATGCATGTTAGTGATTCTGGTACACTTATGGGTGGAGGGCAAACTGTTGTAGCAGTACCAGCTCAGTTGACTTTGGCACAACCTGCACAACAACTTATGAGCAATGCATCTCAAACTGCTGTTCAGCAACTCGTCCAGCAATCAGCTCTACAACCACAACTAGGTCCTCAGCACCAAGCTACCCAGTATGCAACCCAACAATCAGTGCAACACTTGGCTGCAGCTCAGCAGTCTGCCCAGCACCTTGCACAACAGTCAGCTCAACATTTAGCTGCTCAGCAATCTGCTCAGCATTTGGCAGCCCAACAGTCAGCCCAGCACTTGGCAGCCCAACAGTCTGCACAACATATGGCAGCACAACAGTCTGCACAACATTTAGCTGCCCAGCAATCTGCACAGCATTTAGCAGTTCAACAATCAGCTCAACATTTGGCAGCACAGCAGTCTGCACAGCATTTGGCTGCACAGCAATCAGCTCAACATTTGGCTGCACAGCAATCTGCTCAGCATTTAGCTGCACAGCAGTCGGCTCAGCACTTGGCTGCTGCAGCGCAACAATCGGCACAGCAGCTGGCTGCGGCTGCCCAGCAGTCGGCGCAGCAGATGGTGGCGCAACAGTCGGCGCAGCAACTGGCGGCCCAGCAGTCCGCACAGCAACAGCTGGTTCCCTCCGCGCAGCAGTTGGTCCATCAAACATCTACTCAGCAAATTACTATCTCTAGCACTAGTCAGCCCATGGCATTAAGTAATTCTCAGGCTCAGCCTATTACATTCCCTATGATATCACAAAGTATTCTACCACATTAGGAAATTATCAATAATTTTAAAGTTATTGTTAATCAATCATTCTTTATGTTAGGTAATTAGGTATGAGGCATAGCAGTCTGATGCTTGAATGCAAGAATTTAAATATTATGTAAATGAATCTTCAAAATAATGTTGCTTATTAATAGTAGGGGAGCCCATGATGCTAAATTGGGATTTACTTGAGCGTCCTTGGGACCTACTGGATTTTGAAGATATGCTGATAGAAAGAAGAAATGGTTTAGTGACAATTTCTTCCACCAGTGGGGGAAGGGGGAATCTACAGATCTTTGAAATTGTTAAGCGTAACTTTTGTTCTAGTGGTCGAGCGTGTCAGATATTGATAATGTACATGCTCCATGTGTATTTAATAATAAAAAACTCTTAATCTGCCAGTTTGCATGGTGGGGTTGAATGTTCTGGAGAGTACAAACGAGAACCCTTCAAAATCCCCCCCACTCTTGCAAATCAAGTTGGAATGGGCAGATTTTTTAAACGCACTTCCTTTAGCACGGTATTGACCTACCTTCCCTTAATCTGACGAAACTGACTTTATTTAGTCTGACTTTTTTTTTAATTTTCAGTCCCCCCCTTCTAATCAGATCGGATATATGTTGGGTATATTCAACATGACACTAGGTTTTCCCCATATGTTAATCTGACGCGCTCGAGTAACTACCGAAATCCCTTCATGGGCTCCCCTACTATAAGAATTTATTGTGCTTGTAAACAATAAAGGAAGCAGTATTTTTATGATATTATTGTAGTAGGTACCTAGGTAGATTGTGCACGCCTAACATAGTATTGTCTATGTTAAAGGCACTTTAATGATAATTAGTTCAAATTTTCAGTGTGTGCTGATATTTCTTAATGATCTTACAGGGAACATACTGTACTTTTGTTTTTATAGACTTACAAATCTCTGGTGTAATACTGTCCTAAGATTATTTTTGTTTTTAATTTATAGCTTGTAACTATTAAATTGAACTACCTTTGTGTCTATGTATGACAACAGACCTATACTGTACTTTTAAGTGGTGTGTTGCTTTGTATACGATAAATAATACTATAATGTTTGATTAATAATTGTTTGTTTACATTAGTTATATCAATTTGTTTCAATACCTAGACTGAGTAAAGCAATCAAATGATATTCTTAAAATATGTATACCAGTACCAACTTACCAATATTGCTGATTAGCTTTAGAGGATTAAGAAATTAGGCATGTACCTATCCATGTAATTTATTTTTAATATTAAAATTCAATTCAAAATTTTTATTTATTTATGAGAATCCTTCAAAACACCAATTAGTAGTAATTATTTCTATCGGTCATTGTTAAGGTTTCCTTATGTAGCATTCATGTTTCTTGTATTTTAGAAGCTTGCCGCGAATTCCAAGTATAAAATCTCCAGTGTCATCAAAAGCTATCGCTGTTACATTATCGGGAGCATTGTCGACTACCTTTATATCTCCTGTATCATTTTCATGGAAATATAGCAGGTCGTCACTTGCTATAAATACATTACTATTGTAGACAGCGATTTGTGCCATTCCATTGTAGGTCACATTGCCGATACAAAGCGGGGATGAAAGATTAGATTTCAATACATATAACTTTCCATCTTTTATGTAATAGAAATTATTGTCGTCATCAATGGTAAGTTCGTTGAGTGCTTCAAGACTGTTGAAGCGAATTCTCTTCATCATTTCGTCGTCTAATAAGTATAATTCTTCAACGCCATCATTGTTTTCAGTAACATATTTGTTGCTGTATGTGTCTACAAATATCATGTCCAATTTGAAGGCACTACTAGAAACAGGAGTGGCGTAATGATTTTCGTAATTATACTCAAAAATACCGTTGCCTGTGCCGAAGTAGACTTTCTTTTCCTTTTTATCGATGGCTATTGAATAACTGATGTCTTCTGGTAAACCTATACAATTAAAAAAGGATTTAATTTTACACATAACGCCACCTTATTCCCCAAAGGGAGAAAGCAGGGTAGATATGTCGAATACTTGTCTATTGAACGCTAACTTAACATATTTTACCAAAAGGGCTTAGTTAACAGATTAAATATAGTGAAATGTTAATTTTAGTTTTTTGGAAATTGAACCGAGAAAGGTATGTACACAGACATAGATCATAGACATAGTCTGTGAGTATGTAGATGCAATCAAAAACTACTTAACCGGTATTTTTTGAGGAGCGGTAGTTTTGAATTTGATAACATTGGTGTTAAAGTAATATCCTTTGTCGTTTAGTTCAGTTTCTACATAAAATAGGTTGCCATAAACATCGTAGTGAGCGTCAGTAGGGTGCACATCACCGATATGATAAGTATTAGTAACATTGTACTGATTATTGTTGATCTTCAGTTCTGATTGACACCCATCCCTCGGTAAGTCGAATGCGACACAGAATTGAAACCATAGTAGAATTGCTATCACAGTGTTGTAATTACTCATTGCGTGTATAGAAGTGATCGATATAAAAAATATATAAATGTTTACATGACCGTATACTTCGACAGTATGTGCACAAGTGAGATGCATATAAAACGCTACTTCATATCAATAATATAATTATTTATTCCAAACGAGAAGGTACAATGACACAAATAAATTAAAGTATCTGCAATATTAAACTTCAATGTAATTATAAAAAAGAGATACATCGGTATATAAATTATACTATCATTTTAATTGCATTACAATATTACATTCTGCACCTACTTTCTAATAATAAATAGTCTTTTGCTTCAAGTAAATAATAGTCGTAAATTATTAATCTATAACACATAAAATAAATATAATTAAGTAATTCTACTTTAAATAATAATACTTTTCATAATTTCAAGCTAGTTAATACTCTTGTTGATTGATTACATAGTTCAGCAATGTTGATACAAAATCTGTTATTCTATCTAATTCTTAATATCTACAAATTGAGCAATCGCTGATTGCAACTAGTCCTGTTCTTAAACAGATCGAGATAACAAGAATTAGAATAATTAAAACGATAAGGATTTTTTTTTTTTTTTTAAGGGGGGAAAATCATCGAATGACTTCTCCCGCCTGGGTGAGGCGGGAGGGAGTGTCAGACTTTTACTGACTAAAAACCACCCCGTTCCTTCTCCTGCACGTCGAGCCGGAGCCCCGGTTACCCGTTAGGTTCTCCGCGACTCCGAATCGGCATCGGCCGTATTGGGCCCCATCTGTGGTGGTCTGATGGCTCTTTGAGGCGCGCGCGGAACGCGACGCGCCGTACGCTCGGGTCTGTTTCTGGTCGGACGGGGAGCCACCCATGCTCGCCGTCCGCAGGCCCGCGCTTACGGTGGCCGGAGATCGTAAAACGATAAGGATAGGAGTCTAAATAAAACATAGCACCAAATTACCCGAATTTATAATTAGTATTGGGGGCTTTGAAAAAAGAACATTTCGCATTACACTTTGATAAAAAAGAGAGTCCATTGTCTATATTACTAAAACAATGATAGGAACAAGGAGTATATATTGTCTAAGTCTATATAGAATTCTAGACCAAAGCAATAACTCTTGAAATTAGGTACCTAATTGTACTTAATTTTATCATAACTTAGTAAATGTTACCTAACAATTTGGATCACAGTTATCCTTGTCACTCTCGTTTTCATCATTTGGTTTTCCCATTTGACACTGCAAGTACGACGGCAGACGACCTTGTCTTTCGCCTTTAATTTTGTGAATTTTCCATCTGTGTCCTTGTAAAATTTTTCTAAAACAAAACATAGATAAATAAGTCAATGTACTTAACTATAAAGTGTAAACATAACATGATGAATCATTGCATACACATTAATAAACTAGCAATACATACATATAACAATGGTTTAAAACAAACTTACTTTGTATTAAACTTTTTACAACAGATATCACATTCAACAGTGCCTTGCCTTAAATGTATATCTTTAACATGCCTTTTCATATCGTGTTGGTAGGAGAATGCCTTTTCGCAGTATGAACACTAAAAACAAAAAGTTAATATTATAAAAATATAGGATTAAAGGGCAAGCGAGTAGACACTAGACAGATCACATCTCTTGATCATAAGTGACTTTCGTCGTCCATAGATGGGTATATCAACACAAAGTTTAAAGTTTAATAGCCCATTTCTAGTGCAAAGTTTAGAACGAGGCTAGGTTGATTAGTCTGAAGAAATCAATGGAAGAAATGAAAAACACAACATACCTTGTATGGTCTTGTAGTGCTATGCACATGTCGCATATGTTTAGCCAGGTTACTGGACGTAGTTGTGGCTTTTGGACATTGCGTGCATTTGAACGGTTTATCAGCTAAATGAGATCTCTTGTGCACCTTCAGCAGGTCCATTGTTCTACCTTGATACGGACAAACGTCGCATTTGTAGGGAAACACATTTTCATGGGTGGCTCTGTAAGTAGACGTTTTCGAATATCAAAATGGGCTTGTACCAAATATTATTCAATAAGTCTGACAAACAAATTCTCACAGGAAACATATTTCTAGACAAAATATGGTATTGTTAAAGGTGGCATAAATTATAATCACAGTTGACGCCGCGGTTGCGTGATGTTTACCGTCTTAAGGGTCCTCGACATGGCTTGAAACCAGTTGGTTACTCAACTGGTTTCAAGCCATGTCGGGGACCCTAATAAAGTATTATATGAGTAAGCCAAACATCTAAATTGATATGGAGTTCTTGTTTAATTATTAAAGAACTTACTTATGTATTAATAGGCTTGCATTAGAGAGTGCAGTCTTCCCGCAGATGTCACACAGGAATTTCTTCTTAGTTACTTCCTCTGGTGGCTTTGGTTCTTGTGAGGGTTGAGCATTACACTTGCTTATGTGATTGGTGTAGTCAGACTGTCGAAACAAATGGTATTTTATAGAAGATACTAATAATTCTAATGGTGGGACTACATTAATGGGCTACAGGATGTATGTGGCCGGTTACATCGTTGAACGCGATTTATTCGCGTGCAGACGATGTAGCATCGGGGGACTGTCGGTAAACTGGCGCGCTTCAAAGGACTCGTCGCTACAATATTCGCTTGAGTGGCAACATCTACCTCACTTCAGTGTTGTCCAGACTTTGAGACTGACGTTCTTGTGTTTTTGTACACTATGGAGTCAATTAATGCAAACTGCTTTCTCCATCGTATCGGCCGCACAACTAAAAAAAGAATATTCGCCGTAGGCCGCTTTCTGAATCTTGGCCTGCCAATGTAGACGAGAACATCGTGTATGTCGGACGACGGATTTTTTGCGCGCCAACGCGATACGAATCTTCATCCGCTAATGTAGCCCCAGCATAAATGATGAATTGCGTATTTTTGAGAATTTAAAACTTATTACTTACGTTATCCTCATCAATCATGAATAATAGTTCAATATTGTGATTTAAGAATCAAATCAAATTAAGAATCAAATCGAACTTAATGAATTTGGTCAGAATTCAGAAGATTTTTAACTGACGTCAATAACGTCTTTGTCTTGATTCTTAGTTTGACCTCTATGTATGTATGTATGTTTGTGCGCGATTATCTCGCGATTGGCTAAACTGATTTTGATGTGGTTTTCAGAAAAGTGTTAGGTACACTTAGGAGAAGACTTTAGTATATGTATTACATACCTACTATTTTTTAAACTATTTCATCATCTTATTTATTTATTTATGTACACACAGAATACAAATACAATAGTACAAATCATATATCCGATATATTAAATTTTGTAATTTAACTTAACACTTTTACTAAATTCAAACTTAGTCCTTAAATTAGAATAAGCAATGTTTGTATTTGCATTTGTATTTGTATTTATAGAAATTAACTATGTATGTCTTGTTGTGAAAGAGCGGAGTTTCCTAACACAGGCATATCTTGCTTAAAAGGAGGCTCCAATCACAATTTATAGGTTCCGTAATCTGTTTTTACAAATAAACGATTTTTATTTATTATTAACCAAATACTAACTATTCAATTCCGTCATTCTCGAAGGAGCTACGCCGAAAGCATGGCAAGGGAGTGTAGTGGTTCTGTTCTTCAAGAAGGGTGACAACTCCTTGTTGAAGAACTATAGACCCATCTCGCTTCTGAGCCATGTATATAAGCTGTTTTCTAGGGTCATCACGAACCGTCTCGAACGCAGGTCTTCGATCGAGACCTGGGCGGTGCTGCAGTCTCTCCAGCGATGCCATATCGACTACAGATATATCGAGGTGCTAAAGTGTTTGTATAGAAACGCCACCATGCGCATCCGACTCCAGGATGATAGCACGGAACCAAACCAATTGCAGAAAGGCGTGAGACAGGGAGACGTGATTTCTCCGAAACTGTTCACCAACGCATTGGAGGACGTTTTCGAGCTTTTAAACTGGAGTGGACTGGGCATCAATATCAATGGCGAATACATCACACACCTCCGCTTCGCCGATGATGTAGTCATCATGGCGGAGTCGCTGGAGGATCTAAACACCATGCTCAGCGACCTCGATATCGTCTCCCAACAGGTGGGTCTTCAAATGAACATGGACAAGACCAAAATCATGTCAAACGTCCATGTTGCACCTGTACCGGTCATCGTTGGGAACGATATCCTCGAAGTTGTAGACCACTATACATACTTACGTCTCAAAGGTTGGTGCGGTGGCTAGGCAACTGGCTGCCGTGCAACGTGTCGCGGGTCCGATTCCCGCACGGAACAACTCTTTGTGTGATCCACAGATTGTTGTTCCGGATCTGGGTGTAATGTGCATGTGAACTTGTATGTTTGTAAACGCGCTCACGACACAGGAGAAAATCCTAGGGTTTTTTAAAGGGGGAAAATCATCGAATGACTGCTCTCGCCTGGGTGTTGTGAGAGGGAGTGTCAGACTCTTACTGACTAAAAACCACCCCGTTCCTTCTTCTGCACGTCGAGCCAGAGTCCCGGTAACCCGTTGGGTTCTTTGGGTAACGTATTTTTTAAAGAAAAAAAAAATGTTTGATAACATAGTATTACCATAACATAAAACTCTTCTCCACACTTGCTGCACCTCCACAGAGATAGAAGTTCTGAGTTATCTGTGGAGAATGTTGGTGATGGGACATTGTATGAGTCTTCACTATCAGCATTTGGATCATTATCCTCTTCTAAATTTGCATTATCTTGATTGAATTCTGTAAATGAAATATAGTTGTAGTTTTTTAATAAAAATTGGCTAGACAAGGTTTTCTTACTTTTTATCTTTGGTTCAAGAAGACAAGTATTGAAAGGAACTGTTTTGATAATTATCAGACACTGGTATAAATCATAATAACTAGTGTTACAAAGATCATATTCTAATAAGACACAATTTCTATCTATTCATTAGTGACATAAAATATAACAAGTTTATTTGTTTCTTTCTATTAAAATCTTAAGCTATCATTATTTTCATTTACCTAATAGTTCTTACAATTTTACTTGCCTTGTTTTATAGTTATTTCAATCAAGTGTTTGTTATTTCTCTGGCACATTTCTCGGAACATTATACATCCATTCAACAAGTCCAGACAGCTTTGACACATATGTTTCGATAAATTATCAGCATTATTTAACTGAAAGTGTAAAAGTATTCGATGACTTAATATATCACTCAAAGGGGTAAGCAAAGGCATGTTCAATGTATTACCTATTTCTTTAACAACAGTAAGTTATTAGTTCCATGTACACCCCCTGCTAAGCCTATCGCCATACATCAGGCACAATTCTTATTATAATTCTAGAAAAATAAAAAATAATCATTAAAAACTTACAAGAATACCAGAAAAGTTCTGTATTTCTTCAGGAATATTGGGTTGATTAAAATTGTTAAATATTGGAATATCTCCCTTTTCGTTGTTGCATATCCTGCACATATTTATTAAGTTTATTTTTTCTCTTTTGGGCCTGTAAATGAAATAAACTTGAGTTATTATTACACTAAATCTAAGAATCTAAGACAATATTAATAGTAGTTGACTTGGATTTTTAAGTAACATACAATTAGATTTATTTCATTAGGCTGGGCTATTACATACAAGTTTAAGTCATTGTACAGTATTTCTGAAATGCAATACGTACGGTTTATATGCTTTTTTCATCCTGTTTTTCTTCTTTTTACTTTTTTGAAGTGCATTAGCATACAACATAGATTTGAGCAATAAAAGAGAAGACATTGTTTTCTTATTTAAAATCCGTAACAAGAACACAATTCAATTGCCACCGAAAGTTATTTACATTTTTGTATTTTTACAGTACATTTGTATTGCAAAGTAGCAGTTGTTTATTGTTTATATCCTTACACGCATTGTGAATCTCTATGCCTATCCTTTTCTAAACAAAAATCTCTTCAAGAAAAGCTGTCAATGTCAAATTGCCAAATGACAAATACATGCACATAGATAAAAGTGTAATGTGTATGTATGTAACACTATTCACGAAAAAACAATTCGTTCTTTATAAGTGCATTGAGTATTAGTAGCTTTATTATAACTTAAATAATTATATGGTAAAATATTTAAAATTATTATTCATCCAACGTTAAATTATTCACCATACACAGTCGTAAGTTTACTTTGTTTAAGGTACACAGACACAATATGGACAGAAGTGCATTCATTCATTCCTCTTTATTATTCATTCTCGTCAGTCAGTCAGTTGTCAAATCATCAATCTACGAGTTCGTGATTCTTGTTGTAAATAAACTAAAAATGTGAAATTTGAGAATATTACATATCGCAAGAACATATGTATTGTAACCATGGCAGTCTATTTAACAAAGAAAATGTTATCAAAGATGAATCAAGTGAAATATCCGTGTGGTTCGCCTGTTAAGATCGAGACAAGTAATCGTGATGATCCTTGGCCTAGCCTTATAAACGAGAGCAAGTAAGTGTTTACAATTATTCCATGGCTTAGTGCCTATAGGTACTTGCCGATCAAGCTTTTATTTACATAGCTTTTGGTTCAAGGGTTTATGAACGTTCTAATGTAAGTAATTGTTTATTCATTTGCAGCAATAAGGTGTTGCATCTGTCTAAGGAAATGATATGTCGAGTGTGTGCCAGAAGTGCCTGCCATCCCCTGAGGGATCGAATCAACGGTTACGATATTATGAGTGCTATACGAAGTGTTTGCAACATTACTGTAAGTTTAAGTTGATAAACCAATTCTAAGATTCAAGTCATTAAAGCATAGAGCACTACGAGTAGATTTTATTTTTATTATAATTCTTTGTTGAGAGTTGACTGACAAAGAATATTATTAGTTTGTAAATTCTTCTTGTAAAACTAATTAGTCTTTGGGGAATGTTGGTCTAGAAGTATACTCGGAATTTTAATTCAATTCCAGATTTGACAATTTCAGTGTTGAAACGATATGACAAGTACTAAATAGTGACATTGCGAAATTATTCGATATGGAAATGGAATATTTCCGGATTGATTCTTCTCGTTTATAATTTTACTCTTGTAAACTAAGTATATCAGGAAATTAAATATTTCTGACCGATAATTTAGTTTTGACGATTAATTAACAATCTGAGACTTTTCTTTTATAATCGTGTGTGAAATAAATAAGAAAATGTAATCAGAAGGAACATGATAAATAAAACAGATAGTAATTTGCGTATCTAAGGTATTATGGTAATAATTTAGTTTATAAATTGTCACCATCATCGCTATCACTATCACTGTCACTTTCTGTAACATTTAATATAAAACACACACACTGATTGTTTATCTATTTTTGTGTTCATCACTATATCTAATATTATATGTGGTATCATTATTTCACAAAATGACAGTAGTTAATGTCAAATCTGGATTCGAATTAAAATTCTGACTATAGTAATTTTCCATTACGAATCAATAAGTCTAATACCAGAATCTAATTATAATGTACCAAAATATTATTGTTATTGCCTATGAGTGAACCACTATTATAATTGTTTTTCAATGTCTGCATTATCTTACAGATAGAAGTTGATGACTCCTTGCCAAAGTTCATTTGTACTGAATGTTTGGAAAGCTTGAAGAATGCAATTAATTTTAAAAGTTTGTGTGAAGCCTCGGATAAGAAATTTAAGAAAATATTAAACCCAACAGGTAACAAAACATTTTAATCAAATTTAAGGCCATTTACCCATTGCTATTTTAATGTTAGCTTAACTGGCACATATTTTAACCCATTCTATATCTTAGATATGCAAATTACTTACCAATTAGAATAAAGGGAATTTCAAAGAGCCTTCATGTTTATGTAACTGTTTTTTTGTGTACCTAGTCACAATATAAACGATATAGTGGAATGAATACATGTTTATTTTGTATATCCAATTATATATATTTGTATTGGCTATCCAATTAGCCATTGTTAGCTTCTGGTACCATGTTGTTTGTTTAAGAAATGTGATGTGTTTAACAGAAATAATAATTCTATTTTTCATCCAGTCCCAACTTGTTAGAAGTTTCTCCTTTATTTTGTAAAGATAAGTTCTATATAATTTACTTTTTGCAGGCAATCCAGTGACACCATCATATCCCTATTCAAAACATGACTTCCAGCTAATACTGCATCAGATGAAGAAGAAGAGGATGGAAATTCAGGAACAGGCTGCTCAGGAACAGATGAGGAGAGAAAGACAAATGCAACAAAAGAAGCAACCTAAAGTGAAACAGTTCAAGTGTTCACCTTGTGACTTGACATTCCCTAGTAAGGTTTGTACCATGATATCCTCAATAAGTATTTTCTACATAATACTTTATTACATTTCACATGTAATTAATTGCATCATACAATGAAAAGCCATACCCATCCAATTTTTCCTGTAAGTAAAGCATTTTTTTTAAACATTGTCTCACATTAGGATTTTCCCCTGTTGTGGATGTACCCAACAACAATTTGTGGATCGCAAAAGAATTGCCGAATCGAACTGTTTCATTCACTGATTTGAATATAAAAGATAAACAAATAAGCTTACTGTTGCATATTATTCCATTCTTATTGGAATCTCGTTGAAAATGGACATCCTGGGACTTAAGTGATTGTGTGAGACAAAATTCACGAATACTTTTAGTGAAGTTATTTTATTTTTTATTTAGGCCGAGTTGATGGATCACCGACGGGAGCGGCAGTGTATGCGGCGCGCGTGTGATATCTGTGGCCAGTTGGTGCTGAGCATCGCCCAACACATGCGGCACATTCACAAGCAGACTGTGCCACACCAGTGCCCTACTTGTGGCAAGGAGTTCCCTATTATTGCTAGACTTAAAAATCACATGTGAGTAAAATCATTTCAAAGACTGATATTGTTAGGAAATGATATCAGTGACACCACTAGACAAAATATATCTTGTCTTTGTTGGATTATCTATATGGAAAAACAAACATCCAACTGTTATGTAAAAGTTATAAATGTGACTAAAAATAAATTTTGGGAGACAGAGAGAGCTCTGAAAAGTTCAACACACCTTTGTTTTTTTTAACAAAGCACAATTAGCTTAGTCCCAACATTTGTCTCTTTACATATAAGCCTAATCAACTATACCTTATTATTTTCATACAGGTTGGTTCACACAAACACATTCAACTTCTTCTGTGACCTGTGCCCATACAGATGCAAACACAAATACTACCTAGTGATGCATATGCGCACACATACTGGTGAGAAACCATACAAGTGTACTGAGTGCACTGCTACCTTCGTCAACCCTTCCAATCTCAACAAACACAAGCTCACACATCAGGCTAAACAGTTTAAGGTAAGTTGTTCTTATTTTGCCTGGTGTATGGCAATAGGCTCACCCCCTATTACATGGGACTCATAACATAAATAGTGAAAAGTGGGTGGTACATTGTCCAGTGGCATTAAGTGCCGTAATGTGCACCTCTGTCTACCCCTTCAGGTATAAAAGGCGTGATGTTATGTTATATTGTTCTTATTTGAATGTTTTCAAATAGGTGAAAGATATGCTTGAATCTCAATAACACTAGTTATGATATTTGAGCATTTGTTGTCTTCAAAAACTGCATGATTGGTCTCATATAAGAACTCTTTATTGACAAAATTCGTAAAAGGCTAACGGCAAAACCTAACAAAGACTTACCGACCCTAAAACGGAAAAAGGATGGCATCTCCATCGTCAGCAAAAAGTATCACATTGTTAGTGTAACGAAATGATCAAATATTTTTGTCTTTAGTGCGTTCTTTGCGAAAAATCGTTCCGCACGAGCACGGCGCTTCGGGAGCACCACGAGGCCACGCATATGAACATCAAACACACATGTAACTACTGCGGACGTGACTTCTGTTACAAGTAAGTATGAAAAAAATCTTCGAAATCTTACCATCTGATAAAATATATGATATGTTTACACATCCTTATTTTTCATGTTAATTTGTACATATTGCTTTCACGATATTTAATAGTAAAAAAAACCTTGAAACAAACGTGTAATTAACCAGTAAAAAATGTTGGTATTCAAATACTTTAATATTCACAATGACTGTCTAGTGTTTAGTTACAAGTTGTTACAGAAAATGTTACAAACAAGTTAAAGTAATTAAAACTAGAGTTATGAAACTGGCTATTGTGTGCCTTGTAACTTGTAATATCAAATGAAGCGTCAACTGAACTACAACAAAGACTAGAAATTAGACCTTTAACTTAATTTTACGCAGAAGTGAAGTTCTAAGTGCTCTCATGTGACGCGTTGGCTGTCCAACTATGTTGCCTCTCAATTTTAAATCCCCGTAAGTATAATTCTATCTCTACAAATTCTTTGTAAAATAACAGAGATGGCACGATATTTAAGTACAACTTTATCACTTGATATAAACCCCCAAAATATATCCATACAAAAGTAGTCTGTAAATATCGGAAGTAAGGTCTATAATGAAGTTAGTAGATAGCGGTCACCGGTGACTGCTGGGGAATTGATTAGTTAAAAAGGCCTTTCAGTATTCGGGCGTATATTAATTTGAATATTTAATATTTTTGTTATTATTTGGAAAGTTATTATTATTATGTTGAGTAGCACTCTGCGAACTTTGAAAGCACAAAAGCCCTTACGGAACCTCTAAGGTATCTTATAAATTGGCGCCGCGCATTAGGAATACAAGTAACATAGCAATGCGCTTTGATCAAATGCTTTAGCAGCTAAAGTGCAAAGACATATAACTTGTATTTAAACAACAATAGACAATAATACTAAAGGGATATAAGATTAATGCTCAAAGTATTAGGGGATTTTCGATTTCGACTTATACCCACATTCATTTATTATTTATTTATACCGTCAAAACAGAAAATGTAATAAGGGGTACACACCCCTTATTACATTTACACGTACACACGTGTTAATAAATCTGATCAAGCTACGCAAGCAGTCTCAGTACAATGTTATTAGTAGGAAGATTTTATATGCCTCTGATAATATAATCTTGTTTCTTATCTCATTTTTTTTTTTTTTATTTTTTTTTTAAAAAACGTTGCCCCACACTAGGATTTTCTCCTGTGTCGTGGGTGCGTTTACAAACAAACAAGTTCACATACACAATGACACCCAGACCCGAAACAACAATTTGTGGATCACACAAAGTGTTGTTCCGTGCGGGAATCGAACCCGCGACACGTTGCACGGCAGCCGGTTGCCCAGCCACCGCACCAACCGTGCAGTCTACATGCATGCGTCTAAATGCATCTACATGCATCGTGTCGGCTTGGCAGGATTAACTCATTTCACTATGAAGAATAAATTGTTTCTTAAATACGAAACTAAAAGTGGTTTATAGTAAACCACACGTGTAATACATTTGAACAAAATATTAACTAAACTTTGCGTTTTTACTTATTTACATGAGATACATAACGTCATGGAATTCAATTTTTTATTGCATTATGTACAATAGGTGTTACATAATTGGGTAGAAACAGTTTCAACATGAAACCCGGTTAGGACGCCGCAACATAATTATTACATGAAAGCAGAATATATAGTTAATGTAATTAATTTACTTATTATATTATATGCAGATGCGAGTATGTATCTGTACCTTATTAACGATAAAATATATTTCTCAACTTATCCCTAGGTCGGACCTACGCAAGCATGAAATAAGGAACCACAACAGGATGAAACGTGACTATATAGGCGGGGAGCCGACGTACAAGCAAGTGGAGAGGATGCAGAAAATGCAGGAGACTGATGAGATGGACAAGTGGCGTTCGCAGGAGATGGTCATGGCGCAGGTGCCAGTGCCACAGAACACGTACATCGAACAGCCCAAGGAGTACATCTCTAATCACACCCTGTTCTACCCTGATGTCGGTATGCTACAGCCGCAACCGCCGCAGCATCCACATATGAGTGAGTTTATTTTGATCATGTCTCAAATTACGTTAATATTTTACGCGTTTTAGGGTATTTTGTGATCGCAAAATACAATACGGTAGTTGACAGGTAGTCAAATTCAATACTTTTATTGACATGTCAAAAACTATATTTTTCTATGAATCTTGTATTGGATCGCAACTTATGACGTCATCATATTTCTGCGTCAAATAACATACTTATTTCTTTAAAATTTGCAAGAAAAAATCCAAACGTAGGTAAATTGTCAAATCAATGGATGAGAGTATGATTATTTTTTAATTATTTATTGCATTGAAAAGTTGTAACAATTTATTTTTAACCTAGAAAACTACCCAATTCTGTAAGCGTTTTGTATTGGATGATTTATAACAACATCAATATTGTTCACCAACTTGATTTGAAACAAAACACTAAACAACTATTTCACCGAAGTACGAATATTTTAGGGGCAATATACTGTGCTCATATAGCACACGGCGTATTTTTACACGCGCAGGAAACGTCTTCTGCGTGTATTCGAGCTTGATGCGCGTGTACACGCTTTCCTAATACTAATATCATATTTTAATAATTAGCGAGGATGTAACATAACATCACGCCTTTTATCCCCGAAGGGGTAGGCAGAGGTGCACATTATACCACTGTACAATGTAACACCCACTTTTCACTATTTATGTCTATACTAGTCCCATGTAATAGGGGGTGAGCCTATTGCCATATACCGGGCACAATTCCAGACTCCGTGCTACTACTGAATCGGCCAACAGAGGCAGTTAGCGAGGACAATGAAGTTACATAATAATTATTATCAATGTGATATAATATTTAATTCCATTCGGTGCTGTGTCTGTGCGCAACACATATCACCTGTGTCGCTACTCGTGCCTCACGCAGAAGTTCAGTGGACCGCGGTGAAAAGCGCGACGACCCGCAACTCAAGAGCCGCTTGTTGTGTGACGATAATATCATTTATGTATTTATTAATACTCTCAGAGGCGATCAGCCATCGATTTACTGTAATTTATATTCATTCGCAAGCGACCCACTTCTCTTAATTAGAGGTATATTATGTTAATAGCGTTTCTACTGAATTTATTGCGTAGCTTAGAAGCATATTAGTTTAATTTTAACATGAAACATCTGTATTAAGACTAGTCTAGTGCTAATATTTTAGTCTAATATTATTTAACTAGTCATAGTTTAAACCGTGATATAATAATATGCATTGATTTAATGATAAGAATATTTACTGCACCCAAAAATACCCGACTAAAATTTTGTCTTTCTTCAGTTCAACAACACACTGTGGAGCTGACACTGTAAGTAAAGTTTATGGTTTGTTATTGAAGGACTTTATAAATTCTATTAAAAGTTAGAATAAAGGTCTAATTCCTATTTTATTATAGTTCTAATGCTCTCCTAGGGCTCATTTTATTAAGATCTTACGTAAATTAGTAGGTACTAATTCGTCAGGGGAAAGAAGAAAAAGCCTGCGAGTTTTATTAAATTTTTATCGACGTGACAATTATTCTAAAGTAGTTAGGTTATAAAAGAAGGAAAAATTTGAGTGTTTTTTATTTAAATTGAATAGGCTCGGAAACTAACAAACTGGTTTATAAAACTTTTTTACCATTGAATAATTATTTGATTTTATGTAGATTACTATTTTATGCCGATATTTTTAAAAGATCGGGACCTACTCGAGAAAAATCGGAATTATTCGCAAGCAAAGCCGGATACTGAAAACTAGTCCTTAATGTCGGTAATTTTATTCTATTTTCTTCATTACAGGCCTGAACTAGGAATGAAAAAAGACGACGTGAAGTTGTACGAAGCCCAGCAAGGAATCGGATATTACTAAGATTATGCATTTTTTATTCTCAGAGCGTATGATTTAGTATTTACTTTAATTATCTACTATGTACGAGTTAAACGTGTTTATCCATGAATCAAATGCTTTATATTGTTTAATCGAGCTAAAGTAATAAAGATCATTATTATATTCTATACATAGTACTAAATTAAACTTTTTATTTTTGTATCCTGTTTCGGACCTTTCCCCGAAAGGCGTATACATTTAGCTGTAACGCAAAAACCCCCAAGTAAGTGAGGACGATCATATCACCATACACCGGGCACATTTCCCGACTTCGTACTGAGAATTTTGAAATCGAAACAAAAAGAATTATCCCGATCCAAATATCGCTCGAAAAACGAGTTTCCAGACAATCAATTTGTAGTAGGTATTTCGTTGTTTTGTGAAATGGTTTGAGGGTAAACTAAGCTTAGTCGATTTATATCCTTTAAGGCGTACATTCAATGGAATCAGTGGATGGAACCGCCTCTAATCGCCACCATCAACTTGAGTCGCGTCTATTTCTCATGGCCTAAATGTTTCGTAGTTCTTCGTAGCTGTTCGTAGCAGTTCCGCTACGTCCTACGCCCGTAGCCGCCGCGTAGCGCTCCACCGTATACGTCATGTTCATGTAAAATTTTGCTCATTATTTTATGAAGATAAAGGAAAGGAATACTTATTCAACGTTATAAAAATGTTATCATATTTTCTCGTATTAATAATTCAGTGGTAACGTGTGATGAAAAAATGGGTGCAGAAAATTTTGGCTTAGCGTAAAAGTTTTTTTTATCTGTTAAGCAGACGTAAGCTGGTAATAAATTAGTCTCATTTAATAGTGAGCTAGCCAAGAATTTTTGATTCGTCTGTGAATTTATAAATCTAATATGGGCTTAGAGAGTTAATTTAGGAATTGTGGAGATTTGAACTTTTTCGTTTCGACGGTCATGAACTTTTCGAGGCTATATCTATATACGTAGGTATAGGTAAGATCGTTTAATAAAGCCACCGGCCCTGCGTAACGAGCAGACTTGTATCAAAAGTGGTTTAGTGTCCATTACACATCTAATACCGGCCCTGTAATTACGGTACCTCATAGTCCTCGTCCATATAACTTTATTATATGCCGAAGTTAATTGTAGGATCAGTTACAAATTAATGAATACATGATCGGATCGTTACTTATTTTCGTCGTAAATTTTATGCGTCGACATTGGGTTGACGTTACATTTTTTATTTTATCTCTCGAGCTTAAAATATTAATTTTATTAATAGGTCGGTGTTTGGCCACTTGGTGGTAAACGATGATGTAATCGACGTAGAGCACGGCTGCATAGAAATAGTGTACATAAGCATATCGTGGTAGTTCACAGATAAACATTAATTTTATTTTTAGGGTCTGTTTCACAATATCTGTGCCTATAGCCAAACGCCACTTTAGCGCTTGTCTACCGAGGGAGTAAACTCAAACTCCAACTCAAAAGCATTTATTTCAATTAAACCATAATTTGGTACTTTTGAAACGTCAACAAATATGAAATAAATAATAGTCTGTCCGTCAGTGAAGCTAGGCGCTCGTTCCAAAATGTCGATTCGAGTGGAGAAGAACGAGCAAGAAACTCCATTCGTTACTCTTTTAAAAAAAGTCTGTTTTACATTGCTCTGATACATATTCCAATATTGTACACACATGTGAGAATAATGTAAAGACATACCTGACGCAACATACAAATAACAGAACATACTAAAATAGAAAAAAAAAACAAAACCAAGAGAAAACAAATATCTTAAGTCTGACATGGTCCTCACATATGTATACTGACAATCCATATAAAATAGTGCTTCTATACAAGAAAAAAAATAAACTCTTGATTAAATAAAGATAGAAATGCTCGATGCCACAAGAAAAATAGATTGCCTTCATCGGAATCAAAGTATTAAATTACCTATTATCGTAATCTGAACTAGGTACTGACTACATTTGAGTATTGTCCAGTGGAGCCGAACCAACACGCTGCCAAGCATTCCTATCCTCAAGACAATTACCCTGTAGTAAGCTTGTTTACATAATTCGCGCTTAATATATGTTTTAAATTTACTTTCATTGAGATCTAGTATGCTATTTGGTATTTTATTATAGCATTTAATACCTAACCCCATAAAAGATTTCTGTACCTTGGACAGTCTGAATTGCAGTACAGCTAACTTATTCTTGCCTCTAGTATTAAGATTGTGTCTATCGCTTCTTTTTTCGAATAATTGCCTATTCTTTCTTACATACATTATATTTTCATATATGTATTGACAAGACACCGTTAAGATATTTATCGTTTTAAACAATTCTCTTAGCGATTCGCAACGGCGTAAGTTATATATTGCTCGGATAGCCCGCTTTTGAAGAATAAAAATTGATTCTATTTCTGTAGCTCGACCCCACAACAAAATGCCGTACGACATAATGCTGTGAAAGTAACTAAAATAGACAAGCCTTTTTTTTTTTTTTTTAAGGGGGGAAAATCATCGAATGACTGCTCCCGCCTGGGTGAGGCGGGAGGGAGTGTCAGACTCTTACTGACTAAAAACCACCCCGTTCCTTCTCCTGCACGTCGAGCCGGAGCCCCGGTTACCCGTTAGGTTCTCCGCGACTCCGAATCGGCATCGACCCTATTGGGCCCCATCTGTGGTGGTCTGATGGCTCTTTGAGGCGCGCGCGGAACGCGACGCGCCGTACGCTCGAGTCTGTTTCTGGTCGGACGGGGAGCCACCCATGCTCGCCGTCCGCAGGCCCATGCTTACGGTGGCCGGAGATCGTCCCGCGATCCCCGACGCCCGGTGTGTCCTTCGCGATGGCTGGGTTGCGAGGAGGCAGCGCTTCGCTGCCTCACGCGTCCCGCCTCCTCCTTAGCTAGCATGACTGCTTCGCAAAAGGAGGAGACGGCATCCCAATCCCCCTCGCTCCGCATCATGGCCTGCACTAGGCCCGGACGCGAGAGGTCGCCATCGCCGATCACTTCCCTGAGGACACGGCGGTGCTCAGCCCACGCAGGGCATTCCACTACAGTATGTTCCACCGTGTCCTCAGGGCGGTCCTCGCAGTGATGACACCCGGACGTTTCCTCCCGCCCCATCAGACACAGGTACCTCCCGAAACTCCCATGTCCGGTGAGGACCTGCGTCAGGCGGTAGGTGAGGACGCCGTAGCGTCTCTCAAGCCACTCCTCAAAGAGGGGACTTACCGCTGCGATGGCAGCGAGCCCAGCCCTCGGTTGCGACAGTCGTTGCTGCCATTCCGCCATGAGATCGCGCCGGAGCTCATCCCGCCACGCACTTATCTGGCGCGGCAGCGGAGTTTCGCCCCGGCGACGTGCCTCCGCGCGCATGCTATACACGCGCGCGAGCACCTTCGCCTCCAGATCCCACGGCGGTAATCCGGCAAGGAGGTTCGCCGACTCCCCAGAGATCGTGCGGTATCCGCGGATCATTCGGATCGCCATGACCCTCTGTGCCATGAGCAGCGTCCGAGCGGGACGCCGCAACAGGTTTGGCGCCCAAACAGGGGCGCCGTAGAGGGCCATGGACCGCACGACCCCGGCGTATAACCTCCGGCAGGAGGCGTTTGGCCCCCCGAGGTTGGGGAGGATGCGTTTGAACGCAGCCCCCGCCCTCTCCAACTTTGGAGCCAAACGTCGGAAATGCTCAATGAAGTTCCACCGACTGTCGAGGACGAGTCCTAGGTACTTCACCGTCGTCTCGACGCCGATGGTAACTCCTCCCGCCGTTATTTTAGACCCACCCGGAGGTGGCGCGTTCCCGCGGCCATGAAAACACATGGCCTCGGACTTGTGGAGCGCCACCTCGAGTCCCAACTGCCGGATTCTCTCAACGACTGTCGCAACCGCTGTCGCCATTAAGTCGGCCGCCGCCTGGTGCGACCTCCCGTGCGCTAGCACCAGCGTGTCGTCGGCGTAGCATATTGTGCTAACGCCGTTCGGGAGGTCGGAGCGCAGCACCCAGTCATATCCGATGTTCCACAGGAGCGGCCCCAGAACCGAACCCTGTGGAACACCGCGTGACATCTCTCGCCGGTTCCACTCGCCCCGGTGACCGGGGTAAATGACGGACCTGTCCGTCAGGTATGCCTCGATTACACGACGGAGGAAGGTAGGCACCCGATGATATCGGAGTGCCTCCAGGATGCAGCTCCAGGGCAGGGAGTTGAAGGCGTTGGCGATGTCCAGAGACACCGCCACTACGACCTTACCCCTGGACACTGCAGTCCCCGTCGTCCGGTCCCTAACGCGCATGATGGCGTCCACCGTGGAGCGCCCTCTGCGGAAGCCGAACTGGCCGTCCGACAGGTCCGGCCCAAAGTCCGTCAGGTGCGCGACGAGGCGGTTCGAAATGATTCTTTCGAAGATTTTCCCCACCTCGTCGAGCAGCACTATGGGCCGGTATGCGGACGGAGAGTTCGCAGGGCGCCCCGTCTTCCGCACGAGGACCAGTTTGCCCGCTTTCCAGAGAAGCGGGAACTGGCCTCTCTCCAAGCATGCGCTGTAGAGACCGATTAATCGAGGCCCGAGAGCCTCTGAGGCCAGGACCCATGCTTTGCCATGCAAGCCGTCGGGTCCTGGGGCGGTGTTCTTGGCGCCCATCCGGCGCACCGCCGCTCTCAGTTCTGCCTCGGTCACCTCTGGAACGATGTCGTCGTCGTCGTCGCTATAGCCCGCGTCGGGCACCGCAGGGGGCGGAGTCATATACGGAGGGGTGAAGCCCCTCCACAGTCGGGGGAACAGGGCGCCAATCACCTCCTCTAAGACCTCTGGCCGGAGACTCTGGGTGAGCGGGGGAGCCCAAGCGCGGAGCTTGTCGCGTACCATCCGGTACGGGCGTCCCCACGGATCTCTGTCCAGAGTCCTCAGCATCTCTCGGCGGGCCTCCTCCTTGGCCCGCAGTATTTCCGCCTTGAGGACGGCTTTCGCCGCCCTGTATCCCTCATACAACTCCGCCTCTCTCGCATCCGCATTCGGAGGACGGATACGACGCCTGCGGTACCTAGTGTACTGGCGTCGCGCAGTAGTGCACGCCTTGCGCAGAGCTGCCAGCTCCTGCGACCACCAGTACACCTGGCGCTTTTGTTGGCTCGACCGGATCCGGGGCATCGCCACGTCACAAATCCTGGACATGGCGTCCTGGAGCCACTTAGCCTCCTCGTCTATGTCGGCAGGCCTGACGCCGTATCTACGTGATCTGTCTAATCTGTCTAACTGCAAAAGCAGCTGAGCTTAATCTCCCCGAAAGCGCCTTTATATGCGGGCCCCATTGTAGTCTATTGTCTAATGTAATGCCTAAAAATACCGTCTCGTCGACAAATTCTAACTTTTGGCCGTTTAAAACAACATCACAATCATTACTTCGGACGTTTGGTAAACTAAATTTAATACATTTTGTTTTTTTCTCATTAAGCGCTAGATTATTAATGGTGAACCAGTTTTGCACTCGAAGAATGGAACTGTTTACGTCGTCAAGATTATTAGCACGTCGATCTATTTTAAAAATTAATGAGGTATCATCTGCAAAAAGCACCATTCTTGGTTCATTCTTGAATATAAATGGCAAATCATTTATATAGACTAAAAAGAGAATGGGACCCAATATTGAACCCTGTGGAACGCCCACATTCATCGTAGAGCCCTGCGAGTTAATACCGTTAACATGAACCTTTAATTGCCTATCTTCCAAATAAGACTTTATTAGACAGAGTGCGGTGTTTCTGATCCCGTAGTGATCTAATTTCAGCAAAAGTGTCTCGTGGTCAACGCAATCGAACGCTTTTGAGAGGTCACAAAAGATACCAATAGCATCTTGTGCTTCCTCCCAAGCACCAAATATTTCTTTCATTAAAGTAACACCGGCGTCAGTTGTACAACGACCTTTAGTAAAACCGTATTGTTGTTGGTGAAAGATAGAATGTTTATTAAAATGATGAAGCATCCGAGACAGCATTAACTTTTCAAATACTTTGCTGAGAACCGGCAAAACAGATACTGGCCTATAATTGTTTGGTTCTTTAGTGTCACCACTTTTAAATAGTGGGATAACTTTACTATATTTCATTAGGTCAGGGAAAACACCGTCATCTATACTTTTATTGAAAATCACAGCCAAGTATGGCGCTATAGTTTGAATAAGTGATTTGCAAACTTTTACCGATAGTCCCCATAGATCTTCAGTTGATTTGATCTTGATCTCTTTAAAAACTTTTATTATTTCTAGAGGATTCGTATATCGAAAACTAAAGTGGTGCTGACACGATTGTGTATTATTCTTAAGCAAAGTTACAGAGAGTGTTGCTGATGACTCTAAATCTTTGGTTGTTTTGATAGGAATGTTGGCAAAAAAATGTTCAAACTCCTGGGCTACATCTACGTTGGATGAAAGGACAGATTTAAACTAAATTCTGAATTTCTTAATCGTTTCCTACCAGTCTCGTTGTGTATAACTTTCCAAGTAGCTTTTATCTTATCATCAGCTGCTTTTATTTTATTACTAATATAAAGACGTTTCGCGGTTCTGCATACTATTCTAAAGGTTTTTGAATACGATGTTACATACTGATGAAATTGGAGGTTGGTGTTGTGTGGTTTCATTCCATAAAGCTCAAAAAGTTTGACCCTACTCTTACGAATACCGACAGTTGCCCAATCGCTAAATACGAACTTGGTATGAATGTCTTTTGTTTTTATTGGCAAAATATTGTTAAATTCTGTGTTTATAACTTTAAAAAAATCTTCGTATAACTGACTAGGATGACTTATATCTAGTGTTTTTGTACCTAATTTATTAGCCACAGAATTCTTGAGTTTCTCTAATTTATTTAAAGTAATTTGTCTAAATCTTATTCGAATTTTCTGCAGAGGCAAGTAAGAGCTGAAAGCAACCATAAGTCCACAGTGGTCGGAAGGCAAGCTGTTCATGACTTTTTTTTCTAGATAATCACAATTACAGAAAACATTATCGATACAAGTGGCTGTGGAAGATGTTATTCTGGTTGGCTCCAGAAACACATTTTTCAAATTAAATGAATAAAATAAATTTAATAGCTCCATGCTACTTGTGTTATTCTCTAATAAATTTATATTAAAATCGCCACATACAAGTACAGATTTATTACAAGAACAGACCTTCCCCAGAACATCCTCCATGACAGAATCGAATAATGCAAGATTCTGGTAATTAGGTGGTCTATATACACAAACTACAACATGTCTATCCAGCTCAACACAGGACAACTCAATGGTGTGTTCGACTGACAATGCTACAATGTCTTTCCTATCCTTTGACTTAATACTGTTTCTAACTAATATTAAAGACCCACCGTGTAATATACACTTCCTACTAAAATTACTAATAACATTGTAATTTTCAAAGTTTAAGGATATTAATTGATCCTCCTTCATCCAATGTTCTGATAAACAAATTATGTCAAACTTAGTTTTTTCTAAAAACATTTCCATTTCAAACAATTTAGAGTAGCAGCCCTGAATGTTAACAAGAAATAATTTTAGATTGTGCTGCCCCTGACTATGTGTATGTTTATTAAGAGTGGGTTTTTTCTTGCCAGAACATACCTTCCTGTCAAAATTATTTATGGGGGTACACTCTGTTGTCTTATGATCTAGTTTAAATTGCTATTATTGGTCAAGCTATGTAATATTGTTATTAAAGTTAAAATTTATCATTGTACTGTTAGGTTGCCTAGACAGCACAGACTCGTCCCTACAACTAGTTACTGTTATATTATTTATAACAGTGTTAATATTGAATGCTATCAGTATAGCAATAGTTTGTCTGCATGTTTTTGAAAGGTATATACCTTTCTCTGTCAATTTAAAATCACTAATAAACTTATTAGTGTCGAAAAATAAAAGCTTGTCGCTATGACAACATGTCAGTTGGTGTAATGAACTATATGTGTTTATTTTTTGACTGTGACAAACAGTCAGAATATGGGAATGCACAAAGCAATATTTTTCCCACTTTTAATTTTAATAAGGTGTTCACACCATTCACTATATCCCTTCTTTTTACACCTAAGCTGTTACCTATTGTTAACACTATCAAGTAGAAAACTAAATATATGGGGATGACGCTGACAAGTATCAAAATTTACGTCAATTCCATATAATTTTGGTTTTCTATTTTATAAGTAGACAAGCGCTAAATGACATTTAGCTACAGCTGCTGGATAGCCGCTATCTACAAGATAAATTCGAATTAAGAACGTAATATTTGTATGAACTATTTGCACTGACTATTTGTCACATTTTATCAGGTACTTATATTATAGAGGTGGTGAAACCGGCGCTTAGTGTTACTCATATACAGAATAATAAATAAACAACTTGTTCTGAAATTTTATAGGATAGGTACCTATTTTATGAGTGAGTTGGTATGTATATACTTACTGCCATACTTTGGACGTTTGATAATTGAGAAGTTGAAACTATGTTCTCGTATTCTCAAGGGATTTGCTTTGTTAAATGACCAACTAAGCCTGCAAACCTCAGCCCTAAAGATAATATTTCTGAAACATTAACAATCACTTGCGGCTGGATTAAGGCAAAACTATTATAGAGCCAATACAGAATATTAAACGAATGGACAGCAAGAGATATCAGCGTCATTTGTTTCATTTATATTTTTGACTTCTCAGGTGGCACAAGTATCTTGGTCAGACTCGGCGTGAAGGAGTCGTTTCGTGTTTCAGTCTAATTAATTGTCGATATAGGTAGGTATATAAGTTCTTAGATTAACTAAAAATCCCGGGTTACTCACGTGAAAGTTCTGAGAAAAGCTGTACTACATAGTTTCGAACCACACAGGAGTTCTTCCTCATGAGCAGCGTGTGCGGTCGCGGCGATGTCGCGCTACTGTACTCAGTATATTAACCTGAGTAACCCGGGATTTTTAGTTATTTTAGATGTCTCACGATAGTTATTATAAAAATCTTATATATTGGTCAAGCATTTAAAAAGGCAATGCACCTGTGACACCTCTGGTGTTGCGGGGTATCCATGGGTGGCGCTGATGCATACCACCAGGTGATCCGTCTACTTGTTTAGATTTCATCATCAAGCTTTTAACGTTCGTACAAAATCCTTTTCATTGTTTCGCTACCCGCCATATACTGATTTTACACGGATGTTTCCGTTTTCATTCCAACGTAGTTTTTATTCTAACAATAGGAGACGTGTTTTGTTCCTGGTTCCTGTCACTTTGCATAATCAATTCAATTTATTTGTCAGCGATTTAAAATCCCTTGCGAGACTTGCGACTCAAGATACGGGTTACGTAGGTAAGTAAGTAAGTACTTTTGTATCTACGTTCTGCCGTTTGGCAGTATTTCTTCGTAAATTTTTGAAAACTGATATCTTTTGATGAGATCTCTGCGATCATATCGCATGTGGAACTTCTCTTGGGTCTAATACTTATTTAATTTATGTTCTCATTGAAGTTTCAGAAATCGTGTTAGAAAATGATGTTATAAAATACTTGTAATGCGAACTAATCACTTTTAAAATTTTTCTTTAGGTTTCTCATAACTGCCGAGCACAAGATATTATGTTAGATCAGCGATTCGAGCCTTGTGTGGGTTTTGTTGGTTTCGATGTTCTCGAACTCAGAATTTAGTACCCAGTATATCAACGTACTGCCTAGAAAATGAACTTAAATTTCGTCACATTAGCCGAATATTACCTACCGGAGATACAAGTTGAGTCTTCTTTGCGGAGTCACTGAGTTTATGTCTTAAAATAAAACAAGTATCTGCCTAAGCCTATGTATAAAACTACACAAACACGTAGAAAGGGCAGAATAAATAGTAGCTAAATTAAACCGAGTCGTGAAACACGTGTTTCTAAATAGAGCAGTGCCCTGCGGTGGCCATAACTTACTAAGCCAGTAACGCGATGCCTATTATTCTTATTAGGTCTCTAAGTAACGGTTACTCAGTGAGTCGACTAATGAACCAGTCTCCACTGCGTAAAAATGGAAATTACCTACGTAGGCTCTCCAATTTAGTCTAGATTAAGTGGGTAATTATTATGGAAATAGGTGTTAATTTCAATTTGCTCGCTAAAATACTTGTCGGGCTGTCCAATGTCCTCCACATTTGTTTCGTGAGGAGTGAACTGAATAAAAAAATAATTTTACTGTCGAAGTACTTAACGTTTCTTACGAGGATTAAATTCGTAGTGCTTATACATAGTACCTAGGAATTGTTAAAGTAAGAATTCATTACACCTCTTATTCTTTGTTATTATAGACAGCAGACCAGAGGTCACCACTGATCCATTTTTACAAGTTTTTTTATAAATTAAGGAGTTTTTAGTGGAAGTAAAATATTCATAATTGCCAGAAACTCGATTCACGAAAAGAACCAATAATACCTCATTTATACTTAGGCTTCGTATTAATGAGTAGTCGCAGCTCGCAATTAGAAATACGAACTCTTAAAGGGAAAGATAAGTTATACAGGCTTCAAAATAAGGGTCTAGAACTGCTGTGCTCTATTGTAACTGTGCACCAGGATTACCTGGCAATACGTTCGTGTGGCGCCTTACATATGCCACGTTATCACATAAATTCTCGTAGAAATAGACACGCTTACGTAGTAATGTTTGTACAGATATATATAAGACTACAAATATGTATGTAAGCATGTAGGATACCTATAAAATAAAGACAATATATGCATGGGCTTACACTGAATCGATCCTGTAAAGGTCGTTAAAGATCTTGTTTTGATAAATAACACGCGTTTCCTTCCTTTGTTGTGTGTAATAATATTGTCGTACGCTCTTACACCCAAACCTACGTGGTTGCTTTCATTCATACATTTGTTTTATCTACTTTTTCTGTGAATTCTTTTAGATAAATAAAGTAAGGTACGACTAGGGATATGCATGTGTAATACTAAATTATATCGACTTACTTGCAGTTAGGTAAAATATTAGTTAATTTACCTATCCAGGCATAAACGTGAAAGTGTCTTTGTTCGGATGTTTGTCCGTTAATCACGATGAAACTACTGAACAGATTTTGATGAAATTTGGTATACAGACAGGGCATTCCCTGTCTTATATCTTGGCATAGCCCATTGGCTGACTTACTTTTTATCCCGATTAAATGCTCCCATGGGATAAAACAGGAATACGCGGGCAAAGCCACGGATACAAGCTAGCACTCTTGTTAAACACAGTGTTGCCCAGGGTCTTGTCTCAACTAGTAGTGAATATATTGTATTGTCGTACATAGAGCACACTTCTGTATTCTGAGTTGCTTTGTCTGATATATGAGGATCGAAAGAGGACCTCAACTTAGCAATCATGAATATTAAACCGATATGTTGTCCTCTATATTATTCTATTATCTATACACCTGTAAGCGTTACGTGGTTTGAGTGGTATTTCAATTCCTAAATTAATTAGAGGCAAATGAAAGTACAAAGGTAACGGAGGCCAGGATTTCCATTACCAAATCTAGGGCTTACACCCGTCAATTCAGATTCAAATGTCTGAGTTATGAAAGCTAGGTATGAGTGAATATTTAATTAAGTCGCGCATATTGAACATCTCGGTTCGAGGAAGGAAACTTCCATTATTTCAGTGTCTTAATACTCAGAATAATCTCTTGTATGAATAATTTTCTTACCTTTTCTTCGACTCGGACTTTTGTGCCTAAGTAATTAGCTCATGATTTAGTTTCAAGTCCAATTAAGTTCATTAAGACTGCACAGTTATTTAAATCTAGTCATTGTATTAAATAAAAGTTTACTTTCGGATTTACCCACGAAAAAAATTCCTGCTTACAATAAAAAATCGTACAGTAAGAAGACGTAACCATACATTTTATAACATTTCGTATGTAGGTACATGTTTACGTGTCACCCAATTTACGGCAAACGAAATCGTCGAATAATCACAGATCACTAGACACATTTCATTTATTAACTAGTGTACCGAAATATATCGACCGTCATACCTAGACAACGCAATATTCACTGGATAGGAAAAACCCTCGCCACTGAATAAAAATAAAACCTAATGTTTATTATACGTGGAGCAAAAAATAGGGTGTGAATAGTGGATTAGGAATCTAGGGCAGCTGAAGTTATTTTTATCGCGGTAACATATCGGGACTGCTACTCGCAGGCACTAAGAGTAGGCATTTAATAATGGAATTATCTAGTCAACGAAGCGCCTCACTACTGGGATATACCTGACAGCACCGCGCACCGGTAGCTTGTTTGTGGAGCCTGTACTCTGCAGGGAAATGTTAATTATTGGAAAATCAGCTAGATATTGGAAGATACTGAGAGTTATTTTACAGGTACCAAATAGTTATTATTCTAGCGCCGTCGTGTATTTATGTAGATGAAGTTAAACAATATAATAAAATATAATAGGTAAGTACATGTAGTGATAGATATAGGTTTTTTCGTCGAAAGCCTAAAAACTAATGAGCCTATTACTTTACTAGATAGTAAATTCACATATTATAGTTACTTTATCTCACCAAATTCAAAATTAAACGAGTCTTTTCTCACTTAAAAACGTGAGAGCGTAAATGTCCAAAAGGCCTACACGTATAAACCGGGATTAAAGGATAAAATCTTCGGATAAAACATAAAAGTATTAAGTGACGGGCAAAGCTTTTAATACCACACAATTATATGCTCCATTAGAGCAAATAATTGGCTCTTTAGTCGATGTAATGTCAAGGTACACACGTATATACTTAAAGGTAGGTACTTACGTCGTTTTTATTATATCACTCAGTGGCTTGTTGGATTTAATTTTACAGTGTGTTTGAAAACTCTGGTACATTTGCTTTTGCGAAAATGGAAGTGCTAAGGATAGACCCAATTGGCCTAAAGGTTTTGGTCCAATTGATATTTAATTCAATATAAATAATGAAAATCAGTAAATTGTCAACAAGTATATCTTTCTATTGTACTTTTAGGTGTACAGGTTCCTCAAAACGCCAACCGTTCTCCTTGCCGCCAACTTGGGACCGCATTTATTAAGTCTTTAAAACTCAATAAATCAATTCGGGGAAGCAAAGTACCTAAGACCTATAAAAGTTCTGACACCGGTACCTACCGG
This sequence comes from Spodoptera picta, assembly GCA_038387885.1. Taxonomy (NCBI): domain Eukaryota; kingdom Metazoa; phylum Arthropoda; class Insecta; order Lepidoptera; family Noctuidae; genus Spodoptera; species Spodoptera picta. The sequence goes on from JAZHFQ010000328.1 coordinate 724,803, forward strand.
TAATATTGTAATTTGCCATTTTGTTCACTTTGACATTTATTTACCTGAACACAACAAAGTAAGCATCTACTTTAACACATTAAATATTGTGAAGACAGAATCGTGATTTTTTCTTCGCGATCTGGCTGTAGTGAGAATTTTTCACTGTAAGTACTGTTTTACATAATTTGTTTTTCAATATTAAGGAATAGTAGATGATATCATATTATCATATCAGTGCCTTTAGCCAAACGCCACTTAAGCGCTTGTCTACAGAGAGAGTAGAAATCAAAATGTACGGGGATGACACTGACAAGTATCAAAATTTACGTCAATCTCATATAATTTGGTTTTCTATTCTACGTGTAGACAAGTGCTAAATGGCATTTGGCTACAACTTCATGTTCCTATTGTAACAAAACCTAATAACAACCCCAACGAAAACTCTCTTTCCTTTGGAACAATGTTTTGTTAGCTACGTCTATAAACCGGAAAATGATATAAATACGCCTATTTTTCATCCCGGAAAATGCACGACTCTGGTGTAATGGGCGAAAACAAGGTCGCAGAACAGTAAAGTGAAGTGGAAGATACATCGAGGACTACATATGTCGGCATTGCGACCTTTCCCGGAGCTCTCTACTCGAGTGATAAAGTGCTTCAGTTATTGCACCCGCAAGCGTAACTAAATAGGCGTCGCTATATAAAGCAGGATTTGTTTTAGCTCCCACATTCCTAGCACAGAATACAAAGAAGGTCGTTTTGTTTTAGTTTTGTTTATTTGTCCGCACTAAGCACATGTACTTTCAATAACTAGTCATGTTTATTCATTTGGTCTTTATGTGAAGGCTTCAGTTGTTTCTTGAATTAAAAATCCTTGTTATTGTTTTGTTTACATGGTAACAAGTGTTTAATTCTGTAACAAATTGGTATGTCATTAATATTTGGTGTTTGTTGTTTGTCAATTAAAGGTTAACACTACTTTTTGAAAGTTTCTGTATACTTACCTAAATAAAAATATGTAAGAACACTTGTAATATTTTAATATTTCAGTGCCTGCCTAATCCTAATCCTAATCTTTACTCAGTTACCTGTAATTTTTGCCCTTTAAAAGGCGTATGCTTGAGGATAACGTCATTTTGGCCTTCAGAGGAGGATCGTGAATGAAGGCTTTAAGTCTCAAAGCTTTTTATCGGTCTCTAGAGGTGTTACCGGCTGGAGGATCCTTTGCATTACCACTCGTGACGAGAATATTAAGCGGTTATTTTGCGGTTCTTATCTCTTATCTACAAATGAACAGAACATCATGTAGAATTTGTATGCAACGTCTTTTGTTTTCCGTTTGTACGTGTAATGAATAGAACAAGATACTGATTAAAGCTACTTAATCTTCAGCTTCAACTTGCAGTCTGCTTTTGTAATTTTTTTCTTAATAGATAAACAGAGCGGAAAATAACCCTGAAACATGTTTTGGGTATAAAGTTATTGTTGGTTTTAAGAATGGCTCCCGGGTACGCACTTTACGCCACAGATAATATGAACTTTACATTCAATTTGTTTATTGCTTTGGGCAATAGAAGCGAAATGTCAGACGTAAATTATGATTCAATTAACATTTGAGGTAACTTGGTAATGGTGGTTCCTTTCACACAAACACACATCTCAGCCTGTTGTCGTTAGCCACATTCGTATCGAAACTGTAATAACCATTTCCGATGGAAGAAGTTTTTATTGCCCACACCGTTAAAGGAGATCCCAAGAATTGATTTATTGGGTTTACAGGCTTAGTTGATGCGGCTGCGGCTGCTTCAGATAATAACAAATCCTTCTGTTTATCTCCGGCAATGCTCGCTCGCTACAGTTTCATCATAAATCTGGTTAATAACCATTTGACGTTTCTTTACAACTTTCTAATCTTCAATTTTCTTTGATTCCACGTATTTTTTGTTCTTTTGTGTTGAAAATTATATACTTAAATACACACAATTCGTCGTAGGTCCGAAAATTTGCAATAAATGACGTAGTACATATAAAATAAATCAAGTTAGGTAAGTATAACGCTTCCTTGAGTGAATAAGTACTTTTAAAAGGGTTAATAAAACCCTATTCAACAATGTTTTAAATAGCTCCCAGTAAAAGGGAAATTATGTAAATAATGGACCTAATGAAATAATGTACTTAATAATAATGGCATGGAATTCTATTTGAAATGTTTTAATTTCATGTTAAAGCTTTACGTTGCTTTCTAGGTTTATTAAGTTGACCTTGGTGGAGCTGGAAAAAATTTGACAAATTTGATTAACCGTCCTCTTAACTCAATGTTTCTTGCACCTGTTTCGGCGCAACAGGTTAATAAAATCATTAAAAGTTTAAAAAATACAAACAGTGTGGGACATGACAGTATTTCCACGAAAATAATAAAATCTGTAAATGAAACCATCTCCCAACATCTGAGTCATATACTAAACCTATGCATTGCGAAGGGAATATTTCCAATACAGCTTAAAACAACAATCATTAAACCTCTGTTCAAAAAAGGGAATAGACAAATACTAGAAAACTATAGACCGATTGCACTTATACCAATATTTGCTAAAATATTTGAAATCTGTACAGTGAAATGAACACATATTTTGAGAAAAATAATATTCTTTGCAATGAACAAAAAGGTTTTAGAAAAAACAAAACTATAAATATGGCCATTTATGAATTCATAGCCAATGTATTACCTCATGTAGATAAATCGTCTCCAGTATGCTCAATATATTGTGACATGTCATAGGCGTTTGATTATGTGCACCATGGTATACTAGTGGATAAACTTGAAGCCAATGGCATAAGGGGAAATGTTTTGAAATTGGTACAATCTTACTTGACAAACCGAAAACAAGTAACTGAAATAAATAGAATCAATATAAGTACAAAAACTGAGGTAACATACACCTCTACAACACGTGATATATCTTACGGTGTTCCTCAAGGCAGCGTTCTGGGGCCACTCTTATTTATTATTTACATAAATGACTTGCCAAAAACAATAACTCAACTTATGACATTGTTTGCTGACGACAGCACAATTATAATTCCGTGTAATGACATCTACCAATATAATTTAGACATTAACAATTCATTGACATCTGTAATTTCATGGCTTGATAATAATAATTTAAAAATAAATTTGACGAAAACTAGTATAATGCATTTTGGACAAAAATTATGTAATCCACTGAATGTAATTTTAACTCACGACAATTATAATGTGCAAGAAATAACTGATGCGAAATTTCTTGGTTTAACGATTGATAGCAAATTAAATTGGAAAGAGCACATAACCGCATTAAGTAAAAAAATTAGTAGTTTATCGTATGTCCTGTATAGCCTAGGTCCAATAATTAACATCGAGGCATTGCTTTCAGCATATCACGGTCTTGTCGAGTCTGCTCTGAGATATGGTATAATTTTTTGGGGTAACTCGACAAACAAGGGCATCATATTTAAATTGCAAAAGCGGTGCGTAAGAGCCATGTTCCGTAAACAGAGTTCGGAGAGTTGTAGGCCATTATTTATAACGCATAAAATGCTGACAGTACCATCACTCTATATCTTAGAAGTAGCACTGTTTGTTAGAAGCAACTCTCACTTATTTCCCACTCTGGCTGATAAAGTAAAACGAAATCGACGTGACAACAATCGACTATGTATTCACCCATCTAAAACAGCACTAATGCATAAAAGCGTGATATGTATGGCTTCCATAATTTATAACAAAATTCCTAAAGAAATTATTAAATTAAATTTAAACTTATTCAAACAAGCGTTGAAAAAACTACTAGTTAATAAATGCTATTATAGTGTTCATGACTTTGTAAATGACAAATGTTTGTAATTTTTCTTTGTTGACCAGGGGGTCAGGAGGTTTGAGTCTCTTATAGGAATGTTACAATTTAAAAGTTTAATAACTGTTATAATTGGATTTAATATTATATTCCACATTTGTACACCAGAAATGGTCAAACACGTTGATACTATGCTCACTGCTCATCTGTACAACTTATAATGTGCATTTATGATGTATTATTATTTAACACGTGTTTTTGCAAATAAATAATCTTTGTCTTTGTCTTTGTCTTTGTCTTGGTTGGCCCTGCTACGGCCCGACTGAATTCAATTTTTGTCAAGTTTTCGCGTCGCCTGCATACATTTCCTTGTGAAAATTGTTATACCAGCATTCAAATAACTCAACATTTCCTAGCAACTTGAAGATATTTCCTTCTTTTACTCAATTTTAAATTTCTTTGCAGACAATATTTTATCGTTAGTCGTAGTTTGTAAGTAGGTATTAAAGAACTTGGCGGTAAATCTTCAGTGAAAGCAGTTTTTACTACTTTTTGTACGTTGTATATATAGTCGAATATTTCCGTTAACTAATTTAGTACGGGTTCTTAACCAAACATAACAATGGAGGTCTCAAAGCGAATATATTCACATAGCTCACTTTATGGACCATTTCTTTTGTGCTGTGGTGAAACCAACAATGGTACCTATATAAAACGTGACATTTTTACAGGTACTATTTCCCCTTTGAGAGGAAAATTCGATGTCAGGTTCTTTTAGCGACATACAAGGACAGATATTTTTCACACGCTGCATATGTACATACATTTTTAGATTTCCATTTTCGCCGGCGGCACCCTTGTTCGTTGAATTACAAAATGTCTGTCCAATTCTGTCTGTTACAATATGTGTTATGGCTTCTATTTACTATTGTGGACTGCTTTAAGGTACGAAAGCTACAACGTCATATATTGGATTTGACTTCAGTTGACATACAATCTTTGGGGAATTACGTCGTCATGTTTTCGATAACCTTTCCTTAACTTGATTTCCGCGTAAGGATAAATACATTATCAGTCCATATACATAGGTATGGGAGACTAGGAAAATATAAATCACCAAAATTCAGTTTCAAAACTATTTTGAAGGTACGAGAATAGTTTAACGACATTTATCAAAGAGTCGGCACAATGTTCGTTGTTATAGCTAGTACCTGCGTAACTGCATATATATTAATTAGGTACGTACGTATGTGAGTATAATACACGTAACACATTTCATATGGCAATAAATTAGTTCTTGTGTTTCTTATAAACATTACAAGAGATTTATTATGATTGTCGACGATGTATTTAGGCGTATTTCATTGTTCACACTGGGCCTTTATGGACGTGTTAATTTAATTTATGTTGCTCGGGTGTGAACAGCTTTTATGTACGTACAATGTTTTAAATGTAAATAATTAGATTCAATTACAGTTCTTTGCCCTAAGGGACCAAATGATAGTAAAATGCGAAGCTTCATTATTTAGTGTGCAGTCAATTTCAAATGTTTTGAGAATTATCTCGAATCTTAGTTAATTGAAACCAAACGTCAAGCTAGTTAAACAACTTAATTAAACTCGCTCTATTGTTGGTAATTCTCTTTTGTTTTCTAATACTAAATGTCTTCTCCATTATTAATAAGGTCTGCGTCTAAGCTGCAATGAACGTCGGAGTGCCACAGTGACTATGTATTGCACAGACAGCACTAGACTTTTCATTAATGTACTTTCAGAACTAAAAGCAAGACAACTGTTTGAACTCGAGATGCTCGTAGAAATTCTACTTTAAAACATGAAATAACATTCGTTATCCTCGAGAGAGAACAGACATACACATTCATAGTACTATTCTTGTCATTTTGTTATTAATATGGATAGAAAGAAGAAAGTATTATAATGGTATGATGGTCTTCATTGTGTTTGTTAAGCATTATATTGCGACAAAATAATCACACAAGACTTTACATTTCATTTCTTCATCCAAGACGTAGTGTCTTGTATTTTGGAATGAGCACCTAGCTTCACCTAGCTTCACTGACGGACTGACTGCCAGACTATTATCTATTTATTTTGTATTTGGTGACGTACCAAATTATGGTTTAATTGAAATAAATGCTTTGACTTTGACTTGACTTCTAAGATTTGTTGTGATTTTTCCTACATCACGGTATTTACCTATTTGATTTTTTGGAACAATAGATATAAGGATTTTATAGTGGACCATAACATTTGAAGGCGCACAAACGGTCATAAAAATATATCTGTAACTGCTCAAGTTTCGATACCTATGCACCATAACATAAAGTTTACGATTCAGTTTCAAATTCTCAATATAGTTATCGATATTGTATCGAATTGAATACGAGGTAACGTAATGGTAGCAACCACAGTCTGTCTGACGTCATTGGATATTGGAATCAGCAGACTTAGTAGCGGACGTCAGTAATGTTCGTTTACTTAGGATTAGTCTAGACTTAGTTTTGGTATAAAAGCTGTAGCTGTATTGCAGAATGGATTTTTCTTTTGGAAAACGAGTGCTGTATTGTTTTTGTAAAAGATTTGAATAACAAACGAGACCTGCCAGTAGGCAAATAAAAAGTGTTTGGTGCATATTCTGGTTTTTTGGTTAGGTACAATATCAGTGTAAAATAAATAGAACAACATGACACTGTTGATGGTTTAAATTTCATCTACTTTTATCAACCTGCACGTACATACATTTAGGTTGTCTCTTCTTTTCGCGGAGGACAATTTAGTGTAACGTTCTGTTCTCTTGATTGTATTAGTTTGTGTCACTTTTAGTGAGATTTATTTTAGAGCTTGCCATCACCATTTTGTGCTTAAGGGCCCTTAATGGGCCGCGGGCGCTTGGGATTTTTCCGAGCTCGATAAATAGTCAGTTTGTCGGTTAATCCGTTGGGATGGGATTCCAACTAGATTTTGGCACTATCTCCATCGTTATTCACCCCATGAGTACAGATCCAGATGGCCCCTGTGGGAATTTAGGCCGTGCACAATGTAAGTACTTTCCTTTGTAGGTAATTTATTAGCCATAAAGTTCCCACTTGTATATAAATTGCGGATTGTATGTGTGTAAATGTTCTATTTGCTACATTTTTATCAGGTGCTTTGTTAAAGTAGGATTACCTACGCGTACAATGAAATTACGTTTTTTATGTAAGTATGTACTTCGGTAAGTTATTCAAGAAATAACTAACTGATTTCATACCTATTTTGTTTCTATTTCTCCCATAAAACCTTCCTACGTTGAAATTGAATATTTACTTATTAATTAAAGGGAATAAAGGATTAGCCGAATCGATCCTGGCGTTGGTAATATGTATGTACTTAGATCACCCTAATTATAATTTAACCATCATCTTATTGCAACTGAACTGTATATAATCTGTAGTCGAGCTACATAAACTGTTAGTCTGTCATTCTGGTACAACCACATAAATAGACGTGTAGCTGTATGTACATACCTACCTACAGGATCAATATTGACATGTCTAATCCCTAAGGGATGTTGATATAATTGATAGGTTCTTGGACATCCTCGTACAGCTCAACTTTAATATAGGTCAATACGTATTACGAACGAACCAATGCAATGTTTGTTTTTTTGATTTGTTAACCTATACGGAGTTTTTCTTATATGTAGGTAATTACAATTTTCATCTGCTTGAAATATTTCAAAGGTTGCTTTTAAGGATTTTATTACATCATATTTCTAGTAGTAGCATTGAACAATAGCATAATTTAACTATCATGATATAATTTTAGGTCATTAACCCATTTAATTATTAACGAGTTTAAAAACTTTCGCGTTGGAGGATGACCAATATATTTTTGTCATTTTGGGTTTTGGACCAATATATTTTTGGTTTACGAAGGTACGAAGACCATTAATATCTGTGCCTCGTTGCGACTGCCGAGCAAGGGGTCTCGAGTTCGATTCCCGGGTCGATCAAAGTATTACTGGGTTTTAAAAAAAATCTCAGTAGTAGCACTGAGTCTGGAATTGTGCCTGGTACCTATATGGCAATAGGCTCACCCCCTATTACATGTGACTCATAACATAAATAGTGAAAAGTGGGCATTACATTGTACAGTGGCATAATGTGCATATCTGCCTACCCTTTTGGGGATACATGGTGGAACACACTGTCGCGGAATGCCCTGCGTGGGCTGAGCACCGCCGTGTCCTCAGGGAAGTGATCGGCGATGGCGACCTCTCGCGTCCGGGCCTAGTGCAGGCCATGATGCGGAGCGAGGGGGACTGGGAAGCCGTCTCCTCCTTTTGCGAAGCAGTCATGCTAGCTAAGGAGGAGGCGGGACGCGTGAGGCAGCGAAGCGCTGCCTCCTCGCAACCCAGCCATCGCGAAGGGCACACCGGGCGTCGGGGATCGCGGGACGATCTCCGGCCACCGTAAGCGCGGGCCTGCGGACGGCGAGCATGGGTGGCTCCCCGTCCGACCAGAAACAGACCCGAGCGTAAGGCGCGTCGCGTTCCGCGCGCGCCTCAAAGAGCCATCAGACCACCACAGATGGGGCCCAATAGGGCCGATGCCGATTCGGAGTCGCGGAGAACCTAACGGGTAACCGGGGCTCCGGCTCGACGTGCAGGAGAAGGAACGGGGTGGTTTTTAGTCAGTAAGAGTCTGACACTCCCTCCCGCCTCACCCAGGCGGGAGCAGTCATTCGATGATTTTCCCCCCTTAAAAAAAAAAAAAAAACCCTTTTGGGGATAAAAGGCGTGATGTTATGTTATGTTAATATCTATCTTTTACGTGCTTATATGGCGAATAAGAATATAAATAGGTACTCATAAAAAGTAAATACGAGTGCAGTCTCAAGAGATACTCTCCCTCTATTTGGTTTATGAAGCTTCAGTGCGTTTTTTAATAGCCGTAAGTATAATTGCTAATCGGTTTACATTCCCGAGACGATTTGTGTTATTAGTTTTTTGATCTAGAGCCACTTGATGAGTTTAGAGTTGGTCATCTGTTATTGTGGAGATAATCGCATTTTATGATTTCAATTTAAAACCTATTTTTTTAATTTGATGAGTTGCATAGTCTGTTAAAATAAAATAGATGTTTTGATTTAATCATCGGAGTATAGTATTGCAAATTCTATCTGAGTATAATGTTTGTTTCTGCTCTAAGTAACCTATTAAAATTGTATTCACAATTTATATTCTTACCTATATAGTTTTTAACAAAATATGAAGTTAATTACTTCACCGGTCTCCTAGACCTAACATAACATAAGGCCTTTTTACCCTGAAGGAGTAGGCAGAGATGCAGATTACGGCACTTAATGCCACTGTACAATGTACCTAACACCCACTTTTCATTATTTATGTTCTGACATGTAATAGGGGGTGAGCCTATTGCCATATACCGGGCACAATTCCGGACACCGTGTTACTACTGAGATATTTTTTAAAAACCTAGTAATACTTTGACCGACCCGGGAATCGAACCCGAGACCCCATGCGACTTGTCACATTTGATCACTCGGCCAACGAGGCACTCAACTAAACCTAGTTGTTATTAAATCTGGTCTCCCAACGACAATGACTTCCTAACAATAAAGGATTTACAACCAAAAGCAAGGAAAACAGTTCATAGAAAAAAGGTTTGTATTGTTCCGCAAGAAATGAAGACGATTTTGTTTACTAAGAACGAAGTTTATTAACGGAGCTGACAAAGAGAACCAAATTGACTCGGAGTGTTTTTACCGCACCGCTTCGACCTTCCAAGTAGAAAGAAGGTAAGAACGAACCTTTTGTTTACCTTTGATCTAGTGATTCGAAAGAATTCACTTTATATAAGGCAAGGGATTTGCCCACTTTGCCCATGATTTTATTGCCATAAGGAAAACATTGCAAAGGCTGTTGTCTGATCGTTTCGTTGAAAATTTTATTTTTATAACTGTGGCGATGATCATTCCACGTATTTCATTATTATATTAAGTACTATAGAAGTTAAGCGTGACGGTTTATTTATTTATCATTTCATGTATGTACCTAAATCATACAGCAGACAATATTACAGAGGACCACACATTACAAACATGAGGTACACACGGCCACATATCAACCTATACAAAACCAGTTTATCCTGGTGTCGCGTCGCATCATCTAACCGCACATTTAACGGTCAGTTTATACTGGTTATGTAAAGCTCGATGTGTAGCCGTATGTACATACGTATTTAGGTACCTTTAGTTCTAACTGAAGAAGTAATTTGTCAATTACCTATATCCCGGGATCTCTATTTATCCCGTGTTTCCAAACAAATTTCCAAGACACTGAGTGTCATGAAACTAAGACCTAATGGTCTGTGTCTGTGTATATAACTACCTATAGCTAGTAAGCTACGTATAGTCTGTACTAAGGCACTTATGATAAGATTTCTGATTGGACGCTCTTACAGAAAAATATTTTTGTCAACCACTTTAACATCGAATGGATGAAGATTACTCCGACAAACCAAATTCAACTTTAAACTTACAGTTGAAAGTTCAAAATAAGTTATTTTTCATCACTTAATGGACTCGTATTTATTGGTCTCAATAGTTTTGATATTGATGGATTTACTTTTACGACGTAAATTGATCTAAAAACTTTTTATGAAATTCCAGAGTACCTATAACATTATCCCTAGGTACTGAGGTCCTCGAGAGAGAAGAACATAACATCACGTTTTTTATCTCCGAAGGGGTAGGCAGAGGTGCACATTACGGCACTTAATGCCACTGTACAATGTAACACCCACTTTTCACTATTTATGTTATGAGTCCCATGTAATAAGGGGTAAGCCTATTGCCATATACCGGGCACATTTCCAGACTCCGTGCTACTACTTAAATTTTGAAAAGAGCCAGTAATACTTTGCCCGACCCGGGAATCGAACCGGAGACCCCTTGCCAGGCAGTCGCACTTGCGACCACTCGGCCAATGAGGCAGTCGGCCAATGAGGTCCTCGAGAGAGAAGAACTAATTATTGAATAGCCTAAAAATGAATGTCCTCTCATAAATGAATATGATCTCTTTCATAATTAAGCATTTACTTACCAAAGCCAGGTATGCAATTTACATAAAAGAAAATAACGTAAACACAAATAAATGGCAGAGTAACCCTTTAATTCCGCAGGCTTTATGACTCAATTAGACATTCTTTACACGGGGCCTAATGAAAAGAGACGTCGAGAGATGACAACCAAAGAGGTCCGTGTTATTTTAATTATGCTTACCTACTATATTCTGTGTACAACTGAAGCTACATAAATGTGTAAATCGGAGTAAATGTCTAGTAAAAATATATTGGTTTTGGTTTATTGTTTAACACTTGATTTCTGGTTTTAAATAATGTAATTATTATGAATGAATGAATGAAATACGTTAATTCGGCATAAGACATGCACGCCAGAAAAGACATATAAAAAGGTATAAAAACAGAAAAATAAAAAGATAACAGGTAAATTATAAAACTAAAACTAAAACAAGCCAATAATACAGGTACAACATACTGCGCGGTGTTGGCGGACATGCCCAATCCGAACGGGTCACCAACTCAGCATAAAGCTAGGCACCAGTATATATTGTATAGTCTATGCTAGGCACAATGAGCACCCAACACTGATTTTCAGTTGCAATTTCAGATATTACGCCTTTATGCTTCTATGGGGTATGTTGAAACATGCTGAGTAAAGTAATGTAATCCTTGTAATGTAAAGCCAGTTATAGAACCGGGGGTGCTATGTGGCCTTAGATGTTCTCTAAAACACGAAAAGAATCAATAACCTCAGTCTGAATCAGAATCAGAGGCCTCTTGGTCGATAATCGCACTTACGCCTCCTTGACTATTGACTAACGAGGCATTGATTTTGTCCATAACTTAATTAACAAACCAATCATTGTATACATATCTACAGTCTTTGTGCCTGTAACATTTTAACGAGAAACTAGGAATAGATTCCCTACAAAAAGCGCAAAGATATAGGTACATATATTTGAAACAGACTGTAATAAATACTAGGACTATCCCGGTCCCACTTAACTTACCCAATAGTCACCGAAAAATTCAGTGTATTCCTAGCTTATATTAGGACTACTACATAGTTGACTAGATGTAGCTTCAAAAGAGAATTTTCGATCCATTCACTCTGTATCTTGTAGAGGTACAGACGACAGCATGCCAACTTACTCCTTTCTGTCAAATATCTTTATTAGATTTTCAACTTTATTGTTTTGATAAACATAAAGTCGAAAATGAAATGAAAATATTTTACAGATTGGTGTAGTTTCAGCTGCTGGCATGTATACAAAGGTCACGTACTGATAGGAGAAAAGTTTTGATAGCTTTGTATTATTCCAAGGAAATGAGTTTTCTCACAAAAGATTGAATAATGGTTTTGGCGTCTTTTGGGTGGGTAGATGTAAAACTAGATAGCTTACGATAAAGTAGTATAATAATTATTGTCTACTGAATAGTATTCTATGATATAATAAAAGTCTACCTTACACAACATATTCATATTAAATTGTAGATATTACACAATATAGAACCTTTTTTATCGTCCATTATTTTTTTGTTCAGTCATCTTTACTAAGTAAAATATCATTTAATAATGAATATTCCACAATAGGTATCAGTAAAAAAGTCAATAATAAATTCAAAGTTTCTACATGGAATTATATAGGTAATATTTGAAATTAAACGAACAGACAGAAGTATTATGGGTTTTTGACCCTTGTTTACAATTTACCATCACTTTCGCGCCACAATCTCCAATAGCTTAGATGACGTCACAGGTCACTAGTCACGTAATACGAGTCTAGTTATATTAAACCATACGCTTGTTCGAAACTTATTTACTAGAATATTCTACAATCTAGACAAATAGGTGCATGATGAACATGTTTGAAGACAACTAATAAGCCACAAATTGGTCTGAAAGTTTGATGTCGTCACCAACTCACTATTCCCTACAACCAATCTCGGAATACGACGAATCAAATTTCAATAAACTGTTCGAAACTAATTAATGGAAATGTAGTTAAAATGCTCTGCGATATCTGTTACGATTTCGCCGAAAATGTCTGTTACTGTTAAGTGCTAGCAAACTAATGGATGAGGAAAACGATATAGAATGTTTTATTACAAAAAGGTCTTTTTGAATGATAACTTGTAAAGGTTGAGGAAATTGACAAAGGATGTGATGTGAATAAACTAAGATAAGAGTCTTAGAAAACTTTTAACTTTTATGTAAGTACTAATTCGTTCAAGCGGACAGTTGACCAAGTTAGTTCCACGATTAAACTCGAGATAAAGTAAGAATCTGGCACATTCATTCGAAGACAAGTCAAATCGATTGTATTGATATTGTACATAAAGTTTCAAGACTTTGCAGTTTCGCTATACAATACAAACATGAAAACACAAAGCAAATCATATTAAAAGTCCAAATTACAAGGATTATAACTTTTTTATCCATTACTTTAACTTAACGTTATTCCTTTTGTTAGAACTTCGTGAAAGAAGATTTCTTTTTCTTTTCAAAGAGGCTGAAGAACGAATTTATTTCATTATTTTTCTGAATACTGCTTCGTTATGGGAGCACAAAGGTCTCGATCCTAGGGTTGGATAAAATATTATTAAGCTCTTCGCTATCATGTGTGATGAAAATCTTAACTGGTGAAACTTCACTACCAATGTAACTACATTTTCTTAATTCAACGATTTTTAATATTTTACTTATATTAAACTTCGAGCAAGATAAAGCTACAACACATTTAAGATCCCGTACAATTAAGGTAAGGTAAGTATCTACTTAATTAATCATTTTGAAAATAGAACCCAGTGTAGAATTAATAAGATTAAACGTTGTTGTCTTCGTACGTTCCGCCATTAAATCATTTTTACCTTTTTTTTTAAGTAGGAGGTCAAGGTATAATAATATAAAGGATAGGGGCGGTCGCTGTTGCAATTTATCGTCGGAGAAAATAAAAAATGTATTTCAGTTAGCTTTATGATATTTTTAAATTCGATTTGACCGTTTGTTATGTTCAATGTTTTTTACGGGTCTAGAAATCTGTTTATTGAATATCGTACTTGTGAAATTGGTGATTCATGCATTTATATAGCATATAAATAGACGTAAATTATGTTGCTCATGTGGTAAGAATCTATTGTAATTTGGCGACCCTATTAAAGTAGGTACGGAAAACGGTCAGACGGCTTAGAGTACCTTCCAATAAAAAAATAAGTAATAAACAGAGACTAATTAGGTAACTTAAAATAACTGACAATTATAATCATGGTTTCTAAAAAAGTAACTTTTATTTATACAGTAGTTACGATTAAATTAAGTTAATGAAGTTTCAAAATATTTTAGCATAAAATCCTACAGGATTTTTTCATAAGTCACATTACAACGTGACTTGTTTAAAAAAGTAAATGTCAGGTCAGAGGTCAATAATAAAGTTAAAAATATAGGTCGGAGATCAAAAATATACTTTTATTTATTTACCGGATCTCTTTCCTGGAATAAATAAATTTAATTGTACCTACCTAGCTATATTTTTATTCTTTTATTTTTAGCTTACTCACATTTTTAGGGAAATTTAAATTAGGCTTACGGATTTTACTTTTTTATTTTGTTTGTAGGTCCGATGTTGACGGGTGGAGTCGTTTTGTTCGTTTTACCTCTTGCGAGCTGCTTCACAGTTGTTGAACATTCTGAAACTAGGCTACGACTGTATTAATTGAGTGACTAAAGTCTGACTAATGAGGTTCCTAAAGAGGTTTTTTGTAAGTAGAATTAACTAAAAATATATTATGTAAACATGACTAATGTTATTTGTAGCAAAACAAAAGTAAGTATTGTTTCAAATTTAATTCTATAATTAAATTACTTCCTCTCTAAACACTTACATTTTTTTAAGTCATGGCTCGACAGGACACAAAAAATAGAAGCTGTAAAATTTTTACCGACTTCAAAAATAATGTAGTATATTTGAGACAGAAGTTATCGTTTTTTTTTTTACTATCTAGTTCTTTTATATTCTTTCTAAACATGCGTAGGTAAGTTACTTGAATTCACAATAGTAACTAAGCACGGAAGTCTATTACGAGTTAACCGTTTAAGCAATTCCATCCGCATATGCAATGCAAATTCTGCTATCTAGTTCTACTGCGATAAATTAGTCTGTGGGCGATATAAGAGCAAGCTTGCTCCTTGTAACTATTTCGAATATACACTTAAAGTTCTTTATTTATGGAGCTACATACCATTATTTAATATATTCTGACTTAGTACGGCTTATATTGTAAAGATTCGTTTACTCGCTGTAGTTTTTCAATAAAAACCCTCTATTTTTCTTTTGTCAGCAAGATTAGCTCTCGAGTTTAGAAGATTTATGATACACAACTAAGTAAAGTATTTACGAAGATCCCTTATTTGGTATTTGTGTCACGTCACAGTGAACTTTCTCGGTGCTTCGTACTTTGTAACTTTAAGTTAGTAAAATAGGATACGACATCCAGGCTTCACGCGGGTTAGTGTCAGCAGAATCCTAGGACTAAACTAGATATTTATAGCAGTTTTAAAATATCTTTTATCAACATTTATATCGACAAGTCCTTCGATAAAAAGTATCTTCAACTATCTTCGTTGTAAGAATTTTCTCTACCAATTTCAGATGATGCAATATGTTATCTTTTTATAAGGTTTTTCCTATCTCGGTCAGGACCGTAGAGACCCCGGCCTTTGGAGAATATCAAGGATTATTCGTAATGAATTGGGTCACTAAGGAAGTAAATCCAAGGACAAGCCCATTAACAGAAATAAAAAGGGTTGGGTTTGGGTGTTTATAAAATCAATAGGGCGGTTACTGAGATGATTAGGTAATATTATGTTGAATAAGTGTACTGATAAGCTAGCATATGAAATGGTTATTTAACCTTTAATAAACAGTTCCACTGATGAAGAGTAACATCCTGCAGGAGATTAAAAGAGAAAATGTAATAAAATCTGCCGTTTATCCCATCGGTATCGTTCGGTGAAGTGAAATGGAAAAATGTTCCACTTATTTGCACTTAAACGCGCTGCGGAAACATATTGATGACATCATGCACGATAATATCAATACCGAACTATGGATGTGTGCACCATGTTGTTTACTGAAATGGAAATAATTAATATTTGAGCTCTGAGTAATTAGAATAGCTACTTAGGTACATACATACATACTTCGTAACAAATTAAGTTGAAACTAAACTCTAACAGAGAATAAAATCAGTACTAACTAATTTTCAGTATGGCGAACTACAACAGTCTTTGCGAGACTTGCTTCCCTTTCAATTAAGGTCTCTCAGTGGATTCTGTAAGTAATCAAATTAGATGCTCTAAAGAAAAAAGCAAACGGAACTAAGGAGGGACTCGTAGTTAATTAATTTACGTCGCGGTTGGAATGGATGCAGATATTTTACAAACAGATAGCCGTCGCGACTCAGATTGTGAAGTAGGACGCTTGCCTTATTTCCATTCAATTGTTTGTGTCGGGTTTTCGGCAAGGCTTTACTAGCTTCTGCCAAACTCAATTTGACTTCAAGAGTTTGTTCCCGCCTGTTTATCGTGCCCGGTTTTTCGCCTTTTCTTGCGAGGATAGGAAACTTGTTCGTAATTGAATTACTTCATTCGACGCCATAATCAGAAACAGAAGTTGGGTTATAATTATTAATTGGTGAACGCCGAATGTGTTTGCCGTTATGTAGTTACGGAATTCGTATCGGTGTCTGCGATCGCCCTGTGATTATATTATGATTGTATGTAACACGCCTGTTTTGTTTGGTGTTTCCTTTGGTGTATATATGTATATATTAACATCCGTGTGGATAATGTGTATATCGTAATTTACATGTGTGTCTCAGTAATGAGAACACACAAAAGTAAGAATATCACATGTCACGTTTGAAAAGCTTAGGAATCCAAATTCTCTCGAGAGTCTGTACGATTGTTCGTGGAAACAACGCTAACAGTTTGTCAACATTGCTAGAATTTTAAAACTGCTGTCGCAAAAGGACACTCGAATTTGAATTCTTTCATAAAAATGTAACACGAATTTTTCATGCGGTTGCATCACAAAACCCTGGACAGAATAAAATCACGAGATTTTTGAACGAACGCTGAAATATAATTCGTATTTTCCAACATTTTGAATTGTGAGGTCACACACTTCGTTTGTAAGTCTCCGCAGGCATGACTAGGTAGCGGGCTAGTAATTAGACCGCGTCAAAGGCCACTCGCCACACAAACTTGCCGGGATATTGGCTGACGTGAAACCATCATAATTCCTTTTCGAATATGCTCGTAGTCTGTGGTAAATTGGAAAGCCAGCGAACCAGAATTTTGGACGGCATCCACTGTTTGCGAATGACAGAACTGTTTTACATATTGTTTCATGCTCTGCTTTTATTTTTAATTCCTTGTTTCTGTTAGTACCTACGACAAACGCAGATTGATATTTTGGATGTGTCTAAAAGTGAACAAGAACTAACTTCAAGTGTGGGGTCTCCATGCTTCGGCACGAATGGGCCGGCTCCACCGGAGTGATACCTCGGCCGAGCAGAAAAAGGCCCCTTCCCCAATCCCTGAATCCCCAACGATCCTCAAACTCCTAATCCCCAAAAGGCTGGTAACGCACTTGTAACGCCTCTGGTGTTTCGGGTGTTCATGGGCGACACCGATAGCTTACCATCAGGTGATCCGTCTGCCCGTTTACCGGCTTATGCCATAAAAAAAACCCTTGTTAAGACACCTCATTAACAAACTGGAAAGATAAACCAATTTCCTTGTTTCGACTTGACATTTTGTGTTTTACGGGTATTGACAATTGTTCCTCAGCTGATTTTCAACCGGAGCACGTTGTACGGTCGGCTGATGTGAAATGGGTTGGTCTGGCTCGTAACTATATACGTGAGTACTTTACCTCACAGTATAGAATTAGACACTGAAAGTAAAGTACCTTACTTTGCTTTATGTCTTGCGTCCCGAAATTAACGAGATTTGACGTTAACTTTGCTTCGCAATTGGGAGCGAGAATGCTATTTCATTTAGAACGCAGAAGGTTGTAATTTGTATATAGTTCTAGTAGGTTTTAAGTTCAGTTGCTCGGCAGTTTTAGATGAGATTCAGAGATTCACACGAATCTCATCAATTGAAACGTAATAAAAAAGTAAATTACATAATAACATATACTTAAAAGTACGTCATTATAATAACATGAGATTTAATAGGGACAATTTCATTAAAGGATACAATAACGAGTATTTCAATAAAGATTAAAAGAGGGTAACTCTACCCTGCGTATTGGAAACTTTTCATGTCGAAAATCAAAGTAATTTTAGAGAGATAACGATACCAGAGACTGTGAATTCCATGCGGGACTGCTGTGGGCAACCAGTAACTAGTTGTAGTGAGAAACAAAGTTCCTGACCACATCTGACCTGTTTACATGTGTGAGTCAACTTCTAAAATTACAAAATTGATTCGAATTTCGAGCTTTCGTCTTTATTCAAAACATAGCATAAGTATCGTGTGTGTGTACGTATGTATAGTACATACATATATAGCGTCTTATACACATCGTGCACCATAGACCTATAGTTTGTACTTTCATAGGTATACGTGTTGGCACAAAAGGAACTCCTTAAATGAGATGCGTGGTAAATGCAAGGTTTCCAAAGACTTAATGGCACGGTTTGGGTTTCGTACAACCCTGCGTCAGAGAGAGGAAATAAAACTAAGTAAATACATTTTCATTGGCTCTCTGCGTGGCGAATTATTTGCCAGTTTTATATCGAGTTGACAGTGTGGCGCCTTGTAAAGTGAGAATACATTTCGTTACATTTCCTTCGAATTATGTTGCTGTTGACTGTCTATGTTACATGATCTTATAAACAATATTTTGTCGACGTTGTGGTTGTAAATTAGAGGTGACAGATGAAACTTTGACATTCAGCTGAAGTTCATAATGTTGTTAAGTAAAAACCTAACAAAAATGTTTCATACGATATTTTTTTGGTTGGAATGCTTTTGAGTAATAACTCCGAGCAGTGCCTAATTTAAAAACTATGTATTTGTTTAAATTACGTAATACCTGCCTACTAGGGAGTGATACAAAAGCAGATTCTTCTCAAACAGTTAATTAACGGATAGACGGTTAACTGATTTTGGAAATCTCGTTACCGCAACCGAATGATATCCTCACGACACTCTTGCCGTTTAGTTTTGATGTCTATCGATTAGATATATACTTACATTTCCTGATAGCATCGCCAAAGTTACCATTCTACTAACGATTAATGTCAAAAGTAGCATGTTTTGCTTAGGATCAAATTATCAAAGAGGAACTCAAGGGGAATTGACAATAAAACTTTGTTTATTTGTGAGAGGGCAAAGTTATCAAGCGATGACACATAAAACATACATAACAGGCGTAACTTTGTTCTTGTTATTTCCCGAAGGGGCTTTCCATATTTCGTCAACTTTTCGAAGAGGCCTATACTGTTTCGAACTTAAAATCTCAACAAAAATATGTTAACTACCTATTTTTCATATAAAATAACCCTGGATTAGAACAAACATAGGCATAAGAACCTTGAACATTAACTTAATCGATATAACATAGATCAAACATGAAATTAACACCCGAAACTTACATGATCACGTTACCGGACCACCTCAAAGAGTGAAAATTACTTTGAAACTTCGCTATTCGGTTTTCGACGTTACCACGTAGTTCATATGAGTTATTGTGTTACTCAGTCATAAAGCTTAGTCACTTTTAACCACTTTAGCTTGAGTTTTGGAATTAGTTAAATATTTTGTATAAGTTGTTCATGTTTTAGAGACTGTTTCTGATAGATTGATGTGAGCGAGATTGGAGTTGGCAGCTCTTAGACTCCATTACTCATACGCATATTTAACGACTTAAGTAGCATTTAGTTGGCTGTACGGAGAATATATTTATTTAAGATATTAGCGTCGACAGTTTATCGTCTTTTTAAGAACAGTAGAAAATGTTTAATAGTATTAAATTTATCGAATATTATGTACTGTGACTAAAGCTATGATGATTTTATAGGCACTCGTGGATACTATATTAAAATTCCACGGCCTACGTTTTCTAGGAAAGATATTGGTAACTTATATAGAACAAGTGCCAACTTATATTATTATATTACAATTTCGAAAGCTCTATTTGAACATTTTCGTCGAAATATTGACGCTATAATATATTACAGGAATATTCATTTTGAACTAACTTATTGGCTTTTTGCCAGACTTCACTTTGTGGATATTTATCGTTGGCTTAGTTCTTCGGTGACAAAGAGTTTTAGTAAAATAATACGACATGACTTCAGTTTTCGATTTTCGTCTTAGAATAATATTAATAATACAGATTCTGTAGAACGTGTAACTTCAATGGCTTAGAGCCCAAGGGAAACCGTTGGTATTTTTGTTTAATTAGAAACAGTCGCAGATTGTTTTAATCTTCTTAGTTTTTAATTAAAGATGGCTACTCGTAGCTTGGTGGTATCAGGTATAGTTAGTCTTTTAATTTTACACAAGAAATGAAGAATAGAAGACCAGGTTTTTCTTCTGATTAAAGGTTATATTAGGTTCTGTCTGGAATTAAAACGAAGAAATTGCAAAGGAGATATATTTTAAAACATAGTCATTATAATGAGTTTTAGGGCATTACATCATTATTTAGGCGATGGCCATCACTTGTGATATAGGATTGTCTCGGTCGTAACTTTGTAAATTATTAATTATGTGTATACATATTTTACAAAAACAAGTGATGATTTTCTGAGTAGCTGAGTCCATGAAAATTACCCAAACATGACATGTTCTCCATACATATTGATTGAGCAAAATGTAAATAAGTAAATAGAGTCTGCAGCGTAATATATTCATCCAGCAAGAATTAATTTAATTACGAGAATATGTTAATATTATTGTACGGTTGTACCTACATGTTAACAAAACCCTCGTTAAATGACGAGTGGGCCAAATCCTTTGGCCTGCAAATCAACCCCCTCAAGTCCAAGGCTATGATAATTGGCGGTAGGTTTTACCGCAATGCATTGAGCATCTCTGCCCTTGATCCTTTGATCCTAAATGGCAATGTTATCCCTTACACTGATGTTGCCAAGAATCTGGGCGTGTTTATTAACTCTAACCTTTCGTGGGGTGAACAGGTGAACGAGATCAGTCGTAAAGTTCACTTCTCTTTGCATTCGCTGAAGCGTCTCCAGTCTCTTCTACCTCTGAAAACGAGGATCAACCTTATGCAGTCTCTGATCCGTCCATTGATCGACTACGCTGATGCTTGCTATTTGGATGCCACAGAGGAGCTTCTAAATAAACTTGAGCGCTTGCAAAATGTCTGTATACGCTTTGCCTTTGGTTTAAAAAAGTACGATCATATCTCTGAATTTCGCAAAAGGCTCAAGTGGCTCCCAATCCGACTTCACAGGAACACTCGCATCTTATGTCTTCTTTTCAATATACTTTTTAATCCTGATTATCCCTCTTACCTTCGTGAACGTTTTTCCTTTGCCCGCCCTCCTGAGGCTCTTTCCCGATCTCATCTTAAATCTAATCTTTCTGTTGTCTCACACAATACTGATTTTTACACCTATTCCTTCACTGTTCATGCAGTGCGACTTTGGAATTCCCTACCACCTAATATCCGTGATTCTAAATCCATCCCAATCTTTAAAAGACACGTAAGGGAGCACTACCTTTCCTCATCTTGTTCAAATTAGTGTCATATATATATATATATATATATATATAGGTATGTATAATATGTTTATTTGTAATATACTCTAATATGTGTATTATTTGATGTGTATCTATCATATGTATGTATAGGTTTATGTATTTTATTGTGATCTATTTATTTAATACATTTCATGTCATGTTACGCACAGTGTCTCTGTTTTTACCGTTTTTCCTGTCGAAGGACTGCAGGAAGAGATTCCTTCGGGAATATGTAGTACCTATGTACCTCCAAAATATTTATATATGTGTTCTTCTGAGTACTGTCTATGTGTTGTGCATAAATAGATAAATAAATAAATAAATAAATAAATTATTATGTACGAATTAAAATTGTGAATTTCCATATATCTAGTCGATTCTAGTAGCTAGACATCTTTAGTAAAATCACTTGGATTTTATAGTTATGTTGCTTATTTAAGTTAGACTTCATAACATACTTTTATTAAGTCGACCTGTAACGAACTATGTAAGTAATAGAGGTACAAGTTAAGAATTTTGCCCCACGGTAGAATTTTCTACTGCGACGTGGGTGAATTGTATGTTTGTAAACACAAACATACAATTTCACATCACATGACGATACAACCGTTTTTATTTGTTTTATTTATTAGTTAACTAACAATTGTACACACTAGTTTAATTTTAGGTTACATGCAACAGATAATACTTAAGTGTTACAATCACTTAAAGGTAAACACCACATGCATTACAACACAATTTTTGCATGTACTGTATGTTAAGTTTTTCTCTTTTATTGACAAAAAATACATTAACTGATTATTTTGTTATTGTTATTTAGTTCAATAATATAAGTTTGTATGCATTTATAATAAAATCTCTATTAATAACAAAGATAGGATGACCGCACCAAGATTTTCGGAACAGATACGTTATGGTTTATTACACCTACTGTTGCTCATCTCTGCATCACCCCATGGTTGACTGTTAGAGAATGCCACCCGGCATTAAGTCCGCCATCTTATGTTATATACAGAAGTGTAAATAAATAAAATGATCGAATGACTTCTTCCGCCTGAGTAAAGCGGGAAGGAGTGTTAGACTCTTACCGTCTTATTACAAAACCCGATCTATTTTTAGTACCAGGATTAATACTACGTTTAAACCATGACTAAATAAAACGTTATTAGAAAACAAAGTTTATCACAAGTTCCGGAACTATCTATGGTACTAAAGTTAAACCGCCGAGACCCCTAGTTTAACTTCGGTACTAAAGTTATTTGAGGTTAGCTATCAGAAATATTTACGTGTATCTTCTATATTATTATAATTGTAAAATAGATATTGAACCGATTGATGTTATGAATTTAAAAGATTTGGAAGATTTGGACATGTTAGAGACGTCTCGGCGATCGTCAGACATCGCCATCGTGTAAATTCCTTTGACTTGAGTGACGAAGACTTTCGATATAAGTACAGTTGTTGTTCCATTTCCAGTCAGTCACAATAAACAATAATATTTATATAATAAAAAAGACTCAATATTTGTTTCGTGATTCGTGCTCTGCCGCCTTCTTATAAGTCGCTCCATTTCACGCTAGAGGTGTTAAAAATATGACAACTTGGTTATAAAAAGCTCGTCAAAATACAAGTTGTGCTTGTTCACTATATTGAAACACAAACAAAAAACAATTTATGATATAATTTTGTGTTGATACATAATTATTTAAGCATTTCAGGCGTTATTGTAATAACAATATTTAGACGAACGGAACGTTGCTTCAAGTGGATCCTGAATGAACGAATGAAAGAATGCTATTTATGTTTTTTTATCTGTGGGACTATGGACTTTCTTTGGTACTAGCTGATCCCCGAATAGTCTTAGTTTTATAATTGGAACAAATTTTAGTCCTGGTACTAGCTTTAATACCATAACAAACCTAGATCTTATAGTCCGGGTTTAAACCAGTACTAAGTCGAATTTTTGTAATAAGACGGTTCCTGACTAAAAACCACACTGTTCCTACTTCTGCGCTTCGAGCCAGAGCCCTGGTAACCCGTTATGTGGTATAGTAGGTGGATGGGGATCTACCTATTATTATACACAGATTGTTTTTGATTTAAACCTCTATGTACAGAACTAGTAATTCTTATTTCCAAGGTAATTACCTACTATCGTAGATGTTTGTTCGACAGTAAATGAGTACAAGTGAAGCAGACATCAAATGATTCGGTACTTTTAATTTTCGTTCTCCATACGTATGTATTCAAATAAATAAAGTAAGGTGATCCTTCAATTATAATTAATTTCCTAAAGATAATTAGGTTTCGACCCTCGTCAATATTGAGGTTCATTAATGAAGTTCACGCACAAATATATAGGTAACATAGACTATGTTGATAAATCGAAGGTTCGACGTCTAAACTGAATAACAAATTGGTACTCCAGTGGCGAAACACGAGACTCCGTATCCGTAATTCGCACAAAATTTTCTTGGCGTTTCGTTACGTAGGTATTAGGTTTTTCTATATAATGAGGTGCGAACATATTTGTGGCGTAGAACAAGTTGGGTAATAGGGTAAAATAACAGTCTGAAACCTTCGAGTTATTTATTCGAGTTAGATGTTATCTTACCGGCTTTGTCCTTTCGTAGAAAATTGCCTCTAGAATTTAACATATGCACCCGACACCTATATAGATATAGATCTCTCTTAGACGAACATAGGTAGACTGTAAGTAGCTGACACAATCACAGGTTAAACACATCATCAAACTGAGGCCATAATTCTTTTCTATTTTTTATTTGTAGAACGTTGCCTCTTACTAGTAGCCCTTACAAGATTTTTTCTATGTCGTGAGTGCGTGTAACATACAAGTTTACATACTCTAGACATAATTGTAACATATTAAGTAGAGAAAAAAAACATCACATATCGCGCTACCATCTAGAGGGGAGGAGCCCTATACTAGGTACTGAATCAATTATGACAACATTCGTTACCGTAGAATATCCATTGATAAAGACTAATTCAAAGGGCTAAATTCTGCCAGAAGTCATTATTCTACGCGGACAGTGTCGCTGACAATAGCTAGTAAATATTAAATTAGAAAAAGTATAATAGCTGCTACCCGTTGCATTTAGCCTTTATGTTTCATTTCTAATTCTTCTTTCGTTAAATTTCAAGCATGATGGGTTTCTAATTACCCATTGTTAGAAAAGTTAACAAACTCATTTGCGGCTCCGGTATAACAAAAAAACTTATATTGAGCCCAAAACAAACGTTTTATAGAAGTAGAGCAGTGGTTGAAATTCGGCAATGCCTTGACTTTTATATCCTATGGTGTCGCGTTACAAAAGGCTTTGTGCGACACTCGGACGCAAGACATCGCGTACGACGGCGACGTGACAACATAACATCTAGTACTACGGACCGGGGCCACACACCGCTTTCTTTGTTCTCTATCGCGAGATATAGATCACAATGCCTACAAGTTTACAAATGGACAATAGCTAACTAATACAATGACTGTCATACTTTGGTTTATAATCGGACAATCAACACCCTATTTTACAACATTTTCTATTGTTATTTAAATAAAACGAGTGCCCACGACGAATGTGTCTTGTTAATAAACATTTTTACGAAGTTAAAAAGGCTAATAAGACTTTTCTTGTATCAGGCCAGTAACAAAATTATTGTATATTTTTGCTTTGAGTTAGGTACCGGGCGGTTGTTTATTTCCGCACCCGACCTTTTTCCAGGTCTCTCCAACGAGGTTAGTATTAGTATGCAGTCTGCTTTGGTGACCGCGCCATTATTACATTGAACATCTATTTGATAAATGTTTTTCGTAAGCCTGCCTCATCTCTTTTCTTTAACAATAGGTACTTGCTTCATCTTTTTTTACAATAATTATTTCCTCACAGTTATCCAAAGAACGAAATACAGTTTTAGAGTAAATTAGAATAAAGTTATCGAGGGAGACGGACGCATGTTCAGCAGTAGATTATTTCTAATTTCCCAACAAATTTTTTTCCCAACAAATGTTTTTCTATAAATATCTTAAGGTTGAATCGACCAAAGTTTTGAAGCGTCAAATCCATATTTTATAATTTTATAGAATTTATGAATTTATAGCAAAGAAAGTAACTATTGATAAAGTCTATATACACTGACGCCCACCGTGCGAACTGCCAACATCTGTAAGACCTTGAAATAAATTACTTGATTCATGCCCCACAGACTTAGAACAAACTTTGCAACCCAACAAAGTTTTTGATTGCTTTCTTACCTAATGAATTCACTCGCTTTTAGGTTAGTTTAATGAAAATGTGGGGTAATCAGTGGTGCTAAATGATGAGGGGTTAGAACTCATTAAGTGTTTCTACCTTCCTCTTTTCAAAAATTGCCTCATTCTCAATGAACCGATCATACAAATATTACTTCTTATCTTCTAGCCATGTTGTTGAGTAATCGAAATAAGGTTTTCGGTCTCCAATATCTGTATATATATGTCATTGAACTCCTCCTACACGGCTTGACCGATTTAAATGAATTTTTCTATTTGCGTTTGAGTGGCGCTCTGGATGGTTTAGATTCACAAATCAGCCCGGCAGCT
The DNA here is from genome assembly GCA_038387885.1 of Spodoptera picta. Taxonomy (NCBI): domain Eukaryota; kingdom Metazoa; phylum Arthropoda; class Insecta; order Lepidoptera; family Noctuidae; genus Spodoptera; species Spodoptera picta. The sequence continues at coordinate 751,112 of JAZHFQ010000328.1, forward strand.
TTAGTATACATATATAATTGTACTACTAGATAATATTATATATATACGCTGACTTTCCATTTTGGAGATTACTGAGAATGCGCTATTGTGATTTTAAAAGAGCTGTCCCATTCATAGAGATAAACTTTTTCAATTATGGCCGTTATTTATGACAGCGATCGGTTCAATTTGCCGAAACATCTATCAGGAACAACAACAACAGCGCACTTTGAATTGTGGTAGCGATAGTACTTTGTTTAATTCGACGGTCCCAATGTTCCGCAATAGCAGGAAATTTGTACGTAACGAGACAATAAATTGAACAATACGTTGAATCAGCTTATAATGAAAATGTTAGTGTTCCAACCAAAACGCGGCGAACGGTGATATCCAGAATGTTCGCATGAAATCCGTTTATTTCCTCATACGTTGCAAACTTTTATGGGACTGGCTCGGATTTTTATGTTTTGTGCTTGTTGATACTTTGTTGCATTACCTGTGTACATACATACACAATACACATGTGTATATACATATAACTGGAATGATATAATATATATATATTATCATAATAGATAAGAAAGTATTTAACGATCACCGACGTTAGTTTTTCACTTAACAGTTCTGTACGGCTTAAGATGAAATCAGGTATAAAAATATAATAATTTAATGTCATATTGCTTTAACAAAATGAAAACGAAGAAATAAACATTGAAGTATTCCTCTACTTTCTCTACAATTCTGTTTGTATGTACTATTCTCAACTTATTCCGGGAATCTGGATCAGTTTCTCTCCATGTTCACATAAAATCTTTCTAATAAAATATTTTCCAACATTTTGCAGTTCACAACTTTGAAGTGTGAATTCGTAAGTTTTCGCGCTGTATATAATTTTCTGCAATATCTTCTCTGTATTGCTCGTGGGAGTTTATGGGTACGAAATCAGGAATATTTGCATTGAACTCATCATTTGCTTAAAACGTAGGTCCAGTCTCATTTTTTTATTATGTAGAATACTAGTGTCAATCTTGAGGATTATTAATAATAATAATAACCTTTACACCTTAAAGAAATATGAATATAAAAGTAGAGGTACAGATAAAAGAAAAGTAGGGCACAAGGGCGGCCTTTTTACTAAATTGATCTGTGTTCTAAAAGTTAAATAAACTAATGTAGGACATATTTTCGTACATTACACTACACGACATTCAAAACATGTTTTATGAAAACTATGTGTCGTGTTAAAATTGATATCTCTGTTGAGTATTCGCAGAAACACATATAGGTCAGATAAGGTCAAATCAAAAGCCTTTACAAATCGATAAACGTTAACCAGTAAAACACTGAATCCAACTGATTTCAGCTTAAATAAAGATAAATTTGAAGTACATTTAACATTCACCCATTTTGTTTTCAGCCTTTATCTATAACATGTCACAATTCATTGACTTTCATGGGACGTTATTCACCATAATCCTTTTGTCAGTATTACCCATAAACTCCCTGGCTTTGCGAACCCTTGTGGGGCTGACCGAAATGTAAATGTACAATGTGAATAAAACAGACAAACAAACTGTTACAATACCAGTAAATGTATCAAAAAATATACCAGTACAAGACAGTGAGGAAAACCAGAATACATTTGTAATCAACCTGGTTCTTAACGCAGGTGCCGTAGGAATTAATTAAATTTTTTTTAAAAACCCGGTGGGGGAGCATTCTGTGATAAACCTTATTATTAAATGTTCTATGTCTCCTTATAGTACCATTAAATTATTAGCGCGCAAAGCAGCCTCTTAAGTACTTTATTACGAACGTATAGTTTTTACTACAGGACTACTAAATATGGAATAGCTACATAAACTTTCGCAAAGTTCCTTTCAGAGAGAATATAATTCTTTTCTGTGGTTCCTTTATACGAGTTTTTATTAGTTTTCGTTTTTATCACAGTTTTTACAAACTTTTATTAACGTGAACACGAACTAAAAAATCTATCAATGCATTACTTCGATGCTATTTTTAGTATGCTATGAGCCAAAATCACACCGTATCACGGATTCAGGTTAACGATTCACGGTTTCATTTTATCAATTCAGATTTTTAACGCAACTTGTTCGTAAAACTCACAATTAAATACATTGTTTAACCAACCGAACTTATTCGATAGACGATTTGCAACTGGTTTATCATGGTGATACAACTAATTATATTTATGAGTGCCATGTTAGGTGAGGGCTCAGGTGTACTCATAGTCAATATACCTACAGGATAACTTATCAACTAATACACTTCCTCTATTTCCTATAAGCTTGCGACTCTGTAAATACAGCAAACTATTTTAGGCGAGTTTTTCTCCGTCATTTATAAATCGTCACGTTGCGCTGTCGTTCGCAGCTGTGTCCTTATCCATGAATTTTGCTTTATTTGCTTGTAAACAAGATTTAAGCTTCTATTACACATACATACGTACCAATATGTTAGTAGATAGTCGCATAAAACTTCTCCAATTTTCGGTTTGTGTTGTTTAGTGCTCTCAAGAAGAATGTGTTGAGTTGTGATATTTCTAGTATTTGTCATCATCATCAACAGCCTATAAACGCCCACTGCTGAGCAAAGCCTCTTCTCACACGGAGAGGGTTTGAGCATTAATCACCATGCTTGCTCCATGCGGGTTGGCGATTACAGATTTATAATTAGAAATTATAAGCCCAGGTTTCCTCACGATGTTTTCCATCACCGTTTGTCAGTGGTGTCTAGATAATCTTAGAAAGTACATATAACTCGGAAAAAGTCACATTGGTACTTGCCGTTGATAGGTTTCGAACCCGCACCCTTATGCATGAACAGCGAGCGTCTGAAACCTCCGTCCACCACGACGAATTAACCTAGTATTTGTAAGAGACTGGAATTGTGCCGAAATATTTATGTACACGTAATGTACGAATTATATTCTGTCTCTTCCTATACAGTCTATAAAATATAAGCAATGATGTTATGTATGTACATACATAAGTAGGTACAAATACAATTCCCAAATTATACGTAGGTTCGGTTTTTCTAACAGCCGAACCTTTTATATTCTTTCGATCCCTTTGTCCCCTCGTTTACATGAGAATGGATAATTTGAACATCAATTGGTTGGCATTCATGTAAATCTACCAAATATTAGGCCGTTCGTTGTTATTCGTAGCCCGAGGCTCTGTTATCACAAACACATGTTCTTCAGTGTGAATGCTAAGACCTACTTCAACAATGAGTAGGAATGGTCCAGAACTACTTCTTTAGTATTTATAGACGTACTCATTGTACTAAAATACAGCTAATATTTAATTGGTTTAAGACAGTTAATAGCATTTGTAATATTTATTGATCTTGCGGGTTCTTTGATTTCTGACTACCATTGTGTTATAGACCCTTATCCTTAGGGGACCCCGAGGAACCAACAATTTCTACGACAAACACACACGCGCCACACGTTGCGCGGTTTCACGAATTATGGTTTTGGGTCTGGGTATCATATGTATGTGAACTCATATGTTTGTAAACGCACCCACAATACAGGAGAAAGATCTAGTGTGGAGGCTACGCAAAAAAATAATTTCTAAAGCGCCCCGAATCATGTGTGCCCTAGGGCCGCAGCGTTGTCGACGGCTCTGGTTACAGAAACATATGTAACAGTATATACACTTCATTTTATAACTTAAAACGTAAGTAACATTAACTATCTTCTTTTATAGTTTATAAAACTGCAAAGTAATTTTACTTTTCCTCCAATATACTCCAGTGTTACAAATTCCTCCCCGTGCTCGTCCTCGGGGACTTCAACGCCAAAAACTTGGCTTGGGGTTCCCGGTTCACCGACGTCCGGGGTAGGATGGTGGAAGACTGGGCCCTTGAGACAGGCCTAGTCGTCCTGAACCGGGGTTCTGTCCCCACGTGCGTGCGGATGCAGGGCGAGTCGGTGGTGGACATCTCGTTCGCCAGCCCTGCTCTGTCACCGCGTATTGTTGACTGGCGCGTCATGGAGGAGGTGGAGACGTATTCCGACCACCGGTATATCCGGTTCGACGTCTCCGCCGAGTCCGCAGACCCGCCGGTCAGACAGGCCCCATGTGGCCCGCGTTGGGCGCTGAAACAGCTGGACCGGGAGCTGCTCCTGGAAGCCGCCATCGTGCAGGCCTGGGTGATACCACCGGTCAGGCCTGCCGACATAGACGATGAGGCCAAGTGGCTCCAGGACGCCATGTCCAGGATCTGTGACGTGGCGATGCCCCGGATCCGGTCGAGGCAACAAAAGCGCCAGGTGTACTGGTGGTCGCAAGAGCTAGCAGCTCTACGCAAGGCGTGCACTGCTGCGCGACGCCAGTACACTAGGCACCGCAGGCGCCGCATCCGTCCTCCTAATGCGGAGGCGAGAGAGGCGGAGTTGTACGAGGGATACAGGGCGGCCAAGGCCCTCCTCAAGGTGGAGATATTGCGGGCCAAGGAGGAGGCCCGCCGAGAGATGCTGGGGACTCTGGACAGAGATCCGTGGGGACGCCCGTACCGGATGGTACGCGACAAGCTCCGCGCCTGGGCTCCCCCGCTCACCCAGAGTCTCCGGCAAGAAGTCTTGGAGGAGGTGATTGGCACCCTGTTCCCTCGACTGTGGAGGGGGTTCACCCCTCCGTATATGACTCCGCCCCCTGCGGTGCCCGACGCGGGCTACAGCGACGACGACGACGACATCGTCCCAGAGGTGACCGAGGCAGAATTGAGAGCGGCGGTGCGCCGGATGGGCGCCAAGAACACCGCCCCAGGACCCGACGGCCTGCATGGCAAGGCATGGGTCCTGGCCTCAGAGGCTCTCGGGCCTCGATTGATTGGTCTCTACAGCGCATGTCTGGAGAGAGGCCAGTTCCCGCTTCTCTGGAAAGCGGGAAAACTGGTCCTCGTGCGGAAGACGGGGCGCCCTGCGGACTCTCCGTCCGCGTACCGGCCCATAGTGTTGCTCGACGAGGTGGGGAAAGTCTTCGAAAGAATCATTTCGAACCGCCTCGTCGCGCACCTGACGGACATTGGGCCGGACTTGTCGGACGGCCAGTTCGGCTTCCGCAGAGGGCGCTCCACGGTGGACGCCATCATGCGCGTTAGAGACCTCACGACGGGGACTGCAGTGTCCAGGGGTAAGGTCGTAGTGGCGGTGTCTCTGGACATCGCCAACGCCTTCAACTCCCTGCCCTGGAGCTGCATCTTGGAGGCACTCCGATATCATCGGGTGCCTACCTACCTCCGTCGTGTAATCGAGGCTTACCTGACGGACAGGTCCGTCAGCTACCCCGGTCACCGGGGCGAGTGGAACCGGCGAGAGATGTCACGCGGTGTTCCACAGGGTTCGGTTCTGGGGCCGCTCCTGTGGAACATCGGCTATGACTGGGTGCTGCGCACCGACCTCCCGAACGGCGTTAGCACAATATGCTACGCCGACGATACGCTGGTGCTAGCGCACGGGAGGTCACACCAGGCGGCGGCCGACTTAATGGCGACAGCGGTTGCGACAGTCGTTGAGAGAATCCGGCAGTTGGGACTCGAGGTGGCGCTCCACAAGTCCGAGGCCATGTGTTTTCATGGCCGCGGGAACGCGCCACCTCCGGGTGGGTCCCAAATAACGGCGGGAGGAGTTACCATCGACGTCGAGACGACGATGAAGTACCTAGGACTCGTCCTCGACAGTCGGTGGAACTTCATAGAACACTTCCGACGTTTGGCCCCAAAGTTGGAGAGGACGGGGGCTGCGTTTAAACGCATCCTCCCCAACCTCGGGGGCCAAACGCCTCCTGCCGGAGGTTATACGCCGGGGTCGTGCGGTCCATGGCCCTCTACGGCGCCCCTGTTTGGGCGCCAAACCTGTTGCGGCGTCCCGCTCGGACGCTGCTCATGGCACAGAGGGTCATGGCGATCCGAATGATCCGCGGATACCGCACGATCTCTGGGGAGTCGGCGAACCTCCTTGCCGGATTACCGCCGTGGGATCTGGAGGCGAAGGTGCTCGCGCGCGTGTACGGCATGCGCGCGGAGGCACGTCGCCGGGGCGAAACCCCGCTGCCGCGCCAAATAGGTGCGTGGCGGGATGAGCTCCGGCGCGATCTCATGGCGGAATGGCAGCAACGACTGTCGCAACCGAGGGCTGGGCTCGCTGCCATCGCAGCGGTAAGTCCCCTCTTTGAGGAGTGGCTTGAGAGACGCTACGGCGTCCTCACCTACCGCCTGACGCAGGTCCTCACCGGACATGGAAGTTTCGGGAGGTACCTGTGTCTGATGGGGCGGGAGGAAACGCCCGGGTGTCATCACTGCGAGGACCGCCCTGAGGACACGGTGGAACACACGGTGGGAGAATGCCCTTCGTGGGCTGAGCACCGCCGTGTCCTCAGGGAAGTGATCGGCGATGGCGACCTCTCGCGTCCGGGCCTAGTGCAGGCCATGATGCGGAGCGAGGGGGACTGGGATGCCGTCTCCTCCTTTTGCGAAGCAGTGATGCTAGCTAAGGAGGAGGCGGGACGCGTGAGGCAGCGAAGCGCTGCCTCCTCGCAACCCAGCCATCGCGAAGGACACACCGGGCGTCGGGGATCGCGAGACGATCTCCGGCCACCGTAAGCGCGGGCCTGCGGACGGCGAGCATGGGTGGCTCCCCGTCCGACCAGAAACAGACCCGAGCGTACGGCGCGTCGCGTTCCGCGCGCGCCTCAAAGAGCCATCAGACCACCACAGATGGGGCCCAATACGGCCGATGCCGATTCGGAGTCGCGGAGAACCTAACGGGTAACCGGGGCTCCGGCTCGACGTGCAGGAGAAGGAACGGGGTGGTTTTTAGTCAGTAAGAGTCTGACACTCCCTCCCGCCTCACCCAGGCGGGAGAAGTCATTCGATGATTTTCCCCCCTTAAAAAAAAAAAAAAAAAAGTGTTACAAATTCATAAATATGACGCGAAGGCATTTGATATTAAAAACACTGTTTAAGAAACTGTTAAGTTTGTGCACGAGCTGGAGACTGAACTAATTAGTTTGTTCAACATTTATTGCAAAACGACTAAGTATTGTAAAACAACGAAAAAAAAGTGTTCTCGGAGAGTGGAGTTGGGGAACATAGATAGTAAGCCAGCGTTCAGGAACAAAAGTTTTTGAATTGCAATAGCAATGAGAATTCAAAGGAGCTTTCAGTGGAAATTGTACAAACAGCAGTCTGCGGATATAAAACATTTTTCATACTATATAGCGACCTTACCTTTTTTCACGAGTAAAAGATTATATTGATTTTTGCATTTATTCAGTATTCATATCATACATTTTACGTATTTAACTGTAAACAGAAACTATATTCCCAAACTAAACATTTTAGCATTAATTCCAAACTAACTCTAATCCGACGAGAGAGCGTGTAACCACAATCCATTTCTGGTCATTAATATCCATTAGGGCAAATCGCATTTGATTCAATCCCGCACGTGATAACAGCCCACCGGCCGATCATTCCGTGAACAAAAACACCTCGAGGTAGAAACAAACCGAATGATATATGTATAAACAGCAGCCATTATTCTTTTATGCTCGTAGTACCGCCTTATTGTGGCTACGAAACGGCGTAGCAGCGTAGCACCGTAGACTATAATGTAGCCGCAGCTCGTAGCGCGTAGCTCAAGGACGGGTTAATAGCGGTGTTGAAGACGAGCGTAGCCAATTTATTCCTTCTAATTCCCCAAGGTTTCACGCCAATCACGCAAAAACAGAACATGACTATACTACGAAACACATCTTTTGCAAAATAAAATGAACTATGGTATTGAATTATGATTATTAGTTATTTAGTTTTTGTTTTTTCGTTAAGCACGTAAATATCAAATAATTGTAGTTTAATTATAGTTTAATAACGTTTCCTTATCTTTCTACTGTTACAATTACGATTCATTTAGCATTACTATACACATTTCTAAAGAAGAATATTGTTTTTTATTATCGAACGTGAAACAAACAGTAATTAATTGAGACTTTCAATAAGCAACACAATGAATATTAATGAATGGAGCGTAGCTGAACGTTGTCGTTCCCTTTATTTACGAGGGAGGAGGTACAGTTAAGTTGGGAGTATAACAGTATGATCGGATAATCACACAACATGAATAATGAAGTAACTGACGACACTAATTATACCAATAGTGATTGACTAGCATATTTAACAGAGACCGGACATTTTCTAATAAACTGTGGTCTCCAACACGTCTGCCATGTTTTGAGATTATTTATTTATTTAGACTTAGTACAAAAAACACATGTGCAGGTGGACTTAATACCTTGGGTATTGTTTGATAGTCCATTTTCAGGAAATGCAGAGATGAAAGTGATAGGTGACTTTAAGTAAATATAACATGTAGCTGACCCGACAATCTTCACAAACCGCTAAAAATACCGCCTGAAAAATTTACTTTTCTCACCTTTTAAACCATCCCTAGACTTCCAAGCACATTTCAAGACCAAAATTATCCAAATTAGTTCAGCCGTTCTCGAGTTTTACAGAGAAAGTTTTACTAACGAACGGAAATTAAATTTTATTTATATAGATAACATAACATAACATCACGCCTTTTATCCCCGAAGGGGTAGGTAGACATGCAAATTAGGGCACTTATGCCACCGTACAATGTAACACTCACTTTTCACAATTTATGTTATGAATCCCATGTAATAGGGGGTGAGCCTATCGCCATATACCGGACACATTTCCAGACTCCGTGCTACTACTGAGATTTTTTTCTAAAAAATCCAGTAATACTTTGTCCGACCCGGGAATCGAACTCGAGACCCCTTGCCCGGCAGTCGCACAATAAAATAATTATAAACATATATTTACTTAGATAATTATATATTTAGTTGTACATATTAATGTCTAATATAACATATAATAGTATAATAATAGATTATCGCATATTTTTCTTATTTAGAGGACACATATTCCAGCGTTGGACTGTTTCAGTTAACGAGAATTGTTAACAAGCGGAGGGACCGGCATGAAAATATATTGTTTCTTAAAAAACCTTCCCACTTTCAGTTTAAATGTTGATGGATGTAGGAAAAGATGGATGGATTTCATGAGTGATATGGAGGACCAGGGAATGTAATATGTACTGATATCTGATAAGGCGGTGGAAAGAAATACAAATTGCATCAAATAACTTTGAATAAAGGCTTGTTGAATGGATGTTAAATTTATTTTAATAACAGCTAATGTTTCCTTATTACAGGTTCGTACCTGTTGAGTACAATAATGATTATAATTATCGTTCGTTTTCCTAAATAGAGCATTCGTTTTCAAAAACAAAGTATTTGGTTGCTTTTAATTGACAGACAATTTTTTTCAATTGAGAGTTTTAAAATTGAAAATCCTAATAAAGGACAATGCCAGGTGCTCAGTACATCTTTGACCCACTATATTAGAAGTCATGTACAAGTATGCAGTATTCAACATCGTATAGTGTATTAATTACCGATACCTAAACATTTGTCCTGAAACCTGTAAAACTTGCGGTTTTTGTTTAAAACATAAAACAATAATGATAACTATCGCGAAAACAACGGAAACGCAGAGAGCGAATGAAAGATAATATTGACACTGACAGCTGACAACTGACAAGCGCATCAAAACGTTTCGTTACACAAAAAAAATCATAACTAATGATAGTAATCGTTTCTTTTATATTTTCGTGATTTCATCTGTAATCATTAATAAATAAATAAATGTTATACATAATTATACTTTTGATATAATATTTTATGTATACTAATATCTTTTTTACAGTTACTTACTTTTTTATTTTCATAGTTTCGTACAAGCGATGCGTATGATGTAACGCCAATAGTCATTAGACAATATGGAAGACGCATTGCAAAAAAGTATATCCGGGATTGAACTTCTTTTTTTATTAGATTGCAAACCGCAAGTTTAAAAATAAAAAGATTTATAGTGAAAAGGTTCCTTATTCGTCTAAATTATTTTCATCAATTTACTTTTTTTGTAAATGAAATTATGACTGGGTCAGGATCTGGCATTGTTATTTCCAGTTCAGTTCCGGTCGTATCAGTTGGCGAGGTAAAGTATAATTTTTTGGGGTACTTAACATTTTACTATATTCCGACTCAAGATTATTTTGTGGATAGAAAATCTTCAAAAGCAGAAAGATTACATTATTCTCCCGAGTCATTGCCTATTCAATTGAAAATTATACGCTTGACCTAATTTAAACCAATGAGGTGCGTGACCTATTTTTCACTACAAAACGTTAATAGATTTAATGAAACATTTTCATACTAAAAAAACACCGTTATTAATAGTTTCTAGGATTTATTAGGATTCTCTTTGCTTTTCAAAATCTCAGCAGCTATAACATACTGCAGCAAATTGCGGTGGAACTGAAGCCGAGCTCGCCGCCAATCTGTTTGCTCTCTTCACTTCATGAAAATTTTATCAGACGACCCGTAAGACTTTTAGCAACTGGCCAGACTGAGATACTTGGATTACTAACTCTTTATTACCTACTTAAGTCGTTTCGAAATAAAATGTAAACTGAAAATCCAGGGACAATTGTTTTAGATTTCATTAGCTGATTAGTATAGAGTTGTTTTATGACTGATTGAAGGCAGTCTTGTCAGTAATCTCAAGAAATTAAGATTCTGTTTAGGGCCAATGAAATATAAACTATTTAGATAAGAATAGGTTCCTCAATAAAACTGATGTTTGGGGTGAAAAAAATATCAAAGTATTTGTTTTATCATTCGCTTCTATTGTGAGGGTATTGGTGAATATATTGGAATATGTTGCCGAAGGAAACGTCAGCTATGTGAGGCCAAAGTCGGTAACGCAAATCGAAAATATCGATGAGTGAGCCATCATACCGATATATCGATAGCTTTCCAGGTGGACCGGGTCACGCTAAGTGTATTAAGCTATCAATATTTCCATGTTGATGTTATTTATGAACAAACAGAATAGAATATTGATTATTTCTGTAATACTAGCTTTCACCCGCGGCTTTGCCCGCGAATTCCTGTTTTATCTCATTTAATCAGGATACCGTGAATTCCTGTTTTATCTCATGGGGGCATTTAATTGGAATAAAAAATCCTATCACCCAAATCAGCTCATACCCTGCTTGTATACCAAATTTCATTAAAATTCGTTAAGTAGTTTTAAACTGATTAACGGAAAAACATTCAGTGTGATTTAAAATTTAATTTTTTTTCTAATACTTTCTAAAATAAATACTTATTCAGAATTACTTACTTTAATAGTTGACTAAGGATTCTAATTGAACCACTCTAGTTAAATGATCATGCTAATTGGTCTGCAGACACGCCTATGACCTTCGATCAACAATAGCAACTAGATAAAGGGTTACGTACAAAGCCAAGCTCCAGTTCTGTCCGTGTGAATAATAATACCTCTAGTAAAAAAATAACAAACAGAGAAAAATGTTTTAAAATAGTTCTAAGTTCAACCTAATAACAGCCATGGCATCTAATAATATAGTAAATATAGTATAGTAAATAATATAGTAAATAACATACTAAACAAAATAAGAGCTCACTTCTCAAGTGAGCTCTTATTTGTCGAGACGATTTACTTGCGCCGACCCGATATCTAGTTGTTATTGTTGATCGAAGCCTATGACCGACTAAACTGAAATCAAATTTAGTTATAGTATTGGACCCACCCCGTTCCGTAATAAATACGAATGTCAAAGTGATTTGAACTTTATTAAATACGATGACGTCGACGTAATAATTCGAGAGGGTCATCAATCCACGGAGACTCTTAACTTAACACCGCGATTCAGAAAATGACGTAAATTCACAATGCCATCTATGGGCAAATAGGTAAAACGTCTGCACAGTGAAAGTTATGCTAGGGACATTTTGCGTTTTAGTAATTTTATATTATCTCCGAAACTGTATGCCCAATTGATATACTGCAAATGGCAAATCTTATCTGCATGATGTTCTTGTAATAATTTATTGCCTAAAAATTAATATTTTGTTGGTCAAACAATCATACAAACGTAAGTATGCCAAAAAATAAAAAAAAAATGCAATAAAAGAAGTATAAAAGATAAAATAGAAAAGATAGAGATATGGTATCGCGGACTTTTTGTAGAAATAATTAAGACGAACCAAGAGACCTACATAGTTTTTAATTTTAAGCAACTGTTTAGGTAGGGCACGCTTAATAAACGTAATACCGGCCTTATCCCTGCGCCCCTCCCGCCTTGGCAATAGGTACCTATTGCCAAGGCAATAGGTACCTCACTACAATAGGTACAATAGGCCTCACTTCGAAACGGGCCGTACAGAAAAAATCGTAATATTTTAATTTCGCCATAACTTCAAAACCAAACATCCGATTTTAATCATTTAAAGACCGAGTATTATCTACATAAACTGTACTTAGTGATGAAATAAAATATTTTGATAAGGATTAATAGCATGAGTGAAATAAATGAATTGAAATGTAGTCCAAAAAAAAATTCAAGATTTTTTCTTAAAAAATGCTAGTTGTGCCTTACTGGACCTAGATAGGTATAGTGTGTCGCGGACTTTTTTGTAGATATTTATAAGATCTACAATAAATTAGAACATTTTATGGTTATATCTTTTATAGTTTAGGCAGCGCACGCAAATAATTCTTTTTTCGAGGATTTTTTTTCCGACTTGCTAGGCAAAACTTGTAATAGCTCGGTAAATATACATGTTATAGAAACAATTTATAGCCTATAGCACTCAGGAATAATGCAGCTTTCTGCTGGTAAAAAGATTTTTAGAATTGGATTATTACTTCCAGAGATTACCCCTTGCATACAAACTTACAAATTTTACCTCTTTATACCTCTAATATTAGTATAGATTTATTTATTGCGGGTCCGTTTATTTATTTGAGTTCTAGGATTTTTAGTTCTGATTTTCTCTTCGCCATATTTTATTCACATTTGGAAATTTTATTCACTGTTAGCTAGTCTTTCGTTTACTAATAAACTGAGAAGATGTAAAGATTCTTTAAAAAATATAACAATGTTTGTTACTGTTTTCTTAGTGCCTCTATAAAATTTATTTAGACTCTTAAAATGTAACGAATTCTAGATACTAGATAGCAATCATCTATGTAGTTAATGCTCAAAGAAATTCATCTACCTCATTCGTAGAACTTGGTCTTTCAACACGAGCTTCTCTTGATACAATATAAAAGTAAAATAAGGTTTCTTGTTGTAATTAATGGTTTACTCAGTAAGTATTTCATAACTGTAATTATGCAGCGTAATGTAATAATACGGCACAGAAAAGATAAAATATGTGACCTTTAAAGAAAAGTACCTGGATGACCGAGTGTTGCTGGGTAGTTTTTTAGTAGATGTTTGTTGTTTTGTATTTTTATTTTGTTTTTTTTTTATTTTAGTAAGTTTTATAATTTGTATATTGCGTCAAGCGCGTCTTTGCATTGTTCTTTGTCTTTGCTTTGTATATGCGTACAGTACTGGAATACGTATCAGAGACTTGTAGAACATAGTTTTTAAATGAGTAATGAATGGAGTTTCTTTCTCGTTCTTCTTTATTCGAATCTATATTGTTGAATAAGCACCTAGCTTCACCTAGCTTCACTGATGGACTGACTGACAGACTATTATTTATTTTGTATTTGTTGACGTTTCAAAAGTACCAAATTATGGTTTAATCGAAATAAATGCTTCGACTTTGCCTTTAAACAATATTTCTTTAAAATGAGACCAAGCTAGATCAATTCATCGCCCCCGAAACATTATAGATATAAAATTTCAAGAAAGCCAGTGGTGCCATATCTGATATCATTGTTAGATATATACAAGAATTGCTCGTTTAAAGGTATTATAGATGTAGTTTTTAGTGAAATCAATTATGAAAGTAGGTATTCTATTTACTTTAAGATGTTTGTTACTATAAATACATGTATTAGGTAATATACATAATAAAGGCAACAGACGTGAGTAATAACAAACGTGCGAAAACGTACGTCTACAAATAAATGTCTCACTTTATCTTTTTTCACTAGCAACCGAATTTACTTAGGATATTATGCTGTCTGACTATATATAAGAGGATAGGAACGTAATCTATAGCCTTACATGTTTACCTGAACATTGTCTCCGAGTAAGTAAAGCCGTGGAGGGAGGAATTCTATTTGACCGCGGTCTACCGCTCTGAATCCTCTGGGACTGGAACGGCAACTATGTAGCAACTTAGTTTGGATTGTTGCATATCTTTCAAGCTTTAACGCTGGTTTATAGGACTAAAATAAAGGAATATAATGTAGAAGATAATGTAAGTAAATAATGAAACAACCTATGTTTATTTAAGCCTTTGACTGCCGACAGAAAACTGCTGAAGGCAAATCCTCCGCTTACGTAGGTCACCAGTGACCTAAGCGGCAGTTAACGTGTTAAATGTGAATATTATTTCAATATTTTGACTGCCTCGTTGGCCGAGGTCGCAAGTGCGGCTGCCGGGTAAGGAGTCTCGGGTTCGATTCCCGGATCGGGCAAAGTATTACTGGGATTTAAAAAAAATCTCAGTAGTAGCATGGAGTCTGGAATTGTGCCCGGTATATGGCAATAGGCTCAGCTCTCATGGGACTCATAATATTAATAGTGAAAAGTGGGTGTTACATTGTACAGTGTCATAATGTCCACCTCTGCCTACCCCTTCGGGGATAAAAAGCGTGATGTTATGTTATTTTCAATTGATTATGCAAAACTACTGAACTAACATTTTATGCTTGTCTGTTTCAGAAGTAATTAAAATCAGATGTGTTTAACTTTATGTATTTATTTGTACGTATTTCAATTCTCGAGTTCCCCGTTCCCTTCACTACGATTCGGCAGAAATAATTGGAAAACGTTTAAACTCCCTTTGCTTTTAACCTACAAACCGTGAGATTAAAATTTTCAAAGGTTCTCCTTTGAAATCAAAATCGTGGTTTTGGTAGAAACGATATTTATTGCTTGGCTGTGCTCCAAACCAGCTTATTGGATTCAATCGATAAAAGATTTTACAAATATTAACTTGGCTAGATGAAAATTTAGTTGGGTTAGGTTATGATATTGTTTGTACGTCTTATTGTATTTGTAAAATTATAACCTCAACACAAAAGTTTAGGTAGGAATGTAGACACCTAGTATAACGTTACCTATTGGCTTTATAGCCATGGTTTTCTCGATTTAAATCAACGACTTCGCATAATTTATAAGAATTTAAGATTCGATAAACACAATATTTCATTACCTTTTTTGGGTTTTAAACTATAGATTTTAATATGGAGTTTATAAACTAAGAAAGCAGGTAACCAACAATATTATTCATAAGTGCTAAATAGTGGTATTATTGCCCGTTGTAGGTAGTCAAACGGAGGTTGAACAAAGAGAATATAAACCACAATATGCCGCCGAATCCAGGTGAGATTCCAGTACAGTTTAGTACAAAGGATTGTAGCCTCACCGAATGCAAACTTGAAACACACACACACAGGCAACATTACCAACCGATTAAAGTCAATATCAAAGCATTTTCACGTCATAAATTGAATTGTCCGTCCGTCTTTCTGTCGGTGAAGCTAGGCGCTGGCGATTGGAGAGAAACTAAACTTATTAAATTGAAGTGTACATTTTGTTCATTATTATGTTTTCGGCTTACTCACGTAGCTGTTTGACAAGAAACTCGATTAGTTTCAAGCCATACCGCAGAAGCTCATATTCATGAGTAACATTCCGCGACACGCGACGTGGCGACTGTCACGCTTCTGCTTCTCATAATAATTAATTTAGTTTGTGAATTTAGTTCATATTTGCCTATTCACTCGAAAACGGGTGATCAGATTCTTTACCTATTCCCTACCATATTAAAGCTGGTCATTAGAGAGACATATTCAGTACTGAAGGCATATTGAAATAAACGAAGTACTAAGAAGACGTGGGAGGACCTTTATATATGTTTTTCGTATTAATATTAATGTATAATGTGACTTTGAATTAGTTAGCAAAACTTCTCAGACAATTCCAATATCGAATCGTTATAAGGAAAACATTATGATAGATTTGAAAATTATAATATAATGTTATGATAGGAATATTGTACCTTCCTTGTAAGTATTAAAATAACAAAGAAAAAGTCAGTACATAATCTAAATAAGTATATCTACCTAAACTCACAATGACACGCGGACGAAGGCATGGCAATGGTAAGCTATAGTTAAATATAAATTGGTTATATGATTAAATGGAAATGACAGCCAAAGTTCTTCGTACACAATTAAAAAGTTTTGATTTCTGCATCCCGCAATAAACAATGAGCAACCCGCTGCCTGATAAATTATTGTTTTATCTTTGAGGTCTGGAACACGGCCAACTGTTGAACTTCAATAATAAATCAATCCCGGAACGATTTTACAGGTATTTGATTTTAACAAGTTTACAGCAACAGTTAAAATCAAACTTTGTACTAGTTTGTATAATAATAATTGCAAAAAGCAATACATTTTTGTCCATTTTGTAAAGGAGAAAGAATAGCGTTTATCATTATGCAGCTCTGAAATAACAATGAAAAGATAATTGCAAAGAATAAATGGTTATGCTTTGTAAAATTTATTGAAATGGTTTGTTAAATTCACTTGGAACTTGGAACTAGGGTGACAGTAGACTTCCTGGCGCTTGGCAGAAGCCCAACTACTGTGAAATGTAATTACTTCAAAATTTTAATGAATCATCCTCTTCGGTTGATTAATGAAGATGCAAGATTTAATATTCACGACCATTTATTTATACGCTGAATACCTTTTGTCATCTCACTTGTTTATCATTAATCTAGCCTCCATGGGTTTTGACAAGAGCAGCTGCAAAAGTATTTAGTTCATTATTTATTTTACGATAGAAACATAAAGATAAATGTATCTTCTTCTTCTTATGGTGCCACTTCATTCCTGAAGGTTGGCCGTCATATTTTTGAATTGGTCCTTGTCATTACCCAGGCGGAAAAGTTGTTCCCCAGAGTTGATACCAGTCCACTCCCGAATATTGCGCAGCTACGACTTTCTCCTTCGCCCAGCGCTTCTATTCCCTTCCACCGAACTCGTCATTATAAGATGAAGCAGCATGTATCTGTCTCGTTCGCCGAGATATTCTATCTTGCGCTTTTTGACGATTTGGATCATTTTGCGGGACATGTGGACGCGGTGTAGCACGGTATCGTTTCTGATCTTCTGCGGCCAACTTATGCGCAACATTCGACGGTAACACCACATTTTTAAATGCCTTTATGCGTCGAGTGGTTATGGTCTATGCTTCGCAACCGTACATAACGATAGGCCAGACGTAGCACAGTAGCATCCAAACCCGAAGCTTTATGTTAAGTTTATGTAATGAACAATGTATATAGGAGGTAGGTGTACGTAAAATCACTTTAATCAATTTGAGTTTATTTTTTTATGAGATAAGCCGGTAAACGGTCAGACGGATCACCTGATGGTAAGCTATCGGTGTCGCCCATGAACACCCGAAACACCAGAGGCGTTACAAGTGCGTTACCAGCCTTTTGGGGATTAGGAGTTTGAGGATTGTGAGGGATTCGGGGATTGGGAAGACTGCGGAATGGGGTAATTGGGCGTCCGGTAACCTCTCAGATGAAACACAATGCAAGCGTTGTTTCACGTCTGTTTTCTGTGAGGCCGTGGTATCACTCTGGTCGAGCCGGCCCATTCGTGCCGAAGCATGGCTCTCCCACACTTTAAGTTTTATATTACACCTTCTTTTTTTAAGGGGAGAAAATCACCGAATGTCTTCTCTCGCCTGGGTAAGGAGGGAAGGAGTGTCATACTCTTACTGACTCACAACCACCCCGTTCCTACTACACCTTCTAAGGTACTATCACTTAAATGAATCAATTGCTTTCAGCCAAAATTCATCCATTCTCATGATAATGAATCAAAGTTATGAAACTGCACAGTTAATACAAGTTAAATTGCAAATTAAAATATTCTCAGCGAAACAAAAGTTGAAGCAAACTTCTAATTAACCTGGCATTCACATGGGTACCGTTTTATAAAAGTGCATCAGTTAAAATATTTGTTGAACTATTTAAAATGCTTTTAAAAATCTCTTTTTTTTCAGTTTCAAATACTTGAAATCCATTAGCGAAGTATCTAAATAGGACGGGAACATTGGAGTGATTTCAATCTCTGTTTTAATAAGCTTAATATAGAGTTGAGATTAAATATTAGTTAGTACAATAACTGTTTACTTTGAATTCCAACTTTGGTCACGAAATACATACAATTGATGTTACAACAAAGGCCTAAGGGTTCCATTTTGATTTCGCGCATCGTTCTCCCAAGTACCGTAGGTTATGCAATGATTTCGGTTGTGTGCTGACGGCGGAGTGTGCTCGGTAAAGCTTGGAAATTGTAGTTATTACTGCGAATAGAGTGATTTAGAATATTTATGAGGGACAACTGAGGGGGCTTTGTCTTTGCAGTGCGGCAGCTTTGTACACCTTTGTTATTGTCATTTGAAGGACAAACTGTATAGTCTGTATACCCAAGATGCCTTATCTAATCAGGGTATCGCTTCATTACGGTAGAGGTTTCAGGGTAGCATACTCGATTTTATCGAAGCGCTAATCCTGTAGAATATTGTGGAATTATCTACGATTATGTTATTATAGACCCATGTTATCAGGGGCACGCTATTTGCATGCGCACTCAAATCTACAACTGAGAGGTTTTGGGCTCAAAACCTTCACCTTTGGTGACCTTTCTGATCTATTATTTTGTAAGCAACATCAAAGTGTTATTTCCTGCAATTCAGCGTAAAAATGATCTGTAGAAATGTATAATTTTTTTCACAATAAAATATAAGCAAGTGATAAAACATTTTTATTTTACTTAGGTAATCTAGTAGCTAGGTAATAAAGAACTCATGGGAATTTCTTGAATTATTTGTTAGACATCTCCACGTTAAAATATTTAATAGACTACGATTACGTTTTAGAGAATATAATTTTAAAACTGTATCCTTGCTTATTTACCTTTTATCTCTTTTTCTTGAAACTTTATGCGAACACAGTCTTATAGTTTCAAAAGTTAATAAGTATTATTATGAAACTTGTAGAGTTAATAATGGAAAATAAACTAGAAAAATATTAATTTACCCTTTTTGAAACAAATAACCTGTTTGTGAACCTGAAAAGTTGTCCATAGAGACAACTCGTCGAACAAGTCGACTCAGCAATGATACACGACGAACAATCATTTCGACCATTTTTATTTCTTTGTGCAATGTTCCGAACAATAACGAGCAATTTTATTTGTTTTGTGATTTGCTTCTCTTTTCCGCTTTCCGATAGGAGTAAATATTATATGGCTTGTTTTATTATTCTATGATGAAAAAAGATTTAGACTGAACAAAGTTAAAAATGTACTTAACACGTTTTCATATAAAAATAATGAACAAGCATTGTATAATAAGCTGGAATTGTTTGTACGTGTGTGTAATAATACATGTATTTAATATTCCCAGCCATGTACACCATTTCTGCTAAAGTAAATGTTTATCGCCAGCAGGTAATTAGAGGTAGTATTAGTTTCTTGTGCCTAATTACCATATTAATTATGTTATCAGATCTGTCCGTCAACTAAAATGATCAGTATTTAATATGTAACGAGATATCATATTAACATAACATAACATCACGTCTTTTACATCCGAAGGGGTAGGCAGAGGTGCAGATTACGGCACTTTATGCCATTGTACAATGTAACACCCACTTTTCACTATTTATGTTATGAGTCCCATGTGAGTGACCCTATTGCCATACATCGCGTACAAGTCTAGACTCCGTGCTACTACTGAGTATTAAAAACACCCAGTGATAGTGCCCGACCCGGGAATCGAACCCGAGGCCCCTTGCCCGGCAGTCGCACTTGCGACCACTCGGTCAACGAGGTGGTTATATCATTTTATCGATTAGAATAAGTTTTAATAAATTTACCAAAAGAGGTCTTGTAAGATATCATGATTCGGTACTTCCATTATTACTTTTTAATATGAATTGACTTTCTAATTTAAACACCCGTTTTTAAATTTATTACAATCAAATAGTTTTTTTTACAATTCTCTGTATAATGTAAACGGATCAAACAGAGCTTTTTAAAACATCTACAAATATAATCGAAATGTACGCTAATATTTGGTTTCAGAGGGTACCATCGTCAATTGAATACAAATTAAATAACGTACTAGACGTGGTTATGTCATCCCTTCTGTTCCTAACTCTAACAAGGACATAATAGAGTTATCTTCATAAAACAAGAAACTTCGTAAGGAACTCTGCGACAGCACTAATGTTGTTAGTAGTTGCCAGTATAATTAATTGTATTTTATATTATTATTTCAGCCCTTCATTGTCAAGTTTTCTCGGTTTAATGAGGCGTTAAATAAAGTCGTTTGAAGCCCCACGCAATTCATTAAGTTTTTTTGGCACTTCAGAATCTTTCTGTAGTTTATTTAGGACCAGAAAAAGGTTCTTAACGTTTTGTTGAGAGCTGTATTTTGAATAATTCATAACATCTAACGTAAGGTGGTAAAAACAAAATTGCTAGCAACCTCTTTTAATGTAGGAGTTCCTAAAAATAAATTGGAGCTACGAAAATCCTGTTGGGTTTCACCGTAATACCGGTGTATTAGATGGGGTATGGGTCGTATATATTTTGTTAAAGCTCTTGACTCCCTGTTACGACCGGTGAGCATGCAACAAAGAATGAGTTGTGATTACAGGCTCCCGCTTACTTTATTTACATCTTCCGCATTGTATGAATTCATAATACGTCATCTAAACAACCTTCCGTCCTCACGTCTGCTAACAATAGATCAGAAAAGGGTTCGCTCTTTCAATTTCACAGTCGCTATTTATCCTTCCCGTAGCGGTTTCCCTGTTTGGGATAAATGATTGTACTTCAGACACGCGATTTTGTTGAATGGACTTTACCTGCCTAGATATGCAATGTACATACATGATGTGGCTTTATATATTTCATTACCCAACTTAGATTTAAAGTAAACTTGTTATTTCATTGGAAATTGAAACTCTACGGGGTAAAACTGTGAATACTCGGAATCAGACAATTCTCTTGCTAATATTTTTTTTTTTTTTTTTAAAAACGTTGCCCCACATTAGGATTTTCTCCTGTGTCGTGGGTGCGTTTACAAACATACAAGTTCACATATACAATGACACCCAGACCCGAAACAACAATTTGTGGATCACACAAAGTGTTGTTCCGTTCGGGAATCGAACCCGCGACACGTTGCACGGCAGTCGGTTGCCCAGCCACCGCACCAACCGTGCAGTCAATTTGTTATTTAAGTATTGAGAAAATCTTAAATAACAACTTTTTAACTTTGTTTAACTTTCCAAGTAATAATTGTTTAACTTTCCAAGTAATAATTTTCAGAAATTATATTCTGTTAGTTGCTCAGAAATCGAGGAAGATCGTTGTAACTGCGTAGATTGATTACTATGCACAAATAACCCATTTCGATCAACCAGTCATCAATCATTGTATCATATATCATCTTATTCATATGATATCTCTGAACATATAATAATACAAAGTTGTTTTGTTTGTGTGTGTACCAATTATCTTGAAGGACTACGACTAATAATTATGTAGAAGTAATTTTGTTTAAATTTCAATTAAACCTAATGCAATGTTATATAAAGTATTAATTAGGCATACGTCCTTTAACTTTAATTTACGGGCAACCATTGCATGTCTTGTTACATAAATAAGGTTTTGTAGTCAATTCTATCCCAACTACTATTTGCCATTTACAAAAGAACAGCTGAAAATAAACTTAACTAAACTCACAGCCACGACGGTAGCCAAATGTGGTGCCCGTTGTAGACAAAATAAAAACAAAAGATTCTGTTTTAACTATTATCCTTTTACAATCGACTCTAAAGGGGTAGCTATAGAGTTGCATCTAACCGGACAAAGAAAAGTGATGAACTGAGTGTTTGACATAATGTGTAATGTATTTTGTACCAAGATAATAATAAATAGAGTCGATTAAAATTGATATTAGTTAAAAAGTATATTTTGCTGTTAAAATCTAATGTCATAAGAGCAATATATAAAGTCACAATGTATCTAAGCTACGTCGTGGTACTAATGAACAATAGTTGGTGTACCACAGCAGTGATTCGAGATTAATATATCAACGAGAATGACATTTTCAATTTCGCTTGCTTCAATAAAAATTAATTCAAATTGTCTAAAAGTTCAAACCTTCAATTTCAATGTTAATCGGTGCGTAAATATTAAAGCGAACCTTTTCAGTTCATGTGGAACAAAGTAGATTTTTTTAGTTGAGTTTTTAGACAAAACGAATTAGTTTTAATTTAAGCGAATTAATTTTTATATTTTCAGTGATTTCGGGTTTATCTTGTCAAAGATTAATTAAAATAACACGTTTGTAATTTTTGAGTCATATTTTCATGTTGAATAAACATTTAATTAAAACTCTTAACTTTTATGTAAAATTACAATTTAGTAACGTACCTAACATAATTTAAAAAATCGTTGTGCATCTGTATTCTGTAGTGATTTGTGCTACGAACGCTACGAGTACTTACTACGGCGTAGCAAGTTGCTACATATATCCGACTACGAGATAGGCGGAAAGGTAATCATCCTCTTGTGGACGGGCTCGGAGATAAGTTTATTACTCGTAACCTGCTGGAAAATAGGTTATCGCAAAATTACTACGTTTACCTGTGCATGAAAATAAGATCGCCTAGGTTAGGCGTTTAGCAGATTAAAATGGTAATATGCAAAAATATATTTACAGAGGACTAGGCTTAAGAGTTGTGTTGTTACACATCTAAAAAACTATTTGTTAGTAAACGTATTTATTGTATTAATAGAGTTGAGAAGTCTATTAGTGAGAATCTTGAAGTTATAAAATTCAAAGATATTTTGGCTGACCAAAGGAAAACTGATCTACACAAACAAATGTAAGAAAACACGGCGAGCTATAGTAACTTTCTATTTAGTTTTATACTTAAGCAATGGCTTATGAATAAATTAATGTCAGCTATCGTAGTATGCGACGATGTGATGTTGATATTCATTCAACTGTCAACACATATCAAGACATGACACGACACGCCTTTTCACAAGGAAGTGAATATTATGTGTGTTGGTAGTGGATATGAAATGAAATTCGTCACTGACGGAGTTTAGAAAAAATATATTCATAGTATGTATTCTCTTTGGAGTATACTCAAGGATTAAGTTTACATGAGTAAGCCATCATTTTTAATTAATTTAGTACCTACGGTATTTTTCACGGTAGGCATTAAACGAAAGACAAGTGCATAACAGCAAAGATTCCAAAAAAAGATAAGATTAAGCTATGATTACTAACTCATTAGAGTTTGAAACTCAAGACAGTTTTTTGCCTATATTGGCGTACACACTTAAGTACTATTACACTATCAGATATCCACTTGACAATTATACCTCCTTGAGTGAAGTTTAATGTCTAGACTACATTAATATTACTAGGAAGAATTTTTGAAAATTAGTTTCGAGCACCTAAAAAGCTAGCACTAGATAGAGGCAAGAATTCCAGTGAGTACTCCAAATACTCTCAGGTTTTAATTTAGGCATATTGTACGATTGAAAGAAGAGCACTTTATTACGAGGAAGGTTTGCGAATTTTTCGAAGGACGGAATCCTATCGGCACCCTCTTTTATTAATCGAATTTACGGCCAAATTGGAGCACGCACAATATTTATTTATTTTTACTGAAATACGACTTTTCGAGGGGCCTTTATTCAGTAATGGCCGACATTTATTTTTATTTAATCGCAGTACTTTATCAGACGATTTATCAAAACATTTTATTAATGATTCTCCATTTGAAAAATGTAAAATTTATCTATTTCTGAACAACTTATCTTGAAAATATTAATGTCTTGGCGTAGCAAGTCATTGTTGCTAATGTTTTGTAACTGAAAGTTTAATGAACTAGTTGTGTAGCAGAGTCGTGTACAATGACCGCAAACATCGTCATAAATTACGGTTTGACATTTTATTCCAAACTATAGAGGTAAAAGAGTCTTCAGAATTCTCTATAAAATGCTTCCATTCAGAAAAAGGTCGGCTACACATGGCGCGATTCCTTACTTTGGGGTTCATGAGCCAGTGAATGGCGTATCAGAAGCAAAGCCCTTTGTGAATATGACACTCGCACTCCAATGACTATGATCTCTTTGGATCCTGACGTCTTTTCATTTCTTAATGAGCTCACCTGGGACTTTGAAAAGAAATGAAAATGAGTTGACTTGCCTTATTTAACTTTACGGTCGCAAATTCATTTTACGACCGCCGTAAAATTAATACTGGGCGCTATGATTGGCAATATTATATTATACCACGCTTTTGGAAATATCCAAAAGCTGAAAGGTTGCAAAATATCAACCACAAATATCAGCGAACATAAGCAAAACAGGGTAAAAATCATAGTATTAATTATTTCAGTATTTGGAGCATTTGCTGTTTTGACTTTTTATTATGTTTTCGTTGGGTCAATCCTACTCAATGTTCACATCATAAACACTAATATGATAAACATTGGTTCACGCTACATGTAAAGTTAAAATACGAAAATAGAACATTTTTTTAAAGGTGCATTCCTCGCATCGCTTGTACATATATATATAGTTTACTACTTAATTGCAATTTTCATAACAATGAACTGAACTAAATGTGTATGTCGACATAATTTGCACACGTTAATGTTCATTAAGACTTGTATACTTGTATAGTGTTCGTAAAATTAATAACAGCGTAAATTACTTCCAGGTCAGGTTCGTAATTGTTCGTTGTGTGAGGCAGTGTTTGAACGCTGGCGGACTGCCAATATTGTCACGCAACTCCACAGGTGATCACAATATTCCTTTAAAGTATTTATGTTTAGAAAATATCCTTATAGCTCTTGGACTTTAGGACAATGGCTGTTATGTTTAAAATGTTTTTTTTTATTTGTGAGTGGTTAATACTTAATGCTAAAACTCACTCTCAACCCTTCGTTTCTCGGAGTCGCGGAGAACCTAACGGGTAACCGGGGCTCCGGCTCGACGTGCAGGAGAAGGAACGGGGTGGTTTTTAGTCAGTAAGAGTCTGACACTCCCTCCCGCCTCACCCAGGCGGGAGCAGTCATTCGATGATTTTCCCCCCTTAAAAAAAACCCCTTCGTTTCTGTTTCAACAACATCCTAGATACTAGCAGGGCTGGTGAAGTGTATTAGATTATTATGCATTATTTTCACTTTGAAATGAATTGTATTTGCTTAGATACTTAATATGAGAACAAATTGTTCTGTGACTCCAAAGCTAAAACTCTTGAGTTGCCTGGAGGCAATAAAGTTTCGAATTGAGTTTTGTATATTGGAATATACATAATGAATTCAAAATTTACTCTTTTTGACTCTTTTGTCATTGTTTTCATCTGTCAGACATGAGAATAAATGTAAATTGAATAACAAGTAAGTTATAACAATTATATTCCAAAATACATATTGAAATAATATTATATAAATTCTGATTGAACAAAGAGAAACGTTACATACATAGTGATTGTCTGTGATATTCTCAATTCGTGTTCACGTATTTTGATTAAAGCTAACACACGATATTAAATAACTCTGATTCAATAGACAGTTCATAATATATTGTAGAATATGAATATTTATTATTTATTCTAGAATATTTTTCACCGCGGGAGAGCCATGCTTCGGCACGAATGGGCCGGCTCGACCGGAGTAATACCACGGCCTCACAGAAAACCGGTGTGAAACAGCGCTTGCGCTGTGTTTCACCAAGTGAGTGAGGGTACCGGAGGCTCAACCCCCCCCCCTTTATAGTGGCGCAGTTGATA
The DNA here is from genome assembly GCA_038387885.1 of Spodoptera picta. Classification (NCBI taxonomy): domain Eukaryota; kingdom Metazoa; phylum Arthropoda; class Insecta; order Lepidoptera; family Noctuidae; genus Spodoptera; species Spodoptera picta. The sequence continues at coordinate 777,132 of JAZHFQ010000328.1, forward strand.
CAAGAGTTTCTACCCCAGGAGGGTACCAACTGCGTTGGAGAATCCCTCTCTGGACGTCCATTTTCAGAACTCAACTACCCTGAGCGTGGACGTCCAGGCCGCCCCACCTCGTACTCTGGGGGGGGGGGCAAAACTGCGCATCGTAAAGCTGGAGGCAAGAGCAGAATAACCATGGCACCCCTTGCCACGCTGAATGTGGACTTCTGCAACATAAGGGGATTACACACCAACCTCAATGCTGTCCATCACCACCTAGAGACAGCAAAGCCGGCCTTGCTCTTTTTGACTGAGACGCAGATATCGTCTCCGTTGGACACATCCTACCTCACCTACCCTGGGTATGGACTGGAACATTCCTTCCTGTCTAGGGCCGGGGTGTGCGTGTACATCAGGGACGATATCAGCTCACGTCGCCTCAGTAATCTTGAAGGTAGGGCCCTGTCCACCTCATGGCTGTGTGTAGATAACGACGACCACCCCCGTGTCTATGCGTGCCTATATAGGTCCCATAGCGGTGATAGCGAGACTGACCGACTCATGGACCACATCCAGACGGCTGTAGATCTTGTGCAGTGGCAGATATCCTCAGCGGAAGTGGTCTTGCTTGGCGATTTCAACGCCCACCACGCCTACTGGCTCTGCTCCAGTAAGGCTGACCACGCGGGGAGATCTGTCCACGACTTGGCTCTTGCTTCTGGCCTAACACAACTGGTGACCGTGCCCACGCGAATCCCAGATGTGGAAGGCCAGAGGTCTTCACTGTTGGACCTTCTGCTGACCTCTCACCCGGACAGCTACAGCGTATCCGTCGAAGCCCCTCTTGGCTCATCGGACCATTGCTTTGTCCGAAACTCTGTATCTTGGACGTGCACACCGCGACTACAAGAGGTACGCGGTCGCCGTGTATGGCACTATAGGTCGGCAGACTGGGATGGGATGCGGTCCTTTTTTGCATCCTACCCTTGGAGGCGGGCTTGCTTCTTGCAGGATGATCCCTACGCCGCTGCCAATTCTGTTGCTGATGTGGTGCTGCAGGGGATGGAGCTTTTCGTCCCATCTTCTCTGGTCCCCGTCGGTGACAGATATCGGCCCTGGTTTGATGCTTCTACCAGAAAGGCCTCACGCAGAAAGCGGGGGCCTACCAAGCCTGGGTCGATGCGGCGCTGGCACGGGATGTAAATACCAGTGCACTAAAAAAGGAGTATAACTTTGCCTCCAAGTCCTTCAAAAGAGCTATTGGGGGTGCCAAGTCGCAGCACATCGGTAGAATTGGTGAGAGACTGGAGCGCCTTCCTTCAGGAACTCGTTCATTCTGGTCGCTCGCCAAAGCTATCGAGGGCAATTTCTGCAGGCCGTCATTTCCACCTCTGCACATGGGTGCGAATTCGTTGGCTCATAACGCAAGGGATAAGGCTCAACTTTTGGCGAAAATCTTTGCGTCCAACTCGACACTGGATGACGGTGGGCGCGAGCCTCCTGTTGTGCCTTGGTGCGGAAGGTATATGCCGGATGTGCGGTTCCACCAGCGCATGGTACGTTTGGCGCTTTTATCCCTTGACGTCCATAAGTCGAGCGGGCCTGATGGGATCCCACCCATTGTTTTGAAGATGTGCGCCCCCGAGTTGGCCCCAGTTCTAACACGTCTTTTTCGGCTCTCTTACTCCTCAGGCGTAGTTCCGACGTCCTGGAAGACAGCTTTAGTCCACCCAATCCCCAAAAAAGGTGATCGATCTAACCCGTCTAACTACAGACCGATAGCCATAACTTCCCTCTTCTCGAAAATAATGGAGTCCATTATTAACTGCCAGCTCCTGCGTTTTTTTTTTTTAATTTTTTGATTTAAGGAACTTTTAACAAATTGTTACATCAGTTCCATCGAAACCTTATCTAACAAATACACAATTACAAGGTAACTAATGAATACACCAATATAGCTTCAGGTGACATTGGTTGACCCAAGATTAGCTCCTGCGTTACTTAGAGGATCATCAGCTGCTCAGTGACCAGCAATACGGTTTTCGTAAAGGTCGGTCTGCTGGTGATCTCCTTGTTTACCTAACGCATCGGTGGGCACAGGCGATCGAGTCTAAGAGGGAAGCGTTGGCAGTAAGTTTAGACGTGGCGAAGGCCTTCGATCGGGTTTGGCATAGAGCGCTTCTTTCGAAGCTTCCTTCCTACGGACTTCCCGAGAAATTATGCAAATGGGTCTCCTGCTTCCTTGCAGACAGAAGCATTAAAGTCGTCGTCGACGGTGAATGCTCTGACTTGATGTCTGTAAACGCAGGTGTCCCTCAAGGCTGCGTGCTATTGCCTACATTATTCCTCCTCCATATCAATGACATGCTGCAAATCAGCGGCATTCATTGTTATGCGGATGACAGCACAGGCGATGCCTACTACACCGGCCGCGCTAACATTTCTCGGGAAAACGTCATAGAGAGCCGAAACAGACTCGTGTCTGAAATCGAGACCTCTTTAGGGAGAATCTCTGATTGGGGTGGACATAATTTGGTCCAGTTTAACCCCACTAAGACACAAGTCTGCGTGTTTACCGCTAAGAAACTGCCGTTGGTCGTCTCTCCTCAGTTTCAAAGCACCCCCCTAACTGCCTCAGCCGGTATTGGAATACTTGGTGTCAACATTTCGAGCGACGTCCAGTTTTGTGGTCGTTTAGAGGATAAGGCAAATTAGCCCCGAGGAAGCTTGGTGTGCTCAATAGATCGAGGCAGTATTTTACCCCGACCCACCGCCTGCTTCTATATAAGGCACAGGTGCGGCCCCACATGGAATACTGTTCTCATCTTTGGGCGGGGGCACCCCAGTACCAGCTTCTTCCTCTAGACCGCATTCAGCGGCGTGCCGTTCGGATTGTTGGATGTCCGGATGTTTCAAACCGGCTCGACACTTTGGCAATGCGTAGAGATGTAGCTTCATAGTGCATTTTCTACCGTTTATACCACGGAGTGCTCTGAGGAATTGTTTGACCTGATACCTGCCGCATCTTTTCGCCATCGACCCTCACGACAGCATATGCATCCCCATCATATAGATGGTTGGCAGGCCACAACTGTGCGGTTCTCACGTAGCTTTCTGCCTCGCACAGCAAAACTGTGGAATGATCTGTCGTCGGCGGTATTTCCGAACCGATGCGACCTTCAAACCTTCAAGAAAAGAGCGTACTCATTTTTAAAAGGCCGGCAACTCAAACTCAAACTCAAAAGCATTTATTTCAATTAAACCATAATTTGGTACTTTTGAAACGTCAACAAATATGAGATATATAATAGTCTGTCAGTCTGTCCGTCAGTGAAGCTAGGCGCTCGTTCCAAAATGTCGATTCGAGTGGAGAAGAACGAGCAAGAAACTCCATTCGTTACTCTTTTAAAAAAAAGTCTGTTTTACATTGCTCTGATACATATTCCAATATTGTACACACATGTGAGAATAATGTAAAGACATACCTGACGCACCATACAAATAACAGAACATACTAAAATAGAAAAAAAAACAAAACCAAGAGAAAACAAATATCTTAAGTCTGACATGGTCCTCACATATGTATACTGACAATCCATATAAAATAGTGCTTCTATACAAGAAAAAAATAAAATAAAAAATATACTCTTGTTTAACTCGTCGAGTACCGGTTTTGTAGACACAATTATAGAACAATAGGTTGCGGTCACCGGTGACCGCTTGGTGTTTGACAGTTTAAATAAAGAAAGAAATGCTCGATGCCACAAGAAAAATAGATTGCCTTCATCGGAATCAAAGTGTTAAATTACCTATTATAAACCAACGCACTTGTGACTCTTCTGGTGTTGCGGGTGTCCATGGGCGGCGCTGATCGCTTACCATCAGGTGATCCATCTGCTCGTTTGCCTCCTATTCCATAAAAAAAAATATGAATGGAAATTTTGTAATACTGGTTGTGATGCTGAGACATTGCGCTTTTCTTTTCCAGTAGGGATTGACAGTATCGAATTAATTGGACTGCACCGTTGGCGCAGTGGTCGGGCAATTGGTTGCCGCGCAACGTGTCCCGGTTTTGATTCCCACACGAAACAACTCTTTGTGTGATCCACAGATTGTTTTTCCGGGTCTGGGTGTCATGATTGTGTATGTGAACTTGTATGTTAGTAAACGCAACCACGACACAAGAGAAAATCCTAGTGTGGGGCAAAATTTTTTTAAAAAGAAGAAGAAGAAGAATTTTGTAGTCTTTTGTCCAAATACTCAAACCCTACTCAATTTTTTGTCGCGTTTAAATATTGTTGTATCACTAGGTCCAATTTTTTTGTAAAATAATAGATGGCAGCACAATATTTAAGTACAATTTAAAATTGAGTAACCTTTCAGTATTCGGGCGTTACTCAGATGAATACATGAGTACTATGTATTTATTTTTACGCTAATACTGAGAATTTTAAGGCTCGTTTAAGAATGAGTCTTACCGCCGTAGTCAGAGTAATTTAATGGCTACTTAACCCGGTCCTTAGCAATTCTTTTCGGAACAAAATCGTTACTAAGGAATGCTTTAAGTAAGTATTAAATGTCTCTAAGTGTCGCAGTTAAAGACAGTTGCACTTAACTCACTTTAAGGTTAAACATAACAGTCTTACTCCACACGTTTTACAGTTTCACACAACAACAAAATCAGCATCATGTTAAATTAAAACCACTACTATTACGTCTACAATCACGGCACATAGAGCATTAAACAAAGTGTCGACGCAAGAGTCATATAAACTGACTGACGTTAATACCCCTGCTCTTTCCCGTCCATTACGTAGCAGGAATTCTTTAAAGCTTCGTTATAGAGTGGAGACTGTGTGGCCAGAGCTGTCACGTCTAATCGAATGTCGGCTTGGAAGGTATGGGAGCCCATCGTACGTTCAGAAACCTTAGCCCCCTATAATTGATTCTTGCGGGACTGTGTGTCATCTGTCTTCAGGGTCAGGTAAGAGTGCACACATACCTACATAAAACCCCTTTTCCGTTATGAGTCACATGTAATAATGGGTGAGCCTATTGCCATATTATACCTTACGCATGTAAATCGTTTTTGTTATGTTATTGATATGGCATAAATATTACCTAAAAGAATTTATTTATCTTTATACACATCAATCAAACTGAAATAGAATAACACTTGACTCAGGTAGTGGAAGAGTCTGCGAATATTTATTCAATCCTTAGAAACAATACAGTATTGTAGGAACCAATCTTTCTCAGGTGTTTAATATTTTATTTCGCCTTAATACGGTTACGACACTTGTCTCAAACTAGACAAGGGCAGCGATACTCACAACTTGCAAGCTCACCGCGTTGAGAGAGAAAATACATTGATGTTTTGGCCCTTTTTACACCAGACCCTTGTGACCTGAATAGGTAACCCTTTTAGAGAACTGCCGAAAATTGGGGCTCAGAAGAAATCCCCGTAAGAATTATATGTAGCTTGATTAATCTTGTGCTTACTAAATTATAGAGAGAATATACTATGTGCAAAACAGACAAACAAACACAAAAAAGCAAATGTTTTTGTACAGATTCCCATTACATAAATCTGACCTTGTGTTATAAATAAACCGTTGCGTTGCTCCCATAAACATTTTATTGACTATTAATGTTTTTATGACTTTTTTCATACATTTATTGCGACGATGCTACACTATATTATTTAAAAATAAATAAGATGCTAGTATCTACTTAGATATTCTTCTTTTACCTTTACTTTTATTTTATTCTAATAGTTTATTTTACTCTATTATTGACCTTTTTATAATTATAACTAGCTGACCCGGCAAACTTCGTACCGCCTATAAATACTTTTATCACCTTTTAAACCTTCCCTGGACTTCAGCGAACATTTAAAGATCGAAATTGGCCAAATCGGTTCAGCCATTCTCGAGTTTTAGCGAGAACTAACGAACAGAAATTCATTTTTATTTATATAGATATGTAGGTAGGTTTTAATAATTAAAAAGGAAGTTGTCGGTTATCGTGAAACGACAAAATTATCTATAACTCTGCTGTGACCAACCAAATCCTATGTCTATCTTATTCCAACCTAGCTAGGAAAAGGTCAACAGAAAGATTTCCACTGTACGCAATAATAGCACACTTATATTCAACCCGCGCGTACAAATCATAAAATCGCCATCGCTTCCGAGCATAAACTATGGAATGGACAATGAAACAAACGAGATGCTTTTATCTAGAGACTAGCTTCTGTCAGTGGCTTTACCCACGTAGAAAGTGGTCTATCATGTACTGTACTCCAGATTATAATTCACCTCTAGTTCATGATTTCCCTATAAGCTATAAATATATCTCTACAAATATATCTATACAAATATTCATATGTATTCAGTAGTTTTCCTTGCAGGAGTAACGAACACCGATACATCCTCATAAACTTATGAATTTATAAATAATTAGATGGAATAACACCGTATCGTCGTAGGAAATATTATTTCCTTTGAGTCTTGTTTGTGCATATTTCCTGTTATTTGACTTCATGCAGAGACATCAATGGACGTAATCAAAGCTTTCATTATTGCCTTTAATTCAAAATGTGGCTCGTTAAATGGCGGACTGTTATTGCAGGTGACTTTCAATTGATGTACTGAATGTATGGATGGAATGTATTATGTTGGTATTTGCTCTCGTTACTGTCCGTTGTGATTGGAATACATTCTGACGAAACGAGAATCGAATAATTGTGTTACGAAACGTACGATGTTTATCGTGGAAATGGAAAAATCCTTTTCAATTTCATTGGTAACGTCCGGTTTGATTTTTGATGCAAGCCAAAGGGCAAAAAATTAACGGGCGAAACTAGAGATTACTTTTTTTTATAACATAAACCGGTAAACGAGCAGACGGATCACCTGATGGTTAGCAATTGGCATCGCCCATGGACACCTGGAACACAAAAGGCGTTACAAGTGCGTTACCGACATTTTGGGGATTAGGAGTTTGAGGATCGTTAGGGATTTAGGGATTGGGGAGATTGGGGAAGGGGAGGGTAATTGGGCCTCCAGTAACCGTGAGGTTACTGGAGGCCCAATTACGTCACACGACGAAACACAACGCAAGCGTTGCTTCATGTCGGTTTTCTGTGACGCCGTGGTATCACTCCGGTCGAGCCGGCCCATTCGTGCCAAAGCATGGCTCTCCCACATTAATAAATTAGGTACAAATTGTATTCAATAAAATAAGAAATCAGTTTATTGAATGTAGGTACTTTGCTTTCCAAATGGACAATATGTAGGTAGAACTATCAGCATCGTGATCTATATCTCGCAATAGAGGACAGAGAAAGCGGTCATATTATGGTCCTGGTCTAGAACTAGGTGTTGCGTTGTCAGATCGCTGTCGCACGCGACAAGGGTGTGTTTTGCGTCCAAGAGTCGCGCAAAGCCTTTTGTAACGCGATATCGAGGTTATCGCTACGGGATACAAAAGTTAAGTCATTGTCGAATTTCAGCTACAGTTTTACTTTCACAAAAGTAAAACAGGAGCTTCAAAACATTTTGGAAGGAATTAATGATTCCTTTGAAATCAAATGATGTAGAAATATTACACAATGTTGTTTTTCACTTGTCACGAAGGCAGACTTTTCGGAAATGACGATCGATTCTCGAGTCAGCAAACATTTTATTGGATTTTGTACCGAAGCTATCAAATAATTCAATTGAAGTGTAGTAAAGTGAAACGTTATAATAAGCACTTTAGGAAAGTAAAAAGTATGTGTTATGGTTCCACATCATATTTTTCCACAATCATTGTTCTAAAATGTTTTGAATCTATTATGCAAAACACGTTTCCTATCTACAACAACAGAGGCTAATTTGAAATTTAAAATTGACTGTTCAACAAACATTTTGAAAGGTGAGTTCAGGCCCCGATGCAAATATGATGACATGGTGTTGCTCAGCCCCTCAATCGGTGCGTTGCGTAAGCTACTCAGTATTTGTGAAGAGTATGCGGGGGCCCATGGGCTCAAATACAATGTAAAAAAAAGTGAGATTATGGTATTTAAAGCACCTAAAAAAGAGGTTACTGTGGTATCTCCAATCAAACTCTATGGCACACCATTGAACCAAGTCACTCACTTCAAGTATCTGGGCCACTGGGTCACCGAGGACCTTAAGGATGATATGGATGTGGAGAGGGAACGCAGGGCGTTGTCTGTTCGCTGTAACATGTTGGCTCGCAGATTCGCACGGTGTACTGAACAAGTGAAGGTCACACTGTTTAGAGCTTTCTGCCAGACCTTTTACACATGCAGCCTGTGGACCAAACATACGCAGAGAACATACAACGCACTGCGTGTGCAATACAATAATGCGTTCAGGGTGCTGATGGGGCTGCCGCGGTACTGTAGCGCCAGTGGTATGTTCGCGGAGGCGCGCGTGGACGGCTTTCACGCCATCATACGCAAGCGAAGTGCGTCTTTAATGGCGCGGGTGCGCGGCAGCCCCAGCGCCATCCTGGCCGCGTGCGCAGTCCGATGGGACTCTGTACTAATGGCGCACTGTATAGGCCTACACGCTAAAGCGAATGTCTGATAAATTTAATTTGTGTTGTTTTATTTCATTTTTAATTAAGTATGCTATTACTAACATAGGCTAAGAACATTATTACTAACAAATTATGGAAGCAATTATTCTGAAATAAATTTTATTATTATTTACATATATTTATTTAAAATTCTCTATAAATTACATTTCTAAATACTACTTGTAAAATAAAAAATAATATTTAAAAATATAAAAAATAGGAGCCGACCAGTAGCGAGAGCATGGTCCAAGCTACCGGTGGTTAGGGCTCCAGAGACAGAAACCTCCTCACGATACGTGCCGTTTCTAGGAGAACTGCCTTCTGTATCAGGCCCTTGATCCATCCACCTAACGCCAGCCTCCTAAGATGGATGTCGAGGCTTTTAGGGATTAACCCATTGGCCGACACGACTATCGGCACAATGATAGCCGAATCCACACTCCACATGTCGACAACCTCGTGAGCTAAGTCTAGATATTTTATTTGTTTATCTTTCTCAGCTTTCACGAGGTTCTCGTCATGGGGAATGGTGACATCGATTATCATCGTGCGGCGTACTTGTCGGTCTATCACCACTATGTCAGGTTTATTGGCTACAATAGTCCTGTCAGTAATGATAGACCGGTCCCAGTACAATGTGATATGGTCATTTTCCAGAACTGGGTCGGGCACATACTTGTAGTACGGTACCTCAGATTCAACAAGTCGATAGTGTAAAGCAAGTTGCTGATGGATAATCTTGGCTACTTGATTATGCCTATGCAAATATTCACTGTTAGCCAAACGACCACAACCAGAAATTATATGTCTAATGGATTCACCAGGACTATGACATGCCCGACATATGTCAACCGTCCCATCCTTAATTATATATTTCCGATAGTTGTTCGTAAGGATAACTTCGTCCATTATTGCACAGACAAATCCTTCAGTTTCTCCAAAGAGATTACTGAATCGTAGCCAAGACACGGACGCTAGAAAATCTACACTGGGCCCATGAAGGGCCCGGAAGAAGCATCCATGGAGCTCCTTGCTATGCCATACCTCCTTGCGATCATTGACGCTTAGTACCACAGGTCTGCGCCAGTTCTCTTTTGCCAAGGATAGCGGAGTGAATCCATTGTCCACCGCTGCTACTTCTCGATGCATACCCTCGTTGACTTTCAGGAAATATTCCCTGAGGCTGCACACCTCACGGTTGTGAAGGGTCTTAGCATTTAATAAGCCTCGACCTATTATTATTATTATTATTAAATAATTGTTTTTGAAAATTATATGTTTCCGTATCCATACTAACTACGCACAATATTTTAGAAAAATAAAATACCTATAGCATTTTCGTTTTAGAGGTTGTGTAGAATACTTTTGTGGTTACCAGATTATTAATGGCACAGGGCTGCACCGAGCATACAGGTCACCTGATCAGCATAAATTCTATAACCTTGCTACCAATTGAACACGATATCATGAAACCATTCTTAATCTCCTACAAAGCCAATGTTAAACAAAACAGCTAACAATATGGTTGTTTCTTATGTTCATAAGATAATTTTACAAAAGGGACAAGAATAATCAGTTATCCTTCGACTGTCGCTCATCTAAATAATAAATCACGGCAGTCGTTAAGAAGGGTGGAGAGTGATTTGAATTTTAAAGTACAAGGCATCAGTTACTCGGAGTCGGACGGTGCTGGCGAAGTCAGGGCTATTTATAGCGAAACAGAATATTTTACTACCTCGTCATTCTTACTGACACTGACTTTTGAGAATCTCTGGGAAACTGTCCAGGTCACGAATACTAAATCATGTTTCAAACTCGTCTCCGTCTGAGTTCAATGTTTTAATCTATATCCTGACGAGCGGGAATAGTACTGAGTACAACTGTTTCAAATGATGTTTAATATGAAAATATGCACCTCTATCTAACCTCTTCACCAGAGATTAAAAGCACTGATTTTGTGTTAAAATTTTTAATCTTTAGTACTTTTATAATTATAACAAAAGAAATCTTTAAAATTAAAGAATTCATAAACAAAGATAAAATTACAGAATGAACCATTGCCCATTTATTTTTGCATGCAGTAAATAATTTCCATTTGAGCGAAAAACTTAAATTAGCCTAAAACAAGATGACCACCCACAGTTGTTCATAACACATGACTTGTCGTTGTCGATAATAAGTTGTAAGAGTTTGTTGGTAACTTTGTCAAACTTTGTTCGGATTTTCATCTTCAGGGCCTTCCTTTGTACTTACGTGCTTATGGTAATCGAGTGAAGTAGCGAGAGAACAAGATAATCCAGTGCCATCAGGTTCAACATTTAATTGTTTGAGAATGTTGTTAGTAATAAACATGGAGAAGCGTTTCGCACGGAACCCTCCTAGTGCAGAGATATGCATGCCGAGGCCAATCGCACGAATGAATTCACCGCTGGGGTCTGCTAGCATACGAATTCTTCCTTTTGTATTGTACTTTTCCGACCATGCAGCCATCACATAAGGGTCATTTATTGAAACGCAAATTATTTCATGGATACCGTCACTCTTCATTTTGTCAGATAAATTTATGTACCCTGGTAGGTGGGTTCTGGAGCAGCCTGGAGTAAAAGCACCATGTACTCCGAATATGACAGCATATCTTCCTATTAAGAGTTCAGGCAATCGTACTAAATTTGTAGGATAATCTTCATATAACACACACTCTGGTAGATTTTCACCCACTCGTATAATTCGTTGGAAAACATTTGATACTCGTCGGTCACTGACCTTCTGCTTTATCAATGCACCTGAATTTCGGAGAATAAATTTTCTGGTGGGTAGCATTTTGAGGTAAATAATTTACGTTGAAAATGCTGCGCTGTAACTAGAATTCTTTGAAAAAATATCTTGAAAGTTTAATTGACATTATATAACATCCAGCAGTTGTTCAGTTGTCTTTAGATTTTGCCAGTTTGAATAATGCTAGTAGAACCTTTTTCTTATAAATGAGTATGTAGTCCAGTAGTGAAAATATGGATATGGTGTCCCTAGAATGCCTCGTACTTGGCCTAGTAGAAGTATGAATTAAATCATTGGATCAAGCTAAACTGCGAGGACTATAAGAGAGAGTCTTTATTGTATATGAGGAAGGTCTAATTTTGCTATTGTCTATGTTTCTTTTCTTTTATTGCTTGTTCTAAGGTCATATTTCTTTAGTAATGTTTCACGGCTTGCTATTGATGGGACTAATTGATGAGGTAACTTTCAAATAGTTTACTTAACTACCGATTTAAATTTAATAGAGTTTAATGGATAGACAAAAATAAACATTGATATTTATATGAAATATAAAAAAAACGATGGGTTGCACTCCGGGAGTGCCGGCAGAAGTGAAAACTTAAGTATTGACGTTGTGCGTTTTGGATATTTTGGAATGGTTATGGAATCATTTTGCACGAATTGATTTAAGTATCAGAATAAAAGTATTACTATCTTTTACGTGGTAGAATACAATATTTATTTATTGCGCTATCGTACACAAACATGATAATTTATATTACATTAAAAAGTTTATACCTCAGAAAAATCAAATTCCATCCTTAATTTCGACGACTTTTTCGCTATCATTATTACCAGAACCACCATCGCCAATCTCTAAAACTGATACGAACGGTTTATGATAGCTGAAGTAAGAAACAAACAGTTTTGATTCGAACCTATTTAAATAATAATAAATAAGAAATAATTTATTCATAAACCAGTTACAATTGCACAGTGAATCTGCATGCTTACTGTAATATACAATATTAAATTGATATGTACTCTGCCTGAACTGCCTCGTTGGCCGAGTGGTCGCGAGTGCGACTGCCGGGCAATGGGTCTCGGGTTCGATTCCCGGGTCGGGCAAAGCATTACTGGGTTTTTAAAAAAATCTCAGTAGTATCACGGAGTCTGGAAATGTGCCCGGTATATGGCAATAGGCTCACCCCCTATTACATGGGACTCTTAACATAAATAGTGAAAAGTAGGTGTTACTTCTGTGTGCACCTCTGTCGACCCCTTCGGGGATAAAAGGCGTGATGTTATGTTATGTAAATTGATATGTGAGAAACTGGGATAAATGTGTGTTAAGTCTGTGCAAGTGTTTATTAGTATTATAGAGGTAGTGTATTCGTTGTGTGGACTGTGTGTACTGTGTGTAGTGAAGGTAAAATAGGTATCAAGCGAAACTTCGAAGACACTGTTCTATTTCATGGTAGTTCATATTGACTATAGCAGTTTCGTATTTCGTTGTGCTAAGATGGCGATCATTTGACATAGTTAAACCAATTTAATTATTTAAAAATTCAATTAAACACATAAACATTCGCGTTCTACGCCACGCCAGCTGTGTACTCCCCATCCGTCTTACGAATTTTCGATCAGGTCACGTGTCCTGACGCGAGCTTAACTTTTTTTTTCCCAATTTAAAAAAAGTGTACAACGCCGCTAAAGAAGATTTTACTTCAAAAAAATATTATCATTTAAAAAAAATGTATCTAGCTATGTAGTACTACAAAGACGTATGTACTTCAGGTTTTTTTTAAGGGGGGCAAATCATCGAATGACTGGCGGGAGGAAGTGTCAGACTCTTACTGGCTAAAAACCACCCCGTTCCTTCTCCTGCACGTCGAGCCGGAGCCCCGGTTACCCGTTAGGTTATCCGCGACAGGTACTTCAGGTTTAAATAAAAAATCTTCAAAATTTTATTTGTTACTTTGCGTTGTAATACTATGTTTGGTAATCATAATATCGTAATATTTATATGAACGTTCAGTTTAAGTAAAATATTACACCTACACACTTATACGCCGAAATATTTCAATTTTGCCCTAATTTCGCTCGTTCGACGTTGATAAACCTTCGACGTGGCCTAATTAATATTCTCCGTAGCATTCAACAGTTGTGAAATCATGTTGAACAAAGTAAATCAAAGGGCATTGATTAAAATTGGTGCCTTTCTTTTTTCTGGCGGCAGTCGATGATTTATGGAAAATATTATCTATAATGACGTTACAAACGAAATTGTCTATGGGCTTATATATGGAAATCTCAGTCTGGACTGAGTTATGAGCGTTGAAAAGAGCTGGATTCAAACATTTTACTTCGGTTTTTTATTCAAATTATTCATAGTTTTGTCACAATTTCTAACTTGAAATTGCGCGCCACTGTACTCCGGGCACAGAAAAACCATATCACACCACAATATTATATATTGCCAGGCACTAATTTTTATTACCTATTTTCTCTTAGTCGATAACTTGTGGGATGCTTCTAGGAGTTGTGTCATGAAGCTTCATGAGCGTCAGCTGTGGTACCAGTGGTGTGTTGAGTAGTGGTAGCCGTCCAAACATCTAGTAAAGTATATTTTTTTTGTCATTGACTCCTGGTGGGACACTCATCTACTTAATAGTTAGCATAATCTTTTGAAGAAAGAAAACCGTCGACTTAAAAGTGATCAGCGCTATTCAATCCGCTACCGACGCCGCAGCTGACAAACATAGCATTGCATGATAGGGCTCAGTAAAGTATTTTGCGGGTTTTTGACTGAGAGGAAATTGAACATGAAAATCTGTCATAGGCCATAAACCGTATGGTTATGTATATGTATGGTTCACTCTGTTCTGATTCAGTGGCCTTATAACGAAAAAAAAAAACAAAAAAAAAGTAAAAAAAGTCCACAATAAGCTTTATTATATTCCTTGAAATCGTTTATAAACATTTGTTACAAAATATTTCTGACAAGTAAATGAAGAAATATGCGTCGTGTACGGTCACCATCAACAAAATCACATGGTAATATAGCACTATTTTCACATCTTTGAACTGATTAAACTCGGTTCGGACTATGTTTTTGATATAAGACCCCATAAATTTTTTTGTTTGTAATGTTATTCTGCATCAGTTTTTCCACATCCGATCAACTGCCGCGAAAAAATTAAAAGGCACCACGCTCCATACAAATTTGGTCATTGTCATTTGGTAGATACCTATAGCAATACAAACCAGTATGTAATAATGTTTCGACAGTTCCAATTATTTTCTCCATAATTTCAATTTTCAAAAATCGCTTGTCCCGTATGCAGTGAATTGGTCCGAGAAAATGAAAATGTTGGTGCCAGAAATTGCTTCACTGCGAGCCATGTATGTGTAAAAATAAGAGGAATATTTTCCCCATTTCATCAGTATGTTCCAAAATGCGGGAAAATAAACATTCACATATTTTTGTTCGTTCCTGATTCTCAGAATCGCTCGGAATAACACAAACATTTTTTTTTGCGAGCATTTACAAAACATTCCTTTGTAAATACGAGTCAAGTTATTTGATTACTGCATATTTTTGCTATTTATTTAAAACAAATTCCTTGTCCAGGTTCAGGTACCTATATATTAATTACCCTTCTTTTGGGTTTGGCTTAATTTTAAGATAATACATACACATTAGTATTTATCCACAAGGACTTACATTTCTCAGTTGCGTCAACTCGCATCGTATAAATAACTGATCGGTTTCAAATGTAAAATATGTGGCCCATTCGACGAAGCGACGACAGTGTAAATGGAGACACTCGGAGCGTCTTTGATGGCAACCATTTCAACGATATAAACCGCCAATGGCTTTATAAATCAGCGAGTAACTAAAATGGAACATCATGAGTTACCGCCACGATAAAGTGCTTTCCCGTTTGAGGTTTTGATTAGAAATAAAATAAAACATAACAATTCTAAGAGTTTAGTAGGTCATTTTATCGAAATAGTGTCGTCAGCCCTCATTAGTAGAAGCTCGTTGATAGTCTTTAGCCTAGTTTCAGAGTGTTCGACATCAGTGAAGCATTCCAAGTGTTGAAGTGAGCAAAAGGCGGTCGCGGACGCCACATTAAATTCTGAAGATCACTTGACTCTCCGACGATTTTTTATCTTCAACAACATGTCTGATTCATTAAAAATTATTCGGGAAACAAAAAGAGCCGTTTAAAACAGGTACTTCAAAGAATAAAAAAGAGACCCCGAGAATAAATCAAAGGTAATTGTCTGTGTTCTTATGAACTTTCGTGGCTTCGGTAGCGTGAAATAATTTTTTTTAGGGTTTTTGTCAGACAACTACTTGAGACCTCTAGATGGCCTTTTGACGACTTTCTTAAAGACTTTATAAAAAGAAAAGAAAATGGTAAATATGCTAAGCGGTGAATCGTTAAATATCTTCAGCCACTGCATCATAAAAAAGTAAGAAAAACAATTGGATCATAAATAAACATAACAAGCAATGAATGGATAACTAGGACATTAAACTTTGAAATAAATTTTCAGTCCTTAGTCTATGCGTAATGTAGTACGTTTTGTACGTGACAAATAGCATCAATGCATTTCATCTTCAGCCGGAGACGCTATAGGACATGATTCACATTCATAGTGCGTCAGCAAAAGCTCATAATGACGTCTGCTATGCACTCGTTATTAAAATGAACCGTGCCTCGTGTGGGAAGCATGTAATGTGCATAGTAGCATCATAATACCGTCATAATGTCACGACTTTATTACTGTTATTAAACATCGTCTCTATGATTTGTAAAAAGAGATGTTGATGACTTAAGTATTTATATTTTGTTTGTGACTGCTTCATTAGTCGATTATTATTGTATCTATACTGTTACTGGTGCTATATAGTTGTAAATCCTATTAATCATACTAACTCCTACCACTGTAGTTTATGCTACCACATCTTATACATATGCAATGGGAAAATTCAGTATACCAAGTTATATCTTCCAATTACCGCATCCATACATCACATTACGAAGACTAATTAATGTTCGAATACAATGTAAGTTATGCTCACGTATTGTATAAGTGGATCCGTTACAGCGAATAGTTGGGCTTGTTTGTCGTGACGTCATCGCGTCTATGAGATAACTCTGTGCTTGGCACGTGAGTTATGTTGGTACGAAGATGAACAAACAAACTAAGCGTTTGTCGGTTTAATGTCAAAGAGTATGCAAAGCTGTACTGTTGGCGTATAAGTCAAATGTCATTGATGATGTAGCTTCTAAGTTTTGGTATGAGTGAAGTATTTAACTATTTCATAAGCACTTTTTCAAATAGTAGCACGGAAACCAATCGAAGTATCTCTAGTGAATAGTGAACAATCAATGCTTGTTTTTCCGAAATAAGATATAGACTAATAAAAACGTGATGTTCTGTTTCAAAACCAGTGCTAGAGAGGTTTGAACACAAACATACTAGTTATACAAAAGTACGACCACGAAATGGTAAAGGCAACAACACAAGCACGAAATGGTAAAAGGCATCTCAACTAAGACTTCTTGAGACGTATAGGTCACTCAATATAGTGGCCAGTAACACGGAGCGGCTTGTGTAACTTAGTACGTTTGTGTACAGACGCCAAACTGTAACAGCTCTAGTACCCATAAATCTATAGTGGCGCCACCAACTCCTTAGCAAAAACTTAGGATTAAATAATTAATACGTCATAAAATAATAACCGGGCTATCTGGAAGTCATTGGGTGGGGGAGACTTATGTTCAGCAGTGGACGTCCTATGACTGATATGATGATAACGATGATGAAAATATTTGTTAGTATTGTAATGTAATCTGTGTAATCTGTATATTTCATGTACAGTAGAGTCAAGAATATTGTGTGTCTGACTGTCTGAGTAAATATTTTATTGCGCTAGACTTAGGTACCGAATGTTCGGAATATTTGCTTAGCTCAGACTATTTGGCAGCGCGCACCTGGTATTAATTGCGACATATTATATCTTTGTTTGTTTCTCTGCTGTTACTTTACGATGTCCCGGATTAAGAGCATTCTGTTAGAAATAGAAGAAATTCCTAATACCTCAGTTTGCTACACTCTTACGCTTAAGTGCTCTATTCATATTAGGAGTCATAAAACGATGCGAGCATATAACTTTTTAGGAAAATAGAATTATTTTTCGTATCCGTCAGCAAAATCATAAGATTAGAATGTTCAAACTAGAAATAAACTTTCTTTATGGCGCATTTTAGTTTCATAAACGATAAAGTTCGTGAGAAGGGAATGGGTGTTTGTTAGCCTTTCTTACTTAAATAATTTAGATGCTTTCATCTAGATGTTTTCATAATATAAGATTATGCAGTATGAGATGAGAATAATCAAATTATTCTTGTAAAAATATTGTATATGTCTTTTGAAGACAAAGTATCATACAAATTATAGTACCCATACCTAATAGATTCAGTGGCAACAGATAATTTCGAATATTTCTGTTGCAATATAGATATCGCTCGTTTGAAGGGAAAATATAAGTTCGTTACGGTCCCAAAGGAGAAAATTCTTTGCGCCAGTCATTTATTGTTGGTGGCGTCCGTCGTCTAACGAATTATGTTTCTAGTACAAAGAGTTTGTTGTGTTCCTGATATGATTTCTGCGAACCAAGCCATAGAGAAAATATAAATTAAATTGATTGTTAATTTTGAGAGTTTTTAAAGATTATAAAAATAGTATAACTATATTATTTATTAAAATAGAAAAGAAGTGGATAGATTTCACTGATTTTCATCAAAGATCATTTCGGTTTAATACATTTTTAGGCGTTTTCTAAAAGACATTCACATTCTTTATTCTAGCAATATCGATCATTATTTTCCGTTTCCCAGCACCTTTAGATAGTAATAAATGTATGAAAATGATCAATCTTTGAACAGGTATAACTTCTTCATCTTAAATCCGAAAACATTTATAATAATCCACTAAATAGCTGATTCTAACGGAACGTACCATTTTTTGTATTACAACTTTCGTGAGATATACTAAATTAATTATTGTTTCGTAGCAGCGCGACAGTCGCCGCGTCGCGGGTCGCGGAATTCTGTTCATGAATATGAGCCTCTAGCATGGCTTGAAACTAGTCGAGTTCCTTGTCAAATAATTGCGTGAATAAGCCTAAAACATAATAATTAACGTACCGTTTTTCTCGTAGGACTCCACTTACAGAAAAGCACAAAAAAGTGATCTCCCTTAAATAATAGTGGATTAAAAATTAAATAAAAGTGTTGATTAATAGTCGTAGGCTTTATTGAATAATAGCTACTTTGTTATTTATAGTAGAGTGTTATTTTGTTTGTCACAAAACTCAGAAAGAAACAAGCAACGAAACTAATTAAATTCTGGACACGCGTTAGTGTTATTCGTAAAAACAACGATTGACGCCACGGGCGGTCGTTTTCCCGATAGCACAAATCGTTATCGTTTTACAGATAAAATCCATTGGTCTCCAAGTAGATTGTGTATAATACACTTTACTTCGAAATAAGTCAGTTACTCTGATAAAATATTGCAAATTGCTATGAGTCGAAGCCCCGAAGAAATATTTATGTAGATAAACGGATATTGCTATTTAAATAATTTGGTCTTTTTTCCTGTATATCACCGTAACATTACATAAAATATGTTAACTGCAAAGTAATGTGTTTCAAATTGAACCTCGATTTGTTTAAAAGTGATTTTAAGGTCGATTTTTGAAGCGGAAAAGTTGTTTGATGTAAACTGGGTTGATGATTTTTCTTTGAAATATTTTCACATGAGAGAACCCAATCAGTGAATATATATTCGGTTCGTTAGTATTACTATGGACACAGGATTAAATAAAAAGTATCGATATTACGATATTGGATCGTATGATTTAGTAAATGTAATGAACCGTTTCTTGAGAATCCTTTAGTGCTCAGGGCTTTATAGACCTAAGTTTCTCATTTTTCCTTTAAACTGTCAAACACCAAGCGGTCACCGGTGACCGCAACCTATTGTTCTATAATTGTGTCTACAAAACCGGTAGTCGGCGAGTTCAGTTATATGAAACTCTAGGAGAAAGCATAATGCTGGCAGATAGCAATCCCTTTCAGCATTTCAGCACGTTGCCTAATCTATGTAAATGTTATTTCATGCTTTAAAATGTTAAAATTTGAATAATTACTTACTTTAAAAGGATTGAGTTAAACGAGTATTATTTGAAATAATAAGTTTATGGTAATGAAATAGCTGAGTTGCGTTTATAAGCAACATTAAAGTTAAATTGCTTAGTAAACAGGGTGATTACGAAACTAAGATGTTAACTTCGAGTTGGGGAGCTGAGAGGTTGTTACGTTGTTACTTAAGTACATATTGAACGTTACAAATGGCGCCATCGGCGAGAGGAAGCGTGTCTTGATTCACTCGCTATAAAACGTAAAAGTTGTCAAGTAGCAAGTCGTTAGCGCGACAGTGACGCGATATTAAATCAACTTTGTACCGCCACCGACAACGGCGGCGCGGCGCGGCGCGGCGTGCAATTTGTTGAATTCAGTGCAAGTTTGCTGGCGTCCTGGCATAAAGCCAACTTCACAAACAAACACTTGTTCACGGACTACTCTAAGTAAAACTATCGCTTGCGCTGTTCGGATGGAGCTACTCAAAATTATATTCCTTTTCCGCGATATCAGGTAGATGTATGTAAATGTGCCATATCGATAGATTTGTAATATTTGCATTTTTATTCAATTTGCATGATTTCTATTCTAAGAGTCGATTCGCTTAATGTTGATCCATATTCCCAATCCATTTTGCTATTAATGAAGTAATATTGATGCAACTTCAATCACCTGTGGAGTCATATGACATAACTGGCAGTTAGCCGGAGCAGGGCGAGGGGCGAGCCGCGCTCTCTCCCGCAACAATCAATTACCTAGTAACCTGACCTGGAAATAATATCCCTGGAAACTATTAATTTTGTAATAGCACATGAAGCTAATTATTAGGTATTAGCATAAGTGTAGGGCTTGTAATTAGTGTTGTGGACAAACACGTGCAGAGCTGATTCACTGAGGGAAATCTGCATTAATTTAAAGAGAGGTAAACGTGTAATGGATATAGAAATTATTTCATAGCAAAACCAATTTACTTAACATCAGTAGACAAATATACCTACTTTGACAGAGTATTGAATTTTACAAAAGTTACGCTCAAGTTGATATTTTATTCCGAGAGAAAAGTTCCCCATTTTAGAAATAACATTTTTCAAGTACTTCATTCGAACAAAAAATAAGACAGGACAAATTATCCAAATGATCGATCGTATCGTCGTTGTTCATGATAAAAGTGAAAAAGTTTTATAAAGCTGAACATATCGCTATCTACAAAAATAGCGGTGGCCATTTAGCAGTAGGATATTTTGGAACAATGAATTACTAGAATTGATAACTTCACATTGGTAGTATAATTATAGCAGAACAACAAAAGGAAAAAATGTTACATCACATAATGTTTCTAACATTTGTATACTTATTATTAGACAGAATAACGTCATATACGAAGAAAGAATGACTAGAACGCAAAGTATTTATATTACACAACAATGACCACAGCGTCGGCGTGTAACTTTGGAGTATCCAGCAAAGGATAAAATGAAATTCGTAATAAAACGTATTTTGAACCTTTTGTGTTGAATGTTTTGGAAATATTTTACATCAAATGTTGTCGGGATTTAGGTGCATTAGGAAATTACAGCACTTAGTTCTGAGTGGAAATCAGGAGCTAGTTCAGAATGAGCGTCGTGTTGACAAAGCTTGCCTTTGATACGACATTCACGCTTGTTCGTGAACCCTACATAACGAACAGCTTTACCTAACAAATGCTCGGAAGGCGCTCAGTGTTCATTTTATAGCGCAGTCTGAACACTCTTTTATGTTGTTTGAAATAAAAATGTCACGACAATTTATGACGTAGTTTAATGGTTATAGTACGACGTCTCATGTACTGCAAATCTAACATTTCCTTAGTACATAAGTGCTTCATCAAAGTAATGCTTCAATGCTCGTTAAAAATGTCTGACATCCTACGCGTTTTTTTATGAGAACATCATAAAAAATACTGCTCAATTTTAGACAAAAGCGTTGAAAAAATGAACTTGAGAGTAATCTTTGTTTCGTTGATTAAAGTCGTAATTTGTTTTGTTTTTTATTGTTGCTAGAAAAAGATATGCCGTAACAGTATCTCATATAAAGGGTTTCAGACATTTGATTATTATAAAGTACTAAATCATTAAATCAGTCAATACTTTTTAACTTTTCTCTATAAAAAACCATTCACATTTTCAAATCACATGCTCAAATTCTGAACCTTATTCACTAATGTCAACTCGCAAGAGGTCACCGATGAGATTCAATATCCGGGCTCTTAAAAAACTTCCCGTATTGAGAAACTCACTCATCGATGTAATATGGGAATATTAAAGGCTGAGATGATTCGGTCTCGCTGGAACTTATCGCTCCATTTACTTGAGATTTACATCGCGCATGACTTCTGCTTAATTTGGCGAACATCTGATGTGCCTGCCGTCTCACTCATAATTTGCTTTACGCCACATTTCACTTCGCCCACATACTTCTGACGGTCTTGAAACGCTTATCGTGTTTTATGTAAGCATTGACTGTGAACTGTGTGCAGGATGATATTTAAAGTTACGATGAGACTGCATTTATTTAGGTTTCATTTTTATACAATGGTCAAAAATGATTTAACCCATAATTCTTGTTTATCGTGGGCTTACCTCCACCCAGAGTCAGCGTATCATAATCATAAAACCGACCCTAGATTAACCTTCAAACCCGGTTTTGGGTACCACATAGTTATACCTAAATATTAAATTAGTATCAAACTAGACTCAACTAACGTAATTTTGTGTTGTCAAATATTATACTCGTAAATAAACGATATTCTAACCACTAAGTTAAGCAGTGACAGCGTGATAACAAATCCTGAGCAAATTCCAAAATTTATGCAAACTTTATTGTAGAGCTTAGACAAATTTACTTAAACTTTACCTTCTTATACCCATCTTAGTCTGCTTTCATCTAAGTAACCTACTTTGTAGCGTGTAATAACTTAAGCCCTAAATCGGGTTCATAACCTTTCCGTCTACCTCAACATACGTAGCAAGTTACTACGGCGTAGCGGTTAGTCGTAGCGGGCGTAGCTTCCGTAGCTCGCCACAGTTGTGTGTGGTGCGTTGACATGCATTATGATAAAACATGTATTGCGAACGGACTTGTGTGAGTGTATTGTGAATATGAAATGGAAATTGTATCGTGTAGTTTTCATGTTTGTATGATATATGCACACGTACACGGGATGAAGATTTGAATGAATAATATTTTACTGAACTAAATGTAAAGCCGTCATATTGCTATTTATGTCTTTTTATTTTTCAAGCAATATCTTGAATTTTATTCAACTTTGTAATAAAATCTGTAAAAATAAATACGAGCCGTAACAAAAGGACAACGTCAAAAATTATAAAGTTTGACCGCTTTTGAAACCAAACCTGTTTTGGAACTGAGTGATTACGCATGCGGAGTTTCCATTCTGCCGCGTTTTATCAAATTATATCTTTGTTTAATTGAATTGTGAACGGCCATTACTGAACTTTAGATCATAACGTTAACAGCATTTATTATTTTTAGGATGAATATAATAGAAAGAAGAAAAAATACTTTATTAAATATTATTCTCAGACAAAATTTTCTTTGACAATACAGAACATCTAGTACAAAAGGAATTTTAAATTAATTTGTATTTGTTTTTAATAGTGCCTATCTTTTGGTACTCGTTAATGTTATTTCGTTATGGGAAATCCTATATTTAAGACGGGATGGAAGCCTTCGTAATCCCATGCGGCGTCTGGTATAGTGCAATGTACTTTATACTGACCAATATATGAATAAGCAAATGAAATAGATTGACCACTGGCTCTAGACGCCGAACTTAGTTATTGGCTCTCGGGGAGACTGCCTTTGAACACTAACATTTCTCTTAGGAGCAACATTTTGGAGGATGCAGAATATTAATACATCAAGTCTAAAGCTAAGTTCCGTTAACAAATACTACCGTAATATCAGAGAGAGACCATTTCCCAGAGTTGCTTAACTGGTTACACAATAGTCTAGTCATAAAGGTTAAGGTTCATTATAAATTCAAATTAAAAGCTTCAAACTCTGTGCCTGTACCTCATAACTGAGGCAACGGAGCCGAAAAAAGGGGAAACATTAATTACTACGTGACTCGAACCAGTGACCTTCGAGGGAGTTGAGTCTAGTGGCACTCAACGTGACTCTTGAACTTCATCAAATATTCTGTTTAAATCTTAAGTTAAGTGAAGTGGTATTGAAGATTTGCCAAATTATCAGTAGTCAGTAGTACCATAAACATGAGCTTTGTATATGGAAATAGAGAGAGTTTATTAAATTAAAAGAGTTCAGTTTGTATTTTTGTTTCTTGCCGTTGTAAAAGTACTTTATCTATAACGAGTGTTAACTGCCTCGTTGGCCGAGTGGTCGCAATTGCGACTAGCCCTAGGGCAGGGGGTCTCGGTAAAATATTGCTGGATTTTTAAAAAAAAATCTCAGTAGTCGCACGGAATCTGGAATTGTGCCCGGTATATGGCAAAAGGCTCACCCCCTATTACATGGGACTCATAACAGAAATAGTGAAAAGTGGTAGTAACATTGTATAGTGGCATTAAATGCCGTAATATGCACCTCTACCTACCCCTTCGAGGATAAAAAGGCGTGATGTTGTAATAATAATGAGTGTTTACTTTCTTCTCTTCACGTAATGCTGTTCTTAGATTCTCTCCTATCAGACATCAACACTGACCCTCTTCCTTTTACTAATTGACTATTCCTAAAACAAAATGAAACCTGTACCATATTTACTTCACCCAACCTATACATTATCCGGCTTCGGTAGTAAAGTTAGATAGATCCGCAAAATCTACGGATAAACATATTGTAGGTAGGAAAGATAAACACAAATACATACAGATTGCGTAATTGAAAGGGCGAACCTCTATTCTGATCCATTGGTTTGGATCCTAAGGATAGGAAGTACGTTTAATATATATGTCGGAAGGATGGTGTGGGCGATGGCAAGCGAGAACCCTCTTCGTCATATATATCGGTAGAGGTATGTTTATGCAGTAATAAAACAATTAAATCTTCGTAATTAAAGTAACGTTTACTTTCGACAGTGCACAATAAAATTACTCAGCGATTGCGTAACGTGTGAACTGGGCAACGATTGACGAACGACTCCCCGAGCTTGCGCTTGCGCTGCTTTATATATCACTCGGTGGTGGGGTTGAAGTGACGTCGGCCAGTTGTTTGTTCACTGCTTGCCCATTACATTCGCAGTTTACAAAATAATGACGGCGGCGCCGTCACGGCCATACTGACGTACGCTCGTCCTCGAGCGTCTTCCGAGCATCTGGGAACAAGATAACAACCCGTTCGTTCATCCTGGCATTTCTAATCTCTATCTAGTATAACCTTTAACAAAAGCTTTCAATATTGTGCGGGTTCGGTTAACCCTTCAGCTTACCACAACTACTACGTTATCATCACTCATCAGTATTAGAACTGGAGACGATTGTGCTAGGCCGGATAAAAATCCCTTTAGCGAATGCTAGACCGGACATCAATTCCTTTAGCGTATGCTAGACCGGACATCAGTCCCTTTAGCGTATGCTAGACCGGACATCAGTCCCTTTAGCGAATGCTAGACCGGACATCAGTCCCTTTAGCGTATACTAGACCGGAAATCAGTCCCTTTAGCGAATGCTAGACCGGACATTAGTCCCTTCAGAGTATGCTAGACCGGACATCAGTCCCTTTAGCAAATGCTAGACCGGACAACAGTCCCTATAGCGAAACATGCTAGACCGGACAACAGTCCCTATAGCGAAACATGCTAGACCGGATTTCAATCCTTATTGTCGGAGGGCTAGGTCGGATCGCAACCCGTTTAGCTGAGTCATTGGACTGGATTTTCCCTTCAATGACTCTTTCCTACATTTTTTGTTACTTTTTTTTCTTTTCTTTTTCTTGTTTTTTTCTTCTTTTTTTTAATTTTATAAATAAGTAATCAGTTACAACACTTATTCACTCTGGTAAATCTGGTGATGGACTTTCCATATTATTACTAATAGCGCTCAAGGTACGTGAACTAGCCGATACAGTGCTGCTATTAACAGATATAGTGTCGCCATTAACAGATATAGTGTCGCTATTAACAGATATAGTGTCGCTATCGGAAAGTTCATCCTCAGTATCACCAATCACAGCTATGTCACACAGTATATTATTACCGCGATCAGTTTCATGGACAAAATCACTCTGGCTATCATCCGCCGTCACGTCATCATCATAACTTCCGGCTATTTCTATAAAACCTAATGGACCGCGGGGTACCTCGCGTAAGTTCTCATGGGCGACCTTGTACGTTCGATTAGAACCATTAACGAGTTTCTATTCGTACCTATCGTTTTCTAAAAAATCAGTGATTTTGTAGGGACCTTTATACTTTAGGAATACGTTTACAGTTAAAAGTTTAAAAAGTTACGACGTTTCAGTAGTAAAATCAATAACCAGAAAACTTATAGACAAACTGACGTTTCACAATCTCACAAGAATATTATTCTACCAAGCAACCCAAAGCATTTAAACTTTACAAGTGATCACGGCTGTGCATAGCCCAGTAACTTACTCTTTTCTAACGCGAAACTTACAGGACACAAGAGAATGTGAACGAGAGAGACAAGAAACATCTATCTGCGGAGTATCTCTGGAGGATCGAATCAGAGACAAGATAATCTGACAGATAACCAAACATTTAATCTTACAAACTGAAACTGCATAAAAATCGATACGATACTAACTAACGTCACACAGACCAGTTGCCAACCAGGCAATTCACCACAATTCACCAATCAGATGCATTGCCACACAGGCGGTTTGCCACACGTGCGCTTTACCACACAGGATCCTCATGAATGCGGTCTGGTGTGTGAAGACCCATACCCACAAGTTCCTCATGGGTGCGGTCAGAGTACGAGTGCGTGAATATGATGTAAGTGTGGGTATTTTTTTTTTGTTGATGGGACAAGCCCGCCACAACCTCCCAAAACCGCTGCAACTCCTGTAAGCCAGGATCTACAGTAGATATAACCATGAAAACACCGGAACATTGAAGTCCGGCGCGTCCCAGGGACATGAGTAACTGTCTTGGTTCCCGCAACGTAGTGAATCAGAAGATATTATAAGAGGAGAAGAAGAAAAAACTATAGTTTCCACTTCCCTCGGTGAATATTACTGCAGGAGACAGAATGAATTAAGCCTGAAGGCACAAAGAAGAGACCGTACAACTGGGTGTAGTTATCTAGGCAGGAAACCAGCGATCAAGGAGCCGGTCCCAAATCCCTGACGCCGGATGTCTCTTTAAACACTTCATCCCCCCATATGTGTTCGATCCACCCAAAAACATGAAAAATGAAGTGTGGGTATGTGAGTTATAGGTGTTGAGTGCAACTCATGACATTGACACTTCATAAAATTCTCAAAGTACCTGGTGATCAGATATTCTCCTCATCCTTAGTCCTCAGATCTACTGTATTTCAATTTCATCTGTTACAATTAAATTACTCGACATTTTACGTAACTTATAGGCGCTGCGATAGACATTTTTTGTAAGATGCAATATAATAATGAAATGCAGAGTCTTGTTACTCCGCGTTTTCTCTATTAGACAAAACCCGACTTCACTACATCTGGAATAACCACCGAACAGCCTATCTACTCACTACAAAGCACTTAGCGAAAACATATCTCAAGGCCTTTAAACTGTCAAATACCAAGCGGTCACCGGTGACCGCAACCTATTGTTCTATAATTGTGTCTGCAAAACCGGTACTCGACGAGTTAAATCAAAATAAATGATCAACAGCCATCAAGATTTTCAAGGTAACCACAATTTATACACTACACAAGTGTGGATAGTCACTCCAGTATTCCAGAGTCACAAGTCAGCCACGACTGTAGTTTCATTATATGGACTCATTGGACTCGAGTCCCTGCCCCAGTAACGACTATAACTAGCACACACGATACAGTAGAATAAATGAGAAGTTTTACCCTTACAATTACTAACTCACTAGGTACTGAAAGGCCCTAATTATAACAAATCCTAATGGCAAGATCAAGGGAAGCATGTTTCTCATCAGAGTATTCTTAGTGCTATTTTCCAACCCAATAATAATCCTAAATGAATGTAGGACTTTAGAGGACTCTTCAATTCTGACTTTAACTACCAATTATTATTAGCAGCTTTTGACCTTTATTTGTTATAAAATACTTTTTTTTCAATACTCTGTACCGCGTTAGACAGCAAGCACCACTTAATTCTGCATCTACCTAGCGGAAACCATACCTCCAATTTCCAACCAAATGAAAGCCTAAGACTACTTGAGATATTACCTAACAATACACAACACAAAATAACACTATCAGATATAATTCTAATGACCATGTATACTAATCTCGGATCTACAACATCACGGCTATTTTCTTTAAGTAACTACCCGACAAAATAAAATAAAATTTCAAATTGGAAAACTAACAATTGTAAACTCAAGTCTTTGACTCGTTTTTGACCCATAAAGTACTTGGTATCGGAGTCATAATAAATGGAACAAAGTCACCTGGTATAATCCCGATGGCAGCAGTGTCCAATTGCAGACATCAACACGCCGCTCACCAAACGCTGCGTTAACGCCGCGTATCTCATGCTGTCACTGGACGCCAATGTACTCCGGCTTGAATTGGGACCACGTCATGTCTTCATTTGCTGCTTCAGATAGCGATTCAGTTCGAAGTAGCTGCCTCAACGTTAGCCACGTTGAATCTTCACTACTGAGTACCTAGCTATGTATAGCTAAGCACTTGCAGCACTATCTTCTTTGTCGCATTTGCATGTAGGTAGTTCTTCACGAACCGGCTCCGATAATTTTAACATTTTCAATAATCCTGGTCCATCTCACTTCTGATGTCGGAAGGATGGTGTGGGCGATGGCAAGCGAGAACCCTCTTCGTCATATATATCGGTAGAGGTATGTTTATGCAGTAATAAAACAATTAAATCTTCGTAATTAAAGTAATGTTTACTTTCGACAGTGCACAATAAAATTACTCAGCGATTGCGTAACGTGTGAACTGGGCAACGATTGACGAACGACTCCCCCGAGCTTGCGCTTGCGCTGCTTTATATATCACTCGGTGGTGGGGTTGAAGTGACGTCGGCCAGTTGTTTGTTCACTGCTTGCCCATTACATTCGCAGTTTACAAAATAATGACGGCGGCGCCGTCATATATATAGGTAGATCTTCAAAGGCAAGGTTACAATTTGCCATTGATAGACGTTGTTGGTGTATTTTATACAAAATGGCGACATTTGAATACTTATCTTGAAATAGTTTTTGGTTTATGTCATTAATGTTTTCGTTTTACATATCTGGTTAATAATGATATAGAGGTACATATCTCTCTTCTGTATTTCTTTTGGCTAAGAGATTAACAAAGATTCGCACGTTGACCTACATTCATTGACTTTGACCTTTTTGTTATCACAACCGTTGTAATGGTTATTATCCATTAGTGTAATGGCATAATACATGGTGCACATAATATTTTGAAGGATACACGTTTAATATTTTGACTTCATCTTAGATTCAAGCGTGTCTTAAACGTGTCCTGAAATATCATGAAGGATTTCAAATATCAGTGAAATCAAATTATTCTAGGAGATTTTAAGCACCTCACAGACGGAAAATTGTAATAATGGCTTCTTGTATTACACACCGGCAATATTACTTTCAGCAAAGAGAATATAATGTTCTCGGCATTACCATAATGGTAACGAATACAGTACAATGTTCATCTCTAGCTTATGGTAAATAGACAATCGAGTACGAAGTAAAGAAATGAATTGTTCGAGGCGTCCCACAGTGTAACACAAAGAAATAGAATCGAATGAGGAAACAGATCGGGTTTGTCTACTCGACGAAGTGAATCGAATAGGAAGGAGGACAAAGTTTATCGAATTATTTATTTATTTTGTTGCTTGCCTGCTTCGTGGTAACATACAGCAGTAATGTATGTAGCTTTTGTTTAAAAATAATGTGACCAACTTTCTATTTCACTAGCAGGCAGGTCTGCATATATTAAATGTCCTCAGCTATGTTATGAAGGTATTATTAACGTATACATGCCAGGCGTTCGGTAATAGGCTCATTGGCTGCATCTACATTTTCAAACGCCGCTCTATTACAGTTTTTTTCTATTCTATTCATCTGAAATAACCCAAATATAGTAAGGCTACCAATATATGATGAATAATAATTATTACTGATTGCATAAATATCGAAATAGCTCTAAATAATTTGCACGCTTGCTTGCCGGCTGAATATAGTGACTTTTCACGACATAATATAAAACAAAGTCGCTATCCGCCAGACAGACGTCTGTCCCTATGTAGGCTTAGATCTTTAAAACTACGCAACGGATTTTGATGCGGTTTTTTTAATACGTACGTAGAGTGATTCTTAAGGTTTATATGTATAATATATACCTATTGCACTCGTGCGAAGCCGGGGCGGGTCGCTAATATATTATAAGATCTTTCCTTGTACACCATATTGTATTTCTTGCAAATAAATATTTTCATTAGGTTCACATTGCTTACTCCTCTCCAATTACACGAGACAAGACATGTAAATGGATAATGGTAACGAGAGTCACAATGTATGTAGGTAATTATATTAGTAAGAGGAATGTGTCTTATAAGGAAAAACAGTAAGTATTGTTTCCTGGTTCTTTGTTCTATGATAAAGTTTGTACAGACGCAAGCTCATCAAGTATTTCAAAAGGGTTTCAACTGTATTTCAAAATTCAATGCATGGGTTAGCTTGACCTGCTGGCGAATTCTTTTATAGTAAGAACGCTCAACGCTCTCATTGGCAGCTAGGTCAGCTTCCCAGGTCATTCAGTGTTATTGAGTTCCTCAATATTGAAATTCTCAATAGCATACGGAGTCCAGTTTGGCTCGGTTAACGCCAATAAGATCGTGGGTGCCGTATCTATAGTACAGTTTATTAGAAAGTTTCATAATATAGCATGATATGTTATTCGAGGAAGCGAGGATGGTGATAAATGACACTAATATACTCAATACTAAACTATATATAGCTAAACTGCTGAAAAACGGTCGCATTAACTGTCTTACAGACGGAGCTGCGGAGAACCTAACGGGTTACGGGGGCTCCGGCTTCCGTAGGAACGGGGTGATATTTGGTCAGTAAGAGACTGACACTCCCTCCCGCCTCACCCAGGCGGGAGAAATCATTTGATGATTTTCCCCCATAAAAAAAAACTGTCTTACGGCATTATAAGGGATCATAGTTGTGTCAACAGGTGTATAGAGGATGTTGCTACCCATCTTTTCGTGGCTGGATAAAATTTAAGTACATACCCGTGTCCAATTAGTGCCGTGTATCAAACAGATAAAGGTTTAGTATCGGCTGCAGTTTTTTACAGCAGGACCGTATGTTTTTTTCCTTGGTAAAACTATTCTTCTTTCTTGTTCTCTTTTAAAGTTTACGTTATGCTTTGTTTTATAAAATAATGGTTGTCGTGAAGATTTGAATTGTAAAAATAAGAGCAAGCTTGCCTCGCCGACTCTGACTCTATGTTTTTCATTTTGTAAACGACGTTGGAAGATGCTTATGTATGCGCTTGCCATCCTGTTCAAGTGAGATCAACTAAAAGATTTTCCATTTATAGAGGTAGTGTTGTATTGTTGCAATGTTTATTAAATACAATTGGATTTTGTTATCTTGAGACATTTCATTTAAGGGGATACAGATACCTATTATATCTGCATCATCTCATGATAAAGTTATTAATGCGAATTAAATTGTTTTGTTTGTTTCTCTTTGATGCCTGTTTTTTATTACAGAGTAGAGTTTAATTGGTTCTTAGAAATATGAGCGTTCTAGCAAGGGTGGGGTGGGTAAAATTTGAATTGCCTGGAGGAAAACAACAGACAGAAACTAGTACTCACTAGTAGTAAGTAATATTGGTAAGTTTACTTCTACGTAACCAAATTCTGATCGGCGCCTTGTACTTATGATGAGCCGATTACAAGTAAATAAGTTAGGTATACATAAAGTGATAATTTACCGACTGATCAGATACTTATTTTACAGTCTAAAATATATTATATCCATATTTTTATGAAAATGTAGCTAGTATTTATAATTAATATCGTAAGACATACTGAATTAACTAAGAATTATCTACTGCCAGTAGGCTGCGCGACGTCGCCGCGACCGCGGAGTTTGCTCATAAGGGAGAGTCCCTATGTGAGTCGAAACTAGTAGTTTTTCTCAGCATATTTATTATTATTATTATTATTTAACACTTTATGTACAACTGTATACAATGGCGGACTTAATGCCGAATGGCATTCTCTACCAGCCAAACATAAGGTGATGCAGAGAAGTGTTACAGTAGGCTTTGAAAGAAGTTTGCATCTATCGAAAAAAAATAAAAATAAAAACGAGGGTGATAAATGTACGTACATATATATAAAGGTATCCTAGTACATAAACTACATACTAATATGAAACATAAATATAATATGTAAATAATTAAATACATATATAAATATATATATGTAATATAAAATATAATATAATATAAAAATAAATATATAATGGGTTTATATATCTTATATAATTATATATATAAAGTTTCTGAGGAGGGTGTTAATTGAGACTTGATTGTGTCAGTTTGTTCCGAAGATATTCATTGACTTTAAATTTAAAGGATAGCCGACTGGAGGCCGTCCTGATATCCTTGGGCAGCGCATTCCACAGTAAGACTGACTGAATGAAAAATGACGAG
Organism: Spodoptera picta; assembly: GCA_038387885.1. Classification (NCBI taxonomy): domain Eukaryota; kingdom Metazoa; phylum Arthropoda; class Insecta; order Lepidoptera; family Noctuidae; genus Spodoptera; species Spodoptera picta. Next base: position 809,543 of record JAZHFQ010000328.1, read on the forward strand.
TGGAGAAAGTCGGTTCGATGTGTGGGACCTTGGAGGAGGAGATTGTTTGAGGAACGGAGATACTTATTGTGGTTGGTGCTCACATATTGAAAGTAGGAGGCTAAATAACTTGGAGAAGTGGGGGAATTAAGCAGGGAGTATAAAGTGGTTAGTGCCCGTTGTTCCCTGCGTTGACGTATGGGCAACCACTTTAGTTGCAATCGGTATGCAGAAACATGGTCGTATTTACGTGAGTAACTCGTAATTTTTAGTTAATGTATCTAGTAATAAACAGACTTATTAGATCTTCCTATTTCATATACAGTACTCGTACTTAAACGCTCTGTTCATAGCAATAATATCAGTGAGTTATATTAGAGGTGTTCCCACGGGCAATATATTTGGACTTCCATGACATACTCGTAGGAAACATAATGTATTATAGGATAATAAGAAAAAAATAGTCCTTTAAGTTGGAAAAGAATTGCGTATTTATCTTACAAAGTTTTTTAGGAACTATTATTGGCTCAAGTCATATATTATTTCCGAAATCCGGGTACATTATGTATTAGCTATTGAAAATCTTCAAGTCAATAGAGCGTGGGCGCGAATCTTTTTCCTTTGAAGTTCCCACAGTACTGTGAAGTGTCTTGTAACTGCTTTATGTCACTCGTCCCTTAACGATACTCCTTGAGGTAACAAGGCCTATCACTTGGAATTTAGGAATATTTTGGCGTTTCTATTAGCGTTATAATTTAGAATATGGCGATTAACTCTTTAAAATTATTTTATTGTACATATTTATAGTGAAATTTGGGATGTCTAAAGACTTTTTATGAATATTTAGAGGATATTTCAATTACGTACCTATATAATAAAATATTTTTAAAATAACTATCGTGAGACATAGTAAATTAACTAAAACTCGCGGGTTACTCACGTGAATATACTGTAGTACTAGTAGGCTGCGCGACATCGCCGCGACCGCGCGCGCTCATGAGGAAGAACCCCTCTGTGGTTCGAAACTAGTAGAGCTTTTCTCAGTATAATATACATTGCTTATCCCTGAAAACCTGCTAAAATGTGAGTTATGTAAAGACCAAGTTTTTAATTTACGTATCTAAGAAATTGAACATCTGACTTGTATTGCAGTTGCAGTAGCTTGTCGCTCGGCCACAACTGCAACCGCGTAGATTCTGAATAAGTAGTAGTAACTATTTCATCTATAGAGGTAGTCAGAATCTTAATTAGATTCCAGATTTGACAATAGCCACTATCATTTTGTGAAATAATGATACCACATATAATAGTGTAGTGATGAACACAAAAATCGATAAACAATCAGTGTGTGTGTTTTATAATAAATGTTACAGAAAGTGACGGGATAGCGATAACGATGACGGCGACAATTTATAAAATAACTTGTTACCATAAAACATCTATCTGTTTTATTTGTCATGTTCCTTCATGATTACATTTTTTTATTTATTTCACACACAATTATAAAAGAAAAGTCTCAGATCGTTAATTATTTGTCAAAACTAAATTATCGGCTCAGAAATATTTAATTTCCTGATATACTTAGTTAACGAGAGTAAAATTATAAACGAGAAGAATCGATCCAGAAATATTGCATTTCCATATCGAATCGAATTTCGCAACGTCACTATTTAGTACTTGTCATAACGTTGCAACACTGAAATTGTCAAATCTGGAATCGAATTAAAATTCCGGGTATAGTTTTAATGTACGCCAACATAGTATAGCATTGTATTTTCCTATTTTGTAGCAGATGCGGATGTTGGAAACTAAAATCTATTCTATTTATTCATATATTAGTATCTACAGATTACTTTATGCGGTTTTACTAGTATTACTTAAGTTCTAAAATTATAAAGATAGGTATACTGTATAATTACTTTAAGCCGTCTCATGTATTGAGATCGTCATGTCCACAGTCCACTACTGAACTATAATGGCCTCTTTTACACGAGCGGGCTTGCCATAAGCTTCTCCTATGATAGTTTATCATCAGAAAGTCCTGAGGTCCGGTGTCGGTCAGTGAAATGCACCCCGATGATATCGATTGATTTTTGACATTATAATTGGATGCTTTCCTTAATCAAAAATAAATTATTTCGAGAATATAAAAAAATAATCACACTTCAATTAATTGATTTTATAACCAACTTACTTTTAGTATTCTTTCAGTATATTTTTATGAAATAAGTGTGCTGTTTGACGCTAAAAAAACTTGACGTCACAATACACAATCACGTAGAAAATTAAAAAACTGACGATTTAGACAGTTCGAAAAAGTATTGAATTTTACAATATAGTTGGTAAGCACCCAATTGTATGAACTTTCTGTCAAAACAGATTTTGAATAAAGATAGGCTATTAATTTCCACCATTAATTGGCTCTTTCGACACCCAAGAGAAGTGTAAGGATAAGTAACAAATGTATATGGCTTAGTCTCGAGTTTATATTGATTCAATTTTGCCGTAGTTTCGAATTTATATTGTGTACAGTCTAGAAATTTGTACAGAGTAAGGTTCTGAAATGGAATTTTAAATGTAGTGCTAAGTAGTGTACTGAACGTACAGAAGCTTATGACTAAATTATCACCAACTACAAAGTGATAGAACTCGTTATAATGGATGTAGGATATTTATTCAAAATGAAAAAGTGTTTTATACATCCAAATCATCCCATTAAATAATTTACTTGTTGAAATCTAATTTACAGTTATTGTACTAGCACCACCTTTAGTTAGTGTCGTGAGTAAATCACTTTAAATCTTTGGGCATGACTGACAAAATCTAAATAAATAAAACTTTATGAATGGCCTTTATAAAAGCCTGGTTTATTTACCTGCACTATATAACTTTGTTGAAACGAAATAAATCGGATTTCTCATTCATCAGTTTGAATTTTGCCATATTTTAAAGCGTAATTACTTGTTGAACGAATTAATTACAATTTATTCTGGCGTGTGATTTTATACAATTAATATGAAAGTTTAAAATAAGTATTATCTGAAAATACACAGGCAATTTACAGCAATATAAAATATTACAAAGCAAACATTTATTCACTTATACTAGCCTTAAATATAAACTATACAATCTTATCCGAACTCACGAAACACACACGAAATATAGTGTGCATGAGAATTTACGATTATGTGTTTTAAACTACAATTTTAACAATTTACACAAAAGTTTTATATTTCTTTTATCTTTAGACAACTTTATCAGACCAAAAGTTCCACTTTTGAACAGTAAACACTAAGGAACGAGGTGACAAGCAATATTGCTTTAATGGAAGTTTGTAGGAGTTGTTACTTCCAGTTTGTATGTAATTGAATGCTATTTCCAGAACATTGTAGTGGACTCACCCTCGTCAAGAATTGCAATAAGAAGCGTGGGCGGCAGTTCCCGAATTAGCGAACGTCTTTAAAAACGTGCAACTATATTAATCATTTGTGTGTCAATAAATAAATAAATAAATAAAATTTGTTAATGTGATTTGTTAAGATTTTACCAATTTGTTAAATGATATTCTTTATTTCGTTTTATGTAAGTTGTTCTTTAAATTATAGTCTTTTGCGTTGCGTAGTCATTTTATTATGGAATGCCGGTAAACGAGCCAACGGAGCACATAATCGGCGCCGCCCATGGACACTCAAAACACCGGAGGTGATACAAATGCGTTACCGGCCTTTTGGGGATTAGGAATTTAAGGATTGTTGGGGATTCGGGAATTGGGGACGTAATTGGGTAATTGGGCCTCCCGTAATCTCACTCACACGACGAAACACAACGCAAGTGTTATTTCATGTCGGTTTTCTGTGAGAATGTTGTATCACTCCGGTCGAGCCGGCACATATGTTCCGAAGCATGACTCTCCCACGCTTTAATAGGGTAGTTTCCTAAATTTTATTTTAATGTCCGTCTGGCACATTAATTTAAAACTTTAAACACTTCTTTTTTCTTTTTTCACAAAATTAAAAACTTTCTACGTTATATTAATTTGAAATATCATGAGACGTCACACCGTGTCACATTTTGTAGCACGTAACAACCTCCCACTCCTAAACTTAGCGCCATTTTATCTAAGTATTGCAACTTAATACGAGAAAATAAAACATACGAGTCTAATATTTTGTCATTATCTAACTGACGGACTAATTACATTTTTAATTTTGATACCCTGGAAACTATCCAATTGAAAAAAGTTGTCAATGTTACGTTTAAACATCAAATGCAAAAGGCTTGAGAGGTTAACTCATTGTGGGAATTAAGTCAATTGCTATATTTTAACTGATGTAGTCACAAAGAGTGCAAAATATTATATATATTATTATTATACATATACATACCTACTTTCATTGATTCACTGATTGTCTCTATATCCAGTTCATAAAGAAACAAAGTATGCATACGTTTATACGCTTATACGCTTCAAACCTAGAATACCTATTGTAGCGTTATGCTACGATAGGTATTCTAGGTTTGAAGCCGGTAGAAATGTACATTTCAATTTCGTTGCCTGACGAATGAGCTGAAGTCTCAAACAATTCTCTTTCACAAGTTTCATACATTCAACCCGAGTTGAGAACGGTTGTTCTCCTTGTTTAAGTAAACACACAATGATCTCGGTCCATTCTGGTATACATTGTGCTGAAATAAGGGACTTGAACACAATATATCGGTAAGAGGAAAATTTTGCTTCGCTCCGCTACGTAAAGTTTACTCAATTAATGGAAAGCAAACGAGTACCTATTCTAATTTATTAAGCCCAGACAGATTTACCTCGACTATTTGATCGCCTGGCTAAAAAGACACGGATAAATCTCTCAGATGGTAAAGAAAAAAAAACATTATTACTCCGAATTTTTTACTTCGATTGACTGCACGGTTAGTGCGGTGGTTGGGCAACCAGCTGACGCGCAACGTGCCGCGGGCTCGATTCCCGCACGGAGCAACACTTTAAGTGAACCAAAAATTGTTGTTTGTGGTTTGGGTGTCACGTTTATATGAATTTGTATGTTTTTAAACGAACTCATGACACAGGAAAAAAGTCTTAGTGTGGGACAACGTTAAAAAAAGAAACAAAAGTCCTCATTTTTTAATCTTAAGATTTTGGAGGCTCTTGCCTAAAAGGTTTGAATACATTAAAACTTTCGGTGAAGGCTTAAAATTAAGACGATTAAAATGTTAATTATTAATTTCGGTATTCTAATACTTACAACACTTTTGTTGTAGCATAATTTGAAATACATGTGAAATGTTGCAAATTTTCAACCAAGAACGGTGGTTCACCGTCGAGTTTATTTTAGTACTCAATTTTCAAGCCTCCGAACCGAAATCGGAACTTGATATTGTGGTTCTGGAATTCGGCTGCAGCAGTTTCGTCGGAACAATCTGAGGTAAACTTAGGAGCAATATCGTAGGCGGAGCGCGTAGCAATTAGCTTGAATATTTAGATGACGTACCTTTAGTGTGCTGGGTAAGTATTAAATTTTGTTTTTATTTTGATAAGTAAAACCGATTTTTGAAAATTGAGACTGTTACTGACTTCATTGTTAGCTATTGGAATACAAAGATAAGTATATATAACTAAATAGGGCTTTCTTACCGAGTTTTGATATTCAAGAATTATCGTAATGCTTTCTGAATATCCTAAAATCGATAGACCTTAAGGTTACTCACATTTTCGTCTAGATAAAAATATATAGCCTAGTAACATCACGAAGACCTGTTCGTTCACGCTTTAAATAGTTTTCAAAACATCGATATTGCAAGATATCAGTAGAGGTAGTATTGTACACTCAGCGTGACCCAGTCTTCCTGAAGAGCTATCAATATCGGCTGCATGACGATACACGATATTTTACGAAACATATGACCATTTGAATGCTCACGTCGGCAAAATATTCCAATATATCTTCGCTGTGGTTCTGACTCGTTTTTATTGAACCTTATGGGACAAACAGTACGAACACGTCCTTGTTATTCCAATGTAAACAATGGCTGGCATTCGTTTTGTTCAGTATTTTTTTATCGGAACAACGCGCGACGTTGTATTACCATAATTACTTTATTCAGTCTTATATTTCTTTAATTTATTACCAAGGTTCGCCATAAAATGCTAATTTCGTGATTAACATTTTTGTTACAAGACGGTTTGAAGCTGTTCAAACACGGCTGTACCTAAGTGAAGCGTTTATAAAATCCATTTCTTTGTTTTTTTGTTGTATTATGAACGATTTTCTGTTAATTTGTTATTTGCAGTAAATTGTCTTGTTTAGTACGGAGTGAAGGGATCTTCGGTGATTGTATTAAGCGAAGTTAATATTTTGACATACTAATCTGAAATCTTCTAATTAGTACCTACTTAATTAAACCAGCCATAAGCCATTAAGTTCATAAATAAGTAATTCTTTTAAAATCTCAGATCAATTTGTAGGAATAAAGATTTAGGTTCAAGTATCGTCGGTCGTCTGATAAAAATTTCATGAAGTGAAGAGAGCAAACAGATAGACGGCGAGCTCGGCTTCAGTGCCACCGCAATTTGCTTCAGTCCGCCCATTACCGAATAGGTAATACGAATTTTCGAATTTTTAGTATCCCACATAGAGAGAATTCTGTTAATTCGCCTATCTATGCCTGCATAAAATCTACATACATCGGCGCTGGGCTTTCCGGAAGTAACAAATGTTTAGCTAAAAGTGGTTTGCTTGTTCATTTGTCGTTCGTTGCTGAAAATAAAAAACAAACATTCCTAGTACATCGATTCTCGGATGTATATTTAAAAACATTGCGTGTTTGCTAACTTTTTAATTGAAGTATTGGTTGCACTGTTTGTGTAACACGAATTGTGCTGCTCTTATAGGTCAGGAATGGATTTAAAACGCTATAGTTTTCGACTTGGCATTTTTTGCCATTAATGCATTGCAAGATTAGTGTAGTGATTTCATATTTTGTGTAAAGTATCTAGACGTAAAAATAAACACAGCACCTTATTAAAGGAATGGATGGCTCACTTCTAACGATGCAGAAAGAAGAGAAAAAAAAATCGAGTACCGTTAAGGTACTCGATTTTTTTATTGTAATAATATAAAAAAAACCTTACTAGAATTAAACTACTATTAAGTAAAGATTTTTCTACTCTGAAAGCGAAATACCACTTGACCCATTTGACGTAATTGCGAGTGTTTCATTATTCATGTTGTGTGATTATCCGATCGCACTGTTGTACCTGTTCACTTCTCGTCTGCGGTTCATGCAAATACGGGAAACGACAACAGCCACCACTGTCCTGTTCACGCATTAATAATACATTTTTTCATTACTGAACAATGATAGTATTGGATATCTTATTACTTACTTTTCGCTTATTTCTTCTGAAACCAATACAATAATATTTATGGACTTTTCATTACTATCTGTTCCGTCATAAATCGCTATATATTTTTGGCAGAGATCCGTTGTACTGTAATGTTCTTGGTTTATAACATTCGTCATAGATGCGAGAGGGGTCATAGCTCCCTAGCGATTGCTTCCACACCGCAGTTGACGCGTCCTTGAGCTACGAGCTACGAGCTACGAGTATGACTGTGAATGTAGGCTACGTAGCTACGCTTGCTACGCTACATTCACTGAACAAATCGCCACTAGTAGTGTAAAAGAATAATGACTCCCGTAGCCATTATTCTTTTACCTCGGAACTGACGGATACCGTGTAGCTCAATTTTGTGTATGTTCGTATCATATTTTTCCGTCCTCCATATTACTTGCTTTACAACGTTTACAATAGTATTCATTCTAGCTTTGTACAAACCCAAAAAGTACATAAAGAATTTTATAAATAAGATTAGAGTCTACTGAAGTAGACTCTAATCTCTTTGTGTATTTATTTTGCGGAGTGTACTCACGATTCCACATTAACCACCCAATATAGTAAAACAAAAACACTTCGTTCAAATTCGATCTTTGTAAAAGCTTTCACTGTTTCTTATGTAATCACATTAGACGACGAAATAGAAAGAAATATTGTGTGTCTGAACAACTGTAGGTAGGTAGTAACAGACAGTAATGTAGATAAATGAAAATGTTTATTAAAACTGGTTCACAAATTGTAGGGAAGCTCGTATCTACAATGCATAAACTTTAGTTCCTGGATGCTGAGTAATATGCACATTCCCAACTTTGCCTTCCGAACACATTTTTCTGTCCCTCATTGTTTCGCAATCAGTAAATGTCTGGTTGTGGAGCGAAGACTTCAACTCTGGAGCGCTTCCAACTACCTGATTAACGTTTTCAATTTAAAATGTTTTTCACAAAATCAATATCAATTAGTTCCACTCAGATTATCTTCTGCCTCTCAACTTTTGTTAAATAAAGTTTCTACTTTGCCTAAGTACTTAATTATGTTGAAATATTCTCTTTGTTCTAAGATAGCGGCATTTTTACTAAGTTTTTTGAGGTTAAAATAATTGTTTTTCAGACGTAATATTAGCATTTATCATTACTTTGTGTATGCTATCTGATTTTCTATTTTATTTGTAAGATTGAATAAGGTATTGTCAATTTCTTTACCACATTTTTGGTCTTGGAACGATTCCAAAAAAGTAAAAGCTTCGAAGCTAAAATTATCCGCTTTATGTAAACGAAGGGACAAAAGGTTTGGCTCCTTTCTAGCAATAATAATATAACTGATAATTTCCGAGTTAAGCAATATAAAATAATACTTAGCTTGTTTTCATAAATAGGTAAAAATTTTAACATATATTAGATTATAAGTCTGTTATTTCATAAAGAGATAGGCAGAGACTTTTATAGTATTCCTGATTCTCATCAGATATTTATGTTATTAGAAACACTATTTGGCTGGGTAATGGCTGTATGGCTACCTAGTAAGTAACATAACATACATATACAATATGAAACAAAATATATTGCTCGAGTGCACTTGACAGGTTCGTATGAGTGAGTTATCGTTAGTTATCAATACCCTTCAAAACCTGCTTTGATTTTAATAAATGAACCCTTTGTTTCACCATATTATCGAAATTGAATCGTAGCTTCAGCTTTCAAAGCCAATCACACGATTCAAATTATTTTCTTGAACAACATAATTATTTACCAACAGAAGGAGAAGTATTTGGTAATACAACGAAGCTCGTTGAATATTTAACTGAAATTGCAATAATTTAGCATTTGAAATTTTGGGTTTACTCCCAATAAGCCATCATTCTTAATTTTTTCATGTTTTTAAATTCTCTATAACAATATTTACTTAATACAATTAGACTTCTAGTAGTAGTAGCAAAATAGCCAGAAATAGTTAATAACTAAAAAATCGCGGGATACTCAAGTGAATATACTGAGAAAAGCTCTACTAGTTTCGAACCACAGAGGGGTTCTTTCTCATGAGCAGCGTGCGCGCGATGTCAGTAGGCTGCGCGACATCGCGATGTTAGTTCAACATTTGTTCATTAACAGTACACACATAGATAATTAGAAACAATAATGATGAATCAAGCTTCTATGTAAACAATGAATGGCATCATTAACTGCAGTTGTATTACAAAACAATTCACACTGCGATCTAATGCCTATGATGGCTATGTTAGACCTCATACAATAGCCTATTGTTCAGGCAACGTGGACTAATGGAATACTCCTCCCCATTTACGACTAGATTAGGTATCTCTAATTGTTTCAGGTGTACGAACAAAGTAGTTTAAGAGGAATACTGCTTAGCTGAAATATGGTCTTGGTATGGTATAAAGTGATGAGAAGGATTGACCGCAGAAAACCTTGCATGGAGATGAGTGAAAGAAGGGTATCCGAGGTCTTCGTCCTGCAGTGGGGTGATCATGGCTCAAAATAAAATAAGTTTTAAAAGAATGGTTGAGGCGTGATCTGCAATCGATATCGAAGCCAAAAATATGGTTATTAGAACTTTGTCTGTATGTATGCCCGGGTTAAACTCAAAAAGTACTATATGGAATTACTTTAAATTTTGCATGCATGTCGATTCAACATACAGGCTACATGTTATCCCGCTATCATCTACGGGGAGGAGATGTAAATCACTATTACACGCGGACGAAGTCGCGGGCAAAGCTAGCGAATAATATAATCTTATACCTACTTATACTATTATACATATTATAAAGCTAAAGATTTTGTTTGTTAGTTTGGACGCGCTAATCTCAGGAACTACTGGTCCGATTAGAAAAACATATTTTTATGTTGGATAGTCCATTTATTCAGGAAAGCTATAGGCTATAAAACATAACACTACAACTATAAGATTCGAGCAGAGCGGATGAAACCGCGCGGAAGTACTTAGATATAAATATGTACATATATATATACCAATGTATTTAGGGAAGTAAAACATATAGGCTTTTTTATGAATGAAAGAATTCGTTTATAGAATTAAGGCTTATATAAACAGGTATGTGAGTGCAATAAACTTTAACACAAACCTATGTATAGAATTATATATCTATCTTCTCATACCAAGTATTCACAACAGAGAACGCAAAAGCTACTAGTTGTACTTGCTAGTTTGCAACTAATGTCATTGTTCTTGCACATACAAAATAGGTTTAACTTCTTGTAACAAAAGCTTATTATACGTATAGTATACATACAATATATACATATATATATATATATATATCTACAGTTATTATCACCTAGCTTCGTGCAAAGCGTTATTTGGTAAGTGTGCATAACAAGATAAACGTTCGCATAACTGCTTTTATGTTCAGATTTTTAAACATTTTTCTATGCTAGCACGTTGTCCTAAATAGGGAAATTTTTAAAAATGCTTACGTACACCATTAAATGTGCACACAAGTATTATTTATATGAATTGGGGCAAGCCCACCATAACCTCTTAAAACCGCTGCAACTCCTGCAAGCCAGGATCTACAGTAGATACAACCATGAAAACACCGGAACAGTGAAGTCCGCCGCGTCCCATGGACATGAATAACGGTCTTGGTTCCCGCAAAGAAGTGAATCAGAAGATATTATAAAAGGAGAAAAAAAAACGATAGTTGCCACTTCCCTCAGTGAATTACTAAAGGAGACAAATGAATTAAGCCTAAAGGCACAAAAAGAGACTGTACAACTGAGAGAAACCCAAGCACCACGCACCACGGAAAGACTTAAATCTAAGTGGGTCCTATGTGTGATACAAATATTATTTATGTATAATATACAGACTTGTGTTAATCTTTCTGAATTTTATTCCTACCGATCATTATTCTGGGTCATAGACCTAAAAGGTCATAAAAGTTTTACGTAGATAATTAAGATAGACCAAAACCTATTCAACTATAAATTGAAATCGGTGAAAGTTACAAATTACATGAAAACACTTCGTTAGATCTACCAAATTTTATTAATTTTTAAAATATATACTTTGAATCAAAATTAAATTGATATCACTGCAAAAGTCACTTAAATTAATGCTTATAATGTGTTTTATTTGTATTTGTTTTACGTCATTTCTGTATTCATTGTCTACCCACTCAGTCGGCCTTTTGATGTCTTTTAACTTTTTATTTCAGGGGAAAAGCAATTGTCAGTTTATCATATTCACTTGTTTCTTGGTATTATTCAAGAGAATAAAATTCGCTGAAGTTAATGGGCATGATGCGCTGGAATTTACCTCTACAAAAGAGGTAATCAAAGGAAGGTTTGTGAGGTAACTGCCTGTCCTGGTGAATCCTGTTCACCTTCAAATCAATAATAGCCATTTTACTCGTAGCGGTATAGCGCACCTACAATGTGAAATTAAGCCACATAAATCTATAGACATGTGAAATTGTAAAATTTTACTTAAAAGTAAAATATTTCAATTTATTTTATAAACGCACGTAAGTTACAGCAATCTAGTCTAGTATTGATTGATCAAAATATCTAGTACTTATACCTACATGATCCATTCAACGACTCTAATTAATACAAATGATATTGTGTAGATCTGTAATAAATTATGTAACTTTGAAACTAGATAAGAAAACGAGCTTTTTGTTGACATGGCGTGACACATATGAAGAACAATAATTACTGTCTTAGATTAAAATAAATGTTTCTAGAGGTATAAAAACATTGGCAGTGAAAAGTAGGTGCTATATTTAATATGTGCCTCTAAAGGGAAGAAAAAGGGCGAAGTTATGATAGTATAACACGCGTGTATTAAATCTTTTCCTTACTTGATATCGTTCTAATAATAATTCTCTGTCTATCCCCCTAAGGTAGTCTCTGTCTAATCTCCAATGGCATTATAAGTCTGTCAATAGAAAACTAAGTACTAATGTGTTATAATATTAATACATAAATGCATTTATCTTTAAAGCGCTTAATGAAACGAGGAGCATTCCTTTCAATACGTGTCAGGGTGCCGTTTAATGTTGAAGTTACAAGAGTGAAAACACGGGAGCATCGGAAAGCTTGCGTTGCGAGGGCGGGCGCGGCTAGGCCCCGGGTACTCGGGTGGTCGGGTCGAGCAGACGAGCAGTACTCTCCCGGACGGCGCCCCGAGCACACCACGGCCGACGACGGCACCCCGCCCGCACCGCGATCTAACTTCGACGTCAACTACAATGGACACAAACGGCACCGTTGCGTTTGATGGCGCTCGATCGAAAATGTGAAGTGATCGGATTGTGGTTCCGTACCGTGTTCTTTCAATACGATATTATTTTTTTCTAAGTGCTTTTTTATCATGGAGTTTCCTGGATTTGTTCTTGGCTTTAATGGTATGGGATTGTTTATTGTTTAATATTTGAGTCCTTATTTAATAGGCAAAAAGCTGAGTGAAACATTATAATTTCTACAGATTACAAACATATCGCAGTTTGGATACATTTTTCAGTAACGTTTCAATGAATAAATAAAATAAAAATACTTGCTTTATTAATGTCATACTCTCTCCAGCACTCAGGATCTGGGTACTTGATAAATTAATTTTTAATTTGAAACCCGCTGTAATGTTGGGGCATGATAACTTCAAGATGAAAAGCTTCCGGCCGTGTAATGGCTATTATAATTAAGTTATCTCTGCTACCGCCAAGTCTACAAAATTCGGAACGAGCCACATTTAAAATTCCATAATAATTAGATTAGACAGATATTCTACAGAAAACAGGTGTATTCTGTCTTTCTCTTTGCAAAAATCATTAAATATTTGATACGATTCCAACATGGCTTCTTCAATATTATACGTTTTTATATATCATACAATAAATTAAAATATTTGTAAAATACAAACGTTCTAATTGCTTTGCAATATTGTGATTTCATTAAACTAAGAATTTTTACAATGTCTGGGAAATTATTATAGGCTAAAAAGTTCCTTACAATTTATTTAATATTTCTTTTTTTATCATCTTAGCAATTTAATTTATAAAATTCAGATCTCAAATGGCGTCTAAACAAAGCATATTGTTTTAGGATTTATTTTTCTTTTACAAAAATCGTGAAGAATAATGCTTTCTAAATTACATACTTTCGTCATTGCTCTTCATTTCTTTCATAGCATTTACTTCATTCCGGAACGTTATTAGGTTTTTTGCAATTAGAAGCGACCATAAAGTTTAATGAACCATTACTTCCGCGAGGAGTTCATTTTTATCCGTCTTTTATAAACAAAATGTATAACGACACTCTAACTTGAGTAACATTTGATATTTTTTATTAAATCCATGAAGAATGAGGTTTTACACCAGCTAGATACCTACTGCATTCAACACATATGCTTACAAATATGAACGCCTACAGATCTCAAAATAAGACATCAGACATTTAGACAGGAGTAATAAGATTTATCTACATAATAAGATTAGCTTTTACTCAAAACTTGAGTAGTAGCCTCTTTAGCTAATATTACCTAGTGCCCTCTTGAGCAAAAACTGAAATAAATCTTGGGAATAATATTATCTGTAATGAAAGGATGTAATGAAACATTAAATTCTACGAATTTCTACTTACATCTCAAATCACGATAAAAAAACGTTCACAAATTAAAAGCCTTACAAAATATAGCCCGATATTACTGATTATTATTGTCAATCATAATTTTACATTACAAAAGAGTTCGATATTTATTCATCCAGCTTTCAAAATGTGAGCTATTATTTACATCGAACAAAAATAACGATGTTTTTAAATTAAGAGACAATGATACAAGGAACAATAAACGCGAAGTTATTTAATTGTACTATTGCTGACAAAAGGGGAAATATACAATAGGAAAATAAGAGATAAAATAATGAATGTGCAATGTTCGTTTGATTAAAAAAAAAAAAGCAAATGCTCAGCCCTTACTGGAATATGGAAACACGAGCACGATATATTTATCCATTGTATTACGGTTATGCTCAGTAAGTGTAAAATCTATGAAGCGTGTGCACAACAGGCGTTAACGTATTTTTAAACGTAAAGGGATGGGGGCTAACCTTTCAAATGGCGAAATTATCACTTGGAGACATTAGCAGAAATTAAGCGCAAAATAAATATTTCGAATTCAAATTGCTTTAATTAACAGTTTTGCACATTTATCTTACAGAGTGATAAGAGCGACGTGTTGTTAATGAATCCCAAGGGAATGTGTTTAAAATGCTCGATCATTTGATTGCGTGGTTTATTGCGACTTGGGCATGAGGTCAATAATTGTTTGGGGACGACCAACCAATATTTTTACTCACATTCTGACGTTGATTTTTTTTTTAAATGTTACCCCACACTAGGTATTTCTCCTGTGTCGTGGGTGCGTTTACAAACATACAAGTTCACATACACATGACACCCAGACCCGAAACAACAATTTGTAGATCACACAAAGTGTTGTTCGGTGCGGGAATCGAATCCGCGACACGTTACACGGCAGCCGGTTGCCCAGCCAACGCACCAACCGTGCAGTCTTTTTTGGAATTCTATTTCATATGTGCATAATAATACAGATTTGGTGTTGATGGAAAATGGTTGTGCAGTGCTTAACTGTACACCGCGTAAGTTTATTGAACTTTAGTTTTTGTCAAAGATCAGCGTTCCTATAGCACAATATGGTTTTCCGATTAGTTCATTTCTGCGAGAGTATTTTACCTTCGATTTCATTCGTAACAATTAAAATTCTCACGTTATAACATGTCAATACTTCTATAACCAAATTCCATTCTATAAATGAACTATTTTAAAACTATGTAGGTATGTGATCAAGATTGACTGTCCCAAAACGTGTGGTACATGCTTGGCTGATATTCATTACTCGACATGGTGATTATCTTTTACAAATAACTGGTTATGTCGATATCTACACATAGTTTCGCAGTTTTACATATTAAGCCACCATGATTAAATAAAAACATAAATCATTGTTCCAAAACCCGACCAAAATATGTACTTTGTAGCAAAAAGTGTGGTGTGGAAAGATGCTGGTAATATAGACCTTATTTTTCGCCTCTGTTTGAAAAAAAATGTGATTTATATTCATGTTTGATCTTGTTAGTTACGTATACCAACTTCAATTAATTGACTGTAAGTAATTGTGTAATTATATTGTAAAGACAGTAATGTCAATAATATCTTCATCAATATTATGTTTTTTTGTACATAAATAGTAAGAAGTTTTGTTTGTATAAGTACAACAAAGAGTTGAATTAAATAATAATACTTCTAGCGTATATTTAGAAGTCTTGTTTACCAAACTTTTATATCCATTGTGGTAGTTACCACGTCTCGAAACAATTATCCTCAAGCCGCTATTGAAACTGTGAACGACGGTTTGCGTAAATTTTCAAGGGATTGCTCTTATTCGTTCCAAAAACACTTATAGGGTTGTTACCGAAATTGCTTGGAAAATTTAATTATTTCCGTAGCCGGTGGGCTTGGTGTCAACTGTAGCCATTTATTATTTTAAGGACAGCCATTCAATAAAAAACGTATAAAGACTGTTTCACGGTTGTAAGTATCTCGAGAAACTCTATTATTACGGGATATGCAGAAACTCAAATTAAAAGTCGCATCCATTTCTGTCATTTCTATGAGACTTTAATAAGATTATGCCTTGCTGAAGAAAAGTGTGTTGGTGTTGTCGGCGTGTTTGTGAGACGCCTTAAAAATTAAAGTTACTAAATTAACTAAAAATCGCAGGTTACGCGACCGCGCACACTCCTTATGAGGAAGAGCCCCTCTATTACTCGAAACCAGTAGAGCTTTTCTCAATATATTTACGTGAGTTATCCGCGATTTTTAGTTAATTTAGTATGTCTCACGATAGTTATTATAAAGAAATTAAGTTACTGTGAATTTAGAAATGGAAATCAGTGCCAAATCACGTTTGCAGTCAGAAATCAATTGAGTAATGACTCTCAGAATCTTCAACATACCTTGGACAGCACGTTAACCTGTCAGTCAGGTACATTGTTGCATCTTAGCGTAATTTGTGGTTGCGACAGCTCTTAGTGCTGTCACATTGGTCGAACATTGTACAGGCTATTCATGATTAGGTACAATCGTACATAATGTATATAATGTAGTCTTATATACGCTTAATGAATAGGTGCATTCAGAGTATTAGACAACAGTCATGCACTATATGTATAATTATTGTTTGACTGCTTGGTTGGACGTGTGCACGGGTGACGCTGCAACGTGTAGCACGTTCACGTTCAATTCCTGCACGGAACAACTCTTTGTGTGATCTACAAACAACCTTATGTTACGTTATTATTTATCTGAATAATAAATGTTAAGTGTATCAAACAATGTGCACAAACAGTTTCAAGTCAATCAAAGTTTAGAATTGTTCTAACCTTGAGTATTATGATCTCAGTACTTGTGAGTTACGGTTTAAGGTCAGAAGGCTATTCTAGAAGAAATATTTATATTGGCCTGAATCTAGTTAGACCGACCCTAGCGTGGTTTTCTTGAGAATTACGAGGATTGAACCTTTCACTTAGATCTCAGATGTATTTACGTTTTACAAAATGTAGACACAGCTCTACTAGAATTTTTCACAATCTGTATTATGTAGATAAGATTTGGTATAATACTATTATAGTAATAGTCCTGTTAATAACACATACTAACCCAACGTATATTTTAGTAAAAAACAAAATGCAAACCTCTCAGAAACCTGGTATTTAGCAACACATACATACACTACAACCGATGTCGTATTTACTTAACAATTGCACGATTGACTACGTATCGTATTAATTGCGTCCTTTACTTTAATCGTGTCAATTCCAATATGGAGGGTCCTATTTGATCATCAGAAGGTCACATTAATAGTCTATAAGCACTACAACAGTCTGTAAATGTCTCTACTCACACAGAGAAGGTTTGAGTATCAATATCCTCAAAACGGTTTTTGCGATTTCAAGCTTATTATTAGAAATTGTAAGTGCAGGTTGGCTACAATAGATATTCGGCGTCATTTAATCCGATACAAGGTACTAAGTGGATATTCATCGTGTTCAACGTTTTAATTCTCTTTTAGTAAGTAGGTTAAACCAAATAAGTTATATATATACATTTCTAGTATATTCTTATTTAGAAAGATGTCAATATTTATACACACAGATTATGTTACTAATTATAAGTACCAACTTTACTTTACTCTTCGTAAAGATACCTAATAATACCTACTGACTAAAAAAATCCAAAGTTTCAGGTTCCCAAGCGAATTACTCTTCAAACTTCATTCCTCATCACTTAAGCAACACAGTGATATTTATTACAGCTGAAAGAGCGACAAGTTGTCGTATTCAGCGTAAAAATACGTGACTCAAAGTTTCAAATAAGTTTTACAATCCATTACTGTAGTCAATCGTAGACGGTGGGCGGCGACCTAATGGATTGTGAAATAAAACCCAAAACTTTGTTTACTCCATCTCCACAAGAACCCATTACCAATTTCACTTCTGTATCTCAATATTGTATTGTTTATATTTCAGAAGTAAGTGTCGGCCTATTTAATTTGTTCTTGAAACTGTATTTGCATTGAAAGCTATTAAACATTAATAAATGAACACAAAACTCTCTGAATATCGATGAATAATCTCAATAACACTACAATTTATTACGATTCAAGGATTGGACAATCATTTAGAAACTAAAATGAACTGAGGAAGGGAATCAAGTACCTTTTCTAATAGTAAATGGGTGCCATTATTAACACTACCTACGTAATAAAATGGCCGTCGGTGGGTAGAAGTGAGACATCTCGGCCCTACCATTAATTCAACGTCACGTACTTATGTACCTAGTGACTGGAGCGACCTTCAAGAGAGCTCGGGTAGCCGATACAAACACATTTAAAGACATATGATTTTCTTCTAAAACTCAAGAATATTTCACGACTTACTGAACATCCATTTTTAATCGAAGATAACCGCCCTAAGTTCGATAGATTTGGCAAAGGCAATTTGATGTAGCTTCTGAAGATTTGTAAAGCTGCCAAGTCCATAACTTGAAAAAAAAGGTACGCACGCCCTACTCAATTTAATTTGAGGTTATTGTTCAGACAGAGAGAACGACATTAAAAGATTAAAACACAATATGAATGGCTTTTACAGTTCAGGTTTGTTATAAAAGAACAATTGGCCCATCCAATGCAGTATAAAATCACTAAGTGGTGCTTTTATAGCGCACGTTTATGTCTTTGTCTGATTTCCAATTATGAACTTTTCAATATTTATTAGTTGCACCTGTGTCGTAAAATTTATCGACATACTAACTATTCCATAATCGATTCGATGGCAAATTATGTTTAATGTGCTTGAAATCGCTTGCCAAACGAAATTATCATTTGGTAACTTCATTATATGATTGTAGGTACAGTACATGCCTTCAGGGAATGATTGGCATGGTGGCTGGATGATAATTATAATAATTTACACGATATTAGAGGTTCACTATTATACATTAGTAATTTTGTTAGTGGTATATTTTGTAACATATATTTATACTGATCCAGTACACACGGTACATAAATCTCTTGTGTGTACTATGTATGTAGTATACGAGAATGAAGATAGAACGTTTTAATCTAAGGATTTAAAGAACTCTAGTGGCTAGTGTTCACTTCAGCTGAGTATCAGTGCAGTCTATCTCTTTGAAACCTTTACTAACGCCCCTATCTCTGATTTGGTCTGTGCACCACTATTTTACCAAAACTTTTATTCGTTTCTTTATTTTAAATCTTGCTTGATCTGCTTGATTTCCCAAATCCTACAATTAAAAATGAATTAGATTTCAGTGCTATTAGCTGTGCCATTAATTCCATTAGTTGACATACTATGATCATCTCCAGACTTAATGTTTTACATAAAATATCATATTGATTATTCGTAAGTATATGGTATATGGTTTTGTTAGCATTTCACGCCATGAATACAAGTTCAGCTAATAGATGTACCTCTATAAAACCAAGCATGTTCGTTCTTATCATTTTTTAATCCTTTGAAATTAGAACTTTTATATTTTTTTCGAAATAGTGGTATAAGCTACCAACATTATTATTTCAACTACGTATATGTACTAACTTTAATAGAACATAGCTTTGGCAAAACAGAGGGAAAAGCTTCTAAATTATGGTAAATGAATTTGGCAAGTGTTCAGACTGAACCGTGAACTATAACAAACTTTTCGTTTAGAAACAGAATATTCTTGGCAGGACGTATATTGGTTGTGTGTCCTTCATTTACTTTACCAAAAGCCTTCTTAAAGTGGACGTAAATAAGTCGTGAGAACACGTGACACCAATTCTAATTGACCAATTAGATGGTGCTGAGGCAGCGTTTGATGCGACCCGGGTTAAAGTATGTACGTATGCATTACTGCTAAGCATTTAACTCAAAATATACATATGTATGTACTATACATGTAAATATCTACGTATACCACATACATGTGTATATGGTATACGTAGATGTGTATATTTGAATACCTTTAGCTATGTATATCTACTGTACGTAGGTATTGTATAACTATCATATCAAAGGTCTAGTTGAAAAGGAAATGTTAATGTGATATTTCAGCGAACTTGTGTTTAATATACAAGTTCGCTAAAATATGTGATTCGATACACAATTCAAAATACACTCATCAACTTTGCACGCTAACTTCTTATCTATCTTTTTAAATGAAATAATGTACCTACAACAGAGCATCTTGATTATTTTTGACTCGTATGCGTGTGGGCGAATATCTGAAATAAAAGGATTTCAATGTGCATTCATCATCAACAGCCTATAAATGCTCACTGCTGAGCAAAACCTCTTCTCACCCGGAGAAGGTTTTGAGCATTAATCACCACGCTTGCTCAATGTGAGTTGGCGATTACAAACTTACCTCTATAATTAGAAATTATAAGCCCAAGTTTCCTCACGATGTTTTCCTTCACCGTTTGTCAGTGGTGTCTAGATAATCTCAGAAAGTACATATAACTCGGAAAAAGTCACATTGGTACTTGCCGTTGGTAGGTTTAGAACGTACCCTCATGCATGAGAAGCGGGCGTCCTAAACCTCCCGGCCACCACGACGTGCACGAATGTGCAATGGTATTCATAAAATAATACAGTTATTCTACAAGTCCTTTAGGTACCTAATGCGTGGTAGATAGACAATCACAAATATAAAATCTATGGTTGCGGCAGTATGAATGGGAGTAGCTTTAATACGGCTGTATAATAATATGTTAAAGACTTAGAATACAACGCGGTAACGTATAAAAAAGTATACGTTTTCCCTCACCATCAGTATATTTGTTGAGTGATTAAGGACGTCGCGATAATGTGTTTTTCATGTTTTGAATCTCAACGTTTTTAGGTCAAAGCCATAATCGATATTATATTTTCGTCTCAATTTCATATTGAAGCGAAATTTCAATGAATGTATTTACATAGCCGTTCGGTGTGTACACGTCACTGGAACGGCTGAACACGATTGAAGAGAAAAAACGAATCGAATATGTGTAGAAATGGTACCTATGGAACTCACTATTGAATTGACATAGAAGTGTATGTTATAAAATATATTTTATAATGTATTTGTTGCTATGTTTGAAACTAGTAATATATGTAGGCATTAAATTATTTTATAGGTGGACTCAACGCTGTGAATATTTTCTCAAATTGCAAGATGAAGAGACTAGTTACCTAAGTAGATGTACCTAAGAACTAAAATCAAATTTTATTTGCAACCTACATGTGAAAATATGACTATCTTTACGCAGGTTAAAACATAAGATTATAGATTAACAACTCTATCAATCTGTAAGATGTAAGATTTTCGACACGGTATAAAATAAATCAACAAATGACAAAGGCACCCTAATCATATCTATATACGTTAAATTTTTCCCGTATTAAGCTAACAATGACACGATCATAGATACGTGCGACAGAGTACGATCAATATTTGTTTAATGGCTACTACAAATAACAAAAGCGGTCGTATCGTGCTGCCTGTCAATGCAACTACACGTACGAAGCATTTAACTATTGGGAAAACAATTTTAATTGGAGATAAACACGAATAATGAAGCAAATGGAAGCCTGAATATTTGCATTTCATTTTCAGCGAAAAGTCATGATGTTGTCATGACATGTTTCACTTTATAAATATAGATGCAGACAAACAGGTACATGTCGGAAGAAAGGTGGGGGCGATGTCAAGCGAGAACCCTCTTCGTCATATATATCGGTAAAGGTATATTTATGCAGTAATAAAACAATTAAATCTTCGTAATTAAAGTAACGTTTACTTTCGACAGTGCACAATAAAATTACTCAGCGATTGCGTAACGTGTGAACTGGGCAACGATTGACGAACGACTCCCCGAGCTTGCGCTTGCGCTGCTTTATATATCACTCGGTGGTGGGGTTGAAGTGACGTCGGCCAGTTGTTTGTTCACTGCTTGCCCATTACATTCGCAGTTTACAAAATAATGACGGCGGCGCCGTCATACACAATATAAAGATAAACAATATTTTGTTATGCATACAAAACCTTTTTTGTTTAACTTTTATAGTTATCAAGTTCTGTTTATTATTACAGCACGCTGTATGCCATACGCACGTATATAATACGTATCATGTAGGGGTACTCATATTTATGTATCTCCGTATTCACTTTTCGTGACATCCTGCACGTGACATGACGAATTAACCGACATACTTACTCCGTTTTATATGACGCCCCATGACTCAAGAGCTTGGAAAATAATCGAGGCAGCAGACGTGTACAAGAATAACATATGACATGGAAACTTATTGCTTTGTATCAAAAAGTTCTTGGAGGAAATTCTCTAATTTCACACAAAGTAGGTGCGGTGTCCAGCAGGCCCACCTCCTTTTCTGTCAAATTTCTCTATAATATTTTCAACTTTATTTCATTCATCCATAAAGTCGAAAATCCAATGAATTAATATGGCAGATTGGAGTAGTTTGATCTGCTACCCTCTGTACTTCTCTAATATTATTATTCCTAGTTGCACCTTCTTTATCACTATATTAGTAGATATCGATAAGCTGAAGCAAGTCTCTTAAATACGATTATATACGCGTTTGAATAGCAGAAGTTTGAATACGATAATTTGTGAAAAATATTAATAAGTTGCAAAAATCAGTTATGATACTACAGCTATAACAATATTTAGCATATTTATCCAGCAGTATCTAGCGGGACTGCCGTATTATGATATTATCTGTAAAATTCCATTGGGATTGGTTTTCTGTGAATAAGTTTTGTTTTCCTAATAAACATATTGAATAATTAACATTAGGTACTTAAGATAATTATCTATGAAAAGACTGAGGCGAAAGAGGTATGTAGGAATCGTAGCAATTGCTGTTCCATAGTCTCTGCCTACCCCCATGAGAGGCAGGCGAGAGATTATGTATGTATGTATGTAGATATATACTTAAGATATATATGAGTACAATAGTATGTACATAAGGAACGCCATAATAAAGAATTACGGTATAGACTGTGAGAATTCCTTCTATAACTACTTGTGTGAAGTGAGTTTCATTTGGAACTAACAAGGGTAAAAACTGAAACGTTGTTCCATTTAAACTTAGTTCTAACGTTCACAAAGTTGTCGAACTCGTGCCTCGTGTGTTGAGGTTGAGTTTTATTTATACTGATTATTTTACCTTTACTGCCTCGTTGGCCGAGTAGTTGCAAATCCACTCCCGAGCAAGGGGTCTCGGGTTCGATTCCCGGGTCGGGCAAAGTATTACTGGGTTTTTAAAATTCTCAGTAGTGGCACGGAGTCTGGAAATGTACCCGATATATGGCAAATGGCTCACCCCATATTACATGGGACTCATAACATAAATAGTGAAAAGTAGCTATTACATTGTACAGTGGCATTAAGTGCCGTAATGTGCACCTCTGCCTACCCCTCCAGATAAAAAGGCGTGATGTCATGTTATTTTACCTTTAGGTTAAATGCATCGAAACATAATGATACTTGGTTTCCAAAGACGTTGACAAAAAAGGCGTGTATAATGTCACTTAGAAATGATTGAAGCACCGAAATGTGAGTGGGTTGTTTATGTGTGCGTGTGTAATGGGTTACTACCTTAACAGACTTAAGAAAATGACAGATGTCCTTCATGTCAATGCGTGTATGTTCTGCGTGTAAGTCTAACATAATTTTGTGCTTGCCTTCATTATTATAGTTTCACATAATTTTAGAGGCACTAACACTATAACAAAGTCAAAGCCAAAGCATTTATTTCAATTAAACTATTATTTAGTACTTTTGAAACGTCAACAAATACAATATAAATAATAGTCTGTTAGTCAGGCCGTCAGTGAAGCTAGGTGCTCATTCCAAAATGTAGATTCGAATGGAGAAGAACGAGCAAGAAACTCCAACACAAACACTTCTCCAATACAGGGACTTTCAGAGACTGCGGAATCAAAGCCTGCTGGGGTGAATTGATTTTTATTAACATCGTGAAATCATGACTGATAAATATAGAAATCAGTGCGTACGAGTAGGTACACAATTATAAAA
Source organism: Spodoptera picta (assembly GCA_038387885.1). Taxonomy (NCBI): domain Eukaryota; kingdom Metazoa; phylum Arthropoda; class Insecta; order Lepidoptera; family Noctuidae; genus Spodoptera; species Spodoptera picta. The sequence goes on from JAZHFQ010000328.1 coordinate 833,595, forward strand.
GTGTCGACATACGAAGTTTCTAGAAATGAACGATTACTATTTAAAGGCTCTCTAATGGCTTATAACTCAATCCATACCAATATTCAGGGTGTGAAAAAATTTGTTCCATCTCCAGAGAAATGAACCAAAAATTTTTCATTATTCCTTATCTTCAATGTCATTTGTCATCGATAAATATTTTATACGCGGTACAGATACGCGACCCATTTTGTCACCATTTGCCAGTTTCTTTGGCAGTCTTGGCACATAATTTTCTTTTCTAACTTGGCAGCAAAAACAATTGAGTGGGTATCGACTATCTATCAATCACTGTTGTGAGTACCAGGCAGAGTAGTTTCAAGATAAGTTCTATTTTAACCGACTTCAAAAAAAGGAGGAGGTTCTTAGTTTGACTTACATGTATGTATGGTATGTATGTTTGTGCGCAATTATTACGCGATTGGCTGAACCGATTTTAATGCGGTTTTCAGAAAAATGTTTGTTACGCATGGGAGAGGGTTTTGATATATTAAATAACCGACCGAATAAAAAAAGAGATGAAAAAAATGACGGTTTTTTAAACATACCCATTTAATAACAAAATTATTCGTATAATTTAACTGTCCGACTATACCTCTGATTGCGACATATAAAAACGGTTGTCATCTAAACTATAAATCATCATTATTGTTATCCAGTAAAAATACTCGTTATGTCTCAAAACGTTATAACTAGCCATGCTTCGGTACGAATGGGCCGGCTCGCCCGAAATGACACCACGACAATCCACGCTTGCGTTGTATTTCGTCGTATGAATGAGGCCCAATTACCATAACCCCCTCCCCAATCTCTCCAGTCGCCGACTGCCCAACAATCTTCGAATTCCTAATCCCTAAAAGGCCGGAAACGCACTTGGAACACCTCTAGTGTTCCGAGTGTCCATAGGTGACGCCCATTGCTTACCATCAGGTACATTTGCTCGTTTATCAGCATATGCATACAAAATAAGAAAATAAAACAAGTATACAATACCCAAGAATTAGTGTCCATAGGCACTGACAGAGTTTCCTACTTTATCTTTGGGATACGAAAAAGTTGTCAAGCAAAACTTTGCTGAAAAACAATTTTGTTTCACGGAAAACTCACCGGCTTCGTAAAAGTTATTTATTTATTAAACAAAGCAAAAGTTTAATTAACCAATGGAAATAAATAAATATATACAGATATATTTATTTATTTATTTATTTATTTACACACACACAACATACAAATATCCTTACAGGCTAGACCCAATGCGATATTGCAGCAAATATTAAAATAACAATAATAAACAAAATACAAACAAGAAATATCCATATACTCTATAGAATATATAATAAGATAAAGAATATATAATAAGCTTTTACTACATATAGCAAATCATATGCATAGCTGCTCGTGTAAATTCTCCTAAAGAGCAACAGAATATGTCTACGTCATTAGCAATGAGGTTCAGAGTGCGAAGCGCACACGTGAGCGGTGCCTCCCGCAGCAAGTTAGTTCGCGAACGTGGTTCTGCCAGTAACCGCGGCTGGCGACGACGACTCACGTATCCATCGGGCACGACCAGTTCAACCCTTCGCAATATATCCGGATTGTGTATTTTCCCCCTAATTATTTTAAAGATATAAGTCACCAATGCGAGTTGCCTCCTGACCTGTAGTTCATTATATCCAACCATACCCAAGACAAACAGAGTTGGATACATTAATGGGTAGAATGGATATACCCCGAACTCTCTCATATACTTATATCTCATGAATTTATTCTGTACTCGTTCAAGCATGAGACTGTACTTAGTTTCATGTGGAGCCCAGATCACTGCATTGCATTCAAGCTGGCTTCTTACTAAAGCATTATATAGTGTCGTTATAGCTCTCATATTTGTGAAGCCTCTAACTATTCTAAGTACAAATCCTAGATTTCGATATGCTTTCTTGCATACCTCGACTATATGATTACGAAACGTGAGCCCAGAGGTAAAACGAACTCCTAAGTCTTTAATCTCCATGACCCTATTCAGCGGTACCCCATCCACCGTATAAGTATGTATGACGGGTGAGTGTGCGCGTGAGAAACTTATGGTCACACACTTAAACGTGTTATAATGCAGGAGATTACATTGACTCCAAGCAACTACTCGGTCTATATCGCTTTGCAGCTTTTCACAGTCATTTACGTTTGTGATGGGGAGGTAAAGCTTGAGGTCGTCAGCAAACAGTAAACACTTAGCATCCTGAACAACGTTCGGCAAGTCATTAACCATTAGTAGAAACTCTAGGGGCCCTAGATTTGTTCCTTGACTTACTCCCGACCTAGTGTAGTAAGTGTTCGATTGATGCCCTGCGTAGTCAACATACTGCTGCCTGCCACTCATATAACCCGCAAAAAACTTAAGCAAGTGTGGAGTGAAACCGACCGCAGCTAATTTTTTAAGTAAGACGTCGTTATCAACCAAATCGAACGCTTTTTTAAAATCAAAATATGCAGCATCAATTTGCCCCCCACTGTCCACTGTTGGTACCACATCTGCCATGTAACAAAGTAGGTTGCTGGTTGTATTTCTGGTTGGCCGAAAACCATGCTGCGCATCTGTGAGTTGCACGCTAACTTGCCGATAAACATTCGCATAAATACTTGACTCCAACACTTTAGCCATAGTTGACAATATTGCAACCGGTCTGTATTCTTCAACTTTAGTTCCCGAACCTCCCTTCGGCACCGGTATGACTCGGGTAATCTTCCACATTTCCGGAAACTCTGATGTTTTGAGGCAAAGATTGTAGATATACAGCAGCGGTCTCGCTAATGCCATACGACAGTCTCTGAAAATGAACGGCGGAATACCATCAGGCCCTGACGATCTTTTCGGCTTAAGTTGCTGAAGAGCGCGAACCACTTCATCTAACCTCAACCTGTCAAGGTGAACTCGCCCTGCGCCGTTCTGACTGCCCGCTTCTCGTATCGCTGCCTCCACATCCAACCTAGGTGTTTTTGGACTGTATACAGAATAAAAATATTCAGCAAATTCCTGGACCGCTTGCTGACCTGTCATGGCCTCTCCGTCCTTTAACATCTTATGACTACCGGCTTTACCTCTTTTAGAATTAACATAGCACCAAAAAGACTTAGGGTCTTCAGACAAATGAGTTTGCAAGCGTTGACGATATTGCTCCTGTGCTATAAAAATCTTATTTTTGACTTGGGTCCTACATTGGGCAAACGCTTCGTAATCACATCTTAGACCGCTAATTTTATACATCCTGTGAAGAGTAGCTTTGAGCTTTATGTCGCGAATTATTTCACCCGTATACCACTCAGGATAAATATATCTCGAGCGTACCCGGCTTCGCTTTTTTCTGGGAACACAGCTATCTATAGATGAATATATCGTCTCATAGAAGTACTTTAAACTCATATCCAAATTCAAGTTACGGGCATATAAAGGAGTCCAGTCTACTGCAGCGATTTTAGAATATAATTGAACAAAATCGGCTTTATGAAAGTTCCAACTGACCTGTTTACGCGTTTCCGATGATGAAGCGCTCAGAAGTGGCTCTGGCTCAAAGCGGGGATCCGATCTTAAAACTGGACAAACGGACACCTCTAGCGGCGGGTGATATGTGTCCACCGGCATGAGCGGCGCCTCCGCTGCGCGCACGCTCACACACTCCTCCCCCAATGTAGTCAGCACTAAATCTAAACATCGATCGTTACAGTTAACTATTCTGTTGCTCTGTGAAAACCCACAGTATGTCACAAGAAACTCATAATATGAATTAACACTTGTCGTACCGGAATATAAATTAAAATCTCCGATCACCACCACTTCACTATAATTATTACAATAATGTTCAATGATTCTAAATAATAATTCATATTCGTTATCACTACTATTGGGTGGGATATAAACTACACAAATACAAAATAAAAATCTACTACGTAAATAAACTGTGGCACCTACTATTTCAAAAATATGGTCGTCAATGTTTACTTCGATGGGTACAGGTACCCGCCGCAACTCGATTCGCGGTGTGGCCACGAGACACGCGCCGCCTTGTTTTCTTCCGTCTGCGCGGTCGCATCGCATGATAGTGAAACCCGGAGGGATTAATTCCGCATCACATATTGACTCATTTAGTCCCGTTTCCGTAATAGCAAAAAGATCCGAGTCATGACTTAGCAGCCCAACATAAAACTCCTCCATTTTAGTTCGTAGACCCCTTACATTCTGATAATAGATAGTAGTGCTATTACTGGGTTTTTTGTTTTTGAAATGGCTTACGAAACCAAACCCATTCACAGAATTCCACATTGACAGGCCAGTTCTCGGGTTGACATAGAATGTCGTATTTACTCTCAGGCACTCCAATCATAAAAGAAGCATAATCTCTCTCTGTTTTAGGCTTAATTCGTTCTACTTTCACTGGTGTTTCCAAGCCGCATATGTTTTTCACATATATTTCTAAGTTTTCTTCTTTCGTTTCCTTCTGTAGACGCCATACATGTAAATACTTCTGTTTCTCTGTTCCTTGAATTTCATTTACTGTAGTATTTCCTCCTCTTTTTACCGTTCCATTAGAATATCGACTTTTCTTCCTATTTATCACTGTCCAGTTTTCTTTTCCATTTAACATAGTCTTATCTTCATCATTTACTTCAATGGTGGTATTTTTCTTTCCGATACAGAACTGGTTGGTTTTGTGGCCACACATTCTTTTATCGGTTTATTATTCACCGGATTGCTTGTTACCTTCTTTTGATTTTGTTTAATAATATCGACAAATGTTTTAGATGACGAAATTATATTTTAGTCTGTAGGTGCTTCAAGTCCCTCCGCACTATCCAAATTCAAAGTTTTTGTAGTAAGACAAGCTCGCAGAAGTTCATTTGACTTTAACAAATCATTCACTTTTGTTTCTAACTGGTCTACTTTACTCGCTTTCTTTTGAACTACCTCCATGACTTTTCGTAAGTCTTTCAATTCATTTTCGGTTTTGATAAATCTATCTTGAAGTAATGCATATTGTCGAATTTGCTCATCCAGTCTCACTAATATTTCTAATCGAAACTCCTGTAGTACTTCACTTGGTGTGTTATCGTGTCCAAGAACTGATTTCGTTTCCGCTTCCTTCTGGTTGCGTCGACAACTGCGCTGAGTATTTACTTTGCCGTCACTCGCCCCAGCCGCCAAGGTTTTATCCACCGTACTTCCCCGAACAGGGGTGTCAGAATTCCCTCGTTTTGGAATAGCACTTACACATACAGGACACATCCACTTTTTTTTATAATCTTGTGTAAATGTTTCATACTTCTCCGTCGTCACTGCCAAACATTTAAGATGGTAAGGCTTCTTGCACTTTCCTTGGGAACACTCCATATACACCTTATCAGTAATATCGGCATCGCAGCCGTTACATTTCGTACCCATCTAGTGAGAACAAAATCTTAACTATTTAACTCGACAAAATACACGTCCGATCACTTTCGTTGCGTGCGGGTAAAATATATGTTACTAACTACTTCCGCGCGGTTTCACTCGCTCTGCTCGACGCCTATTAATCGTAGCGTGATATTTTATAGCCTATATAGCCTTCCTCAATAAATGGGCTATCCAACACAGAAATAATTTTAGTTAGTTTAGTCGGAAAGTTCATTTCTCCATCCACTCGCTGAGGCGCCTCCAGACCCTGCTTCCGATGACGACTAAGATTCACCTCGTCCAGGCGCTGATCTTGCTTCTCATTGACTATGCGGATGCTTGCTATTTGGACGCCACAGAGGAGCTATTAAATAAACTTGAGCGTTTACAAAATGTATGTATCCGTTTCGTCTTTGGTCTTAGGAAGTTCGATCATATTTCTGAATTTCGTAACAGGCTCAAGTGGCTCCCAATCCGTCTTCGCAGGAACACTCGCATATTATGTCTCCTCTATAACATCCTGTTCAACCCAGCCTATCCTACTTATCTCCGAGACCGTTTCTCCTTGGTGCGTCCTCCTGAAGTCCTTACTCGTTCTCATCTTAAATCCTATCTTAAAATTGTGCCCCATAATACTAACTTCTACTCCTACTCCTTCTCCGTTCATGCAGTGAGACTATGGAACTCACTCCCGCCGAACATTCGGGATGCCAAGTCAATCTCTATCTTTAAGAGACAAGTGAGAGAACATTATCTTTCCTCCTGAAATATAGATCTTTTTGTTTATATTTATATATATGTAGGTATAAAGGTTATTTTTTTTTTATTTCTGTTAGTTTGTTTTATTGTTTATTATTGTTATTTCTATCGGTTTCTTCGTTATTATTATTATTATTTTTTTTTATTGTTTGTGTAACACACTATGTGTCTCAGTGTTATTATATCTTTTCCTGCCACAGGCCCACAGGAAGAGATTCCAGTTGGAATATGTGGGGCCTATGTACTCTGTTTTTATATATGTGTTGTCCTCTGTGTTGAATGTGTGTACATAAATAAATGAATAAATAATTTTTTAAATCGGACCAGTAGTTTCGGAGTTCAGCGCGTTCAAACAAACAAACAAAAAAGCAAACTCTTCAGCTTTATAATATTAGGATAGATGTACTGTTAATATTGTATATATTATCCAGAATGTACGTGCAAAGAGCGATTCGTAGAATTTAGGGCATTTTTACAACTCTTTAATTATTTAATTGAATAATATTTTTACATTGCTACAAAATGTAGCCTCTGCTGACACTGGCAGAGAACAAAAGTCGTGATGTTACATAGTGTTATTGGATTTCTTGTTGCTGAATTCGCAACATTTGTGTAGACCAGTCAGGGTAATGTGTAATGCTTACGCCCCCAATTTACTTGATTGACGACATCAATCTTCGCTGCGGGTAATGATAATGCCATGGTAAACATACAGTGGTAGACGGAATTATTGGTAGACATACAAAATCTTACAAGTTACTAGCATAATATTATATATGTTTTACTTTAATTAGAACATTTACTTCAGCCTACTAAATAACAATACTTGGGAGGAAAGCAACGGAGCCTTAAAGCAACTTTTTCTTTTTCATTTCTTGTTAAATATTTGCTGATACAAGTATTTTATTAATTGGTAGGTAACATATGTCGTATAAAATGCAATTTAGTTACCTTTAAAATGCTCTGTTTCTTTGCTCCATGTGTTTTGAACACGTTATTTTTTTTTAAACGTTGGCCCACACTATCATTTTCTCCTGTACCGTGGGTGCATTTACAAACATATAAGTGGGCATACACATACACCCAGACCCGAAACAAAAATTTGTGGATTACACAAAGAGTTACTATGTGCGGGAATCGAACCCATGACACGTTGCGCGGCAGCCGGTTGCACAGCCACCGTACCAACCGTGCAGTATTATTATGTGGAAATAAAAAGATGGAATGCAATCTCAACTTACAAAAGTCATAATGACATAAAAGGGTAATCACAGTAAAAAATATGAAACAGAAATAAGAAAAAATAGCATATTATTGTGAAATGTATTCATACTGCGTCGAATATTATGTAGATTACGCAAGCTCTCGAAAAATATAAGGACAGTCTAGACGACGTACGAGGTCAAACAAACCCGACAAAATGTGTGTTTGGTATAATCCAAGTGGCGGGAAAGCGCTATTATACTATGTTTCTGCATTATAAAGTGTCTCGCTGATCCTAGATCTTTGTGTTTACGCTCTTAGATTCGACCATCCATTATCATCCCTCGGTATACTTTTTTTACTAAACAAAGGCCAAGTGTAGACAACCCCTCTAAGGGGTTAAGCCCCACACTTGGTAAGTTACTTGGGGATTGCAGTAAGCTCATTCAAAACCGACTGCTTATCCCGCAGATACACGTTGCAATTTTAAAACGTATCTACCTGAATCCATGCTCTGATTCACCATATGAATTAAATTATTTTTACTTTACAGATGCTTCCTCAAGCTGCACTAGAGGAGCAATAACTATATTAATGTGAACACGAATCTCATTTTCTTTTCCGACTTCTGGGAGCAAGCCGACAATATGGGGATCATTATACGTAAGTATTGTCGTAATTTTACTCTCATAAAACTGAACTAGAATAGCAAATGTTACCGCGTAGTTACGCGATAATCTTCTATCTTCTTTTCGATTGCAATAGTGTTTATTCCTTGGACCTTTTATTCCTCATTAGCAGAGGCCCAGCGCATTTTACATGTGACATCCACATTTTATCAATTATGAATTCCAATTTCAGTTCAGCATTTCTCAGTATTTTCACGCGATTTTTCTCAAGTCACACGGATTTTCGCGATTTTTAGTTAATTTAGTATCTCTCACGATAGTTATTTAAAAAACATTACTGATCATTTTAAAAATCTATAATTATAATATCTATTATTCATAAACACTAGTCCAAGAGAATGGAAACGGTCCGACGTTGATGAAGTAGATTATTTTATATTGAGTGTGTACCTTTACGTATCTCTACCAGAAATATGTAGAAATGCTTTCATGACATTTTTTACCAAGAGAACTAAAAGCGATTGTGTTTGTACAGGCCACACAGTGCGCACTAGCGCTATGGTGCTGGTGATGGTTGGAGGAGCTACCGCCAGGGTCGCCGGCAAGATGGGAGGCTACTCCAATAAAAAAGGGGGTAAATATTTTATTACTATTAATACTTCGGATCAACTAATTATCAATGTCACATATTATATCTGTTTATGTTATACGAGCAGTCCGCCCATTACATACCTACTCTAGGAGTGTGGTATCTAGCAATATGAACGTAACACTATGTTAGATAATTTAATTGGTTCGTCAGGCGTAGTTTATTGTACGGACCTTGTGGCATTTACAACATATTTCCATGCGTTTAGGCGTCATACTTATTATTGGAAGCAAATATATCAGCTCACACATAGGACCCACTTAGTTTTCAGTCACATTTCCGTGGTGCTTGGCGACTGGGCTTCTCCCAGTTGTAGTCTCTTTTTGTGCCTTTGAGCTTAATTTATTCTATCTCCTGTAGTAATTCACCGAGGGAAGAAGAGACTATCGTGTTTTTCTTCTCCTGTTATAATATCTTCTGATTTATTTCGTTGCGGGAACCACAGTTATTCATGTCTCTGGGATGTGCCGGACTTCAGTGTTCCGGTGTTTTCATGGTTGTATCTACTGTAGATCCTGGCTTACAGGATTATTAATTTAACATATGATATAATGAACGAAGTAACTAAATCAGGCAAAAATATTTGAATTAACTAAGACTTCATATCAAAATATATGAAACTAAGTTACAAGTTTATGAAAGAATCTTGTAATAATAAAAACAAGTCAACTCGGAGTGAATATTTGTTATTTACTCCCAAATAAATGTATATCGACAATTCAAAGCTTGAAGAATCCTAGCGATGTGAATGTTTCGTAAGACTAGCGCAAATAACACTTGGATAAATAATGTGACGCTCTGAAAAATAAATAGATTGCTTTGGACTATTTTGTCCCCTTGTTTATTTTCTGTGAGGACTAACTTGCTTGTTTTGTTCTGTATTGTTCTTTATAACACCTACAAAACACTAGACGAAGGGAACTGTACTTCATTTAGTTTTTACACCGTCGCACTTTTCTTTGTATCCTTTCAATATAACAGGAAAAAGCACTGTGTTTTTGTAGCGACTAGGGCCCAATGGAAGCGACCAACAAAGTAGAAAAAATAAAAGTAAACTAATAGAGTATCAAACATTTCCTTTCTCTTAGGGAACTATTTAAAGAAATTAATGTAATGACAATACATAATATCAATACGAGAAATAAAACAAATATGTTGTTCCCACTACTAGACTAAAGAAAATAAGTGGTTCATTTAGATGTCAGAGTATACGCTTTTACAATAAAATTCCCAGCCATATCCAAAATTTGAGTCTAAATAAATTTAAAAATGGCATTAAAGATAAACTTTATAGTAAAGCTTTTTATAAAATAAAAGACTACCTAAATGATAGTCTTGCTTGGGAATAAGCTGATGTAACGTCCACACAGGTCATGTTGACATGTTTGTAACACAGTTACATTTCTTTTTTATGTGCAATTTGACATTATTATTTTAATGTGACATTGATTTTCATTTGAAAAATTTTTATTTTTTGTTCTACCTTGACATTTACTTTTTATTTTTACAATTGTTAGTGCTAGGACCATGCGAGACTTTGCCTCGCCATTTCCTTTCTAATTACCCATAATCTAAAAGTTTGAGTATTTGTGCGACCCACGCAAATATTCTTAAGGTTGGTAATGTTCGTCGAATCAGTCAGCCTCACCTGTTAATTAAGCTGACTGTGCCTTCAGAACGGGTCCGCTCAAACTGTTGTGGTTCTATCCTCAAAATACCACTACAGAAAGAACTTGCACGGTTCTCACACAAAATCTTTTATATATATATTTATCTGGACTTTAAAAGAGACTTGTTTCGGCATTTCTTCTCAGAGTAGTCAGTTAGGAAATGTCGACCCCATCGACCTCATCGTTCGCTTGATAAAATTGACGTGTAAAAGTGCTGGCTTGTAGCCTATTTGCAAAAATAAATTCACTTGTTTACCTTGTTTCACTTATTGTTTCACTTGTTGTTTCACTTGTTGTTTCACTTGTTTCACTTGTTTCAGTTGTAGAAAAGTTTATTCACGAAGTTACGATAAAAGTATTGTAATTATGCCATCCGATACGTACCTAGCTTAATTACTGACTAGATACTGAAAACTTTATTATTATTACGAGTTTTAACGTAACCTAATATATTATGTTAGAGCTGTAGCAGTTGCGTTACAATTTCGACCGAAATTATTTAAGTAGTATAGTAATTAGTCAACAGAGGTAAACTACCCAGTGTGCTCGTTCACAATACTTGAGTAAAAGCAAATCCCTGGTTACTTAGGCTAAGATGGCAGCCAATACAATAGACAAAAAAGGAAAACGACGACCGCACAAACAAATACTCTTACGAACAAACATTCAAACGTCTAACTAACTTGTTGTTAAGGTTTCATCCCTGTAATTAAAATAGCTTCTCTCTCTATATTCTTCCTGAAACTAAACGAGGTTAGTGACTTGATGGTCATAGTACCTATTTTGCTGACCAACTTTGTGTGCAGAGAATCTTGTTCACTTTCGACCTGACGTCGCATAAAACTTTTGCGAAAAATAGCTTTCTTTTCTATTATTTATTTTTATAGACATTTTTTTACAAGTAATTAGCAGCGTTGCTTCCTGGATAACTATAGATTAGAGAGGTTAGGAAGGCTCCTAAATCAGCCCATGGTTACTCTAAACAGAGCCCCGATATTTAAAACTTTTAAGTCCTATACAAAAGTTATTATCAACGCGAAACAACTAGAGTAGAAAAAAAACTGAAAAAAATAGCACAGCAGTTATGACGGTAACAGCTAATAAGTCAGTTGAACTTAAAATTAGTTCTGTGTCCACAACTGTTTGTGATGCCGTAGCAGTTCCATGTGAGAGAGTAAGATTTTGTTACACTAATTACCAACTACAATAATAACCTGACTTCAATATGTCGCTTACATTCGCATTGTAATTAAGTGATATTTATTGTCTGCAGGAAAATCGACAAGCGGCATCAACGAGGAGATAATCTGGATTAGCATAAGCATGGCTATCGCTATAGCTGTTCTCATAGCTATAGCACTATGCTACATACTGAAGGAGAAGTGTATGAAGCGCAAGGCCTACAGGGACCAGTCATGACGATACCAGGAGGAGTTCGCGAAGCACGCCCTCGCGGACTCCCTCACTGACCTCGACTTTGAGTTGCCAGCCTACACTTTATACCCTCAGTATTCTCCCGACGGGAAAGAATACTTCTACAATTTCCATCGCTTCTCATATATAAGGAATAGCTTCAAGCTACCACCCAAAGACTACCCAGTAAAAACTAAAGAAGACATCTACATTAACGCGTGATAATGCCTCCAGTGTACATACATATGAGTGTTTAAATATATTTAATCTAGTGTAACATAGGTATATGTGAATGTAAGTGAATGTTTAGAAATTATGTATAGACATCGAATGTTTGTGAGTTAATAATATTGCATGTATCTACTGGAATCGAACTAATATTATGTACCTACATATAGCACCCGCATCACCCTCTGTATCATTTACTTATAGTAAAATAAATATTGACTTAAGTTTCCATAAATCAAATGAAGTAAATATACGAATGTTAAAATATATATTACATAAATAATATAAAAATGTTTTGGAAAGTTCGGGTGTTCTAATACTATGTTAATAGTGAGTCCAAAGTGTACATAAGAATTTAAGGACTTATATTAAAAAATATTTTCATCGACAAAGGGTAGTACTGATATTTCACCTAACTGTGATAGAATACTGGCTCGTTTGGCAAAGAAATATCGTTTGCTTTGCAGTGTCCTTCCTTGGTCGTAGAGGTGTACCTGTACACGTCGTTCAGTTCGTAGGAGCCCGTAGCAACAAATCCACGCTATGGTTTACTCGTACGACGTTTTCACAACCATACTTCATAATATTCTGCTTAATATTGTCACTATACGATGCTTGCAATCTGATATTCGAACCATTATGTGCGCATAATATGCTGAGATACTAATTTGTGGGTATTAATTTGAATTATTATTAAATCTTAAAAGGTAAAATTGGATGTTCTAATTAATACAGGAATTTTGTAATGAAAAGTATTATTAAGTACGTATTAGGTGATTATGCGTGCCAAATTACAAATTATAATCTGCATCAAATTAAAAACTAAGGATGAGTATCCACAGGTGCGACATCTTATATACGTTCAATCCTAGGAGTCAGGTAAATTTTATTATTACTAGGTTTTTCGATATAATCTAAGAATTTTAAATTTTGTTCTGCCAACCATTTATGTAAATAGATGTAAGCTAATGTCAAATGTTTATATTGAACACGAACTTATTTTCATCATTGTAATCACTTGTAATCAACGCCAGATATTTGTAATAATTAATTATTTGACCAAAAGTAACTTGTATTAAATAATATACGACATTTTTTAGAAAGCAACAAAATAAATGAGATGTGTATAATTTGGATACATTTATTTATAGAAAATATTTCAACAAGCCTTTTCCTGATTTCTTTACTATGCTAAGTACCCGTTTTAGTACCATTTCAGCTAAGTTATTCTGTAACTTTCAATATGTAGAATAAATGACATTTTTTATTATAATGTCCGCCTGGTAGATTGTTTAGAAAAATTAGACAGGTAATTTTTATGCTCATATAGACACAAATACTTTCGACGATATATTGGTTTAAAATACTGACGTCACTCTTGTATACGTTTTATACCTACTCAAAAATGATTTAGCTAGCTCCCACTCATAAACTTTGTTTCATTTTACGTATCATATATCGAAAACATAAAAAATACGTGTTTAATATTTTTTTCATTATTTAACTGGTAGACTAAATAAATGTTTAATTGTCATACCCTTCATCCTTATTCGGAAGATAATAAGTGAACTCGCCATGTCACTGGTTGTAACAATAATCTCGACCAATGACGGGCGAGAATGTGATGGAGCTCAGTTCAAAAGTTCGAATTGACAGTTACAGAACAGCCTAATAGCTTTCACGAGCTATATCGGTTACACTAGTTCTTTAGTTAGTATCCTCATTTCGGATTTTGTTTCTAACTCTCTGCATCGCGCGCTGGGTGACCTAAGTCTCTCTAATAAGTAGGGCAAAAGTCAAGGACGTCTATACGGCATATATCCTACATGGGTAGATACTTTATAACATAATTATTTATTTTAGATATTTTTCAAATAAAACTACATTATAGCCAAAATAAAAAAAAAATACAGCATTGCTCCGACCACAGAACATATAAAGAAGGCTAGAAAGGAAATAGTTCCTGATTTGTATTAGAACACGCGTCGCCGTTTGTCCCCCACTCTTTAACTTTACTACAAGCATGAGACCAATACCTACGCGGAAAATGCACACAAATAAACAACACGCACTAGGTTAAAATATTTGTTATTGGTCGTCACACTGACGCAATCACTTCGTTTGACATACACTAATACAGGCGTAAAAAACTCATATATGGTAGGGGGAGCGAAAGGTCGATTATTGATATCGATAAAATTAATGGCATCTGGCTTCTTAATTTACATGTATTGCGGACTATGCGGATTTGTATAAGGCATATTGTGCACATGTATTTACGTTAATGTAAATAAGTTATACATAGAAAAATACATAACTGATTTTTAAAATCAATTACATTATTAACATTAAAATAATTTGACATGGAATATAATTATAAGTAAATTGTTGTTCATTGGCCGAGTGGTCGCAAGTGCGGTCTCGGGTTCGATTCCCGGGTCGGGCAAAGTATTACTGGGTTTGTAAAAAAACCTCAGTAGTAGCACGTAGTCTGGAAATGTGCCCGGTATATGGCAATAGGCTCACCCCCTATTATATGGGACTCATAACATAAATAGTGAAAAGTGAGTGTTACATTGTACAGTGGCATTAAGTGCCATAATGTGCACCTCTGCCTACCCCTTCGGGGATAAAAGGCCTGATGTTATGTTATGTTATGTTATGTAAATTGTTGATTGGTAGTAATCAAAAAAGTATAAAAAACCGAAAATGTATTATTTCGATTTTGTTTTGTTTTCAACTGTAAGTTTTATAAAAATAAAAGGAGTCTGGAAAGTCATGGGGCCAAAAATAATAGATTTTTATTTAATTCAAACTATATAAAAAATAGCGTAATTTCTCCCTAAGGAGTGAAAAATCATAAAATAATGAAATATTGCGAATTATCATTACGTAACCATATCATGATATATCTAATCTGTGCTCAAAACTCTGTTATTGTCTCTGTTAGATAACATCATGACATTCGTATGATGACAACCGATAATCGTCGTTCGTATTTCTTTAATAGTTAATACTTATAAATAGGAATTATTATATAGTTTTTTACATAATTTCCTTTACTGAATGTGAGTGGTGTGCAAATTAACTTAGAAAGTACGTATAAGTTGTATGAAACAGCGCCGCAACCTCCAGGCCAACACAATATTTTAGTTCACGTAAATTAAATCAGCTCTAAAAGCTCTGAAAACTAGAAAAGTCATCAGGTGTACATAGCTATTCTTAAAAAAGGTACAATAAAATCGCTCCCAGGATATAATGTCATCATATTTGTTGTCATAGCTTTGTTCTCGAATAGAAAACCTCAACAACTACTTATTTTAAATTATTGACCAAAATTTCAGCTGGCTTTTAAGAATTTCTCATAGTTTCAACTATTTACAATTTGGGCCTAAGCATGTATGAAAGAGTATCCATCTTACGAAAAATGATTTAGATGTCGCTTAGATGATATCAAGGTAGAAATGTAAAACAAAATTTCCTAAATCATAAAATCAGTCTACTTACTGAACAAAACATAACGAACACATAAAAAATTATATAAAACTGAAATACGAATAAAATGTCTCACTTAAAACCTATTTCATAATTAGTCGTAATAAATAAAATTATTTTAGTTATAATGTGTATAATTTGATAATAATCCTTTGTATCATATTATCGACATTGTTTACAAATTGACACTTCTCTATATCGATTCGAGGAAATGACGTTTTGATTTGATACTCGGGACTCTCGTTGTGAACGTAATACATTGCGCGATCGTTTACGTAGTGCAAAACGGTACGTATCTATTGCAAGCAATGTATACTGCTTGCGATAATGTCGTTTTTGTCTAGAAACGTCATAATATTAATGTTATAATTACAAATATCACAAGTATATTAATGTTTTTGGAGTCACTGGTGGAAAGAAATCCCTTCTCGTGCTACATTGCACACCTGTCTTCTTTTCCGATACATTACAATAGTCCAAGACGGCATAATTTAATATTATTTGCGGAGTTTCGTACGCTGTCACAACAACATTGCGTTTGATGGCCGGTTTTTGACATTTTGGTAGATTTAGAGTATTTTCTCATAACCGCGGCACGCGTGTACCGCCCACAAGGCCGTTCTATCCTCCTTTATATGTTCTGTGGCTCCGACGACATCTAACCTTTTTTAATTCTCTTCTACAAGGACTTTAAAAACGGCGACCATAGTCTCTTGATACAACGACTATGGTACCTGGCTACTATTTTACAGTCTTACACGCAGAAGGCAGACACATTGACACGAAGGACATCTGTCGCGTGACATGGCCTGTTATTACACTTCATACATTACGGTGTTGCACGTACACGCATGTATAAATACAAAGTCAAAATGATTTATTTCAATTAGACAAAGAAGGCACTTTTGATCGTCAAAACAAAATATTGAAATATTTAAAAAATCGTATAAAAAATACATCACTGACATTTTGGTGCTTTAATCATTTATATGGGACATTACGTCCACCCTATTTTCAACGTCCTTGCTCTTCTATTGAATAGAGAGAAAGAAGGTTATATATTATATTCTAACCTTATAATAAAACCCCACATAAATTAGAAACAAATATCTGACAGAAGCTCGTTTGAAAAACATACAGTATTGAAATGTAATTTCATTTGGTAGAAAATCCGTACGCATAGTAATAGGATAGTTATACCAAAGGATATACTTTCAATAAGTATTTAATTATTGCTGATATGAAACCCAATATAGTTTTAAAGTCGACAATATCTATGTTCAAAAAAATGTTTAAGGTAAATAAAAATATTACTTCTTCTTTATGTTACCGGTATATGTTAATCACCAGATGCATGATATTTAAGACGCTCACGAAACCGAAATCTTAATAATATATTAGTTAAACACTAGCGGATACCAAAAACCATTCGTTTTAATCTATATGTATTAGTGATATGGTATTTTACGAACCCGCAATGTAAAGCGTACAATTCGATAATTTCACACTACGCAAGCGCGAGTAACGCGTGCGCGTGACAGCTTCATTGGTAGGTAAGTGATAATGCGGTCTACGATGAAGTACACCTGCCCTATTCACTCGAGACTAGAATACACCCAGGTTGTACCCTTCAGTCACGTCGTGGTGGCCCGGAGGTTTAAGACGCCCACTTCTCATGCATGAGGGTGCGGGTTCGAAACCTACCAACGGCAAGTACCAATGTGACCTCTTCCGAGTTATATGTACCTACTTTCTGAGATTATTTAGACACCACTGACAAACGGTGAAGGAAAAACATCGTGAGGAAACCTGGACTTATAATTTCTAATTATAAGTTTGAAATCGCCAACCCGCATTGAGCAAGCGTGGTGATTAATGCTCTAACCTTCTCCGTGTGAGAAGAGGCTTTGCTCAGCAGTGGGCATTTATAGGCTGTTGATGATGATAATGATGATGGACCCTACAGAAAATATAGACTGGAGTTCCACTCCTTTGCTGTTCGCACATGCTTGATGTGGGTACATACGTGAAACAGTTACCATATAACGGCCAAGTTTTGCTGTTTAGCAAAAGCGAGTGTCTTAAACCTCCAGCCTCCGGGCCAATACGACATTTTATGCTACATACATTTTCTAAGATTATTTAGACACTATTGACTTATGATGCAGAAAACTATCGAGGACATATTCGTATCGCTATCGAAAGCATTGTCTATAATTTTTTAATAACTTCTCTATCGTCCGTAAAAGGAGCTAAATGTAACTGTAATGCAACTGGACTTATAATTTCTAAGCTATTAGTTACCTGATCAACAAATGTTACACTGACCTATACAATAACAACTTTTCAGGTCCTCAAGTACTGGTTGGGGTTCTGTATTAGATGGCGGCTAAGTGTCTACATTCTCTTTGCCATAATCATCCTAGGAATCATTCCGCAATTGCGAATTTCTTCGGAAACTGAAGTAATACAGAGAAAACCACTAGGCTTAGAAGATACACTTAGGTAAATAACGTACCTATGTATTTTAACATTTGTTTGAAGGAATACAATATAACTAGCGACATCTACATGATATCTGTAGTTCACAGAAACTAATGCAACCATCAGTCTGTTGATGATTTGTCGACATCAATCGTAAGACATAAGTGTCCGAGAGCCATGCTAAGTGTGGAAGAGCCATGCCTCGGCACGAATGGGCCGGCTCGACCGGAGTGATACTACGGCCTCACCGAGAAGCGACTTGAAACAATGCTTACGTTGTTTCGTCGTGTGAGTGAGGTTACCGGAGGCCCAATTATATAGGTGCTAAGCAAGGGTCGAGTCCTATACGCTAAGCTCCATTAGGGCTCACATATAGACAAGTTGTCGATAAACCTCAATTCTGCAGCATATGCCGTTAAAAAAAACCATAAAACTAAAAAACTAAACTACCAGTCAATGTAGATGCAAAGCGGCTATTTAGTTTAGCTATTGCCACAGTATTATAGTATTCTCTTGTAGGTTACTGACATTCAGCCGGTCTTTGTGCTGCAGAAGAGGGCTAATCGATCAATTTATGATCCTTAGTCTAATTTACTCAAGGTAGTCCAATCATATAATTATGTAGATAGTTACTTTAATTACTTACAGTATAGTTGAAAACCGCGCCATGAAGTACTGTTTACAAGAGAAAGGCAAGGGATGCGATAGGCCAAAACTCGATCCTTTTGCTCCAGAAGTTATGGCTGTGACAAAGGATTTGCCTAAAATAACTTGTAATGGCTTTGATTGGGTAATATGTAAGGTATGAACACATTTTGACCAGTGCAGAAAGCTTTTAAATAGGTAAGTAAAAATAGAACAAATAGTAGGAAGAAACTCATTGGAAAAAGAAGACAAAAATTAAATATACAGAAAGTCAAAATAAACTTCACAGATTATCTGAGGTCAGGAAATGAGGACAGAATGAGTGTGCATTTCAAAGGGAAAAACGCGTTTTCCCATGGAACTAGAAATCGTTATGGAATAAAATTAAATTACAAAGTTGAAGACAATAAAAAGATGTATTAGTTATGTAATAATATAATAACCGTTCCGTTTATAGGCATAACCTAAAAAATATTTTTTTACAGAAATCAGAATGCTATGTTACCCAAGAAGTATTCATTAACCTAACTGATGTCAGTTGTGCCTATAAGGATATAATATATGTAAATGATCGAAAATATTTTCTCTCCAACGAAACTATAGTGAACGGACGAGACAAATATACACTTAATATAAGTGACCATGTCAGAGTGATATGTACTGGTAGATTTAAGGATAGGTTAGTTTTTATACTTTATATTCATATCACAGCAAAAACAGAAGTACCTACCTATACTATAAAGATAAACCTTTTCTTATAGTTACAGTTTGTTTTCATCGCGACCGCGATGGGAAGGTATTAAAATGGGTTTACGCCCAGTGCAGACATACCCAGTTCCTCCAAATCGTAAAGATTCCTACAACGTTATGATCCTAGCCTTCGATTCTACATCTCACAATGGATTTATAAGAAAAATGCCGAAAAGCTTCAAGTACTTATCTGAAAAAGCTATCATCATGAACGGGTAAAGTATCTCCCAGTATCTTTACATATTATTATTTAAACTGCAACTTCATAAGATCAATTTTGAAAGTTTTCATAAATATCGGGGAGAAATCATCAAAAGGCGCCCAGCTTTTTTGGGAAAAGACTAGGGTGTGTGAGATTCTTATCTTATTAATATCTCCTCCGTTGGTGCGGTGGTTACTCTTCCCATTACTGGTCCCATGCGCACCTGTAAGTGACGTAGGTTCCTCTCAATAGGACTCCGAAGTCTCTACGGTGCAACGCCTATTACAGCACATTTTAGGAAGACCGTCAGAGCCACATAATAGGAGACACATAATAGGAGGCCACTTCCCTCCAATTTTCTGTCTCTACGAACATATTTCTAAGAATTACCGATAAAGAAAGAATCCAATTTTGAATGTCTTGCGATTTATTCGTGCTGGCCAAAATAAGTGCACCTTGCTCTATATCTCAAACGTCATAATTTATCTCAAAAACAATATGATTTCAGTTACAACATCGTTGGCGATGGAACCCCCGCAGCTTTATTTCCCATACTTACAGGCAAGACAGAAGAACAACATCCCGATTCAAGAATAAAAATAACAAAAAATGTTTTCATTGACCACACATCGTTTATTTTCCACAAATTGAAGAGTTTTGGGTATGGTTTCTTTTTTTCAACGCTTTCATATACGTATTAAAATACAATACATACAAGATTATTCCGTTTTATAGACGTATAATGTATGCAAACTTTTTTGTAGATATCAGACAGCGTATTTGGAAGATGAGCCACAAACAGGAACCTTCCAACTCAGGTTCAATGGTTTTCAACACCAACCAGCAGACCATTACCTTCGTGCATTCTTCCAAGAACATAAGAAAGACTGGTATATGGATAGCTACTGTGTTGGCCCCACTCCTGTTTATGAGTTACTTATGAATATGTCCAAAGAGGTACGTGTAACGATGATTGTTAATGGACGTGATTGAATAGGCTACACATGTTGACAATGTTGTGCAAAATAACAAAAGGATGACGGGCAAAACTAATAAGATACGATACGAACCCAGCGATCAGACGTATTTTGTTAGAATACTCTATTCATAAATATCATTCGTTATTACTGGGGCTAGTCTCAATTCGTTGTAGGGAATATGTTATTATGTCAAAATAAAATACTCAAACGTTTAAGTATACATAGTTGTGTCACTTTACAAAGAATTTGTAGTGACAGAAAACCTGGCAGGTGATTTGATAGTGATTGGTGTGTAATAATGCTATGTTCTCCGGCCACCGTAACACAGGCCTGCGAACGGCGAGCATGGGTAGCCTGCCCCCATGCCTCAAAATTCATCAGACCACCACGGAAAGGGTCCATTAGGGCTGATGCCGATACGCAGCTGCGGAAGACTTAACGGGTTGCCAGGGCTCCGGCGGCGTGCAGAAGGGGGAACGGGGTGGTTGTTAGTCGTTAAAAGTCTGACATTGCCTCCCGCCTCACCTAGGCGGGAGAAGTCATTCGATAATTTCCCCCCTTTAATACCTTGAACACCATGGGGGACAAGGTATAGGCCACGATGGCGGAGGATTTGCCCTCAACAGTTTTCTGTCGGCAGTCAAAGGCTTAAAAATAATAAAAGTTTACC
Source organism: Spodoptera picta (assembly GCA_038387885.1). Taxonomy (NCBI): domain Eukaryota; kingdom Metazoa; phylum Arthropoda; class Insecta; order Lepidoptera; family Noctuidae; genus Spodoptera; species Spodoptera picta. The sequence continues at coordinate 854,812 of JAZHFQ010000328.1, forward strand.
GATTGAATCGTTCATATTTAAACGACAAGTTAATTGCTGCTTTGGGGCCGTGTGCGAAGACCTTAAGTCGACTTTCGTTGGTACTGGCAAAGGAAACGCATGTGCTTTTCTCTGTGCTACGATAGTTATCAATTTATGTGATCTTAAATTGAAATCTGTTATCGTTTTGTGTTGTTATATTGTGTATAACAGAAAGGTTAACGTTACTAAACTGCATAAAAACTGTAAATGAATGACAAGAGCACGGACAAGAGTCCGTGGAGAAAAAAAACTGCATAAAAATGTAAGAACTTAATTTTTTTTTACTGTACTTCGTCAAAAATTTGCGATTTATGTATAACGCTGTATCGCTATTGCGCGCCGCTCGATCTGTCAGAACGGTCGCATAGGTTCGACTACCTATTCAAATTATTTCGCATGATTTCCAACGGATATGACAATGGGACTTGGAATTATAAAAAAAAGGACAGTTCCGTTCAAAACGGGGCGTCTGGTCATGTCAATTTAGCATTTGTATTCGTAGTTCTAAAATCATAAAAATACTTCCGGCTGCCAATAATATTCTTTTAATAGATATTTCAGTTGGATGGCAAAAAATTTTGTTTCACAATTTCATCAGATGTTAGTCATGATAACTTCAACTTGATATCGTCAGCGGATGATTCACTTTTGTCATTCATGGAGACTTTTATTGCCAAAAACTTATTAGAAGACACTCTTCTTATTGTCATGGGCGACCATGGAAGCAGGTACAAAGTTAATATTCAATCTTTCTACATATTTCGCATATTGCCGTAATAGGCATAAAATGAATAGCTTACCATTACAGGTTTTCGAAACTACGTGAAACATATCAAGGCAGACTAGAGGAACGTTTGGCCCTGCTCTCTTTCTTCCTTCCGGAAAAACTCAAGCGACTCAGACCTGACGCTGTGGCGGCACTAAATCAGAACGTTGATAGACTCACAACACCCTTCGATTTACACACCACAATATTAGACGTGCTAGATTTGAAGGACTTAAGCAATGATTACACAATCCCTGGTTGTGATTTACCCAGAGCTTTGAGTTTATTAGAGCCGGTAAGCTGAACACAACCAATAAGTAATAATATATCTAAAGTCTTATATCTCCTTGAATAAACTAAGTAATATAATTTGTTTCCTGCCTTAGTTTTGTTTAGTAAGTATGTTATATTACGCCAGATACCTGCAAACCGCTCGTGCGCCGATGCTGCCATTGCTCGACACTGGTGTACGTGCACGAAGTGGCGCAATGTGACTATGTCGTCTCCTATGTACAATATAGTGGCAACTGCTCTCGCCGAGTATATTAACTTTCTAACTTCAGAACTACGGTTAGCTTTTTTACTCGTATACCGAGAACGTAAAGCCGCGGAGAACGTAAAAGGTAACCGGGACTCCGACTCGAAGTGCAGGAGTAAGAACGGGTGGTTTTTAATCAGTAAGAGTCTTACACTCCCTCACGCCATATTCAGGCGTGAGAAGTTATTTGATGATTTACTCCTTTAAGAAGTTATAGTACCTACATGAACATCATTTCTGATGAATTTTGTTGAGACCTTACCTTGCTTGTTGAGACTTGCTGTGAGATTACCTGACAGGACTGATGAGGAATAGCCATTTACAATGAATATAAACGCACAGAGATTGCAAAACTTGGTTCTACGTCAGTCACCAGAGAGCACGCCAGCTTATTTTCGATAGATAAACATCCTAAATGTATAAAAGATAATGTGTTCAAATGAGTTCCTATCTGTGATGTTACAGATCGAAGTGCGAAAAAAGACAAATGACATCTATTGGATCAGTTTTGCTACAGGAAGTTGATGAACAAGTATTGAAATATGTATTCTCTAAAGAAGAGGATGCATTTTTTGGAAATCCTCAATTTCCTGCTCCAAAAACACCAAATGAATACTATGTGGCTACGGTGAATAATAGTACTTCTAAATATGATGAATGATTTCCTAGGCTAGTCAAATAATGAATTCTTATTTGATGAAACAAGTTTTGTTATTAACTTAGAAAAAACATTATTTCAGATAATAATGGATCCTGGACGAGCAGTATTCGAAGGAACAGTTATTTACGATACACAAACAAATTTGTCTACAATCACTGCCAATAAAATTTCAAGACTTAGTGCGTAAGTACAAAGAAGAATGCCCAAAAAATAAAAAATATGAGCAAAAACTCAGACTCGATTAAAATATGTAATGCAAGACAGTTCTTGTAATATAGATTATTTTAGATTAGAGTTTTAATATAGATTAGAAGAATTTTTCTGAAAGTATATTCGATGTCTTAAACACAAGGACAATGGCCACAGCACGGCTGCGACACGACGTTTTTTGATTTGGAAAAGCAACCCGCCATTGACTTATTTTATTGACGTTATGAAATATTTCATAATCATACGATATACGATTTAGGGTCGATCTTCAGATAATTAAGAACTGTAGAACTAAATTGGCATTTGACTGTTTTAAATATGAAAGTATTTGCAAATATTCCCCGACGTTGAAAAAATGTACCCCTAGGCCGTGCGCTTGGGCTCGCTGCCATCGCAGCGGTAAGTTCCCTCTTTGAAGAGTGGCTTGAGAGGCGCTACGGCGTCCTCACCTACCGCCTGACGCAGGTCCTCACCGGACATGGAAGTTTCGGGAGGTACCTGTGTCTGATGGGGCGGGAAAAAACGCCCGGGTGTCATCACTGCGAGGACCGCCCTGAGGACACGGTGGAACACACGGTGGGAGAATGCCCTGCGTGGGCTGAGCACCGCCGTGCCCTCAGGGAAGTGATCGGCGATGGCGACCTCTCGCGTCCGGGCCTAGTGCAGGCCATGATGAGGAGCGAGGGGGACTGGGATGCCGTCTCCTCCTTTTGCGAAGCAGTCATGCTAGCTAAGGAGGAGGCGGGACGCGTGAGGCAGCGAAGCGCTGCCTCCTCGCAACCCAGCCATCGCGAAGGACACACCAGGCGTCGGGGATCGCGGGACGATCTCCGGCCACCGTAAGCGCGGGCCTGCGGACGGCGAGCATGGGTGGCTCCCCGTCCGACTAGAAACAAACCCGAGCGTACGGCGCATTGCGTTCCGCGCGCGCCTCAAAGACCCATCACACCACCACAGATGGGGTCCAACAGAACCGATGCCGATTCGGAGTCGCGGAGAACCTAACGGGTAACCAGGGCTCTGGCTCGACGCGCAGGAGAAGGAACGGGGTGGTTTTTAGTCAGTAAGAGTCTGATAGTCCCTCACGCCCAGGCGGGAGCAGTCATTCGATGATTTTCGCCCCTTAAAAAAAAGGCCGTGCGCTGCATGCAGCGGGTCGCCCGTCGCACACAGATCTATGAGATTACATGAAACAGCACACCACGCGGGCACCCGCGCCGTGCGCACGCCTAATGCAGCGGACGGCCTTAATATTAAGTTAGGTTGGAACAATGCCGTTAGTGTATGCCATGACCTTATGGTCATTCTAACGTTTTTCCAGAATTAAACATCCTTAAAAGATCGCTATTCTATAATATTTTGTAGAAGTTACATTTTACTTGATACTTATAATAATAATAATAATATTATAATCGATGTCACCATTCCCCATGACGAGAACCTCGTGAAAGCTGAGAAAGATAAACAAATAAAATATCTAGACTTAGCTCACGAGGTTGTCGACATGTGGAGTGTGGATTCGGCTATCATTGTGCCGATAGTCGTGTCGGCCAATGGGTTAATCCCTAAAAGCCTCGACATCCATCTTAGGAGGCTGGCGTTAGGTGGATGGATCAAGGGCCTGATACAGAAGGCAGTTCTCCTAGAAACGGCACGTATCGTGAGGAGGTTTCTGTCTCTGGAGCCCTAACCACCGGTAGCTTGGACCATGCTCCCGCTACTGGTCGGCTCCTATTTTTTATATTTTTAAATATTATTTTTATTTTATAAGTAGTGTTTAAAAATGTAATTTATAGAGAATTTTAAATAAATATATGTAAATAATAATATTATAACAGTGAATATTTGCATAGGCATAATCAAGTAGCCAAGATTATCCATCAGCAACTTGCTTTACACTATCGACTTGTTGAATCTGAGGTACCGTACTACAAGTATGTGCCCGACCCAGTTCTGGAAAATGACCATATCACATTGTACTGGGACCGGTCTATCATTACTGACAAGACTATTGTAGCCAATAAACCTGACATAGTGGTGATAGACCGACAAGTACGCCGCACGATGATAATCGATGTCACCATTCCCCATGACGAGAACCTCGTGAAAGCTGAGAAAGATAAACAAATAAAATATCTAGACTTAGCTCACGAGGTTGTCGACATGTGGAGTGTGGATTCGGCTATCATTGTGCCGATAGTCGTGTCGGCCAATGGGTTAATCCCTAAAAGCCTCGACATCCATCTTAGGAGGCTGGCGTTAGGTGGATGGATCAAGGGCCTGATACAGAAGGCAGTTTTCCTAGAAACGGCACGTATCGTGAGGAGGTTTCTGTCTCTGGAGCCCTAACCACCGGTAGCTTGGACCATGCTCCCGCTACCGGTCGGCTCCTATTTTTTATATTTTTAAATATTATTTTTATTTTATAAGTAGTGTTTAAAAATTAATTTATAGAGAATTTTAAATAAATATATGTAAATAATAATATAAGCCTTTAATCAGACAAAGTATTTACATTAAAATATTTTGCAATTGTGACTCTGGTGAGTCGTTGACACCGACAACTTCGTCTGTTTGCCCAGCTTTGGCAAAGGCCTCCTCCATCTCTTTCCACTCTGCTCGGTTTAGCGCTGTTCTAGTCCATGTTTTTCCTGCTATTGTTCTTATATCGTCTTCACATCTTTTGAACTGTCTGCCTCTTTTTCTTTTTCTATTTCTAGGGTACCAAAACACTATGCTTTTGTTCCATTTTTCGGAGCCTCTTATCGTATGACCTGTCCATTGCCACTTAAGTTTACGAATTATGGTCGTTATGTTTTCTATTTTAGTGCGATTTCTGATAGTTTGATTGCGTATTTTGTCAGATTTTCGTATATTCAGCATGCTTCGTTCCATTGCTGACTGGCAAGTTTCTAATTTTTTGTTTTGAGCTTTGGTGAGAGCCCAGGTTTGGCACCCATATGTTAGAACTGGTAGGACGCAGGTGTTGTAGAGCTTCGATTTAACAGATATCTTAATTTCTTTGTTTTTCATAATTTCTTTTAGTCTCCAGTAACAATTCCATGCTTTTCCTATTCTTGTGTCTATTTCCTTCGTCATTATTTTGGTGTTTGAAATTTGTTGGCCTAGATAGGTGTATTCTGTCACATACTCGATCAGTTCTCCATTTATGATAATCGGGTCCTCCAATGCATTCGTTAGTGCTTTGGTTTTGGATGTATTCATTGTCAGACCTACCACGCTGCTTTCTTTTTCCAGATCTATGAGCATTTTTTGCATTCGGTCTTTTGTATCAGCGAATAACACGATGTCATCAGCAAAACGTAAGTGGGACAGTTTTTCTCCGTTTATGTATATGCCGTACTGATTCCAATTAAGTTTTCTAAAAATGGCCTCTAAAACAGCTGTAAACAATTTTGGCGATAACGTGTTGTCTTACTCCTCTATTTATTTTTATTTCTTTTCCTTCTTTTTCCAATTTTATTTTCGCTGTGCTGTTTGCGTATATGTTTTTTATGATTCTGATGTACTTTTGTTCGACTCCTTGGTTCTTGAGGCAAGTCCAGATGTACTCGTGTTCGATTGAATCAAATGCCTTGTTGTAGTCGATGAAACAACAATAGAACGGTACTTTGAATTCCTTGTTCTTCTCGAATATTTGTCTCACAGCATGTATATGGTCCAGTGTTGAATAGCCTGCCCTAAACCCAGCTTTGTCGTTCTTCTGTGTAATGATTGCTTTGTGTATTTCTTCTACTAGTATGGCTGGTACATTGTCGTAGTTGTTTAAGTCTGTATTGATTATTTGGCTCTTGCTGGAGTATAGGTTTTTGTAGAAATTTGTGGCTATTGATAGGATTTCTGTTCTTTTGGTTTTTGTTTTACAGTGTTGGTCTTTCATGTTAGGTATCCAGTTGGTTTTACCTGTTAGGACTTTAAGAGCCTTCTTTATACCGCCAGTCCTTTTAATATGTTTTTCCAGAGTGTTGAGTCTCGAATGTTCTCTATCTTTTCTCATTTGTAGCTTTATTTCTTTGCTCAGTTTGCCAATTTGTTCTCTAATAGATTTTGTTTTGCTTGTTGTGCTAATTAGTTTTGATCTCTTTTGTAGGAGATCGTGGGTTTTTCAGATATTTGGCTTTTATTCTTTGATTCGCTTTGGTTGGTATTAGGTTTTGCTGTTAACATTTCGTTTATTATGTTGTATTTCTCTTGAGTGTTTAAATGACAATGACCAAATTTGTATGGAGCGTGGTGCCTTTTAATTTTTTCGCAGCAGTTGATCGAATGTGGAAAAACTGATGCAGAATAACATTACAAACAAAAAAATATATGGGGTCTTATATCAAAAACACAGTCCGAACCGAGTTAAATCAGTTCAAAGATGCGAAAATAGTGCGATATTATTCCTGTTATTTGTTGATGGTGACAGTACACAACGCATTCAACTTCGATTACTTGTCAGAAATATTTTTTAATAAATGATTATAAACGATTTCAAGGAATGTAATAAAGCTTATTGTAGACTATTTTATTATTATTTCTTTTTGTGTTTGGCCTTACGGCCACGGAACCCGAACAGAGTGAACCATTAACTGGCTACTGCTTAAGTAAAAAAAAAAATTCGCTTGATTGGCTAGCGCATTCAGTTTATATGTACCTGTATGGCCTAGTACAGATTTTCATGATCAATTTCGTCTCAGTCGAAAACCCGCAAAATACTTTACTGAGCCCTGTCATAAAATGCTATGTTTGTCAGATGCGGCATCGGTAGCAGATTGAGTAGCGCTGATCACTTTAAAAGTTGACGGTTTCCTTTCTTCAAAAGATTATGCTAACTATAAAGTAGGTGAGTCTCCCATCAGGAGTCAATGGCAAAAAACTTTATTAGATGTTTGGACGGCTACCACTACTCAACCCACCACTGGCACCGCAGCTGACGCTCATGAAGCTTTATGACACAACTCCTAGAAGCATCCCACAAGTTATCGCCTGAGAGAAAATAGGTAATAAAAATTAGTGCCTGGTAATACAAATATACTATGGTGTGATATGGTTTTCCTGTACTCGGAGTACAGTGGCGCGCAATTTGAAGTTAGGAATTGTGACAAAAATATGAATAATTTGAATAAAAAACCGAAGTAAAATGTTTGACTCCAGCTCCTTTCAACGCTCATAACTCAGTCCAGACTGAGATTTCCATATATAAGCCCATAGACAATTTCGTTTGTAATGTCATTCTAGATAATATTTTCCATAAATCATCGACTGCCGCTAGAAAAAAGAAAGGCACCAATTTTAATTAATGCCCTTTACTTGATACTTATAACTCGTTATTTAGCACAACTGAACAAAACAATTAACAATATTACTTTTACTTTCAGATACAAAAACGAACCGCACTGTATTAGCGCAACGCATCCACATCTAAATCCATTCTGCTATTGCAAAGACCTTCTTTGATGTTAAGCTGTGAACGTTACTAGTTAGGATCATAGAACTTTATTTACATCACGTAGCATCAAGTTTCATTTAAATCTGTTGAGTTTTTTCCATGAATGAGGACTTTTAAGTTTGTATGAAAAATAGATACGATAGCATTTTACAGATGTTCAAAGTTATAAATGATATGTGTATCTGTATAGATATCCTTAAATTCTTTTAGGATCGACAAAAACAGATACTATTGCAGCTACTACTACGTTATACATAATTGACGATTACATTATTTGTCGAGCATTGTTTTTTTTCATCTAAATATATAATGTCAATATTTTTTCTGTTTTTGTTGCTAGATGCTGATTAAATAAGTTGTCAATAAATAAAAATATTGTTGATTTAATTCTAAAACCCTGTAGATCAGATAAACCTCTTGGGCCTTATCATACACAGGAAAATAACTTTTCAGTTCTATATATCCGCAATGTGCAAGAAAACTGCAAATGTCTATAAACTAATGGCGCGCGCGGCAAACGTGATATGGGGCCTAAAGTTCGAATACTGAAAGGCTGCTCAATATTAAGTTGCACATAGGGCTCGTATACAAAACTCTGTCCTTTTACAAAGAATTACTAGTGACAGAACTACATATAAGCTTACTTAAAATTGATAAAGATAACCAGAACGATCTACGTCGCGACCATTGAACCAAACTGTGCTTTACACTGTGAATGTATGGTAGTATTTTACGAGACACGGCCCAATACCCATGTCCTGTGTATAGTCTAAAACACAATAGCTTTACACTATCTGTCCTTATTTCGATGCGATTTTTTTCTATCAAATAGAGTAGAAGAAGCCATAGGATGATTTTCGCCCCTTAATAAAAATAAAAAAGGGTTTAAAAAACCGACTTCAAAAACTAAAAACAAACTAAAAGTAAAAACTAAAAAACAAAAAATAACTATAATTGGTCATACGTACTTATAGCTCACACACCCACTTATAGGAGAGAAGTCGGTGCAACAACCCCATAACAAAATATATAAGTTATACCTATTAGTAATGGTCACACTTCCTTTTTTTGAAGTTGGTTAAAAAAAATCCAATAATTTTTAATCTCATGAACAAGGACGTTGAAAAAAGTGAATGTAATATGAAAGAAGATCGTAATACACAAACCTGGCAATTGACAAAAATTAAAAAAAACAAATCTGACAGAAGTTGATTTGTCGAAAGTGTGGTAGAGAATTATTATTTCAGTACCTACTTTTTAATATTGATTTACAATACATTGTGCATTGTGACAATATGATATCCTCTATAGCTTCAAAGTTTGGTGCTTTTATTTTTAAAAAGATCTTCAAGGTAAATAACCCGACTATTTTTTGTTTGCATGTTACTTATAGTCCACAGAAATATTGAAAACTGTAGAAGCGAAGGAGTAGGGCGTGTCAGCGTATCACGTCGTTGAACGCTCCACTCAATCCTAGAAAAAATGGCCGTCACCGCGTGTTAATCTTTTGTCAACCATGATCGAAACAAAGATATAATGCCGTCTTATTTAGTGGTTTCGTGTAAAAATAGAAGCCAGAATATAAAAATTTTGTCAGGACATCAGTTGCCACAAGTATTTGTACCATGTTTAACTTATAAATCACGAAAAACAACAAGCCTATATCTGAGTTATATTACTTCTTTTTTTTTCCTATACTACTCCGAATGTATTATGTTTGTATTAAATACATTGTTCTTTCACAATCAACTCAGTCGATCACTACAGTAACTAAACAAGCAATCAAGCAATGTAAAACTGACATACGAAAAGCTCATAAAGCCGCAATTTCATCAAAAAATTCACATGGTGTGTCGGCTGCTCAAATTCGCCGTATGAGTGAGATAATTATACGATTTAACTCGTCGAGTACCGTCATTGTAGACACAATTATAGAACAATAGGTTGCGTTGACAGTTTAAGCTCAGTACACATAAATTACTGTCTTAATCTTAGGAACAGGAACACTCACAATATTTTTTTTTATCTCGTAATTTTGAACTTTTGAACAAACCTCTAAGTAAATTTTGCAATGCCTATGCAAAATGGATAAACCATAAGTTTTAAGGTAATAGGTTAGACTATGTTAGTCAGTTATGACAAAAAAACTGAACCAGAAATGTCTAAACATGAAAAGGTAGCGGATGGTGAAGGAATTCGGCACTTCGAGTATTTCCATGTCGCCCTTCGTTCCCCACCCTCAGTTCTCTCCCCGCCCTCAGTCCTCTCCACCCATTCTGAGTGTTAAGAAAGAATTATTATTCTATTAATTTATACTAAAAATAAATTAAATTAATACAATAAAATCTTAAACCCTAATAAGTCAGGTGAGAGTCTCTCTCCAGCTTTTACTTAGACGTCATAAGGAGCGTTACAATGGTGCTCACAGTGAATACGTACCAATACTCAAAAAAAGTCATGTGATTTCGCTCAGAAAAACAATTAAGAAAAATAATCCCTGCCACTAACCAAATAACATTTTTTGATTTTTGGTATCGATTTTGATGACCACTTACATACATGGTGTTTCATTTCACAGTTTTCCAAAATAAATTAGATACATTCTATTTGCATCAAACCCTGTTTTTTTACATTATCCTTTCGTGACACCAAAATGTTTTTTTCTTCTTCTTTTTTCAGATCGTTATGTGCTCGTTGAGACTCTGTACCAGAGGACGGCAAAGAGGCTACATTATTTTGGCCACTATGATAACCCTTGGTATTCTTCCGTATTTATCGATTTCCCGAAAACCATTATGCTTACAAGAAACCCAAAGGTAACAATAAATAACTTATTTTAACAAAACTCATCGGGATACATGCAATACAACTAGCGACGACTAGCGAGTATAACGTGTCGACGAGAGCGGTAAATTGTAAATAGTTATATTGTTTTTACGCTAGGCTAGGCTTCGACCGGAACCGCTGAACGGAACAGGTACCAAGGTGAGAAAGTAGACTGATTTGCAGCGACGCGTCGACTCGTCATCTAAAACTTGTCATATGGTCAAAATTAATATCCGGGCTTAATTCTTAATTCAATATTCCAGAAGCCTTAATTTTTGTCTCCACTCTATCACGGCTTTGCACCACGAAGCTTGTTTTCGTGTGATGTGACCAGCCCATTCCGACTTGAGTTTCGCAATATGCTGTGTGTCGTCCTTGACTTTAATCTGCGGTCTTAGCCACTGGTTTCTTTTACGGTCTCTCAGCGTAACGCCTACTAGCTTCCTCTCTACTGCTCTTTAGGCTACTTGGAATTTTTGGAGAATGTCCTTTGTAAACACCCAGGTCTCAGCACCGTATGTGAGCACTGGTAGTATATACTGGTCATATATGCGCGGCTTCTGTTTAGCAGTAATGTTCATACGGAAAGCGAACCCAAGTTTCAAGTAGTCCGCCCAAGCCAAAAATACGCCTGTCAAAATTAATTTATTATTTGTTACTTTCGCCCAACATGCACGATGCACCTTAATAGATATGTTAGTATCTAGATTGAAAATAAGGATCAAACTGTACATAATGATATGAGAGTTCATTTCTTATTTTTTTACCTATGAGGAAGATGGTCAAATTCCTAATATGTAATTACCTACTTTAATTACAGAATAGTTGAAAACCGGTCAAAGGAATACTGTTTACATGAGAAAGGCAAGGGGTGCGAAAGGCCAAAACTCGATCCTTTTGCTCCAGAAATTATGGCAATGACAGAGGATTTGCCGAAAATAGCTTGTAGTGGCTTAGATTGGGTAATATGTAAGGTACGAATACATTTAGACCAAAAATGTTGACTAATGCCGAAAGTTTTAAACGGGTAAAAAGTTGAGAAACTACATAATAATAAGAAAAGAAAATAATAGAAAACAATACCTAATTAATGATAATAATAAATTTCATTCAACCAGAAAAAGTTTAAATGTTGTTTAACATAATGCCTACCATACAAGTTACATGTCTTATACAATATCACGTGAACAATTTTTACCATTACTCTGTTGCTGAAATAGGTCTTAAGCCTGTGCTTCAGCACGCAGCGCTCCTATACTCGAAGCAGGTTTGTAAATTATAAAACTGTGTACACTTTGCTTATAAACGTAACAAATAACATGTTTAATAATAGAAATAATAATGGATGGGTGTGCATTTTAAAAAACGGTATGTCATTATTACCCAGGAAACCAGAAATCATTAAGGGAAAAATTGGGAGAACATAATTGAAGATATTTAGGATAATATAGTAATAATTTAGTTCTTTTCAAATAACTTAGAAAAGGTTTTTTACAGAAATCAGAATGCTATGTCACCCAAGAAATATTAAATAGCGTAAAAGATGTCAGTTGTACCTATAAGGATATAATATATATAAATGATCGAGAATATTTTCTTTCCAACAAGACTATAGTGAACGGACGAGATAAATATATACTTAATAGAAGTGACCATGTCAGAGTGACATGTACTGGTAGATATAAGTACAGGTTAGTTTTCATAATTTACTAGCTTCAGTCCGCGACTTCGTACGCGCAATCCCGTTCTTTTCACTTCCCGTTCGTGATTATCGGCGAGAAGTTAAAAAAAATCAATGAAAAAGTATCCTATGTCAGTCTCCTGGTTCTAAGATATCTCCCCACCAATTGTCATCCAAATCGATGAAGCCGTTCTTGAGTTATAAGTAGTGTAACTAACACAACTTTCTTTTATATATATAAATATTCATATCACAGCAAGAACAGAAGCACCTACTATAAAGTACCTCTTTCTTATAGTTCTAGTTTATTTTCACCGCGATGGAATGGCGTTAAAATGGGCTTACGCCCAGTTGACACATACCCAGTTCCTCCAAATCGTAAAGATTCCTACAACGTTATGATCCTAGGCTTCGATTCCACATCTCACAATGGATTTATAAGGAAAATGCCGAAAAGTTACAAGTATATATCTGAAAAAGCTGTCACCATGAACGGGTAAAAAACTCCTAGTATTTCTACATACATAAACTTCAACTTCTCAAGGTAAATTTTAAAGGTCTTCTATATGTCGGGGAGAAATGTTTAAAAAGCGGCAATCTTTTGGGGAGCAAGACTAGAGTGTGTGGAATTCTTATCTCACTAAAACCTCACCGCTGGCCGCCACCATGCGCACCTGTTGTACGAGACGTCGATTCCTCTCAATAAGACTCCGGAGTACACACCTGTTACAGCACATCTTAGGGAGAAATATGTCTCCCTTGAACCTCGGTATCTCTCGAACTTCTTTCCTAAGGTCACTGAGTGGACACTTACAATTTCAACTTTATGCGCCCGTGTCCCCAAAGGTCCACCTGCATCTCCTCTCTGTCCTCTGCGAGCAGAATCGAACCTTTACGCGATCACGCTCAGCAGTCTGCTTTTAGGAGGTTCACCTCCTAAAAGCAAAAAGAGGCCACTTCTCTCCAATTTTCTGTCTCTGCGGAAATAGCCCTGACTACTACTGATAAAGACAGAACCTAATTTCGAAGGTCTGGCGATTTATTCATACTCCGCAGAACAAAGTGCACCTTGCCTTACTTGTTAGGTACATGTCATAAAGTTAATTATAATTAATTATAAATTAAAAAAATAATGATTTCTTAAACTTAAGTTTCATCTGTAAAACAATATGATTTCAGTTACAACATCGTCGGTGATGGAACCCCCGCAGCTTTATTTCCCATACTTACAGGCAAGACAGAAGAACAACATCCCGATTCAAGAATAAAAATAACAAAAAATGTTTACATTGACCACACATCGTTTATTTTCCACAAATTAAAGAGTTTTGGGTATGGTTGCCTCTTTTCAATGCTTTCATATTAAAGTTAAACGCAATGACTATATGTTATTGTATAATTGTATACAATACACATAACATATTTGCGTTTTATAAACATAATATAATATATGCATACTTTTTGTAGATATCGGACAGCGTATTTTGAAGATGAGCCACAAACAGGAACCTTCCAATATAGGTTCAATGGTTTTCAACACCAACCAGCAGACCATTACCTTCGTGCATTCTTACTAGAACATAAGAAAGAATGGTTTCCGGATCGCTGCTGCATTGGTGCTACTCCGGTGTATGAGTTTCTGATGAGTATATCCACTGAGGTACGTGCAACGATGCTTGTTAATGGGTGTGATTGAATAGCGACACATTTTTTTATGGAATAGGAGGCAAACGAGCAGACGCATGCCTAATGCTGCGATCAGCGCCGGCTATCGACACCCGCAACACTATGTTGTCAATGTTGTGCAAAATAACAAAATTTACCCATTAAGTTATTAACTCGTCGAGTACCGGTTTTGTAGACACAATTATAGAGGTAGAACAATGGGTTACGGTCACCGGTGACCGCTTGGTGTTTGACAGTTTAAATTAATAAATACATTACTTACCTAAAACTTACGATAGCCTTTATGATTCTTTAATTACATCTTTTCAAAAACTACGAATTGTTATGTGTTATAGTTATTTACTTAGATACGCAATATACCCAATCGTAGAATTTGTATTCGTAGTTCCGGCTGCCATTGATATATTTTTAACAGCTATTTCAGTTGGATGGCAAAAAATTTTGTTTCACATTTTCATCAGATATTAGTCATGATAACTTCGACCAAATATCGACAGCAGATGAATCACTTTTGTCATTCATGAAGACTTTTAGTGCTACAAACATATTAGAAGACACACTTCTTATTATCATGGGCGACCACGGAAGCAGGTACAAAGTTAATATTTAATACTATTCGTCCTTCCACATTCTTTCAATATTTCCGTATTAATGAATAGCTTAACATTATAGGTTCTCGAAACTACGTGAAACATATCAAGGCAAACTAGAGGAACGTTTGCCCTTACTCTCTATTTTCCTTCCGGAAAGACTCAAACGACTCAGACCTGACGCTGTGAGGGCACTAAATCAGAACGTGGATAGAGTCACAACACCCTATGATTTACACACCACAATATTAGATGTACTAGATTTGAAGGACTTAAGGAATAAGTACACAATCCCTGGTTGTGATTTACCCAGATCTTTGAGTTTATTAGAGCCGGTAAGCTGTAAAAAACCTTAATATATGTTAAGTAATATTGTTTTTAACATGTGTCTATGATATCTTTCATATATCATTGAATAAACTGAGTAATATAGTTTGTTTCCTGCCTTAGTTTTGTTTAGTAAGTATGTTATATTACGTCAGATACCTGCAACCCGCTCGTGCGCCGATGCTGGCATCGCTCGTCACTGGTGCACCTGCACAAAGTGGCGCAGTGTGGCTACGTCGTCTCCCATGTACAACCTGGTGCCAACTGCTCTCGCCGAGTATATTAACTCTCTTACTTCAGAACTACGGTTAGCTTTTTACTCTTATATCGTATCATATATTGTATCACCCAAATCCTTTAAGAAATTCTGATGAATTGTGTTATAAAACCTTACCTTTGCTGTGAGATTTTACCTTACACGATTGATAAGGGATACCCATCTACAATGAATATAAACCCACAGAAATTGCAAAAATTGGTTCTACGTCAGCCACCAAAGAGATAATAGAAAATGCATTGAAACGAGTTCCTATTTGTGATGTTACAGATCGAATTGCGAAAAAAGACAAATAATATCTATTACAACAGTTTTGCTACAGGAAGTCGAGGATCAGTTATTGAAATATGTATATTTTATGGAAGAAGATGCATTTTTTGGAAATCCTCAAGTTTCTGCTCCAAGAACACCTTATGAATACTATATGGCTACGGTGAAGTGCTTCTAAATATGATTTTTGCTTGGCTAGTCGAATAATTAATTCTTATTTGATCAAACAAGTTTTGTTATTAATTTGGGATAAACATTATTTTAGATAATAATGGATCCTGGACGAGCAGTATTTGAAGGATCAGTTGTTTAC
The DNA here is from genome assembly GCA_038387885.1 of Spodoptera picta. NCBI lineage: Eukaryota > Metazoa > Arthropoda > Insecta > Lepidoptera > Noctuidae > Spodoptera > Spodoptera picta. The sequence goes on from JAZHFQ010000328.1 coordinate 870,433, forward strand.
GATACACAAGCGAAATTGTTTATGATCACTAAAAATGAAATATCAAGAGTTAGTGCGTAAGTACTTAGGGAATTGCATTTAGTAAAACCTTTAAAATATCCGTTACACACTTCACTTAGACACTTCTATGTGTTTCTGATTAATTTTCTTTCGTTATCTACAAGAAATTTCTCGAAACGACCGAAAAGAAGTTCTTCTCGCTACAATAGATAATTTATTTTGATTTCAAATTTTGGTTATTAATTATATTTTACTCATTAATTATAATTAAGGTTTTGACTGCCAATAGTAAACTGTTGAAGGCAAATCCTCCGCTAACGTCGATCACCGGTGACCCCCGTGGCGTTTAATGTGTTAAAATTTTACGTATCGATTTTCTCGTCGACCAGAAAAATAAAATAATCCTACTTTTTTTCTGAGAATAACCATCCTTAAGATAATTATCGCTATTTATTTTCAACTTCATACAACAAGTGTGTACAAGTGAACTTAATGCCTTGGGCATTGTTTCCCAGTAAACCTTTAAGCAGTGCAGAGATCAAAGTAGCAGGTGATTTAAACCTTTATAAATAGGCAATGTATCAGTATAACAAATCTCACAATCATAATTTTCAATAAACACTATACCTCTACATATAGGTATATTTGAAAACTTATACTTACTTACATATAACAATAATTATGTATACAATATTAAAGTAGTTATATAAATAATAAATATATATAGAAATATATTATAAATGTATATATACAGTGTATACACTATTCTACAAGTCAAAGGAGGCTTTTTCTACGCATTCTACAATTTGAAATTTACTTTTAATTTTCAGATACAAAAACGAACCGCACTGTATTAGTGCAACGCATCCACATCTAAATCCATTCTGCTATTGCAAAGACCTTCTTTGAAGTTAAGCTGTGAACACTACATAATGTTATGTATAAACTTTAATTATTATTCCTAATAAAACAGGAACTCGCAGGACAATTTTAATTAATTTAAGTATAGAAGAAAGGCTACTCAATTTTAAATTGTACTTAAATATAGTACAAACACTGTACTTTTTTTCAAAAAAAATGTAGCTACAGAATAATATTTAAGCGCGTCTTAAAATTGAGTAACGTATGTGTATTTGGACATAAGACTACTATAAGGTGTATTATTTTAAGACAATGTGTTTACCTAATAAATGCTAAAGTTTGTGAGTTTGTGGGTATGTTTATTACTAAATCATGTCAGAACGGCTAAAGGGATCGGCATGACATTTGAAACAGGAATAGGTTATCCCAAGGTAATGCGGGCAAAAGCAAGTTCCTCATGAAATAAAACAGTAGAAATGTATCACATAAACGAATATCGTTCTGTCTTGTTGTGTAGTTTTTTTATGGGATAAGCCGATAAACAGATCACCTGATGGTAAGGAATTGGCGCCGCCCATGGACACCCGAAACACCAATGGCGTTACAAGTACGTTACCGGTCTTTTGGGGATTAAGAATTTGAGGATTGTTGAGGATTCGAAGATTGGAGACATGAGTAGTTGAGCCCCCGGTAACGTAACACAACGCAAGCGTTGTTTTAGGTCGGTTTTCACCCTAGTCGAGCCGGCCTATTCGTGGCGAAGCATGTCTCTTGCACACTTATTGTATAAATATACTGGGCTATGTATATATATATATATCCTTTACGCCCTTACCTTCCTTCCCCCACCTTCCACATTAACAGAAATGATCCGAACGGAAATTGTCCCGATTCAATTTCCGTAGATAAAATCCGAAAACGTTTTGTGTGTGGAAGTTTGTATGAGTTTAATGTGAAAGTAAAGTTATTGAAACAAATCCTTCTGTACTTTGTAGTTGTATTGCGATATCACGAGTTTCTGTATAATAGATATGAAGTGTGCTTCAGTAAAGGGTTTTTCATGCTAGATACGGGTGGATATGATATCACTAAAGTGCACTGCTAATAATTATCTTGTTCTATTTGTGTTGTTCATCTTGTTGTATAGTGGTTGTCATGTTCGCCGATTTAGGTAGTGTACGGCGATTTTGAAAATCTAAAAGTGATCATAAAGTTTTGATACTGACAGTACCTAGATTTTGTACGAATGCCCCGTAACACATGAATGCATGGTATAGAACTTAAAAGTGTGTGCTACGTTCATTGGTCAATATGACCTATCGCTAGGTTAGGTTATTATTATCTATTATCTTCGAGGATTGTAAATCTTATTGTTGTAACATTCTATTGTAGATATCTAAATAGGAATATGTCAATACATATACATTTGTTTCTAATGGGACCAAATTGAAGTGAGACGTCACGAGTCTAATGGGGGACAGTGATAAATTGTACGCGTATCTTCGGCAAGTGAATCTCGACGCGCAATCCGTCTTCATCTTTTTCTACTTGATATAAACATAGATGTGGCCTTCGGTGAATTCAGTTTTTATACAAATATCCTCCATAAGAACACTTAGAGACTTAGTCACGATGGCGCCGATTTGAAATTGTCTGTAAATATTTGTTTTCATTTTTTTAGTTTTTAATACATAATTGTAGTCAAATTACAGCTTTGTTTCTTAATTTTTAGGTAAGTATGACATTTTTCACATTCCAACTATCTATCGCTTACTAAACTTTTCCTTCCTTAACGGGGCTTAACCTTTTACAAAATATCGTAAATGTATAAATAATACAATTAATGTTCCAAACTTCTGCATCGTAATAATGTTTAACTCACTCCTAACCACGACTTTTTTTCTGGACATTCTGGTAGATAACTATCTATATCTATATATCTATATATCTATATATATAAAATTCAAACGTGATTGACTGACTGACTGATTGACTGACTGACATAGTGATCTATCAACGCACAGCCCAAACCGCTGGACAGATTGGGCTAAAATTTGGCATACAGATAGATGTTATGACGTAGGCATTCGCTAAGAAAGGATTTTGATAATTTCCACCCCCAAGGGGGTAAAAAAGGGGATGAAAGTTTGTATGAAACTTTGTCAGTTTTTAACTGATCGGGTTGAAATTTGGCATGCAGATAGATGTTATGACGTAAGCATCCGATATGAAAGGATTTTGATAATTTCCACCCCCAATGGGGGTAAAATAGGGGATGAAAGTTTGTATGAGACTTTGTCAGTTTTAAACCGATCGGGTTGTAATTTGGCATGCAGATAGATGTTATGACGTAGGCATCCGCTGTGAAAGGATTTTGATAATTTCCACCCCCAAGCGGGTAAAATAGGGGATGAAAGTTTGTATGAGACTTTGTCAGTTTTAAACCGATCAGGTTGAAATTTGGCATGCAGATAGCTGTTATGACGTAAGCGTCTTCTAAGAATTTTGATAATTTTCACTCCCAAGAGGGTAAAATAGGGAGTGAAAGTTCGTATGGAACTTTGTCAATCATAAAACGATCTGGTTAAAATTCGGCGGGCCGATAGATATTTTGACGTAAACATCCTCTAAGAAAGGATTTTGATCATTTCCACCCCCCAAGGGGGTAAAATAGGGGTGAAAGTTTGTATGAAACTTTGTCAGTTTTACACCGATGGGGATGAAATTCGGCATGAAAGTAGATGTTATGACGTAGGCATCTCCAAGTAAGGAATTTGATCATTTCCACCTCCAATGGGATAATGTAGGGGATGAAAGTTTGTATGAGGCTTTGTCAGTTTTACACAGATCCGGTTGAAATTCGGCGTGCAGGTAGATATTATGACGTACACGTCCCTTTAGAAAGGTTTTTGAACATTTCCACCCCAAAGTGGGTAATATAGAGGGTGAACGTGCGTGTGATTATCACAGGTTTAAAACTGGCAAAGTATCACACTGTGATACTTTGCCAGTTTTAAACCGATCGGGCTGAGACTTTGCATGCATAAAGTTACTATGACATAGGTATCTCCTTAGAAAGCATTTTGATAAATTCCACCCCTAAGGGGGCTAAAATAGGGAATGATAGTTGGTGTGAAATTGGGAATGAAAATTGAATCTAGAATCATTGAATCTTTTTGAATTACATTCGGTAAAACGATGATTTGCGACCTGAGTAACGTATGATAGTTTTTATCACAGAAGTCCCTCGGGAACGGGAACTATGCGTCAATGCTCCAGGACTCTCTATCTTTTAACCACTGAACTTATTTCATAGAGATTCTGTACAACAATAGTCGAAATTTTTATTACTCAAAACTTACGTGATCGGGCCGGGACTGGTAAGAACCCTGCGGGATTTTTAATTTATTGAAATTACGATAAATCATTTCACAATAGGTAAATCTTAATTGGGCACTGAATTGATTCTGATGAATTCTGTCAGAAGTCATTAATCTTCGCGGACGAAGTCGCGGGCAACAGCTAGTTTAATATAAAATTGTTGAAATAAATAAAGGTAAATAAAGAAACACCAACCTAATGTAGCAAATGCTTTTTAATTACTGATGACATTTTAGAATACACTAATTGTTTTAAGTCTATAGCAAACAAATAATCAACATGATTAAAATTTTTATTGGGAACTTTGTAATATTCCACTACATTTTTCAATCTCCTACGTAAATTTTCTACATCTTTGACATCCACTAACCAGTCATTCTCGCTATAAAATAAGGCTATAGGTACAGTAATTTTCTCCACTGGATACTCTGGGGGAATCAGAGAGCGGTACATTTCAAAGTTTTTTGCCGGTCCAAGATCAAACCTTCGAAATCTACCCGAGATTAAAGATTGGGAATAATGTTCGAACTGCTTAGTTGCTGCTCCAGACGGTGTGTGAGCAAAAACGACAGGTAAGTTGGTAACATTTAACTGTGCAGCGTCAAATCCACAAAACGCGAACACAATATTAGTACACACGATTTTCGCGAGTTCCTCCGTTCCACATATGGTTTCGCGAAAAGGTGCTGTTATGTTGACACTTGGCAAGAATTCATAAATACCTAATTCTTTAAGAAGTGAAAATAGGAGTTCAGGATGGTAAAGCGTTACAGTCTTTAAAAAATTTAAGATAGGACTTTTCATGTTCGGTAGGGCGGCCGGCGCAGACAACGCAACCATCAAAGATATTTTGTCATTGTATGCAAGTATTTCTGAGCACATGACCAAAAACGATGTACAACCTTGTGAATGACCTACATAAATTAGTTTTGTCTGATTTCTTGCATTCAAAACATAATCTATCATAACTGGGAGGTCGTAGCGCCCGATCTCGTCCCAACTAAAGTCCCAAAATTTTTGCCAAGAGGGTGCCAACGTCTTATGTCGCCTCGAATGTGTGTTGCCTCGAGCATTCCCCAGCCACACATCATAACCTTCGTTAGCAAGTAAATAGGCAATCCCACTCTCTGTACCCGCCGTCACCCAGTCGTCAGCGCTCATTAACAATCCATGCATTAAGAATATAACAGGTCCTTCGCTGCGGATTCTGATCAAAGTCAAAATATATCCATCTTCGGTAATAACCTCATGCTCCTCCACTTTGTATCCATATTTAAATATTAATTGAGAAATATTTAAATGTATATCTTCATTACCAAGGCCAGCCTTATACTGTTGTATGTCGAATCCGACTTTCGTGTTGGCAAATAAATCTGAATTCTGGGTGGACTTGAGATAATTTTGAAATATCTGAATCTTTAGTAATAATTCACGATCACGCATTTCGGAACTCTGTGACGAATATTTTAAACACATGGCACATAATACAAACAAAACTAGTGTCTTCATTTTAATTACACTTTGTTTAATTTATTTGAAATTGTACTTGTGAATTACATAATATTAAAACACAAAAACACATATCCTCAACAACACTACTAATACGAATGAGAACTTGGTATGTATATCAGTGAGTAGGCAGTAAATCTTCCTCGATCGCATAATCAAAATGCTAATCCGGTTCGTAATGAACCAAATGAGGACATTTATGGAGATAAATGATATTCTAATTTTTAATTTACACATTCCCAAAACCAATTATCCAAATGTTTTGATGTAAAAAGGACAATAACTTTAAACTACTGTTATTGTTATTAGAAAAATATAATATATATAAGAAAAACAAAGAAAGTTAGTCTATAATTGAGAAAGATTTGGAGTCAAATATACCTATTACTTTTTTTATGGCACAAGCCGGTAAACGAGCAGACGGATCACCTGGTGGTAAGCAATCGGCGCCGCCCATGGACACCTGAAACACCAAGGCGTTACAAGGGCTTTACCGGCTTTTTGGGTACCAATTGATAATTTGTGCATTGTGGAAGATTCGGGGTTTGGGAAGACTGAGTACCATACTCACACGACAAAACACAACGTGAGCGTTGTTTCACGTCGGTTTTCTGTGAGGCCATGGTACCATTACAGTCGAGTCGGCCCATTTGTGCCGAAGCATGGCTCTCCCACACTTACTTTCGTTAAACAACGCAGATTACCTAGCATAAGTGAGTATCAAATGTTCACACTCCATACTATTTTGATCCGACAGACTTCGATTCTCACTGTAATATAGTAGATATCTTCATAATATCTAGCTAAATAATCTCCCATGTCCGGCTCATATATGAGGATACGAATTCGAAACCTGCCAATCACCAATGCGACTTCTTCCGAGCTATATGTACTTTGTAAAATTATTACTAGTCATCAATTATGAAGGAAATATAGTGAGAAAACCTGGGCGTATGATTACTAATTATAGGTTTGAAATTGCCAACCCGTCTTGAACAAGCGTGGTGATGCTCAAAGCTTCTCAAAATGTACGACGACACCTGATGATTATTCCACATTAAAAAAAAATACCTTGGACCAAATGCAAAACACTCATCGAAGTCTTACCTTATATGACGTCAATGATATCTGAAACTCGTCAAATGTGTATAATACCAGACAATGTAAGTACTTACGTAGTTTAGTACACTTGCTGCTGCGTAAACGGTAACATAAACTGACTGAACAATAAAAAGCAAATGGCGTAATACGTCGAAGTGTTGTTACGACTTGCCGCCGGCTTTTATTTTATAGGCGGTCCCCGTAAATAGCCGACTTTTATCCTTTATACAAACTAAAGCTGCTTCTTCCTCTCCACAATACTCTCGTCGTAAAGTAAAATCTTAGATAGATTTTTACTTTTAAAAGTTGTACGTGGATCGGTTTTCAATTTCCCGTATCTTTTCCCCAGAGATCACATTTACCCTTTTTCTCATAATTTGTGGTCTGCATACGGTCACTATTCATAAGGCAACTTCAATATTCTTAACGAATTAAGTATTCATAAAAACAAAGTTAAGTAATTCGGTGATACCTAAATTTTGTTTCGAATTATTTTAGTACCGTTCCTAACACAGTGCTACAAAGAATCATCATTAATTACAATGTCCAGGATTGGCAGGCAGTTTAACCCGTGATATCCTGTGGGCTTACTCTTGAATCCAATTCCGATCGATCGATATTGATATTGTGAGATTTCGTACTCTTGAGTTTCGTCACTAGCGCCCATTGCATCCATATTGCGTGGGTATTTAATGAACCAAATGGTAGGTATTGAGTTTGGCTGTATATTCCATACTCTGAATACTATTTTAACAGCTGCAATAGGGGTTGTAAAGTTTTGACATTGAATAATTATTGAGATTTCATTGGATTGCAATTGCATTGGAATTGAGCTTGGTTTCAAGAGTAAGCACCCTCATTGGATCGGAATGCAGATCTACGCGAGACAGAATGTAATTTCTATTATGTCTCATAATATACTGATATTCAAGCGGTTAAAAGGTTCAGGCTTACAAGAGAGCGCAGTTGCCTGGCTTCTCCCGACACACTACATGTACTTGAAATTGAATGTAGGTACAAATAAATAAACGTAGTCAAACTGTCTGTAAATTGTAAAACGAAAACTTTACAACATAAAAATAAAATATCCAGACGAAACTGAGATTTCCTTTTTTTTGTTTTAGTCAAATGATCTCCTTCGGCAAATACGTGGTATAGCTACATCTCTATCGCTAATCAGTATATATGTATATGAGATATTCTCATATAGCTATGAGATATTAGTATTGAAAGTACTTATTTCAAAAGGTTTTAGCGTCTATCATTCTTCTTTGTTCGACTTGTGAGTATTAAGTGACATAAAGCAAGCACTCTGCTTAATTGAGCGGTGTCAAGTGGCGCGTTGGATATAAAGTTTCACGGATTGCTCCTCTTACGACCTCTTACAGACTTATATAAGAATTTTCTTTCGATTTCATATTTTTCATTTTATACGTAGGTATAGAAGAAGGAGAAAATTTGTTAGAAATCTAATTTATATATTGTTTGATAAATTTAATTTAACTTGGGTATAATTATATGAAACCTTGTCTGATATGCTAAAGTATCAAAATAAAATAAAGGAAAGACATCTTATAGTCTTATAGTATTATATAAAGCGGAAGAGTTTGTTTTTTTGTTTGAACGTAGAGCGTTCTCCGTAACTACAAGTCTGATTTGAATAATTCTTTTTGTGTTGGATAGCGCCATTTATCGAGGATGGCTTTAGGCTATAAAACATCACGCTACGACCAATAGGACATAAGCAGAGCGTGTGAAACTGCGTGGAAGTAGCTAGTCTATATCTATACTAATATTATAAAGAGGAAAGATTTGTACCTATTTTAATATGTTTGTAATGAATAGGCTCAAAAAGTACTGGGCCGATTTAAAAAATTCTTTCACCAATAGAATGCTACATTCTTCCAATTTGACATAGGCTACATTTCTTTTTGAAAAAAATCAGGGATCCTTGGTAAAATTTGAACAATGTAACCGAAGGTAAGATATTTTAAGACTCATTTTTATACAAAAATGAGTCTTAAAATATCTTTCGTCGAATGCGCTGCCGAAACTAGTAGCGATAGAACAAAATAATGTACAACAATATTGAAGAACATCATAATGTCTACAAAAAACTCCGCGGTAGCATATTATGTCCAACTATTGTAGTTATGTCACTACAACAATCCAAATTTCCAAAAATAAATAATTGTCTACCCCGTGTGAAGCCGGGACGGGCTGCTAGTCTGTTATAAATAAGTTAGTAGTTAGTTAAGCACTTAATTTTGAGTAGAAGAAAATAAAACAAATGGATGTACATAACCAACGAACGTAGGTACATGACATATTATCAAAACGTGTCTTAATGGGCTAATTAAGACTGATTTTTTTTTTTGTTTACCTTTATATGATAAAAATCCAGTATTTACTGCAGCGATAACTTTGAAACGATTTGTGTCGCTTTATTACTAACCATGGTTATTAGTTCTAATATTCTTATCTGTATTTTTTTTTAAATATTAACGATTACTTTCTTGCTCGTTCTTTCCTATACATACAGAAGCCTTAGTATAAGTTTGTTTTACGGTTAAAGTAATCGAAAAGAGACCACGTTTGGCGCTGTGATTGGTTGAATCATTGGAGCCGAACGCGGTATCGTGTCGGTTACTTAATACGTAAAACAAACTCGTACTTAGCCCTCAGACCACTTGTTTTAATTCACCAATGATTACCGAAAATGGTTTTGGGACCCAACAATATAACCACTAACCAGTGAAAATTGAGTGTTAAATTCTAAACTTATGTGCACCACTGTTTTTGTTTATAGGATAAGCCGATTAACGAGCAGACGGATCACCTGATGGTACCTAAGCAATGGGCGCCACCCATGGACATCTGAAACACCAGAGGCGTTACAAGGGCGTACCCGGCCCCTTGGGAGGAGGTGGGGGGGTAATCGGGCCTCCGGTAACCTCACTCAGATGACGAAACACAATCCAAGCGTTGATTCACGTCGGCTTTCTGTGATGCCGTGATATCACTCCGGTCGAGCCGGCCCATACGTGCCGAAGCATGGTTCTCTCACAGTTTATAATAATTTGTATACTTTTGTAATAGTTAGAAGAACGTGACGTCACATATGATTCTGTGATAGTTTTGAAGATATACATATTTATGAATAATATAATATTATTATGTTACGCACTCATTTAAGTACGTATGTCTGCTGCGCAACAGACTGACGTACCTACGTACCTACTTCAAAACATTACAAGGCCATCATCATTGATACTTAAAACTTTGTAGTAGGTAGGATGTATTTCATTTCTTGATAAAATCTTTACACTTAATTATTATTTACAAAAAACGTTTGACTGCAGTGGCTGAGTGAGTACCGGTTACCTATTTATAACACTTCGTCACACTTCGTTTCCCACACGGAACAAATTTTGTGTTAGGTACCTATTTACAAATTGTTGGTTGATATGTATTTGATGTATACTGTGTAAGCGTTTGTTAATACATAAGTACGTGCCGTAGATGTAAAACATACAAAATAGCCTAAGATTTATACTACAAAACATCATTTTGCTAGTTAAGACTCAACACGAAGGGTAAAGACTAAAGAGGTATGTAAAACTATTAGTCTATTCTGTAAGTTGTCTATTCGAAGTCTCGAAGTGAGGTCGAACGCGGTTGTGAGAATAATCTCGAGCAATGACGGACGAGAATGCAATCGAGCTCACTTCGAGAGTTTGAATTGACATCTTATAGCCTAGCACTCTAGCAGTTAAAGACTACGATACTGCGAGGGTCAAAGTTTCGAATTCATTCTAAACTAATAACTGAATGTTTTCTAATTATTATGTCTCACGAAAGTAATAATATTATATTGTTAAAGAAAAAGAACTAAATTTTCTATTTCATTTTTGGTTACGACCAAGTATTATTATATCAGTGTTAATGACAACGACCTCGACGTATTGATGAGACAAACTAGAATGGAATGAGACAAATAACGTCAGCAAAATGCGATTGATTAACAAGGTCAAGATTGAGAATCCTATTGTCCTAGTACGGTGGCATTATCCTTAGGTGTAAGAGAGCCATGCTTCGGCCCGAAGCTCGACCGGAGTGATACCACGACCTCACAGAAGACCGACGTGAAACAACGCCTGCGTTGTATTTCGTCGTGTGAGTGAGGTTACCGGAGGCCCAATTACCCCCTCCCCCTCCCAGTCTCCGTAAACCCTGAATACTCCACAATCCTCAAATTCTCAAAAGGTCGGTAACGTACTTGTAACGCCTTGGTGTTTCAGGTGTCCATGGGCGATGCTGATTGCTCACCATCAGGTGATCCATCTGCTGGTTTAACGGCTTATGCCATTAAAAAAAAGGAAAAATAAGATGTTGAATTTAGTTGTTTATTGGTTAATTGCTTAGAGAATGAAGTCGGTAAAAAGTAGGCGTTTATAAGATAATATATCTAGATTGAACATAACATAACATCAGGCCTTTTATCCCCGAAGGGGTAGGCAGAGGTGTACATTATGCCACTGTACAATGTAACACCCACTTTTCACTATTTATGTTATGAGTCCCATGTAATAGGGGGTGAGCCTATTGCCATGTAGGTACCGGGCACAATTCCAGACTCCGTGCTACTACTGGGATTTTTTTTAAAACCCAGTAATACTTTTGCCCGACCCGGGAATCGAACCCGAGACTCTTTGCCCGGCAGTCGCACTTGCGACCACTCGGCCAATGAGGCAGTCTATCTAGATTGATTTTGATTGACTGTCTTACTTACGAATAGTGGATCAACAATGAACACTCAACAAAATAACCTTTTGGACATAATAGTGTAAGTTTTAGATCTGAATCTACCGACCTAGTTTTCGGTAGATCTACTTTGAAGTTAAAAGCGAGTAAAGTTTCCGCCTAGATAGGTAAATGTCTTCCACCTTCGCAGCTTAGCTCCACGACGGAATGAGACCGAACTAACCTCATTTTCACATGCACTTTCACATCGGGTTCGATTTTAAAACCTCTCACCTACTTTTAGTTTCAATATAAGTTTTTTAATTTATAGTTTCGTACCTGTATTGTATACATTTTTAACCTTATTAGATTGACTTATTTGTAGGTACCTACCTTCTACTTATACTTACTAAGTATCCAGTACAATTTAAGATTTAAAACAACACTTAGTAAATAAGTAGGCAAGAAGAGAGAACAGAGAACAGAGTTGAGAGGATCTCTGTAAAATCTATAATTATGAATGACGTTACTAAACCAACCCGTCAGAATGCTGCGGAGGACCTAACGGGTTACCGGAGCTCCGGTTCGAAGTGCAGAAGTAGAAACGGGGTGGTTTTTAATCAGTAAGAGGCGAACACTCCCTCCCGGCTCACCCAGGCGGGAGAAGTCATTCAATGGTTTTACCCCGTTAAGAAAAATCTCGTCAGGATGACATAAGAGAGCTCTACTTAGCTCTATTACTTTGTAACAAGCAATTTTAAAATGCTATACTTACCAGTCTATTTGGAGCATATGCTTATTTTACTAAGCAATTTTATAATAGTCGATAGAAAATTGCAACATTTAAATTAAATTGATGTACAACGATATTGTTACATTGCGTTCATAATTTTCAATACGTGTACTGTTGTTTTAAATTCGTAATGCAGACTTGCAGAGGTTCCAAACCTTTAAGTTAAAGGTCGCGATTACGTTAACGTTGCCCCACACTAGAACCTGTGTCCTGTGTCGTGGGTGTGTTTACAAACACACATTATCACAATATACACATGACACCCAGACCCGAAATAATAATATGTGGATCACACAAATAGTTGGCACCGTGCGGAAATCGAACTGGCTACACGTTGCGCGGCAGCCGGTTGCTCAGCCACCGCGACACCACCAACAAAATAATATGTGTGTATGCTTTCCTCTTCCCATGTGTGGAACGAGCATTTGAGCTATTTGCAAATATTTGAACACTCACGTGCGCTTTCCCGTTCTGGGTCGGCAATATTTGATACATCAAAGGAACTTTGTTGAAACGTAGCCACTGAGAAGATCTTGTGTAACCGTTCGCTGTGACGTTCATGCAACTGGGCTTTGCGTAAATGTGAGACGCACACGCATAGAAATATTTGAAAGATGTGTACCTACAAATATTTTCGAAATTTCATTTACCAAGATACATGTTTGGTACAACAATTAAAAGTACGTGTGATTCCAATTCTTAAATTTTGTTAGGTAGGTACAAAGTTAATTTTCGTTACAGGTCGACCTAATAAAATCGTGTTATAAATGTAGAGAACTAAGCAGTTTTTATAAGTGTGCCTATTGAATGTCGTCATAATTATTATGGTCCTTAATAACTATGAAAGGACGCTTGACTTTTATAGGTACGTCAGTTCGTATTTTCTACTAGGTAGGTCCTAGGCAGGTAGGTCCGACAGGTCCGGCCCAATGTTCGTCAGGTGCGCGACGAGGCGGTTCGAAATGATTCTTTCGAAGACTTTCCCCACCTCGTCGAGCAGCACTATGGGCCGGTATGCGGACGGAGAGTCCGCAGGACGCCCCGTCTTCCGCACGAGGACCAGTTTGCCCGCTTTCCAGAGAAGCGGGAACTGGCCTCTCTCCAAGCATGCGCTGTAGAGACCGATTAATCGAGGCCCGAGAGCCTCTGAGGCCAGGACCCATGCTTTGCCATGCAAGCCGTCGGGTCCTGGGGCGGTGTTCTTGGCGCCCATCCGGCGCACCGCCGCTCTCAGTTCTGCCTCGGTCACCTCCGGCTCCCGTAGGAACGGGGTGATATTTGGTCAGTAAGAGTCTGACACTCCCTTCCGCCTCACCCAGGCGGGAGCAGTCATTCGATGATTTCCCCCTTTAAAAAAAAAAAAAAAAAAAAGGCAGGTAGGTACTAAGTGCGATATTTAACATTTTTCCGCATATTATTAAGATTCTTACTATTTTCACTTCACGCACATATTTTACCTACAACCACAATAAAAATATTTGTGCCAAATATTCGTAAACTCTGCTATAATGGCTTTTTTAATATCATCAATGATTTTTTTTTCCAATTCAGTTAACGGAGTGCCTCAACCAGGATAGTCCCATTATGAGAATCTTATGTTATGATATTGTTTTAATTTTAACAAGTTATTATTTTTACGATGTTTATTGTGATTCCGAAAAATCAGTGTTGGAAGAATTAGGAATCGATATTTTGGATTTTACAAAGGAATTTACAGCAATCATCGATTTTTATGTTGAAGCCCAGGAAGACCCTGCTGTCATTCAAGACAGTTACCTAAATATAACTGAACTTATAATTAAATATGATTACCCCGTACAAGAACATCGTGTACAGACTGACGATGGCTACATTCTGAAAATGATTAGGATCGAGAACAAAGGGCCACCAGTCTTCTTAATGCACGGTTTGCTGATGAGTGCTGACGACTGGCTCACTGCCGGGCTCAAAGATAGTTTAGCTTATCAGTTAGCGTCAGAGGGATACGATGTGTGGATGGGAAACGCTCGAGGAAATAAACACTCCCGGGAACACGTGAGCATTTCACCAGAAACTCTAGAATTTTGGGAATTTAGTTGGAATGAAATTGGAATTTATGACTTACCAGCAATGATAGACTATGTGATCAATACCACAAATAAAGAAAATTTGATGTACATAGGACACTCGCAAGGTACTACCGCTTTTTTCGTCATGTGTTCCGAAAAACCGGATTATAACAACAAAATTTCGAAAATGATCGCATTGTCACCTGCAGCCTGGATATTTCGTATGACAAGCCCATTAGTCAGGATGGTAGCTCCATTTCATAAGTACCATCCAATTTTAACCCACATGTTACACATTTACGAAATCTTCCCGCGACCTATAAAAGAAAGTCTTTTTACAGAAATGCTATTTTGGACAAAAACGCCAGTGTGTGAAATAGAGAATGGTTTAGCGTGTATCACAATTTTATTCATTTTTGGTGGATTTGACTATGAACAATTCAACATGGTGAACGCACCTGCAATATTTGGGCATGCACCATCTGGAGCCTCTATTTATCAATTTGTGCATTATTTACAAAATATGATGTCGGCATCGTTCAGAAAATTTGATTATGGGGAACACAAAAATCTAGAAATATATGGATCTACTGAACCTCCAACTTATGCGGTGGACAATGTTACCGTACCTATTGCTCTATTTTACAGTGGCAACGACTGGCTTTCCGATGTCCAAGACGTCAAACAATTGGAAAATACTTTGCCTAACGTAATAGAATCCTACCGCGTACCTTTCAAAAAGTTCAATCATTTTGACTTTTTATGGTCCCGAAATGTAAAAGGATTAATTAATGACAAAATTTTACAATTACTCAGTTTAAGGACGAATTTTTAAAATAAATAACATACAATGTTGATAAATAATTAAATGAAAACAGCTTCGTTTACTTAGATACCTGGAGCAACATTTTACACCTATCTAGAAGAGAACAATAACACAGTTCGTGAGTTCGCGTAGCACGTGAACTTGCGAAGTTTCGTTGATTAACTACAACCACGGCCTACTCCATAATTACGTCTCGGTATTATAGTCCAATGACAAAATATCTATGTCGTGGACTCGTGGTACTGTCGTCAAATTAGCAGACAATCTGTCTTACCAGGTTTAACATAAACCGTTAGACATTATTACTAGCATCTATAAGTAACTAGCTTTACTCAGACTGACTAGAAAAAACATATTTAATTATACCTAAGAATTAAATAACCTTTTTCTCTTAATATGATAAAGTACAAGCCGAATCAAAGATGTTTGATATTACAACTAGGCAGATAATAGTTGTAATATCAAGCGATAAGTATATTAAGGAGTGTTAATGTTCAAATTAGTTGTTTACCTTTGTCAACAAACCCTACTCAATCACATCAGAGCTATGTTACTTTCAAACGTGATACATTCAGTTAATACCAACTCCGAAACACCCTTCGGAGGTAATTAATTGCCAACCAACGCAAACGTCTACTTATGCAAATTAATCATAAACCATAACGCCTATGCATGACAGCCGCAGTGTCACAGTTGTGTTAACGTTTGTAGGTATTGGAAAACTGTCTGCAGCGCTACACGCCAATTCCGTTCGCTGTCGATGTTTGATAAACTTTTCCTTCGCAGCACATAGGTCCGTACTGTTATTGCAAATTAACACAATAGCCCAGTAATATAACAACAATAACGAACATGGATATCGCATTCATAACACAAATGCAACGCAACTCTGTTATGACTGTGACCATGCTAACTTCCTATCAACAGACCGACAGACCTGTGCACTGTGTCTAAAATGGTTTATAATAAGCTAGAACTGTGTTTTCTATTCTGTAGTTTCATTTTCAATCTACAAAAGTATCAAGTCTAACGACATAGGTGGTACCTATCTCTATCTAAATAGAAAGAAAAAAGAAAGAAAGAAAAAGCATTTATTTGGCAAATGGCACACAAACAAAGATTATGAAAAATAAAGATACAGATACTTACATAAATACATAATAAAAAATCATCAAAATATAACTTAATAAAATTATTATAACATAATAAAATTAGTATATAAATACATACAATACAAAACAAATGCAATAAGTTTTTGATATAAAGAAAATTAAATATACAAAAAAACCTAAACATAAATAATATAATACATAGTAATATTGTAGTGTGTGTGCACATGCCAATAGGGCCTTCACCTCAGCATATAGTTGGGCATTCCAAATATTTACCTAAATAGCGAGAACATTGTACAGTGTTTAGTCTCACACTAAATTATATCACAACATTTAGATACGAATATTTTATAAAAAGAAGTGGAATATGTTAGAACTAATTATTAGTATGTAACTAATCTGATCAGAATAGCGAATACATTTAGGTATTCTAAGTATCCCACGGATGTAGATAAGAGCCGACTAAGGGTTTTCCTTTCATTCAATTTATGAAGTTTGTTAAAGAGATTTCATTCTTACCGACCCTGACGATAGATGCAATAAAACTACAGGCTGAAACTTTAACAGATTTCAGTCGGTTCGATTACCGCGTACGACAAGCGAATTTTTAAAAATCTCTGAATGCAGTTTTCATTCTTTTCAAAAATAAAGGAACGTTTTCTTTGAGTAAAATTTAAAATTAAAAGTATTAAAAAGTAAAATTTAAAAGTATTAAGAGTACTTCCCCTTCAGGTGGCATTACAAAATTCCAACCTATATATAAACTCCTAGATACTTAGGTAAAGTGAATGGGATACCTATAAATAATACAGTGAAACTTGATTAAGTGGGACCTGGATAAGTGAGATAACTGGAACTCATGCTGAGGTTCCAACACTTTGGCACTGAATTACCTCTGTTAGTGGGACGAGGTAAACCTCTATATCTGGGATTTATTCTTTCGATTTATCATCATAGTTACTTCTATAACTGAGACAGCGAATAAATTTTATATGGATAAACGTCTGTAACTGAGATAACATTTTTTGTTTACTCATTTTTATTCTACCCACAAATTCCACACGTAATTCCAAGTCCACCTCTATTAATCGCACCCTCTGTAAATGAGACAGATATTTATTTATACCTGTATATGAGACACTGGGTAAGTGGAATACCTCTTTAAGTGAAACGACATTGCAGGTCCCTTGATGTCTCACTTAACCAGGTTTCACTGTAATACTAATTATGAGATATTAAGAGCTTTATTTGATGCAGAAATAGAAACATCGTTATCATTTAAAGCCCTTCCAAGAAAATTGCTACTTGAGAACTATGAAATAAAGTACCTATTACTTTCAAAGTAGTTATAGGTAATTCAAGTAAGTAATAACACGAATATAAAGATGAGTTAACTAGTGCCATTACTGCCATAAGTATAAACGACATGAAACTGATTACAGTTAGTATAGTTACTTTTTAATAAGTACGTCATTTTATTTTATTTCCCACTAGCGACCCGCCCCGGCTTCGCATTGGTGCAACATGCATGTATTATACATATAAACCTTCCTTAAGAATCACTCTATCTAAATCGCATCAAAATCCGTTGCGTAGTTTTAAAGATCTAAGCAGACAGACAGCGGATAGCGACTTTGTTTTATACTAGTGATAGAACTGGGCAAAAGGGCACAAATAAATGTTACGTCCACTCCTGTTTGTCAGTCGCCTTTGTTCTGTTCTATCAAATATCACGGAGCCTCACCACCTACAGACACATAGACACTGTGCAGTTACCAAATGTTTTAAAATTGAAAAACCCTGTAACTCATTTTCCGACTCAGAATCCATCATGCTCACAGTTAAAACACATTCCTATAGGTTTCTATCGTATCATAGAAAAGTTATTTTAAGCTTGCGTATCATGGGAACTTAATTTATTATCTAGACATTTATTTTCACATGAAGCACTTGAATAATATTATTCATTGAAGACCACAGGGCAAATTATCGCGTTAAACCACTGGACGACCCAGTGCCCAGTTCATTACATCAGCAATAGATTGATTACCTCCCGCAACGCAATATCTAAACTTGGCTTTTGTTTAGATTTCTACTTATTATTTGTTACTTATCAGAATTCAATGACGCAAATCCTACCAGTATGAATGTTTACGTATCAACAATACCAAGTATGAACCTAAAGTTCTTTGTATGGAAACATAGGCACTCGTCTATTTAATCATTTTAAAAATGAAAATCTGGATATATAGAGGTAAATACCTAGGTAGGTACTGCACAAGTTTATTAATTTATTCGACAATTAATATATATAAAAAGTATTTTTAAATAAGTATCATTCGACTGCCTCGTTGGTCGAGTGGACGTAAGTGCGACAGCCGGGCAAGGGGTCTCGGGTTCGATTCCCGGGTCGGGCAAAGTATTACTGTGTTTTTAAAAAAAATCTCAATAGTAGCACGGAGTCTGGAATTGTGCCCGGTAATATGGCAATAAGTTCACCCCTATTACATGGGACTCATAACATAAATAGTGAAAAGTGGGTGTTACATTGTACAATGGCATAATGTGCACCTCTGCCAACCCCTTCGGGGATAAAAGGCGTGATGTTATGTTATTATGTTATGTATCATTGCTGATTGCTGATGTTGTCACCGCCACGTTAAACCCATTCCGTATTTAAAACAGACATTTATGCACTCCTATGTTTTATGAGGGTAGGCTGAAATATTTGTTATATTGGGCCATTATGAGCTATTGACTTATCTTCATTGCTATTGATCTACCCCTATCCCGACAGTACATTTATAAATAACCATCGCTACGTCTTAATGAAGTGTAACAATGATTAATAAATATTTACAAAATTTTGATAAATATTGCTCGTTCACATCGAATGTTAGTGCTCAGTCTAACGTTTACGAACGCTTTAACAAGATCATTGAATGTTGCGAACGTTCTCATCTGTCAGTGTCAATTAACCAACGTCCTAACGTCAAGATGCACGTCGGTAAAGTTCACAATGGGTTATCAATAGTGATAAAAGTGAACCTATGTTTGCGCAAATAAAAACATATTATATAGTATAATCGAGGGAATAGTTGGTTTTTAATATACTATTATGTCCAACATACTAGTTAAAACGTGTTTAAATTCCTTACCTCCAAAATTTAGCAGATTTTGTTCATATCGTTTTGTGAGTCCAGTGCATGCTGTTTATGGAAAAATAAACTCTGAGGTATTTAAATTGCTATCAATTTGTTTTGCTACGTGCCATAACTATTAAGTGCACGTTACATGCTTTAAAACTTTTAAAGTTTGTTAGGTTAACTTCAGTTCAATATAGTTGATCGTGAGACGATCATATTTTTATAATTATTTTGATAAAATCTACATTCCGTGAGTACATTGTACAGCTTTAAGTCTGTATAATTTTAAGTGTATGATTTGATTTAAAACATTTGTTAAAGTGTAGCACTTGTGTGCAGTAGCTCTTGAGAGAACACAACCAACTTTTGTTTTTGATTGCATTATCTAGTTATCAGTTTGAGGTCAGTGTTTCCCCTTTATAATACACTTTAATGTGTAGATAATGTTCAGTTTGTTTTCATAACTTGTAAGGATATAGTGTCTTTAGAGATAAATATTTATTAAAATTATTTTAAATTAAGTTTAAAAGTACTGTTTTATAATAGCTGTGATAATATTACAGAATTCTTTTTTGAAAAGAAATCTACATAGCTCTTCCATCATGAGTAACTCGATCCTCAATGGTAACTTGTGGGACACTGACCCCGAGCTTTATGCCATCATCAAAAATGAGAAGGAGCGTCAGAGAGCTGGACTTGAGATGATTGCTTCTGAAAACTTCACATCTATTCCGGTCTTACAATGTCTGAGCACATGCCTTCACAACAAATATTCCGAGGGAATGCCCAACCAAAGGTAAAACTACATAGACTAAAGTTTTATTGTTTTTTTTTCATGAAGTCACTAATAAAAAGAACTTTACATTGTCATTGAATAAATTTATCAATAAATACATGCAGAAATAAAAATAAATTACAATTATAAACTTTATTTAAGCTTTTATGTATTTATGGTCATGCAAACTAAATGTGTACACAAAATTTCAGCTCAATGGATTAAGGATATCTGCTACAATTAATTAATTAGTTGCAAGATTCACTTCACACACATATTTGTAACAATCTATTTATTATTAATTTCAATATCTTTATAATTGCAGGTATTATGGAGGTAATGAATACATTGATGAAATTGAACTTCTGGCACAAAAGAGGTCTCTTGAGGCTTACAGGCTGAATGCAGAAGAATGGGGAGTCAATGTGCAACCATATTCAGGTATTTTTTTTTATTTTTATGTTACTAATATTAGGAAATAAATTCTTATCTGATTTTCCTTTTTTTTTCTTATAAGTCTCACGATTGGAATTGAAATTGTCGCTTGAATTGGATTCCATGTTCAAAAATAAATTAAAATTCCCAAGGAATCAAATACTTTCATGACTTAAATATCATCTTTGCCTTCACACTAACAATTTACAAAAATTTTCCAGGTTCTCCAGCCAATTTTGCAGTATACACCGGTGTAGTGGAACCTCATGGCAGAATCATGGGATTAGACTTACCTGATGGTGGCCATCTTACTCATGGATTCTTTACAGCAACCAAGAAAATATCTGCCACATCTATTTTCTTCGAAAGTATGCCATACAAGGTAATATAATAAATTGTCCCTTTTTACGTACATACATACATAGGAGTAATGTTCACCCCTTTTTATGCCATATAAGAATAGACAAAGATGCGCATAATACCTACTGTTCACCAGTGTTCCTGCTTTCATAGTAAGACCATTTTGTAAATTGGTATGCTATACCGATATCGCAACCATAAAATATTACTGCAATACAATATTATAGCGCAGTAAGAAATGAATGATTAAAACTCAGCCTTCAGCCTTTTAATTCAATATCGGCGGGTCGACTCGAGTTGCGCAATCATTTATACTTTCAGTTTCTATTCAATGAAATCATGCTATAAGTACTTATATCAAACGATTCTTGTTATTTGCACTGATAAGCAAATGTAAGCAAGAGTCGGCGGTCACACCCGCTTGACGTAATCTGTACAAACATTTCCCTCGATCATAACTAAGTTGCTTTGACCCATGAACTCAGCGCAGTTCAATTGATGTTTGCGTTCGACAGATAAAAATAACGTAATGATATGACCCTGGAATATGAGGACAGATAATTGTAATGACTTGTTCAAGACAATAGAGAATATTAAAAGAACTTGTAATATTCTTAGAATTCAGCATGCGATTATTATAGCACTGTGAAAACGTTGATAAGAATGTGAATAAAATTAACGTTATAATTACTTCATTACCTACATAAGATTGTTGTAACGTTGTAATGTGTTTACGTGAGTAAAAGATCTTAACTTAGGTACCTAATAAGAGCCGTGTTAGATGGCTAGCACAGTTAATGGGTGACTGGCTGTTGTGCAACGTGTCGCGGGTTCGATATCCGCGTCGGGCATAAAAGTGGCAATAGCATTCCTAAAGTCCTGCGCCTAACCTCTCTAGGTCTGCCGTCTCATCGTGTTCAGAGAGTGAAGGAACAGAGAGTGCACACACTTTTGCACTATAATATACTCCTGTGCAGTGTAGTTAGACTCGCCACCATCATCGAAATGAGAGGAAAGGAGGATTTATTATTTAAGAGTCTTGTTCTAAACACTAAATTATTGTTATAGGTGAACCCTAAGACTGGTTTTATAGACTATGACAAACTGGCCGAAACTGCGAGGCTTTTCAAGCCTCGTCTGATCATCGCCGGTATTAGTTGCTACTCTCGCTGCTTGGACTACAAGCGGTTCCGCCAGATTGCTGATGAAAATGGCGCCTACTTGATGGCTGACATGGCACATATCTCTGGACTTGTAGCTGCAGGTAATCTCACAGCATATTCTATTTAGTTTTTGATAACGAATAACCTGGTGCCCCTGGTGGTAAGCAATCGACGTCGCCTATTGACATTCGCAACCTCAGAGTGCCAGCCAGCCTTTTGAGGAGTTAGGTAAAAACCATCTTGAAAAGTTCAAACAAAGTTCTTTGGTTTGTAGACCTGACTAGTGCAATGAATATGTAAGAGTTCAAAATAATGACAATTGCTGCTTACCTCCATCAACAAGCTTTATGTGTTGTTTATTATTTTTGTCTTTAATATTATCAATCGCGTTTTCCAGGTGTCATCCCTAGTCCGTTTGAATACTGTGATATTGTGACAACGACTACTCACAAGACACTGCGTGGTCCCCGCGCGGGAGTTATCTTCTACCGCAAGGGCGTTCGCTCCGTGAAGGCTAATGGCCAGAAAGTCATGTACGACATCGAAAGCAAGATCAACCAGTCAGTGTTCCCTGGACTACAGGGGGGACCACACAACCATGCTATCGCCGCCATCGCCACTGCAATGAAGCAAGCTACAACTACCGAATTTGTGGAATACCAAAAGCAGGTGGGTTCTTGATTCCTGTTTTTTCTTTTTGAAGTAATTTTATTTACCTTCATGGTGTTACGATATCGATCAACTTCACACAGAAATATTCAGATTTTTTATCTAAACATCGATTCTATTTTTAAAGAATCTCTTAAAAGTTCAATTATTTTGTTTTTATTTTTTAAATAAAGTGTTTTGTTTTTTTTATCAGGTCGTGAAGAACGCTCAGCAGCTATGTAAAGGTTTGATGGCTCGTGGTTACGCTATCGCGACCGGCGGCACAGAAGTCCACTTGATCCTGGTAGACATGCGCAGCGTTGGGCTTACGGGAGCTCCCGCCGAGCGCATTCTGGAACTGTGCAGCATCGCTTGTAACAAGAACACGGTACCTGGCGACAAATCCGCACTCCATCCTAGCGGCATTAGGCTCGGTAAGATAATTAGATACACCATATATTTGAATAAAATTATGTTTTAAAATCTTAAATATTTTTGTCTTTGTGAAATAAGAAACATTTTGTTAACTCCATTATTTTCTATTTTTAGGTACCCCTGCCCTTACCACTAGGGGCATGAAAGAAGCCGACATCGATAGAGTAGTAGACTTCATTGATAAAGCTCTAAAACTTGCCCAAGAAATCACTAAAGTATCCGGCCCTAAAGTTGCTGACTTCAACAAAACTATTGAAGAAAGTGCAGACTTCAAGGCTAAAATCAAGAGTCTGAAGGAAGAAATTGAAAACTACAGTAGGTCGTTCCCCTTGCCTGGTTTCGAAACATACTAATTTATTGAACTCCATTTCGTATTGTATTTTTTGCATTTAACTTTTGCTTTTGTTACACTCAATAATCCATATTGTTGTGTTTATTAAGTGCCTTAAATCGTCTACCATAAAATAGTATTTAAGAATCTCTCTCCTACTAAGTTTAATAAATGTTGACATTATAGTTTGTGTTTCATTATTTCATATCATTGAGTCAAATTACTGAGTTTATAAAACTTAATTACTGAGGTAATTGAGTGATTTCAGTGAGTCCTTAAAGAGTTAAATGAAATGTTGTAGTTTTGTTACGTGGAGTCAGTATACAAACCATATTAATACCAATAAAACATTTTTAAAACATGTAACTAAAATAAACATATGTATATAGGGGACATCCCAATTAATATCTTTAGTCGTAACGTAATGATAGAAGTTTTATGAAACGAGTAGAACATATAGGAAGAAGCAAGAATGTGGGTAGGAGTAGGAAGCATGTACTAATAAAAAAGCGCAGTAAGCTATGTGCATCTATCTCCTTGGTCGGGTGGTCGCAAGTGCGACTGTCGAGCAACTATATCTTAGTAACTTTACTATTTTTTACCAATTTTTTTTTTTCGCCTCGCTCGATTGCTAGTTAGCCTGAATAAGTACGTTAGACTTACCCCTAGTATATCCTAAATGGAGTGGCTTGAGAGACGCTACGGTGTCCTCACCTACCGCCTGACGCACGTCCTCACCGGACATGGGAGCTTCGGGAGGTGAGGAGACACAGGTGTGTCTGATAGGGCGGCAGGAAACGCCCGGAAGTTATCACTGCGAGGACCGCCCTGAGGACACGGTGGAACACACAGTAGGGGAATGCCCTGCGTGGACTGAGCACCGCCGTGCCCTCATGGATGTGATCGGCGACGGCGACCTCTCGCGTCCGGCCCTAGTCCGAGTCATGATGCGGAGCGAGGGGGACTGCAATGCCGTCTCCTCCTTTTGCAAAGCAGTCATGTGCACAACCCAGCCGTCGCGAAGGATACTACGGGCGTTGGGGATCGCAGGATGATCTCCGGCCACCGTAAGCGCGGGCCTGCGGACGGCGAGTAGGTATGGGTGGCTCGCCGCCTGATCAGAACCAGAGCCGAGCGTACGGCGCCTCGCGTTCCGCGTGCGCCTCAAAGAGCCATCAGACCACACAGATGGGGCCCAATAGGGCTGATGCCGATACGGAGCCGTGGAGGACTTAACGTTTCCTGCTCCAAGGGCAGGAGTAGGAATCGGGTGGTTTTTAGTCAGTAAGAGTGTGACACTCCCTCCCGCCTCGACCAGGCGGGAGAAGTCTTTAAGTTCCCAAAAAATGTTATGATCAATATGCAGTTACATTAAAAATGTGCACTGTACACCTCTGCGGCTACCCTCGAGGGAGTACCCTCGGGGGCTAAAGACGTGAAGTTATAAAATATAATAAAATATTTTCTTACATAATCATGTTTATAAAAAAATATAATTATGTTCCTTGTTTCAATATTTTATTTGGTTTTGCTCAAAAACCAAAGAACCAAACTCCAATTGATGAATCACGAATTAGTCTATGGTAAACTTTTTTATTCATTCGTTCTTTGACTGAAGTAAGGCTGTTGTCATTCATTCAAAATCATTCATATTTCGTGAAAATTTCGTTGTTTTTGTGTCGATATCGTTATTAAACGTAATTGAGAAAGCAATTAATAGGTGAAAATATAATGTTAAAACCGTTTAGACTGAGGATAGATCGAAAGAAATAAGTAAAATTTGTTGCAAGCACTATTATGCGGCGACCTTGCTTATAAGCACGTATGTTATTTTACTTGGCAGATTGAAGAAAAAGTGGATTATTTCTTGTTTTGATAAACAGATTATTGTTCGTAATTCTAATGACTATGAATGTTCTGGAAAGTTTACCTTGATGGATTACCAGAAGGGCTAAATTCAGCAGTATTATGTATAAACTTGTGTATGGATTAGACCACCTGGAGATCAGGAGAGTAACTCCGAACTCACCATGACTATGTATCCTTCATCTGGAATGGTAGCGACCCCACAACAAGGGACTAGTCCAATCACTCAAAATGGAAGTACTACATTACCTCGGTCACATCATCAAAGGACAGGTAAACATTGCACATAAATAGAACAAGTGTTTCTGTCACTTGCTTAGTAATGTTAAAAAATGATTTTGCTAATAAATAAGGAACGGCTCATTGAAAAATTAATATGTTTATATTTATGTGTACACATATATTCCTATTGATTAATATGCCTGATTTGTGAAGGTTTCACCTTCACAAATGAAGAGAATCTAACATTGAACTCACTAAAAAGTTCTACTTTCAAATTGGCTTAAATAGGACATGGTGCTAACTGTAATATCAAAAATTATGTATATTTGTTTACTTCTCAGCAAATATCTCATACTGATTCAATTCTAATACAGTTTTAATAGAGGACTTGTCTCACTATTATGCTCAATGAAGAAATAACAGTTGATTAGACACTATGAAAGTTTAAACTCCATTCAGTTTGTTTAGAGTTTTTGATTATACAAGAAATTCTTACAAATTCCAGGACGGCCACCTGCAGCTCCTAAATCCTATGACTACTTACTAAAGGTACTATTGGTTGGAGACTCAGATGTAGGTAAACAAGAAATCCTTCAGGATCTTGAGGATGGCTCGGCTGACTCACCATTTTGTAGTGGCAGTGGTAAGTTAATACAATAATTGTTACCTATTCACATATAAATATGCTATTGTTTTGATGCTAATCTGGTTGTAGTCACATGCCCCTATTGAATAACATTATTATGGCTCTGTGCCATAACTGATGCTTAATAAGATGTGAATTGTGTATCTTATAGTACACTAATAAATTGTTACTTGAGTTTATTGAAATTAGTTTTTTCAAGAGGCACTATAATTTAGATGGAAAGTAACTAATATGATATTCCAAGCTTAAACTAATGTGTGTGCTACATAATGATCTAATTCCTTTAGTCATATTTACTGTGGTTGAATAACAAACAACACAAATCTGATCACTATGGACTTTAATTTGTGTCTGTATAACATTAAGCTGGATATTGATAATGAAAATATCCATTAATAGTTATTGGTGATGTAAGGTTATCCATTTATTTATATCACCTTGATAGTGCTATAAAAACAATTATTATCAATTATTCACACATAAGTTTATTGCTTCATGCTAATCTAATGTACAACCTTAGCAACATTTAATACATGAATGGTGTAGTACTAGGTATTTTATTACAGTATTTTGTAGCTAACATCGTAGAGAATATTGATTCATAAGTTTTTACCTCTCCAAAACCATTTCCTCTGATTTATTTAGAAAAGACTAATTTTAATTAAGTTTTTGACTATCATGGATGCATAATATGCCTATATACTTAGGGCTATAGGTATAGATAGTTAATAAAGTAATATTGTCCATATATTCTGCAGCTAGTGGTGTTGCAAGCACTTTTTAATTTAACCTCCATTGTGGTTAAAAGCTAATAAAGTTAACATTTCTAAGTATATTTGTAAAATTTCAGGATAACATACTTATTGTAGGTATAGAGGTATACTTAATTAATATACAAAAGTATTGACTCACTGCAATGAGTAATAATTTGATAATATTAATAACTAAAATCAATTTATTCATGTTGGTTCTTAAAATAATACAATAATTTCCCATTTTAACTGTAAATAAAAATAAACCTTCAATTCAAGTTTGGTATTATCGGTAGGAATGTAAATCACTCTATATGTGCAATTTTGCACACATACTAAATGCGAAAGTTTATGGGGATGTATGAATGAATGCATCTTTCACTCAACTGCTACAGAATTAATCTGAATATTTGGCATAGACTATGGTCTAGAATAATGTAAATGTTTACTCCGGTAACACAGGGAAATTCCTGACAGAAAATAGTCCTCATAATTATTATTATTATTATGTAATGTTTTGCTAATTGTACTTTGTAAACAAACCATTCTCTAGACATCTGTTTATCTTCCTATGTTACATATAACAATCAACTGAATAACAAATTGGTAATAAGGTCTTGTGTAAAAACTGTTTATGATAATTATACTTTTTAAATATACAGGGTGCTGTATATGTAAGCACTTACTCACTCCAATAAAACTGGCTTCTGTCATTAATATTAGTATTATATTCCAGCCTACAAAACGACAACAATCCTGTTGGATGGAAAGAGAGTGAAACTTCAGCTATGGGATACTTCAGGACAGGGGCGATTCTGTACCATAATACGATCCTACTCACGCGGGGCGCAAGGCATTCTTCTTGTTTATGACATCACCAACAAGTGGTCTTTTGACAGCATTGACAGGTGGCTTGAAGAAGTCGAAAAGGTATGTAAATCTATTTTATTATATATTTTTATATTCAAAGATAAATTATCATATCTTTTCACGATCACTCAACCCAAATGATGGAGTGAGTTCATGTCCCAGTGTGGTTGAAAATAGTCGAGCTGACATTCGAAAATGGAACAATTTTATAAGTTGAACAAGAGACACTATGGAATAACAAATAAGACCAGATTTAATTGTTTGATTATAAATTTGTCTGTTTATCATTCTAGCATGCACCAGGAGTTCCGAAGGTTCTTGTGGGTAATCGTTTACACCTCGCTTTCAAACGACAAGTACAGGAACGGGACGCGGAACTATATGCCGCCAAGAACCACATGGCGTTTTTTGAAGTGAGCCCCTTGTGTGACTTCAACATCAGAGAGAGTTTCTGTGAACTGTCGCGGATGGCGCTACATCGAAATGGCATGGAGAGACTATGGAGAAGCAATAAAGGTATTTATTTTGGTAATTTTCATGTGTATTTTGTTTAAAATGGAAGGCTTCTCACAAAGACAACGATTTCGTTAATCGTCATAATTATTACTATACTAAAATCTGTTCATTTTTGTTGTAGTACTCAGCCTCCAAGAGCTATGTTGCCGTGCAATAGTAGCACGTACATCGGTGTACGGGTTGGAGAGGCTCCCTTTGCCGACGGCGCTGAAGTCCCATCTCAAGTCGTACGCGATCTCCGCCGCGCCCAGTCGGCATCGAGCGCGAGCACATAAACACTCGCATCACACGCGACTCAACTGTACCGGCCGTAACTCCTGCAACATCGCCTGAGACTCCCGACTGATCGCCGGAACTGCGACGCCTATCACATATGACTTTATAAATGTGGCTAACTCTTCATGGATATTGGCAACCATTCAAATCATTTTGTTACACTACTAAATCATAACATTTCCCACTCAGTATTTTTATAGTAGTCCCTAATCGCTAATCTTTCTTGTAATGTAAAGATTACTCTATCCACCTAGTGTTTTCTAGATAAATACTACAGTCGCAAGTGATGATCCTGCCAATAATTTACTTACGAATCTCATGTTAAAAGAGACACGAAGATGTTAGGAATCGACGCTACATTTACGATAATCTGTTTTGACTGCCAACGGTAATCATTAAGAATATAAATAGAGATGATAGAACATAGAGTTGTCCTAAAAATTGTCACGAAGTTTAACTACATTATAATTAAAACTTCGAACAATATATTGTCCAATCACTGAGTAATCCTAACACAAAATACAGGCTGTAACTGACAACGGATTTGTGACTAATTTTAGAGAACTAGGCTAAGATATTGTTACTTAACAGAATACAATGTGAATATTGCGTTAGTTAATTGTAATATGTGAATATTTTGACGTGGCATCCTAGCCCTATGTTTGTCCATTGTGTAATACCTATATTAACTTTATATCGACTAACATTATTAGTGCCTAGTGATATAATATGACTATTGTTATACTGTGGTGATATAATTAAATAAGAAGTATACAACATGAGTGCCATCAACACACCGGCACCTTCATACACAAATGTCTGTGAATGTGTCAACACTAACCTCTTTGTAAGGTCGTGGGTGGTCACGTAATTTTAAAGACATGCTATTATATCCAAGTAAAAGTGACATTGTTACAATTTCTTGAAGTATGTTACATAAGTACAGTTTTTTCTATTTCAATTTATGTAATTTAAAATCAGTCTTGGATAATATAACTTTCGAATTGTACAAGTATCTTATTGTCCATTATTTGTAAGGTATTATACTTCTTAAGGTCTCATAACGTGTAAATATTTGGCTATATTTGTATCAACTACGAGAGTTCACTGCATACCAAATGTTCATTCTAAATTATATCGTAAATATATTGGCTATTTTCAGATATAAATATTATATTATTTACTGTAACTTATTATTTAGGATATTAGTCAACGTAATTGCTACATTTCAATTATGATACAGATATATCAATAGTAGATGGTTGTATAATAATATGTTTATAGTTAGCTTACTTTGCATTTAATTTCGTTTCCGTCACGTCCCCTACACGTCAACAACGAAAACAGTTTCAATCGGTACTTGTTTAGTCCAATCCGTCCTTAGAAATAATTCAATCCTTGCGGAATATTCAACATCAATTTGTTGAACTACTGTTTACTTACTTCAAAAGTTTTATTTTGACGAATTACCAAAACGCCACATTGCGTCAGTATTGTAATGGAAATCAAGATTTCGTTATTTTTTTACAGAAGCATGTTTTAATTTATTAAAATCAAATTGTTTCTACATTATATGTACCATACAGTAATCTTAGCTATCAAAAATATTTTTTACATTTAAGAAAATGAAGTGACGTGATTATTCTTTTGTAAATATACATATTTGTTTCTATAATGAGTTACTTTATGATTTGTCTACTTGTGATAGCTATAGTGGATAATATAACAATCCAAATAAACTAATACCGACTAAAAGTTTGGTTTAGGTTGATTACAGTCATAATTTTATTATTGCTATTATTATTATTCATTACGTAAGTCTTGAAATAAAACTAATTTATAAAAAAAATGCATTTTCTTTATCCTGTTTCTCGTGTTTGTATAACCTACGACAAATACATGCGCATTACGCACAAGGCACAAAAAATAAATCAATAGAATTCAACATGCGCGGCTCGCGCCAAACGTTATGTAGTTTCTGACTTGGGCTATGTCCAAACAATGTTTGTAATTCTTACTGGCAATGGTTTAGTGGCAAAATAATACAAATGTTTGATAGAACTAAGCAATGTAATCTTTCACACAAAATGATGATTCGCCTAAACAATTTTTTGTACGTTTTCAATTTACGACAGGGCACAATTCTAATTGCCGTCCATCAAATCGTGAGTATGACGATTATATTTCTTTGTAGTGGCTATTAACTTAAACGTAACTTGAAGACTGTGGAAGTAATAATTTGTTTTTCGCAGGCATTATCATCTTTCATATTAATAATATTGCTAGTTGGTATATCCCATGTCGGGGAAATGCTGTCAATGTTGCACAACGACATGGAAGACGATGCCGACAGACGCGGACTGTATGAAATGGCTTACGGGGATCATTTCAGCTACCATAATGGAGAAGTGATAAGCACAAACAACCAGCGTAGATTTGCAAAAGCACGACATTTAGCATCAGGTTATTTCATTTGATATTTTACGCAATAACAATTTAATACATTTAAGTTGTATCTGCCCAACTTGTAGAACTAATAGTAACTTTCCATTATAAAACGTAAGAAACTTAGTAAAAGGAAGTATTTAAGGCATTGGCTGCCAATAAAAAACTGTTGAAGGCAAATCCTCCGCTAATGTCGGTCACCGGTGACTGCCATGGCGTTTAACGTGTTAATAAGACTTATCTACCCACCAGTTCTAATGGACTTGCAGGGGTCAACAACCGCCGTCCATTAACAATATTGTTAAACATTTCAGTGACCGTGATATTTCTGTATACAAGCACGATGCTGACATCAATTTACCTGATGTGTTGTATCTCGTTGCTTCATGGCGCAGTCAAGTACAAGCGCGAGTATGTACTGCCTTGGATCATGGCGGCTTGCATCGGGGTAGTCCTGCTTATTGTGGCCATCATTGTTGGAGACGGCTACCCGTGTGTTGTTAACCTATTTGGAGGTCACAATCTCTATCGTAAGTGTAATCCGTGGCTATGTTACCTATTATATTATATTACAAAGCTGCCTCTTTGGCCGAATGGTTGCCAGTGCAACTGCCGGGCAAGGGGTCTCGGGTTCGATACCCGGATCGGGCAATTTAATACTGGGTTTTTAAAAAATTCTCACTAGTAGGACCGAGTGTGGAATTATGCCCGGTATATGGCAATAGGCTCACCCCCTATTACATGGGACTCGTAACATAAATAGTGAAATGTGGATATTACATTGTACATACAGTGGCATAATGTGCACCTCTGCATACTCCTTCGGGGATAAAAGGCGTGATGTTAAGTTATGTTATATTACAAAGCCATATGTGGCCAGTATGGCCTGCACTACCCACCTTTGCAATCTTTGTAGTTAATTACGTCGTTCTAAGTATATTGCAGTCTTAAAAATCTACACAATAATCAATTTATCTTTATCAAACTGTAAGAATAGAAGAGAAATAGACATGTGTAACTGTCAATGGAATCGACTGTTACCGCTCGACTATCTCCCTTCCTCCTATCTAAAAAGTTATTGAGACATTAAATAAAAAATAATCTCGACTATGATATCGGACTTGCTCCATCTTGTTTTCAAATAATTTGCCTATAGCCTGTGAGTAGTCACTAACTAAATCATAAACAATAATTATTATAGTAGGCTGAAAGAGCAACGAGGCTTGTATTTGTGACCATAAGTAGGATTAGATACTATTATTTGATATATTATTAGATACTATTAAAATTATAATATATTAGCCTGGGTGGGAAGTCAGACGCAACAAAATAGCCAGACTTTAATTTTTGATGATTGAAAAGACCATATTTTAATACTGTGAAGGAAAATAAAAAATATCTATCAGTGTAATTAGTTTATTAGTAAATTGTTTTGTTTTATTTTTTCAGATTTCGGCTGCGCACTATTCGTGTTAACTTTTATCTACGCTATATGTGCTGTAAGCAGTTTTGCCTTAGAGACTGGTAGTGGAAGATGT
The DNA here is from genome assembly GCA_038387885.1 of Spodoptera picta. Taxonomy (NCBI): domain Eukaryota; kingdom Metazoa; phylum Arthropoda; class Insecta; order Lepidoptera; family Noctuidae; genus Spodoptera; species Spodoptera picta. Next base: position 903,231 of record JAZHFQ010000328.1, read on the forward strand.
GCTCGCAACGTTCGAGCTGCCAGCGACGAGAGAGGCGAGCGCCTACTCCTTCTGGACCATGCTGCGCACTCCAGCTTGTTATCTGCCGCACAACTCAACAAACTAAATAGTGGAACTCGAACACATTTCGTCTAGAAGTCTCCGCTATTTACCTAATAATCCATATGGCTGCTACATACTTCATACTTAGCTAATAGTCACGCACCCTGCTATTTGCAAAGTTAGATCATAACGTCACGTAAACTGTTAACTCGATAATAGTTGTTAATTACTATAGTAGTTTGTAATGCTTTAAAGACTTCAAAAAGCAGGAAGTTATGCATTCGTCGTGTTAGTGTCCCCTTACACGTGTGCACCAAATTCTCCAAGATTACCTGCTCCTGTGTTTTATTTTACAACTTGAGGAGACTTACGCAGCGATTACTAGGTCGAGCAGTCGTGCTAGAACATAGTTCTTAGACTTACTTCAAAATGTTTACATCTATATAAATAAAAATGAATTTCTGTTCGTTAGTCTCGCTAAGGCTGGTTTTAAAGTCGCGCTGATTGCAGGCTGACCGCCAGCGCTGACAACCGAAATGTTTGAACTTCTATAAAGTATTTTAGAATAAAGTGTTCCTTGGTCAGCGCTGCCGGATAAAGCTACGACTTGGTTGTCCTCTGTCAAACTACGCGCTGAGCTATGAGCGCTGACGGTCAGCGTGAGACTAAAATCAGCCTAAAACTCGAGAACGGCTGAACTAATTTGGCTAATTTTGGTCTTGATAGGTTCATGGAACTCTAGGGATGGTTTAAAAGGTGAGAAAAAACTTTTAGGCGGTACGAAGTTTGCCGGGTCAGGTAGTTTATGTATAAAACTGCTAGAAAGTTAAAATTAAAGATACTAACTTATTTAATGTACCTATGAGACATGAATCACAAATAGAGGACAGTAAGTGCGATATCTTTGCCTACACCTTCACGGAAAAAATAATGTGATTGTCAATTACGAATTGTACCCAACCACAAACCGTTTGTCGATTCTGTGGTTTATAGTTTTCTTTTAAAGATAATTTGTACTTATTAATGTTTTAAAGTTAACTTTAAACTTTACTGTTACTTTACTGCTTTGTGACTGTAACGTGTTACAGTTTTAAACACAAAGAAGCTCCTTAAAATGTTGATTTTGATTTGTTATTTACAGAGAAGTTACAGATTTATGCATAAACCAAGTGGTGTGTTGTGACTAAAAAATAGCTCGATGGTGTTGCCTGAATTAAACAGCTATTTCATTGTATTTATAAACAAACAGGTCATGTAATCTATAAAAGACATAGATTTCTAAATTTGTGATTGCTTAAGGCCAGTTAACGTCCGAAATTTTTGAAATAAGTAGCAAATGATTAGATGTTGTTACTCTTTATCAAAAAATACTTGATGTGATATTATTTTATAAAAGTGACAAATTATTATTGTTAAGAAAATAATCAGAGATTATAACTGTAAATGTTGATTTAATCTACTGTGAACATTAAATTAATACGACTTTGTTTTAAAAACCATGTGAATTTTAATGAATGATAGATATTTTAAGCATTACTCTATTAAAATGCTTCAGGAAATGTGCTATTATATGAAAAATAAACAAAACATTAATCTTTTAAGTGGTTGTTTCTTTTCTAATAATGGTAACCATATAACTAACAGATAATATCATACATTATAATTATTGCCTCATTAAGTCTCGAATATAAAACAAATATTTATCTACATGATGCTAATTACTGTACTATGAGTTGATAACATTTACACTTAAACATAACTTGGAAGACTTAGTTTTTATACATGTTACACTATACTATTATGGTGTGTTTACAAGTAACACACAACAATACTTTGTGGAGGCAAATACTTCATAAAACATTTCAGCATCTTCTTCACTTTCCATTCAGTAATTCTGTTACTACAGCTCACATCAAAACATTCATTGTATTATGCAGTAGCTCAGTTTATGTACTGAACATGTTCTTCAGTTATTCTCCCCATCTTCCATTCCTCAATGGCCTTTGTATGCCTCTGAATCCTCGAGCCAATATGAACTTTTCTGAAGACTCAGATCGACTAGCCATTGGCTTCATAATCTTAATGTGTTTATAGAATCTTTGTAAATCCATCTCCAATATAGGGACTTCCTTTCCATCCCAAACTTTGAATAGCAGGTTACCATCCACTTTACTGACTAGAGCTGCAAATCTTATAGCCATGTAACAAAGGCCTATAATCCTGTCTTTGTCCAGTTCCTTCACTCCTGTGGCACTAGGGGCCATGTCAGACAGAACCACATCCACTTTTGTACCATCTAGTGCTGCTATTACTCTATCATGAGCATCTATGGTGGAAAAATCCATGTTGCTCATAATGGATGCTCCCTATTGAAAAAATACATATTTCATTAAAACAAAAGTTGGGAACAAGTTACATTTAGAAGATATCTTGATAATGTTATTGTAGCTCCAAAAATGCAGATTCATTCTTGGCAAGTAAAATAATGACTTAAGTCGAAAATAAATACCTCTATCGGAAATATCTGAAGCTTGTCAATAGCAAGAACTCGTCCCTTAGGTTGGGTTGGGTCAGCACCATCAGAGTTCGTTTTCTGAACTGCAACTTGTGTCCATGACCCTGGCGAAGCACCAAGGTCAATAACTGTCAGGCCTGGAGTAAGTATGTTTGTTTTGTCGTTCATTTCTAATAGTTTGAAAGCACTGCGACATCTATAAACCAAGAGAATATTCGTTATTATTTGGAAGCGAAAGTAAAAACAATGATATTATTATTATTGTAAATAAAAATCACCTGTAATTATAGATTTTTGCCTTTTCTACGTAAGGATCAGATTTTTGACGACTCAACCATTGTTGTGAACTCTTAAATCGTTTGAGGCAGTTTACGAGAAAACACATCTTCGTATAGGTTAAGGGCTTCGGCGCAAATGAGCGCGACAGCACCATTGTCCCTAATTTATAATATAGGTTTTCAACCACAAAGAGAGATAAACTATTTATAAACTTGTCATTTTACGTTAATTGTGTAAGCTGTGGTGTAAGTACCTAATGAATTTATAACAATCATGTCATGAACATTCTATTGAAAAACAAGAAAATAGAAATGCCAGTGAATGACAGTGACACTTATGTCATTCGTCTCACAGCTGGTAGAGTAACCACTTACATATTGACAAAATGACCAAAAAATAGCCATAGACTATTTAGTTACTTTAGTGAACAACTGGCTACTGACCACCCGATCCCCGATCATTGGCGAAAGGAAGGCATGTGCAGGATGATGACTGGGCAGCTTTAAATTGTGCAACGCTGGCAACATTCTCGACATACGTTCCCTAGACGTCAATTTCCAATTTCCATTGCAAAATTTTGGGCGGGAGTTATTGTTTATTTACGTTTTACGGATTGTAGATTACGAAGTGCGTTATAATTTGGAATAACTATAAAAGATTGGTATATTTATCAATGATAATGAGTGGAAGATGTTAATTAGATAGCAGAAGGATGTAAATCTGTTAAAATATGATTTATTTACTTCGACCAAAACATAACCTAAAGCATATTTACATTAATTTTATTAGAACATTGAGTCAGTGTACCATTGAAACAATGAAGTTTTTAAATGTAGCTGAGAAGAATGATGCAGCTAAGAATATAGCTCAACATTTATCACGAGGAACTTCTAGGAGAGTAAGTTCTTTCCAAGTCAAAATTAGGATTATAACTTGACTGTGGTCTTATGTTGTTATTCCAATTATTCCAAGTGTAAAATAATGATCATGATGTTTTTAGCGCGAGGGACTATCTCAATACAATAAAATTTATGAATTTGAAGCTGAAGTAATGGGTCAAAAATGTCAAATGGTGATGACATCAGTCTCTGGACACCTACTAGGACTTGAGTTTGTTGGTGCATATAAACATTGGCAGTCTTGCAACCCTCTAGCTTTGTTTGACGCACCTGTCTTCAAATACTGCCCTGAGAATTATGAAAAGATTAAGGTAAACCTATTGCATCATTAACTCGTCGAGTACCGGTTTTGTAGACACAATTATAGAACAATAGGTTGCGGTCACCGGTGACCGCTTGGTGTTTGACAGTTTAATTAGATACATTACAAATGAACATCTTATAAGTTTTATTCTAAGACATTATTAGGTACTTTAGAGCCTCCTTCAAGAATCCTGTTCAAAAAGTTTTATTAAAATTATTAGATAGACACATTTAATATCAACTGTACACACTTTGCATTTATATGTTTGCAGAAAACTTTAGAAAGAGAAGTGAGAAGTTGCACAGGACTAATCATCTGGACAGATTGTGACAGAGAAGGAGAGAACATCGGTTTCGAAATAATAGAAGTATGCACAGCAGTAAAGAATAATCTTAGAATATTCCGGGCCAAATTCTCAGAGATAACTGGAGTGTCTGTTTGGAGGGCTCTACAAAATCTAGAACAACCTAATAAGAACATTAGTGATGCTGTTGATGTAAGACAAGAACTTGATTTAAGAATAGGTAAAGTTTAATTTTTATATAAAAATATAGATAACATTAGACATTACACATGAAAATTAAATATACCTAGTAAATTACGTAAAATTGCACCTCAGAGATAGAGGTGAATGTTTCAATTTAGCTTAGCAATCCTTAGACAATCCCTGGTTATTAGAATAACTAGTCAAACTATTTTATTCACTATTTTGTGAAATATTAATATCATTACTGTAATTTAGTTATTGGTCGTTGAATCAAAGGTTGAATCAAAAATCCTTAACTCGTCGAGTACCGGTTTTATAGACACAATTATAGAACAATAGGTTGCGGTCACCGGTGACCGCTTGGTATTTGACAGTTTAATGTTCATTACAGGTGCAGCATTCACAAGGTTCCAGACATTGCGGCTGCAAAAAGTTTTCCCTAGAAAGTTAGCTGAAAGTCTAGTTAGCTATGGTTCCTGTCAATTCCCAACACTAGGTTTTGTTGTGGAGAGGTATAGGGCTGTCGAAAATTTCGTATCAGAACCTTTTTGGAAGTTGAGAGGTGAGTTTTTTAAGATTCCTAGACTTTGGTTTTGTCATTGTACCTTAAACTGTCAAACACCAAGCGGTCACCGGTGACCGCAACCTATTGTTCTATAATTGTGTCTACAAAACCGGTACTCGACGAGTTAATTGTTTTTGTCTTTCATTCTAATTTATTTTTTATTCATATGGCATTTACTCACATAATCTTTCACAGATTATAATGTTATTTTATCAGATAACATTTTAACTTTGACTAATAATATCACATAACATAACATAACATCACGCCTTTTATCCCCGAAGGGGTAGGCAGAGGTGCACACAGAAGTAACACACACTTTTCACTATTTATGTTATGAGTCCCATGCAATAGAGGGTGAGCCTATTGCCATATATCGGGCACATTTCCAGACTCCATGCTACTACTGAGATTTATTTAAAAACCACGAACTTTGCCCGACCCGGGAATCGAACCCGAGACCCCGTGCCCGGCATTGCGACCACTCGGTCAACGAGGCAGTCGTCTGTCGTACTATTAATAAAAATATGAAAATTTGGATGTTTGTTACTCAATCTCATTTCACTCATAACATTTGGCATAGAAGATAATTGTAGTCTGAAATAATACATAGGCTACTATTCTGACCTATAAGTATGTTTCTACAGGATAATTTTCAAGTTTTTAACTACTGGATGTGGCATGTAAGTAAGGTTGCTAGCAGAATTTATTTGATATTTAGTTAATTTGAGTATTCTTTTGTTTAAGTAAACCACACAATGAACAACTTAAGTGTAGATTTCGCATGGGAAAGAGTGAGATTGTTTGATCAAAGCGCATGTCAATTGTTTCATGACATTTGTATTGAGAATCCATTGGCAAAGGTATGTGAAGTGAAGACCAAACCCAAGTCCAAATGGAGACCTCTACCTTTAGACACAGTGGTAAGTACAAATTGTATTGATTTGTTCCTAAAATTCCCTCTCAAAATATACCTATCATACTATTTAAGCGCAACTTTTTATTACTTAAATGATATTTTAAAAACTTGTGATTGAAAATAAAAACTAAACTATCAAATTAAAAAAAAATATCAACTTGGGTTTTTATATGTACAACAGTTTTATTTAACCAGGAACTTGAAAAACTTGCTTCAAGAAAGCTAAAAATCAATGCAAAAGAGACAATGAGATTAGCTGAAAAATTGTACACTGGAGGTTTCATCAGTTACCCGCGTACGGAAACAAACGAGTTTCCTAAGGAGATGAACTTGGCACAACTAGTGGGGCATCAGACAGGTGACCCCAACTGGGGGCCGTTTGCACAGAACATTCTGGATAGCGGGGGTCCAACTCCACGACAGGGCAATAAGAGCGACAAAGCCCATCCGCCCATTCACCCCACGAAGTACACAAACAGTAAGTTATATTAAGATTTAAATACGTATATTTAACACGAAAATCCTTCTTGCACCCATTACAAATTAACGTTAAATGATTTTTGTAGTTATATGAAGAGTCAATAAGATAAATCAGCAGTGCTTGCTTCACAACTGTGCTTACCAAGTGTACGGGGAGGGAATTGCCAAATCTAAATCTCATAGGGGTTTGTCGTAATCCCCACAGACGTTTGCTATTCATAATCCCACGGTTAGGCCTTTCTCCTGCAGCTTATTCCAATTTATGATGCTGATGTTGAATAAATCTAATATTGTGACATTTATCGGCCCTTTAAATATCTTATAACTATTTCCGTAGGTTTATCGGGCAATGAACAGCGGCTATACGAGTTCATAGTGCGATCTTTTCTCGCATGTTGCTCTAAAGACGCCCAGGGTCAAGAAACCACGGTCTCAATCGACATAGCTAACGAAAAGTTCCACGCAAGTGGTTTAATGATCACAGCAAGAAATTACTTAGAAGTCTACCCTTATGATAAATGGTCCTCGAAGGAAATTCATGTTTATGAAGTTTGTATTAAAGTCTATTATTGCGATACACGCATGTGAAAGTAACAGGGAGATTCAACTGATTTATTTTGTTTTAGAATGGACAAACTTTTAATCCAACAAGCATAGATATTTTGGATGGTAATACTTCTCCTCCTAATTTGTTAACTGAAGCGGATCTCATTGCGCTTATGGAGAAACATGGAATTGGTAACCTATGTCTGTTTATTAAGTAAGAGGAAGTATAGCTTCTATTAACTGGAGTTTTGGCATCATAATACCTAATACATGTTAAAGATTATAAAAAAAAAACGAATTTTTAACTTAAACACAACCTTATAATATATAACTAATTACCAATACTTAATTCCAGGAACGGATGCGACGCACGCAGAACACATAGAGACTATAAAAAATAGATCGTATGTGGCGTTAGCGGATGCTATTCACTTTGTACCAGGCTTGCTCGGCATGGGACTGGTCGAGGGCTACGATGCCATGGGCCTTACAATATCCAAGCCACATCTACGTGCACAACTAGAAGCCGACCTTAAAGCCATCAGCGAAGGTCGAAAACAACCCCACCTAGTTTTAGCTGAGCAGGTGAACTGTTGAACTTGTACCACGTTATTATTGTACTAGTTTTTCTTGAATACATTTTCAACTTTATTGGCTTTGCAATAGAGTCAAAACTCCATTGAAAATAATATTGAAGTAATTTCGTACACGGAATTTTAACTAATAACTATAAAAGTACTAAATCATAAATACTGTGAAATAACTAATAATGTTTTCTTTTCCAGGTAGCTAAGTATAAAGAAGTTTACCAAACGGTGGCGCTGGAAGCGAATAAAATCGACGCAGCGCTGGCTGAAAGGTTTCGTGAACAACCCAATGAGTATGTTCCTTCGACCGAGTCTCTGCCCGTCAGTATGCCTTCAGGTAACATGGTTAAAAATATAATATGTATTGAAATTGTACAAATGCATAAGTGGTATTTACTTAAGGTCCGATTTAGATCTCTTATGTCATATATTTGATCATACAAAAGTAGTCTCTAAACATCGGTAATAAGGTTTATATTATAGACTTAATGAAGAGCGGTCACCGGTGACTGCTTAGGGATTGAACAGTTACATTGGTAAAAGACAAGGATTCCGGCTAAGTACCGCCCAGGGAGCTTGGAATGTTTTAAAAAAATATGTTATTTTCGTTTTTGCGAATTTTTTTTTTACTTCAAGAATGCCGCTGCCAACTCAAGAATATACTGTCTGTATGACGTGTGACACTGCTAAGACATCAAGAAAAGAAATCCCAATTTAAAATATATTTCTTTCACAGCCCTAAAATGTCCAAAATGTGGAACAGACATGGTTGTACGACAGAAGAAGAACAATGCGGACGATTTATACATTAGTTGTATGTCATTCCCAAATTGTAAGAACGCAGTGTGGTTGCCGAGTCTAGTCAAATCGATACAAGTATTACCTAATACTTGTCCTACTGTAAGTACCAAAAAGACTTATTAAAAAAGGTACAATATCCAGCCATGCACATAGACTTTCTGTGATACATAACATAACATCACGCCTTTTATCCCCGAAGGTGTAGGCAGAGGTGCACACAGAAGTAACACCCACTTTTCACTATTTATGTTATGAGTCCCATGTAATAGGAGGTGAGCCTATTGCCATATACCGGGCACATTTCCAGACTCCGTGCTACTACTGAGAATTTTTTTAAAACTCAATAATACTTTGTCCGACCCGGGAATTGAACCCGAGACCCCTTGCCCGGCAGTCGCACTTGCGACCGTTCGGCAAACGAGGCACTTTCTGTGATATTGATTGCAATTTGTAATATTTATTTATGTTCTATATTTTTATGATTCAAGGACAGTGCTTCACTAGTTTTAGCGGTTCCGAATCGTGAGTAGTATACGCAGCAAATCGGACGTTTGTCATTTTACAAAGGTTGATGCGTGATATAATATTTATCGCCGGATACTGTATTACATTATACCTCTCTGTATTTACAAGCTATGTTTAAACATGCGTTTCATCTTTTCAGTGTGGACCAAACTATAAAATGTTGAAATTTGAATGGAAAAACAATCAGCTCAGTCATTTGTACCCGCCCCCTTACACTGGATGTATCGGCGGCTGTGACATGACGTTTTTAGAAATGCTTAGAATAAACCCAGCTAGCGTGAGACCTATATCGGAGAATAGAAATCAAGTAGCAACACAACCACAAAACACAATAAATAGTAATAGGACACAAACTGTGAATAATAGTAATAGTGCCAACACAATTCCTGTCGCACCAGTGCGAGCAAACCCCAGACAACCCACAGCTACCACGACACAGCCAAGGCAATTTCTACCTCCGCCCACTGTGAATAGAAATCAAAATACAATGAACAATCAGCCGAGAATGCCCACACCAAGGAGCAATGATGGTGACAATAATATACTCTGTGGTTGTAACCAGCCAGCCATTTTGTTGACTGTACGGAAACAAAACGCGAACCATGGTAAGTTTGCATTAGGTAATAAAGGCTATCGTGTTTTTACTAAACAAATTTTTAATGGGATATAATCCGGTAAATGAGCTGACAGATCACCTGATGGTAAGGAATCAGCGCCACCCATAGACACCCGAAACACCAGAGCCGTTACATGTGCGTTACCGGTCTTTTGAGGATTAGGAATTTGAGAATTGTTGGGGGTTCGGGATGATTGGGAATGGGGGCAATGGAGCCTCCGGTTATCATGCGCTAATGTAGTGTGCTGGGATTTATTTGACCAATCACTGTAGCTATAATTTTTTTTTAATGTACAATGATTTGATACTACCTAATTCTCTGTTGGGAGAAGTGGCTTGAGACTACGGCGTCCTCACCTACCGCCTGATGAACGTCCTCACCGGACATGGGAGTTTTGGGAGGTACCTGTGTCTGATGGGGCGGGAGGAAACGCCCGGGTGTCATCACTCCGAGGACCGCCCTGAGGACACGGTGGAACACACGGTGGGAGAATGCCCTGCGTGGGCTGAGCACCGCCGTGCCCTCAGGGAAGTGATCGGCGATGGCGACCTCTCGCGTCCGGGCCTAGTGCGGGCCATGATGCGGAGCGAGGGGGATTGGGATGCCGTCTCCTCCTTTTGCGAAGCAGTCATGCTAGCTAAGGAGGAGGCGGGACGCGTGAGGCAGCGAAGCGCTGCCTCCTCGCAACCCAGCCATCGCGAAGGACACACCGGGCGTCGGGGATCGCGGGACGATCTCCGGCCACCGTAAGCCCGGGCCTGCGGACAGCGAGCATGGGTGGCTCCCCGTCCGACCAGAAACAGACCCGAGCGTACGGCGCGTCGCGTTCCGCGCGCGCCTCAAAGAGCCATCAGACCACCACAGATGGGGCCCAATAGGGCCGATGCCGATTCGGAGTCGCGGAGAACCTAACGGGTAACCGGGGCTCCGGCTCAACGTGCAGGAGAAGGAACGGGGTGGTTTTTAGTCAGTAAGAGTCTGACACTCCCTCCCGCCTCACCCAGGCGGGAGCAGTAATTTGATGATTTTCCCCCCTTAAAAAAAAAATAAAATTCTCTGTTGGATAAACAGGATCTCAAGCTACATTAGCCGCATCTGGTGAACGAAAATATTACTTAGGAGTAGTGAATGTTTCCAAAAATCTGTAATAACTATAACTATAAAATTGTAAACAAAAAAAAAATATTCCAGGCAAACAGTTCTACAAATGTCAAGTAGGAAAAGACAACGGTGGTTGTGACTTCTTCCTCTGGGCGCCTGAAAACGACAGCTCAATACAGAACCCGTACGACACGCCGCCTACTAGTACGTGGGATAGTAATGATACGAGTAGTACGAGTAGAGGCTGGGGCATTGCGCCGAGCAATCCAAGAAGCAGTGGCGGGAACAATGACGATGTTATGTGTGACTGTGGGATACCATGTAAACGGTAAGCATATACGATATTGCTATTTAGTTTTACGTTTAATGAAATGAAAACGTTACCACGTTTATTTCTCTGATTGGTTGGTTGATAGTCATTGGAGCAGGGTAATCAGAGGCCTTAGTACGAGTTTTCATTACGTTTAAAGTAATCGAAACGCATTCGGCGCTGTGATTGGCCGGCTCCAATGAACCAACCAATCAGAGCGACGGACGAGATTTCGTTTCGATCTCGGAAACGTAGAACAAACTTGCACAAAGTCCTTTGATCAAATTCGTTATGAGATTCAAGACGGTTGTTCATATTTATTAATATAAATTTTTTACTTATTAATATAAATATGTCATAGCATTACTTACGTTTCCTATTACAGATTGATTGCACAAAAAGAAGGACCAAATAAAGGGCGTCCTTTCCACGTGTGTGTAAAGGACATAGCTACAAGATGTAAATTCTTCCAATGGGCTGACAGTGAAACTATTCCAGGTAATGAAATAGATATAAATTATGTTGTACCATGAATATAATTATAGTTTTACATTTGCAATTAATTCAGAAAATTATTTTTTTTTACAAATGGATCTCAATTTTTTTTTTGTTTTTCAGATTGGGGTGTAGGTAATAGTACCACCAGTAATCGTGGTAGGGGACGTGGCCGAGGGAGTAGAGGGACTCGCGGAACTACGAGTAGGGGGGGAGGGGCGGTTCGCGGCGGGCCCAGGCTGTGCGGACTTTGTAAACAACCCGGACATACTCGGGCACGTTGCCCCAATGCAGAATGAAGAACTTTGAGTTTCAACTTTCAAGTATTTGTTTTCTTATGATATGCTTCTACTACTCATCAAGATATTCCTAATTTAGAAGACTGTTGGAGATTTAAGATGTGGCCTTTTAAATGTAAACGTGCCAGCACGACAAGCTACCCCAAATCGTCATCTGTTAGAGATTTTAGACTTTATCATAAAGCAATAGAGTTAAAAACCGTTAAAGTAGTAGTACTTGTATCTGGGATGATGTTGATGTCTCAATACGAAATGAAATAAAATAAAGTCAGTATTTAAAATAAGTATTATTCGAAAAATTAATTTTGATTGTTGGCATAAAAAAGATTGCTCTTACAGGCTTGGTCTATGTAACATGCTGCATCTCATCAAAACCTGATTATTCGTTTCTGCATTTGTATAGCTAAAGCAATAAAAAGTTTGTGATATTTATTTATAGGATTTTTGTAAATCTTTGTTGCTGCTGTTAATGATAAGTAGCCATCCTGTGTCTGTAAATTGAGATCTGTAAGCACTTTGTATAATATGTATATTGATGTAAAATATTACTATTTAAGTAAATAAACATATTTTTAAATTACTTTTCTTTTCAATAATACCTTTGATACTCCAATAGCAAATACAACAGCTGTGTCTAATTTGTTATGCGAAATTGATAATTAAAACACCAGTAAATATTTGAAATAATTTTATTTACACTAATTAAAACCTTATAACTATAGAATTTAAGACCATTTCTTCTTATTACTCTTCTGTTTCAAATTACCTAAACTCTGTGCTCTCTGCATTTCGGCTTGTTGTTCAGCCTCAACAGTTTTGTCAGTCATCATGTCCAATAGTATTTCAAACTTTAATCTTAACATATTATTCTCTTCTTCAAGCCTTTCCAACTCGTTTTTGAGTCGAATATTTTCCTTATGAGCAGCACCGGCTTTGCCAGAAGCTGTAAATTTAAAAAGACAACAAGTGACGGCACGGTTAGTGCGGTAGCTGGGCAACTGGCTGCCGCGCAACGGGTCACGGGTTGGATTCCCGCACGGAACAACTCTTCATGTGATTACAATTTCGATATTCTCGAGGGAAAACGAAATTATTGGTATAGATGGCGCTGTGTGTATTGGTATGTGTCACATAGGCTACTTTTTATCCTTTTGTGACGCGAGCGAAGCCGCGAGTAAAAGCTAATATAATATATTATAATACATAATAATAGTTATAAAAAGTAGGTATATTGATAGGTATGTTAGGAGCAGGTAACAAACCGTAAAATCTAAAAGAAAATAAACTCAAGTTCACATATAAACTTTAACAATTTACCTGGAATCCATTGACCTTCTTCAAAAGATATTTCGAAATCTCCCAACTTTAATTTCAATGGGCCCACATCGAGCGATAATTCTTTCGATGCATAGTCACTACCAAGTTCACTTTTCAATACAGTAGTGTCCTGTTTCCTTACCGGAATACTTTTTGGGGAGAATTTATTGCTAAACAATGGCATTTTCTTGCATCAAAGCGACATTAAAAATGACGTTCAGCCATAACATAACAAACGGTTGCCTAGCAACGCGTGTACAAACAAAAAGTTTGTTCATAGAGTTTGTTTATCTTTGCTTGGAGATGGAGAATATAAAACTACCTGCAAATCAATAACTGTTTTAGTAGCTTAACAATTTTTCATATTTAATTTATGCTAATGCCTTACCCTACGCATTTAGAGAATACAACTACCTATTGAGGGAAATATGTGTTTAGAACATTAATTTTCTTAAGCAGCTGTTTGTGTGAAGTCCGTAAAGCCATTGAGTAAAGCCGACAAAAAAATATTTTCATTGTTATTTAAGTGTGAAGTGCTTAATCAGTACCTACATATGATTGCTACCATGACCATGACTAAATTAAATAAAGTAACAGTATTTTTTACAGGTTATGCTTGGACGTTTTCCGACTTTCATGTTTGAGAGTATTTATTTTGCTATTTATCAGTATCAGTTCATGTATCTGATCACGTATCGGTTTTATCTTTACGATCAACAGTAAAATAGGCGAGAATAACTTGGAACTACACACGATTATGGAATATATTAAAGGTGGATAGCAATTTACCTCGATTGTAAATAAATGAAAATAATGTTTTAATACTGTTTATTCGAGAAAATAAGTAAGAAAACGTTTACAAAAATAGACAAACAACATAAATAATACAGAACAATTGTATATTAGAATATAATACTAATAAATTATGGAATTTTTAATAAATTATTATAAATGTTATAAGGTTATTGCTTGTTCATATTGTACATGGATGCAGTGTAAAAGCTGCATTATGTATTATTTAATTATTATGTTTTCAGTCTAATTAACATCACAGCAGGAATGATTAGAATTACGGAGCCGATTGTATATGTGATCATTGCGCCGGAGCACCAGTACACTGAAAAGAAAAAAAATTAAGATAATTAAATTCAATTAGATGTAATTTACATGAAGGTAGGTAATTTAATATTCAATTTTATTTTCAGTCAAATAATAATAAGAGTGTTCTGTTATGCATCAGACTCGGAGTCTCCGACTAGGTAGAGGACGTTCTAACCGGGATTGACCCAAGTATTATTTGAAGTTGTCTACACCGTGTTTATATCGCTTTCGTCCGTCTCTGTAACACAATAGTTTTGAAACACACTTTGAAAGCGCATTCGAACTCATAGTACCTACATTACTAAAACATCTCGCCATGTAATTCTCGAAGAGGTATTATTCTCGGTGGGTGGCACGTGCGATGCAAATAGTGCCAACAAAGTTACATCTCATGTGCGTAAGTCAATAGAAAAAATAGGTCTTTATTTGTTATTCTTACTTTATGCTCCAAAAGGCAAGTCGTTTTGACACGGAACAAAATCGATATGTTTCACGGTGTATAAGGAATGGTACGAAGGAAAATACCCGGTGTACCACGTGGTATTAAGGTCGTTTTGACACGGAACAAAATCGATATAAGTTTCACGGTGTATAAGGAATGGTACGAAGGAAAATACCCGGTGTACCACGTGGTATTAAGGAACTACATCACAGGTAAAATTAGGTTGGTTTTTTGCACCTCTACAATACTTTCGTGGACTAACACAATGTTTACAAATAAAAATCATAAACAGGTATAAAACCGGATTTGAGGCCGACATATTTGTTTTTTTACTCAACAAAGGATTAGATGATAACAAAGTTAAATGATCAGTCAACTTCGCAGTATTGATAACGCTTTTATTACTAATGGAACAAGTTCGATTTTCCAACTACAATTAATTGTTATCCGCACAAATATGTGAAGCATGAGTAATCGATTGATAAATAAGCGTCTCGAATCAGAGATAAGCAACTCTATGAAATTATAGGTCAAGATCTTATGGGGTATTCGTTCTAATGCGGATATCACATCTTTTTTAGTTTGAAAATGATATAGCGCCATTTGATACATAATACGTAGGTATGTAACTATATATTGTTGTGTTGAGTCAAATGTCTTGTGAGTGAACGTAAAATATTATCGTCCAAAAGTATTAGGTATTTTTTTTTTTTTTTTTTTTTTAAGGGGGGAAAATCATCGAATGACTTCTCCCGCCTGGGTGAGGCGGGAGGGAGTGTCAGACTCTTACTGACTAAAAACCACCCCGTTCCTTCTCCTGCACGTCGAGTCGGAGCCCCGGTTACCCGTTAGGTTCTCCGCGACTCCGAATCGGCATCGGCCGTATTGGGCCCCATCTGTGGTGGTCTGATGGCTCTTTGAGGCGCGCGCGGAACGCGACGCGCCGTACGCTCGGGTCTGTTTCTGGTCGGACGGGGAGCCACCCATGCTCGCCGTCCGCAGGCCCGCGCTTACGGTGGCCGGAGATCGTCTCGCGATCCCCGACGCCCGGTGTGTCCTTCGCGATGGCTGGGTTGCGAGGAGGCAGCGCTTCGCTGCCTCACGCGTCCCGCCTCCTCCTTAGCTAGCATCACTGCTTCGCAAAAGGAGGAGACGGCATCCCAGTCCCCCTCGCTCCGCATCATGGCCTGCACTAGGCCCGGACGCGAGAGGTCGCCATCGCCGATCACTTCCCTGAGGACACGGCGGTGCTCAGCCCACGAAGGGCATTCTCCCACCGTGTGTTCCACCGTGTCCTCAGGGCGGTCCTCGCAGTGATGACACCCGGGCGTTTCCTCCCGCCCCATCAGACACAGGTACCTCCCGAAACTTCCATGTCCGGTGAGGACCTGCGTCAGGCGGTAGGTGAGGACGCCGTAGCGTCTCTCAAGCCACTCCTCAAAGAGGGGACTTACCGCTGCGATGGCAGCGAGCCCAGCCCTCGGTTGCGACAGTCGTTGCTGCCATTCCGCCATGAGATCGCGCCGGAGCTCATCCCGCCACGCACCTATTTGGCGCGGCAGCGGGGTTTCGCCCCGGCGACGTGCCTCCGCGCGCATGCCGTACACGCGCGCGAGCACCTTCGCCTCCAGATCCCACGGCGGTAATCCGGCAAGGAGGTTCGCCGACTCCCCAGAGATCGTGCGGTATCCGCGGATCATTCGGATCGCCATGACCCTCTGTGCCATGAGCAGCGTCCGAGCGGGACGCCGCAACAGGTTTGGCGCCCAAACAGGGGCGCCGTAGAGGGCCATGGACCGCACGACCCCGGCGTATAACCTCCGGAAAAGTATTAGGTATAGCAGTCGTCGAGGTACTTCCGCATACGCGAAGTTTGACTGTTCGTAGCATTTTTCTTACGAAAATCCATATTAATTATGTTCTCATAACAGTTATAACTTGTTGGTTAAGTAAGAAATTAAGACTTAGTTATGATAGTTACCTGAAGACGCCAACAATGGGCCCGCGGCACGAGCGAGAGCCCCCAGCGATCTAAGCGTCCCAAGTACTGCACCCCGCGCTTCCTCTGGCGCTTTACCCGCGGCCATCGATGTCATACATGATACCGCGAACGCCGTAGCTGCGGAATATCGCATTGATTAGATCACTAACAGGGATCCAATGAGGTATAAACGGATTTTTCCTCAATAAAAAAATATGTTAGATAGTGACTGATAGTGGACTTAATAGTCCACTATCTATTGGATTACCTGATATTATCTAAAAATGCCCAGTGATAGTGTTATTAATCATCTGGTAAGTACCGGATTATCCCTGCCAAGACTAGATTTAATTAACTGGAGCACAAAATTAAAACTCGTTAAGTCAGTAGTTAAAATCCTAAGAAAGTAATAATTGACTTGCATAATAGAATACGAAGGTTTGCTACTTACACAATGCAAATAAAACTAGTCCAAGCCAAAGCCAACTTATAGGTGAGAGCAAAGGAGGATGAGGTAGCGCTGCAAAGGCTACACTTAAGAATGAAGCTGGGGTCAAAACCAGTGCACCCCGAGCGGCTACCTCCGCGCCTCGGGACCCCAACCTACGTGCCGCGCCACCTTGCAGTACGGCCATTATAAGACCTGAAACATTTGCAAAATTGAAAACACACTCATAGTAAAAAATGTATTGACGTAAGAATGGGTGAAAAGAATGATAAATAATGATCGTTCGAATACAAATCGTGTGAAGAACGAGAAGGGCG
The DNA here is from genome assembly GCA_038387885.1 of Spodoptera picta. Taxonomy (NCBI): domain Eukaryota; kingdom Metazoa; phylum Arthropoda; class Insecta; order Lepidoptera; family Noctuidae; genus Spodoptera; species Spodoptera picta. The sequence goes on from JAZHFQ010000328.1 coordinate 920,608, forward strand.
TTTGGATTAGGTTTGATAGGAGAGAATGGAAGTCATAGAAGAAGATATAATGCTAAAATATTTATTTACATCATTGCACTTACCCATAACTAGGAACATTTTGCCTTGCTGCATAGCAGTGTAGTGGAAGGTATGATGAGTTAAGAATGTAAGAGTAAACTCTAGACCAGAGTAAATAAATAAATATAGAAAATATATCAGTCCCAAGTTTGATAATACTCTACTTTGATTCTTCGAAAGATTTTTAACAGCAGTAAATTTTAATAGATGCCAAGGAGAGACGAAATCCACTGACTTAGACAGAGTGAGTGATAAAGGTGCTCTTTTGTCCTGCAAAATATTTAGTGTTATAGTAGAAGAAATATGTAATTAACAAATACAATGTATACCACTACATTCGATACTCACTTTCGTCAAAGTTTCCGGAACGAATAATAATACTAGCAGAATGTTGGCAAGAGAAAGAGACAGGGCATAGAAAGCGGGCGTTTCGCCCCAGGCGCCAGAGGTTAAGTCACTGTTCTTAGCAAACCATGCTCCAGTAACCGGCCCCACAATGAACCCAATGGAGAATGCCAAACCTATTAAAGCCTGAAAAAGTAACAACCATAATTGTTGTAAGTTGTACGGTGATTTATGTATTAATTAACTTAATATTAATTTCGACTTTTCAGTACCTGTTAGGGCATTATATTTAACAGAAACTTGCGCGCGAGATCCGACTCGCACTTTGTCAACTTTTAATCTTGTTCGGACAAATATAACATAAATAAATACCAAAATTACAGAGTCTACATGGACATCATACTATGTATTTAATATCATAATTTAAACAAGTGTGCAATTATCTTACCATTCCTCTGGCCCTGGTTTTCTCATTGGAGGCGTCTGTGACTACCGCCATACTTAGGCTTACATTGGCTTTGCTCAATCCCCCAATGAATCGAGCCAAAACAAACACGCTAAACGTACTTGCGCAACTCCATAATGCATGCGACAATGTTATTCCTACCTTAAAAAATTAAAACATATGTGATTGTGTTGTTGGTCATAATTATGCCTAGTTGGTTGGATCCGATTACTGGGTTAAACATAGCATTAGCATGTTTTTATAATAACTATCGTGAGACATACTAAATTAGCAAATTTTCAGTGAATATACTGAAAATTTGTTAATTTTGTGAGTAACCCGCGATTTTTATCTTTGTTCGCGATTGTAATTCTTTGAAACTATATAAATGCCTATAAAGTAAACCCATTCCTATTCCACTTCATGCTTGCTACAGTTTAATCGGCAAATCAGAACTATCTAAAAATTTAAAGACTTATAGACAATTGCAATATAAAATACTTTACAGACAATTACAATATAAGATACTTTGTGTTTAATTGTCTGCATGAGTTCGAGTACATACAAAAATAGCATTTCAGTATAATTTATATTCAAATACTTTTGGATAACATATTTATCATTTTAATGAAGCAACATTGTATTGGGAACCAATGTTAACATAAACTACTATAAAAAAATAAAAGTAATGTTTTCCTAGATTCTTGAAGGACATACATACATAACAGTAAAATACTGGGAAATCCTGTAAGTTTCACAATCATGAATCATTGCAATTGTACCATATTTTATCCTAAGCAATAGAACAGTACATTTCTGATGCAAGGTAAAATCACATTTAATAATATAATGTAGCTAAGATCCATTTTGGCTCAGCAATCAAATGAGGATATTACATGTATTCATCTTTTCCACAAAGGAAGTGTGTTTTCTACTTGTAACCTTGATAATAATAAGTAATAACACTTGAGTAAACAACTAGTTGGTAATGAAGTATTATAATTTTATTAAGTACCTACATTGAATGTATTAAAATTAATTTAAAATCATTAGCATAACTATATGAAGATCCCATATTTTCCATATTGTTTGTATAAAATCAGACTTAAATATTTATACTTCTTTGTTGAAAAAAGTTGTTTCATTTCATATCTGGAAATTTATTCTTATAAGAATCTTCAAGGATAGAATGAGCTAATCTGTGTCAATAGAATATCAATATGCATGACTAACATTTAACCCAAAATTAAATTTTTCCCCTACCCACATCTTATTATTATTTGAACAGTACTTTTTTTCTAATAAAACTGAAAAATTCTTTAGAAAGATATCTTGTAATAGTTTCTTTACTAAGATATTTGTATTATCAGTGACATGCTGATAGTAGATACTACCATGATCCAGCACTGACAACATATCTTGTTGAGAAACCTGCTTGATAAACCTAAATGACTACACCATCATCAACTCCATAATACTAAATGTTTATAGTTACTAATTCAACTTAATTTAGCAGTTTTACTTTATTTTATTTTGACTGCTTACATACCAATATGAAAAAATAATAATATGAATATGAAAAAATAATAATATGCAAATAATAATAAACAAGCACAGTAATAAGACAATAAGAATATTAAAATTCAGGAGGTAGGTACTTATAAACAGGTAAAACCTTTTTGAATGTACTCAGCATTAGACATAAGTATCATGTTTTGTTATAATAATTATATCATCATGACATCATAATAGGATTTATTATGTGGTTAAATTAAACTTACCAAACAGATTAACAGCATAGGTTTCCTTCCATATGCATCTGAGAGGCTTCCCACAATTGGGCTTGTCAAAAATTGTAAAAAGCTGTACATTGATCCAAGTGCCCCCCCAAATAAAACCGACGCGAATTGATCCGGGGCTCCTGTGAGCTTTTGAAAACTTTGCACTGCTCTCAATAGAGACGCATACAGGCTGTTCCCTTTGCCTTCTTCTCTGTTATAATAATCCAGCAGTGACGGCAGAAGAGGTAAAATCATCGTAAAAGCTAATAAATCTAAAAGTAACGATACAAATATCAACCCAATTGTTTTTGTATTTCTTTTCGTATTTTTACTCTCGATAATACTGCTATCATCATTAACTTCGACTTTGTCCACTTTTTCGCTGATTCTTTTACGAATTTGTCCATTTTGTTGTTGGTAGTCCTAAAATAAATTATTTTTTTAATTTAATATTATTATATCAAGCATTTCTAGATAATACAAATGAAGATATTCGATGTTTTATAAATGAAAACTCACTCACCATTATTATATGATACAAAACACAGTACTGGTATAAAGTTTCATCAAAAAGCAACAAGCCATGGAGCTAAACAATTTCGTTATGCAGTAAGATAGATGTAAATGCTCACACAAACTTTCACTTTTCGGTGCGAGAAACGAGTCGTTGGAGTTTTGACATACATGAATAATCCAACTAAAACTATTGTGTTATTTTTTATATCATAGACTTGGCGCATTCAAGTATTCCTAAAATTAGTCGTATTATATATTGACATGTTGACATTGGTTGTAATTATTAACACATGAACACATTGATAAGAGTGTTGTCCTTAATGTAAAAAATAGGTGTTTTTCCACTCTTTGTAGACTATGATCATTTATTTATATTAAATAGTATAACATTACAGTCATAAAACCAAGGCGTTATACATTTCAAATATAAAATTTCTTAGAGTTTCTTTAAGTTTGAAATTTTTTTGAATTTCTTTGAGTTTGAATGGTTTGAAATAATTATAGAAAGAAATAAAAAACAAAACAGAAAAGTCCTTAAATAAAACAAACAATAAGAATAAGAAAACCTTACAAACTATGACAGGTTTTAATACTAATAAGCAAAATATACAATATAAAATAAATAAGACATTTACAACACAACATAAAATAAAATATAGTTATGCATTCATACCATAGATTTAGTATTATATAGATGCGTCGTAATGATCTATAGCTTATTTCATATTTGCATATACAAATATATATCAAATCGATATAGAAATATGAAACCACACTTTGTCCCTTTTTAATCAACGAGTAACCTCATTTGAAGAAAGAAACGTCTTGTTGTTTGTTTATTCTCTGTCTGGCAACATTTCTACATTTCTGACAACGTACCTACCTCGCGTGCCTGCCGCCATCTTTAGGCCGTATAGTTTTGTAGTACGTCAGGTGTCAAGCGAACAATAACATTGGATTTGGATTGCGATTTTTAACAATAAAAACGCTCCTAACTAAATTGTTTTGTGCTGTAAGTGTCTGGTGGTGCATATTCAATATGTGTACTAGTTCAATAATTCAGTGTGGGGCAAGGAGAAACCCCAATCAACCTCATTTGATTATGCACAGGTTAGTAGCCGTATTTTAAGAAAAACTTTATCATACTATTAGTTTTCTTGTTTATCTAGCCTTGTTTTATATATAGAATAAAAGCCCCCAAATGTACATTCCATTTGTTTCTAATAACTAACTTCATTTGCTAAATTTGTTTTATGTTTTGTTTACAATACAAATGACGATTTACAATAGTGATGTATTTTATTTAATAACATATCGATAAGAAACTAACATATTTTTAGTTTGTATATATATTTTTTTTTTTTTTTTTTTTCTCCATACAGTAGGTGCTGTCGTTGTATGATTTGTTCCACTAAATGCACAAAACTGAAATAATTTTTATGTTTATTTTTTTATTTCAACAGATTCCCTAAAAATGAAGTGCTGCGTCATAAGTGGCTTGAAGTCATTGGGACGGAAAATATCAAACCTGGACTTAAAGCGCCACGTATTTGTTCATTACACTTCGCAGTATCATCCTTCAATAAACAATTACAACACATACTGATATTTTTTTAAACCATTTATTTTTACGAGCACACAAGCGCTTAAGTTCCTGTATCGGATTCAGACGGAAGAAACGCCCCGGTGCCACCATTGTGTGGACTATGCACCGCCCGGAGACCGGTAGAGTTGTCCCCGTTTGGGCAGAGTATCGCCGTGTCCTCGTGAAAGCAATAGATGACCATGACCTTTCACGCCGGGACATGATTCAGGCTAGTGAACGTCGAACAATGGGCTGCTCGCCATCTGGTAACTAACCGGACCGAGCGACCGAGCTCAATCCTCAACAACATGTGATCCATGCGCTTCAATTTTTAAATGTCCGCAAACCGTATGGGCCCAGCACGGGCGAAGCCCGTTTGCTAGGGCCGTGGGTAATTTTTGAAAAGGAGGGTGTAGTCCTAAAACACAAAGGGCAACTGTCACTGAAGAACACACGTATGGTTTTAGCCAGTAATAGCGCGAGAAGTCATTCGATGATTTGTACCTTAAAAAAACATCTAAAGTACCAGAAGATTTTTAATGTATAAAACTTGGCTATCGATATCGATACTTTTTGGTTTTGACTGCAGTCTTCCCTAGCAATGGCAGCCATTTTTAGGCCTCGGTTTCTAGTAGCTATGCACGCGTATTTTGTAGGTATTTCTGGTCCATATTATAGTAGGTCTGTGATTCATACACTCGCACAACATCATGCATTCTTTGCACACAGTCCTCCAGCTTGACGCAAATATGTCAAACTCTGGTGATGATGCCAGAAGATCATTTATCAGTGTGAGGGCACGAACCAGTGCTGGATTTATAAATAGGCCGTATAGGCCGCGGCCTAGGGGCGGCAGATTTTAGAGGACGGTCACTCGATTTCAGACTATAAAAGCAAATCACGTTCACTGATTTTATCATGTTTTTCATAGGTACTTAAAGAAATCCCTATATAAACTCATTCCTATCGAAACCTAGTGAGGGACAGATGAGAAAAATGCGGCTCTCGTCAATTTTGAGAAATCAATCTCTGATCTCTGTCCAATGTTTATCCCAACTTGGATATAGCTGTACACATTGCTCTTTCCACTCCGGCTACAAATTGATCTGTGAAGAGGTGTTTTTCCTAGAGCGCGTGAAAAATTATCATAGGTCAACTGACAAAAATGTAAACAACTTAAATCAAACCAGTAGTTTTTTAACCGACTTCCTAAAAAGGAGGAAGTTATCATTCGGCTGTATGTTTTTGTATTTTTGCGTTTGTGGACGGATTTTGATAAATTTTTTTTGTTGGAAAGGTCATACTTTCGGGGTGGTCCAATTTCCACCACGTCAGGATCTGATGATGGGATCCCATAGAAACCGAGGGGAACTTTTCAGAATAGGGTAGACGACAAATTATTTTAATGTCCGTCTGGTAGATAATTTTAAATCATTACACACGTATTTTTTATTTTCTTACGGAAACGAATACTTTCCACGATATATTGATTTGAAATGTCGTGTGACGTCACTTTTATGTACATTTTATACGTAGAAATGACGTTTTAGCCCCCATTCCTAAACTTTGATTCGTTTTATCTAAGTATTGTTTTATTATACGACTAAATAAAAAAATACGTGTCTAATATTTTTTAAATAGCTAACTTACGGACTAATTAGATTTTTAATCGTCATCCCAATTGTATGGGCGGCGAGAGCGTTTGTAAATTTTTTATATAGTATTTAAAACTACTACAATTTGATGAAGGTGTGGATTTGTTATGATGATGGAGTCAAGAGACAGTCGAGAGAACTCCTCGAGGATTTGTGTAATTTATTTGTACTGAAAAGATCTTTTCATCTAGATGGGATGTGATTGTCATTAGGGCCTGATGTTGAAGTAGTATGATAGCTAAGGGAGCTCCTCAACGGTTAACAGTAGCTACCTGATGTTTGGGCTTGATTATTTTGTATTACTGAGAACTTTACACCTAAATGAGGTATAATTGTCATTTGGGGCCGGATGATGAAGGAGTATGATAGTTAAGGGAACTCCTCAACGGCTGACAGTAGCGACTTGGTGTTTGGGCTTTAATAATTTGTTATGATGAGAACTTTGCACCCATGTGGGATATACGTAGTATACTGGGTCTACACAGGGTTACGGGATAAGTCGACCTAAATCATTTACGTGGTGGTAGTATCCATTATTCCTAACCGATTTGATTCAGGAACCCCATATCCCCAACTTAATTGTTCTCAAGATATCAGCCTTTGTATTACTTCTATCAAAATTCCAGATTTTGATTGATTGCACCCACAGAACATTATGCACCCATATCTTTTGTTGTGTTTCGATGTTGTTCTATTTTTTGCTGCAAGCGACTGCCTCGTTGGCCGAGTGGTCGCAAGTGCGACTGCCGGGCAAGGGGTTCTCGGGTTCGATTCCCGGGTCGGGAAAAGTATTACTGGGTTTTTTAAAATCTCAGTAGTGGAGTCTGTTTAAAATACCGAGTTCGAAAACTACTGATAGGTTATCCACCCATCGATAGGTTAGAAGTCGGTGCCTGTTTTTGTGATTGCAATTAGTTTGGGATTTTTGCACCAAAACCAAAAATGTTGAATATCTCAGAAACTAGCCACTTTCGGACTAAGGACCTCAGGTCTCATTTTGTAGGAAATTAGCTGTATTACCTCCCGAGAGAAATAGCTCAGTCTGTACCTCTAGATTTTGCTATTAAAGTCCCGTAAAAAATATAAGTACCTAAGTCTTGTTTCATGTTTCATGCAGTATACTACAATTACCTAATGGTAAATTATTATTTTAGAAAGGTAAGTAGATACATGGGGCGGCGGAAAAAAGTTGCCTACACTCATAAACAATATAAATCCGGCACTGGCACGAACAAGTGGCGAATGAGCGTGTGATATAGTGCGGGTGCTAGGCACGGCCAGTAAGCAATGGCTGCGGGGCCTTAGTTGGTACCTAGGTACCTACACCAGGTACAAACAGTTTTACCGCCTGCGCTACTATTTGTGTTATCATGAATAGTGTAAAGACAATGTAAATCAATGAGTGTTCGCAATAAAAGCTTGTGAACACGGATTACTGATTATGTTGAATAAGATTCAAATAATTCACGCACTATTTATTTATTATTTTTAATTCTATCAAAATTTATGATAGTTCGATTAGTCAGTCTTGCAGGACCAAGTCGGCTTGCAGGATGAAAATGGAGAGGATGGGGAGTTTAGTTAAGAAAAAATTAAAAAGAATTATTATTATAAGAGCGTTACTTAATATTTATTTTGTAGTTAATTTTTGTTTAAAGTTATTTAGATTGCATAATTATATTTGAATAATAATAAATAAATATCCACGTAGAGAGAAAAAAGACTAGTGTCCAAAGTTTGAACAAAAAAATTATATTTTTGATGTTCCGTCCGACTCGACGCCATTTTGCAAAGTCGTATTTTTGCTTGAGCTTGAGTAAACTGTGAAGTGTTGATTAACTTCTTAAATTACAGTTAAACACTAAAATATGGGCGAAGATAAAGGTATGGTATCTGATGCAGGTACATGGTCTTGTATTTACTAGTATTGTACATAAATAATTGTGTTACTTTGATTACAGATCGCCGACGCAGGTCTCGTTCAAGGGAAAGGCGGCGTTCTAGGTCCCGTTCTAGAGAACGTCGTGAGAAGCCAGCGAGGAGAAGTAGATCTAGATCTCAAAGCAAAAGATCTCGCAGGCGCAAGCCTTCTCTGTATTGGGATGTCCCGCCACCAGGGTTTGAGCACATCACTCCGCTCCAGTATAAAGCCATGCAAGCTGCCGGACAAATACCAGCCAATATTGTCGCTGATACACCACAAGCTGCTGTGCCGGTCGTAGGTTCCACGATCACACGTCAAGCACGAAGATTGTACGTCGGCAATATACCGTTCGGCGTCACAGAAGAAGAGACTATGGAGTTCTTCAACCAACAGATGCATCTTTCGGGCTTAGCGCAAGCTGCCGGCAACCCCGTGTTAGCGTGTCAAATTAATTTGGACAAAAACTTTGCATTCCTTGAATTTAGATCTATAGATGAGACTACACAAGCTATGGCTTTTGATGGCATCAACTTCAAAGGGCAGAGCTTGAAGATTCGGCGGCCTCATGATTATCAACCTATGCCAGGCACTGAGAATCCTGCTATAAATGTGCCAGGTAAGGTGACAGCCATTTCATTATGTATTTCTTAATTCAACATATTTCATAATGAATTGAAATAACTCCTAACCTTATTGTATGCTACATTATATTAATTGTGTTTACTTCTTATAAGTGTTATTTTTTGTTTTCAGCCGGTGTAATTAGTACAGTAGTTCCAGATTCTCCTCACAAAATATTTATTGGCGGTTTGCCCAATTATCTGAATGAGGACCAAGTAAGTAACTGCTTTCTGATAGTCATTATAAAATATTTCTCTGTGATACATTGATTAGTTGCCAATAATACCTTGAAAATGATTGGATTAAACCAAATGGGTTCTCTTAATTTAATTAAAGTTCTACATAAGATCAATGTTTCACAGTTTATTTGATAATTTATTTGTGCTTTATCTCATGATAAAGTTCCATTGAAACCAAAAATATAAATTAATGCTGATAATTATAAATTACTAAAGTAATAATAATAAATCAAACTTAATATGCAGGACAGGATGTATTGGAAACCCCATATTTTAACTGACAATATTTATACTTACCAGTATTATGGAGTAAAATTACATTATAAACATTGTATATTATTATATAAAATTATAATGACAAACTTCCAATCAAGGTATTATAAATAATATGCAACTCTACATACTGATGATACAAAATTGTTTTGCAGGTCTATACTGCGACTGCTTCTTGTATTCTTACACACAGATTCTTAGGATTTCTCTTGAAGTGAACTAAATCATCACATTCCATCTTTTTTTAATATTTGTTTTGAACCTAAATTCTTTTAGCACTTTAGGTCATTAAACATGAAGCATGTTTATTGAAATAATCGGTACCGCTATGGTGTAACAATCAAAATAGACATGAACATACGTAAGTCATTCATAGCAATAATGATGCAGAAGCTTACCACAAATATTGCACACATGACTGTAGATGTTCCCATTAGGAGGTAGTATTAGGTGCCGCAGCCATTTCAGGGCGAGATTCAACAGTTGACAGGGCTACGGTGGAGCCAGCAGTGAGCCGCGTTATATTTTGGTCAGTTTCAGGTATTTTCACAGGTACCCTAGCAGGGACGAGCGTGCGCTTCACGCTCGATATATTCTGAAACAACTCACTGATATAGTTTGCTTTCTGCCCCTCCCTAGCTTAGATATGGCACATTCGCGGCCCGCGTGTCACTGTTGTCTCTCATTCTCACCTATACGTCTTGTACTTGAATGAGACGTCGGCACTTCAAGGCAAGTCTCCTCCATTCACATCTGATTCTAACATGCGGCTAGACACAGGTCAGATAACATTCATTTATATATTTGCTGCCTTTTGCTAAGCAAATGTTACGGGAACTCTAAAAAATTGTGTGTAATGAATGTACAACTGCATAATAGACCAAATCGTGTATCTAAATATTTAATCAGTGTAAACCAAACTTTAAATAAACAACACTATTTCTAATTGAATTTTGTGTGAAACAGGTAAAAGAATTGCTGATGTCATTTGGACAACTTCGTGCTTTCAATTTGGTGAAGGATTCATCTACTGGACTAAGCAAAGGCTATGCATTTGCTGAATATGTTGATATATCTATGACTGATCAGGTAAATGTCCATTGATAATATTTTTTTATTTCATGAGGTACAAGACATTTTTCCAATTGTGACTTATTATTTTTCATTAGGCTATAGCAGGTCTGAATGGAATGCAGCTGGGTGACAAGAAACTCATTGTTCAACGAGCAAGTATTGGAGCCAAGAATTCGACATTAGGTAAAATTAATAAATGATTATTTTCCTAAAATTTTATGTTCAATGTGATGATTGTTACTAATTAGTAAAACTTTGTGCAGCTATGACGGGAGCTGCTCCAGTACAGTTACAAGTGGCTGGGCTCACACTGGCAGGTGCCGGGCCACCCACAGAAGTATTGTGTCTCCTCAACATGGTCACACCTGACGAATTACGCGATGAAGAAGAGTATGAGGACATTCTTGAAGACATCAAGTTAGTATTGATAATTAAATAAAAACATATGTTAATTACTACTTTTTTCATTTCCTTTTTTATCAATATCAAGCTATTCTCTTAATAAATAGATGTATGTTTAATTTTACAGAGAAGAATGCAACAAATATGGCTGTGTACGCAGTATAGAAATTCCAAGACCAATAGAGGGAGTTGAAGTACCTGGATGTGGAAAAGTATGTTCAAAACATTTTTTACACAATTAAAGAACAATAGGTTGCGGTCACCGGTGACCGCTTGGTGTTTGACAGTTCAAACTAGTTTTAGTTAGATTATGCAATTATGTGAAATTGTAACGATTTATTCGAGTGTTTGTTATTATCTTAGTATATATAATATCTTGTATTTTTGATTGCAGGTATTTGTCGAGTTTAATAGTATTGCTGATTGTCAAAAAGCACAGCAAACCTTGACTGGTCGCAAATTCAGTAACCGTGTTGTGGTTACTTCTTACTTTGATCCAGACAAATATCATCGCAGAGAATTCTAATTTTTAAGACTCCTTACATAATTATATTTTAAAGTAATTCCCTTTGTCTAATACAATCTCAAAAATGACATGTTCATTTAAATGATGAATTTCATATTTATACCCCATCAGCTCGATTGTATAATTAAAGCTAAAATAAATTATAACAATGTCTAAAACTGCTTTTTCATTTTTAAAATGTAAACAAGTTATTATTTATTATATATTTATTTTTATTGTTTTATAAATAAACAAATTAATAAAATGTTATAAACACTTAGTAGGTGGTACTAGTTGGAGAAGAGTTAAGTAAAATTTTGCCAAAAATTAACAATAAATTAATCGATCGTTCGATTTTCGATGTGTACCCATGCTATGTTATACTATCTTATAAATCTTAGAATCAACAATCAATCTTAAAAATAAACTTTAATGATTATGGCAGCTCTTGCTGCATAGCTGGCTGATATGTGTTCAAGGATCCAGTTTCTGACGAAAGTACCAGCTTTCTCATGATCACGTACAGTACGCCACCGACAACTAACATGCCTATACCAGCCATCAAACTAATTGCCCAAGCAGGAACAGCATTACCATCTGAAATAAAAAGTAAAAATTTTTCTTTCTTATAACTGGATAAATTAGGGAGGAAATACAGTACCTACGTTTTTTTATGGCATAACGTGCTTTAAAAGGCACAAATATCTACTTTTTAGCAGTCCCATGTAGCAATGATGAGCCATTCAATTATACACTCATGATGGCACCATTCAATTATACACTCATCATGGCACCATTCAATTATACACTCATGATGGCACCATTCCATTATACACTCATGATGGCTCCATTCCAAACTATCACTTCTAAATACCAATAACTCTTCACTCGGCGTCAGGTATTGAATCCAAGTGTTCTTGCTCAGCAATTATAATTATTACTCTAGTGACTACCGAGGTACTCGCCAACGAGAATTGGAATGATGACAATCGAGTCGAATTGAACTTACGGTAATAAGTACGTGTCATTACACGTCGTCCTCGAAGAATTTTACGCCTGGCTTCGGCTTCTTGAGTCAAGGTACTCAAAATTACTGAAACAATAATATAAAAAATTAAGAATGTATGAGTAGGTACTATTTTTCTCAGTAGCGACAAGTTGTTAAAATTGTACGGTCACGAGGTTTGAGGTAAAGAAAGTAAATTAATAATTATAATAGTAATTAGTAAGTATTAAAATGTATTTGTTTACTATTTAGAGAGGTATATTGAACTTCTAGGTATACCTACTCTAAAAGATAACTAAAAAATTCGAATATGATAATTCCTGAACCGGATGTACCTACCCAGGTACCGAACGCTAGACATTATTTATCAGTAAATTAGTTACATATGTATGATAATTGCAATTAAAAAGAAGAATATTACTTATTAGCATCAATCAATAACAAAAGTTCAGTTTTTTCAAGCGATGAGTCTGAACAAATTCGAATAAATTGATACGATGAAACGAAAATAGATTAAATAGACCTAACAGGTGAATCTTAGCTAAGTGTAGAGCTTAGCACATAGATAGGTAGGTAAATGGAAGTGAAAGTTTTACACGTACCTACCTATGTTAATGTAGAAGAAATAACCATCCTTTGGTAGATTAATTCTATTAAGGTATAGCAAACATTACTCAGAAGGAGGCATCTAATAATTTCGCAACAACACGGATGACTTGTAACAAATAAACCATAAAGTTTGTTTACAACATATTTCATACGTACCAAAATTTCAAATATACAAACAGTACCCACCTAAAACTACAGCCAAGTAGAACCACAGGGATCTCTTCTGCGCCATTTTGAAGTTAATTTTACAATTAGAACACTTTCATTAAATTAAAACACACTTCGCAATAAAGCGAAACTGATGACATACTAAAACGGGAGCATAGGTGTGTTCTTCTACTCGGGGCCCTTATCAGTCGTAGATAAGATAGTGTGATTACTAACGCGTATACGGACTAATCTTGTTCTGAAAAACAGGTTTGAATAACCTATGTGTGAGTCAATTGTTATGGCTATGTGTATGTGGGTCCATTTATTTTGAAGATAAGGGGGACGGTACCTTCGCGCACTACCCACGTGCATATAGGGCACATAGGTAGTTTTGTAGTACATAATAGAAATGGCAAATTGATGACGTAAACGTTAATGTCGAAAATCTAAATTTAAATATTAATAACATCTTGACTGTCATTCGAGGGTAGATATAAAATAGTTATATATATATACAAGCTTCCTTGTGCGTACTGCTAAAGAGTGGAATTCTTTGCCAGAGTCTGTATTTCCTGAAGGGTACAACCTGGGAGTCTTCAAGGCCCGAGTGAATAGGTTGCTTATGGGACGACGTGCTACATCGTAGACCGCATCATCGCTTACCACCAGGCGAGATAGTGGTCAAACGTCGCCCCAACAAACATAAAAAAAAAAAAAAAAACCTATATTCACTAGTCCTATTATTGCATTATTCCGGGCCACCATAATGCAAGGTATTTTTATTACTTCCAGGTCATCACATCGAAAATCATTCTAGACAACACAATCAAACTAAGAGACTAAGTTTATTACTAATTTATTGAAAACCATTGCACTAAGACTAAATCTATAACAACATTAAATCTAACTTAATTCTAAATTCACATCGATTTACTTTTCAGAGAAAATGTTCTTAATGTCGACCTCGGCTAGGACTTTCGCTGAAACCGATCCTGGGCTTTCAGCGGTAATTTTTGCCTTAGTGGCCTCCAGTTGTCGCTCACTACCAACAATCTCTGCGGCTTTTTCAATTAGATCCTTGTTTGAAACTCCTTCAGACCTCAGTTTCGTGTATTGTTGTATAAGTCGCTTGGTTTGTGTTTCCGTTTGGCTGATCATATTTATTGCTCCTAAACCATACCCTTTGGAGTGAAATTTCCTGTAAAAGAAATTAGTTAGTTAATTGAACTGCCAACTAGGTATAAGACCTGATAGAACAGCTGATAGTAAGCAAACTAAGCAATCGACGCCATCTTTGTCACTAGTAACCGAATGTTACCTTCGGGGATCGGGAAATAGGCATTCAAACACACAACAGAAGTTATTGTTTCACGATGTTATGAAGTTATGGTAGTAATTAATATTAATTGTCTTCTGTCAATTAGACATTACATGCAGTTCTATTAGACTGAAAAAAATACTTACGCTCTAATATTATCCTCAGGGTAAAGAATTGGTCTTATAGGCTTGATTTCTGGTTTTGGTTTAGCAAACTTGGGTTCCACAAGAGGTGGGAAAGCTCTGTACACATCAAACCACAAAGGCCTGTCATCTGGTTTTATTGCTCCTTTTGTGAGAAGCCCCTCCACTCTGTAATTAAGAATGAAACATATGATTTAAAGTGTGTGTGTTTTTTTATCATTTGTAGGTAAGGATATCTTTTTACATATTGGTTTTTTTTTTTTTTTTTTAAGGGGGGAAAATCATCGAATGACTGCCCCCGCCTGGGTGAGGCGGGAGGGAGTGTCAGACTCTTACTGACTAAAAACCACCCCGTTCCTTCTCCTGCACGTCGAGCCGGAGCCCCGGTTACCCGTTAGGTTCTCCGCGACTCCGAATCGGCATCGGCCCTATTGGGCCCCATCTGTGGTGGTCTGATGGCTCTTTGAGGCGCGCGCGGAACGCGACGCGCCGTACGCTCGGGTCTGTTTCTGGTCGGACGGGGAGCCACCCATGCTCGCCGTCCGCAGGCCCGTTACATATTGGTTACATGTACAGTCAGCCAAGTTATTTAGTATGCAGGTAAGAAAATAAAAAATAATTCAGAACAAAGACAATAGCTATTGGTAGCCTGCTAAAAGAAAGTAAATCTAAACTGCTTAAAAATATGAATATAATGAAATATATGGTTTATAATGAAAACTTCATTACAGCTTCAGCTTGTTGCACCTATGCAATTAACCAGGAAATAAACCCTATGGTCTATAATCATTCGTGCGGTCCATGGCCCTGTACGGCGCCCCTTTGTGGGCGCCGAACCTGATGCGGCGGCCCGCCCGGGCGCTGCTCATATCACAGAGGGTCATGGCGATCCGAATGATCCGCGGATATCGCACGATCTCCGGGGAGGCGGTGAACCTCCTTGGCGGATTGCCGCCGTGTGATCTGCAGGCGAAGGTGAAACTCCGCTGCCGCGCCAGATAAGGGCGTGGCGGGAAGAGCTCTGGCGCGATCTCATGGCGGCAACGACTGTCGCAACCCAGGGCTGGGCTCGCTGCCATTGCAGCGGTAAGTCCCCTCTTTGAGGAGTGGCTTGATTGAGAGACGCTACGGTGTCCTCACCTACCGCCTGACGCAGGTCCTCACCGGGCAAGGAAGTTTCGGGAGGCACCAGTGTCTGATGGGGCGAGAGGAAACGCCCGGGTGTCATCACTGCGAGGACCGCCCTGAGGACACGGTGGAACACTGTAGCGGAATGCCCTGCGCGGGCTGAGCACCGCCGTGGCCTCAGGGAAGTGATCGGCGATGGCGACCTCTCGCGTCCGGGCCTAGTGCAGGTCATGATGCGGAGCGAGGGGGACTGCGAATCCGTCTCCTCCTTTTGCGAAGCAGTTATGCTAGCTAAGGAGGAGGCAGAACGCGTGAAGCGCTGCCTCCTCGCAACCCAGCCATCGCGAAGGACACACCAGGCGTCGGGGATCGCGGGACGATGTCCGGCCTGCGGACGGCTAGCATGGGTCCGACCCCTGTCCTCCCTGTCCGACCAGAAACAGACCCGAGCGTACGGCGCGTCGCGTTCCGTGCGCGCCTCAAAGAGCCATCAGACCACCACAGATGGGGCCCAACAGGGCTGATGCCGATTCGGGAGTCGCGGAGAACCTAACGGGTTACCGGGGCTCCGGCTCGACGTGCAGGAGAAGGAACGTGGTGGTTTTTAGTCAGTAAGAGTCTGTTACAACCTCCCGCCTCACCCAGGCAGGAGCAGTCATTGGATGATTTTCCCCCCTTAAAAAAACAAGCAAACAACAACAGTCTATAATCATACAAAAGGGTGTTTAGAAATCAATTGACATGAATTATGTACTTTAATAATTTATTTTAAATCATATTAACAATTCAAAAACAGAAGGAACTAAAAAATATTAAAAATCATTTTGCATTGCATGGAAAATTGTTCTGCGTAGGTTTTCCCAACCACTTCTTTTGGTTTCAGAAATTAGTTTCTCTTGTAATTTTTTTATATCATCCTCCAATTCTTCTGCTAATTTGTCGGTTTCAGTTTTATGGTCCATTTCCATTTCTTCACATCTAAAAAGGAAATCCAATATAATAAAGAAATGAAGTTTTTAATTATTTCAATCATAATTTGGTACTTATTTCAAACTTTTTATTCTTACTTACTGTTTTTTAAAGGAAGCATGAATATCTTTTAATACTTTCAGTTTCTGTCTATGAGCTGTGGTGGCCTGCTGCATACACTTGACTACAGCTCCAGTTAAATGTTCTAGCTTTTTTTCATTGTCTTTCATTGCATTACAATCTACTTCCAACTGCACCATCACTTCTGATAAGTTTTTAAGTAGGTTATTACTTTTTTCTTTCCTGTAAATGATTTTAAGTCATATTTACTATTCTCTTTGAAGAAACTGCTAATGACATGATGTTATTTCAAAGTTACTTATAAATCATTTACCTTGTCTCTAGTTGATTGTTCATAACATCCAATATTTTCTGTCGTGATTCTTTACAAGCTTCTACATTTACGTCCAGCTTCTTTTTCTTTGAATTTGCTTGATATTGACCAATCAACTTTGCAAGGCTTTCTTCTTCGGTCACATCATTTTTCTGTCGTTTAGTAATTTTCTTATTGCTGACAGAATCCTTTAGAAACTGTGATTCATTTAGCAATTCGTTTAAATCCTCACTTAGAAATTTGGATTTTCCTCCTTTTTTTGACGACATTATTGATAGCAAGTGTAAAATTAAAGCTCGTTTCCGCGTCAATTCGCACAAAGCAGAAAACGCGAAAAATGTGAATGTAATGAATTGAAGAAGAGTGTTCCCGCTAAATTTTACCGCCCAAAATTCTTATTCGATAATTAAATTGTATAAAAAAAAAATGTTGGCAAAGAATTCTAAATTACTGGCTAAGTCTTTTAATACTTACCTTGTATAAATTGTGCCAATTCTTTCTAAACGGCTGCTTGCCATGTTTTTCAAATTACAATTAATTTACTGGTTCAAATTAAATTAAATTTAATTAAAATAATTCAATTCACTAAATAAATCGTTCAAACAATTTCTTGTTTGAGGTTAGAATTCAAAATTAAAAACCATCTTATGAATTTGACAATTTTGACACTTGACACTAAGACCGGACGTAGTGAAGTCAAAAACAAAAAATAAAATAAAACACACGTACGCGCAGTAAAGTGAATAAAGGACAATGATAAAGGAGGAGTTTTATGATACTTTTGGAAATATGTTATCAAGTATTAATAATAAGTCTAAGGGAACATTAAAGCTCTGGCTGCACTAGGACAGGACAAGAATCGATGGTATTTACCCACATAGTTTTGTAAAACGAATAAAAGCAGTAGCACTACAGTACTACTACCTACTACTTATAACGGTTTTATTGCGCGACTGATTTTAAATACAATAAAATATAACACTGTTAAAAACGACTGCAGTTCCACCAGATCACCATAGCGGACTTTTTCCCTCAATACTCTGGATTATTGAGCAAATTATAATCTAGTCTTCGATTTTCGGATTACAATCCCTTCTAATGAAAGTATACCTGTCTTGATAATTAATTTTAATAAACATTAGTGGCATGCAAATGCAAGGTAATATAAATAAGAGTCAATTCAGTATTTATTTGAATATAATAAAAATGACTAATGAATTTTTACTAGTCGCATCGCAAGTGCGACTGCCGGGCCGCAAGGGGTCTCGGGTTCGATTCCCGGGTCGGGCAAAGTATTACTGGGTTTTTTAAAATTCTCAGTAGTAGCACGGAGTCTGGAAATGTGCCCGGTATATGGCAATAGGCTCACCCCCTATTACATGGGACTCATAACAACTAGTGAAAAGTGGGTGTTACATTGTACTGTGGTAGAATGTGCACCTCTGCCTACCCCTTCGGGGATAAAAGGCGTGATGTTATGTTATGTATGAATTTTTATGGGATAGGGTGGCCAGCCAGCCAGCCAGCTAGATAGGGAAGCAGTCGGCACCACGTCTATGGATACATACAAAGATTTGACTAGATACAGCGGGTAGTCTATATAGTATTTCGGTTACTGAAAAGAGTAAAGAAAAACAACATTATTATAAAACATGTATTTTTCAAAATTAAGTCCCAAAACAACACAACTCATTCAAGGCATTCTTTTTCTCAACTTAAATATTTTTCATTGCTTATAATACACTTAAATCTATTTACAAGTTTAGAACCTCAATATAATTCTGTGAACTATCAATTTTATTAAATATTCCTGTGCAAAGCCTTATTATTGCACTTAAAGCCCTTGCCCACCATCACTTTAATTTATACAATTTTATCAGGCCTTTTAGATTTAATTTACAATAGAAAATATTATGCAATTTAATAATAGTCCAGTCAAATTAGATCAAAAAGTTCTACTTTTTTCATGTTACGTAAGTTAACAAGTTACAAGAATTCGCATCCATTTAAAAATTGGTAAGATTGTTGATTAATGAAATTTCGTGCCTGGTTTGTAAATATTGAGGTAAATTACTTGCACTCAAGAAAAAGGATAAGAAGAAACAAATGAATGAAGAGAAGATGAATGAGACACATTAATGCATCTGAACACATTGGGCCCAGGTATTGGAGCAGGATGTTGGGCCAAAATAATAGTGAATTGTAAATGTCCCTGTTTCATATGTTCGAGTAAATATTATTCCTTAGGTAGATCGGATTGATGATATTTTTTTTATATTTCATTTATGATGGTGTTGTGACAATCCTAAAAATTTTCAACATGTTGCGAACCATTGTTACCTTGGATGTATAAATTGACAAGACTATAAATATTCGATCGACGACAGTTTAGTGATGTTGAGTGAGGCTAAGTCCATTTCAGACTATAGAATCACAAGAAAATACTGTCTATGTGTATGTGAGATTCCACTGTCGGCTACGACTGTGACCGATGCTTCCTGAAACATCTCTTATCGGCTTGTCTTGAGAGAATATCAGACACGAAGTTTCTATGTGTAAATACACGAAGAATGTCCTCACGAGCTTCTTGTATTCCTTCACACACTATCTTACTTCTTTGAATATTACCCTGAAACAAACAAAATGTCGTGTTATGAAAAGTTGACCGAGCAAAAATAATTATTAAAAAGGTTAATCGTTTTTCAATTCACTATATTGTGATCATACCTTGAGTAACTCGAGTATCGTATGGGAATGTGGCTCCAGAGCGGATATCGCGCGTCCTGACGCTGTTTCGAGAGCTCGCAGTAGGCCCGCTAATTGCTCTCCAACGTCAGATTCTAAAGACATCTAATGAAAGAAAACAAAATACTAAAAGAATAGAACTTAGTATACAAAATTAAAAAAAGTAAGCTCAATAATCGATTTGTTGGTAGAATTCATTGTTTAGATATGAATATTTGGATAAGAATGAGAAATATGAAATGCCAATACAAAATGTATCAAAATTATATCACTTGTGTCGAAATACTGAAACGTCATTCAATTTTAGGTTGCGTTTAAATATAGCTCTGTCTCTACAAATCCACTGTAAATGACAGAGATGGCACGATATTAAGGTACAACTTTCAAGATTCGGGCGTTAGAAGTAAAATCTGTAAAATACGCTCATAGTATTATTACAGACTGGTTGAAAGTAAATTGTAACAGTTAATTACCAAGTCATCCATCTGTGCAGTTAGATGATGTACTTTCCATCCCTCAGCACTGGTCAGCACGTGTTTCTGGCTGGCTATCGAAACGATATCTCGTGTGCGAGGTTCCCTTCGCCGCACGTCAGACGGCCGGGTGAAATGCAACGCAGTACTACGCCAACCGCACACGTAACTCGAACTTAATAGTGGACCTGTTACAATAAGAGATTTATTGATTTATTTACTGAAGTGTGATAAAGTTATTACTACTATCAATCATAGTTTTTTTTTTGAAATCTTTTTGTTCCGATTGCAAAGGAAAAAGAGAAATAGTTCACAGAAGTCTACTGCTTGGAACCATTTATTTATTAATATTCAGTCATGTTTATCGTAAAAATATCTAACCCTTAATGGCCGCAGGGACATCCTTCCTTATTCTTTTCTTCCACTTTGGTTTATCTTCAATATCTGGATCGGAAACGTTTTTCAAAATACATAATATGGAAGAAAAAGTGAGTAATTTTTTGTTACTGGTGAATTAGAAATACTTACGTTTTGGAGGGTTAAATGAGACTGGCGGTGGAGTGGGCGGCGGCTCCTCTCCTTGATAGTCGCACTGTCTCACTTCATTACTCAACCTGCAAAAGAAATATAGTTATGGGTCTAATGGGCCAAGTTCTGTTTTTGCATTAACAACATTCACTTTGTAATTATTTAAAAAATGTAGCAAGCAAGCATAGGCAAGTCTCGACAAAGCATAAAAATATAAAATAGACTGTTGAAGTGCACATACATCTGTTTCCGAGGTTTCTTGCGTGGACTAAGATCAGGGTCTGGACGTGGCGGTTCTGGCTCATCATCAGGTGCGGGAGAGGATGACGCACTGATGGTCGTGGAACCGCCCGAGCCAGCACCACAACCACCCACCGGTACATCCTCCCAGCCTGATCGACCAAAACTAGAGTTCTTGCTTGGAGACCTGTCCAAACAATTCATATATTCATATGTTTATAAATCAAAACCTTACATGCTAAAGACATATAACAAAAACTTTGATGGTAGTTTCAGTCAAATTATGTTGCATAACAGAAGTTAATAAGAACCTAAAATAATTTAAAGTAAATCTTACCCATCGAGATCTCTTTTCCTAAGTATGGACGGTCTTGGCAATACTGTCTGATTTGGGACGGAGGACACTGGTATGCGGGTTTCTGGCGACGCTGATACAGCATTCACAACCGTTACTGTGTAAATCATTGAAAAACATTAGCAAATTTTAGTACATTGTCAACATTATACAAAAAATGTATAGCTGAAAATTATGATAAAAAATAAACATATAGTAATTCAGAAAAGGATGATCTCTATTGTGTATCAAAACCAATTTCATCAACAATAAAGGAGAATGACAGGTTTGTATGGAGGTTTTGTACCGCTATAAAATTTTGTATTTGTCATTGTTCTTACCAAGTAAATGATCTGAACGATAGATATTTTTATTATGAAGTTTAGAAAAAAAATACATATTTTTAGAACTTTGGGTTCAAAAGTTATTTCACTTTGAAAATGTGCAAAAGGTACGTAAAGGCGGTATTACACTTGTCATTGCGTATTCGCTTCATTTGTACAAATATTTGTGAACTACGTACTAATGGCGTCCAAATAGTATCTATAAATGTAAAAGCGTGCAAATATATGTATATAGCAAATGAAGACGAATAAACCCTCCACACATGGTCTGTTTTGGCCGAATACAACAAATACGCAACGTCAAGTATAATGCCACCTTTACGCAAAAGTACATAATATGACAAATTACACATGACAGTTCATTGAAAATGTCAATGTGGACTTATTTATTTGGTTGTTTTAACTTGTTTTGTTTACAAACTAAACTCTAAACACTGCTCGCTACTCAAGTGACTATTACACTTTGTATTATGAGTAAATTAATTAACTGTTAATTCAGCAAGTATGATGTAACTATAGAGTTTTACAGAGTATGCTTTACAATCTTTTTCATTTACTAGGTGCCTACGAAAATGCAAATTAATATTGTGAGCGACTGTCATTGGGTAGAAGGCCTACATTTAGCAGTGGACGTCTTGTGGCGGATATGATAAAAGTAATGTCTCACTTCACCTTGAATCTTGCGGGCAGTCGCAAGATTTAATGTGTAAAATCAAGATTCGAGGCAGAGGCCTGATATACAAATAGTCTTTAAGTTAATTCGATTTAAACTTAAGCTTAGCTCTTTGAGAAAGTATTTCTTCTGAAAACTGGTTGCTTAGCACGCGTGTAAGGTTTAATTTCTAATAAGTAAGTCAAATAAGTAAAATCATCATCAGTTTCATCATTAACAGTCTATAAGTGGCCTATGCTGACCGAAGGTCTCTTCTCACTGGATTAGGTTTAAGCATTAACTCGTTGAGTACCATAATTATAGACACAATTAAAGAACAATAGGTTGTGGTCACCGGTGACCGCTCGGTGTTTGACAGTTTAATCACTACGCTAGCTTAATGTGGGTTGGTGATTTCAAACTTATAATTAGAAAAAATCACATTGGTACTTTGCCGTTGCAACTCGCACCCTCATGCATGAGAAACATGCTTCTTAAACCTCCTGGCCACCACAACACAACTAAAGAAATGTAAAATGAAAATGAACATTTTTGCTATAAAACTAAAGCAATCTAAAATAAAGATGGCATTTATTTTATAGATTGTTTATATATAGTTACTAGGTACCTGTTTAAAATAAAACAAATGTATTATTTTGAAATACTTTTATTTCATTATATTTAGGTTGTTTCTAGGAATACTTCTAAAAATAGAGCAGGCGATGTCATAAAGCACACACTTCATTAATTGCTGATATCTGTAAACAAGTAAGATAACTGTAAATAAAGTAAACAAAACTACATTTTTTCCATTAGTTTCACATGTTATAATAATGTCTGATTCCCTATCTTAAAATAGAAAAGTTAAAATAAATATTTGATTGCATTATTTGATTTTACAATGTTAAAATGCCATTAATAGGGTATTCCTATAACACAGATCGTAGAAGCTCAAACAGCATGCTAATTAATCAATTATTATAATTATAACATGTGTATGGTTTATACACCGGTAAACCGGTGAAAAACTTATATTATAAACCGGTTATACACTTCACATACCTATTGAAGCTCTGACAGCCGATCAACATCTTCTGGCCTCATCTGTTCTACAAACGGCAATGTTAAAGTGAGGCTTAGTCCATGTTTACATAACACATTACACCCTGATAGTGAACACTATGAGGTGGTATGTCAGGTTGTGGTCTTATAGTTCCGATTCTTGTTAAGGCGCTCAGCCAGCATGGAACACGATCTTCATCATTGGAAGTAAGCTAAAAAAAGTAATATTATTAGAATGTCATATTGACTTTAAATTATATGATAATAGTATATGGTTAATACAATAAATTATTACCTCTCGTGGCTGAATCCAATCAGATACTATATGATCTAGTCTTTGCTCCTGTTTGTTGGCGCCTTCAATTAACCCTCTGCGTCACCTTATCCTTGCAATGGAATGCCCACATACGACAGACATGTTGATGATCAGTTTGTTTGCTGGACATACTTTCAGGAACATCCCAATACATTGCTAATTGCCAGCAAGCATGGCAAATATGGTCGGTAGGAGAGATCTAGAATAAAATGATACATTATAGGTAGATAACACTATGCCCCCTTTATTTAGGCAACAAGGTGACTTTCGATAAATCATGTGTAAACTAGGTACCTACTTACATCTGTAGGATAAGTTCACAATGTGATATTGTTGACCACGTCTAGTCTTCACTCTCATTTCCTAGAGCATGCCGTCTCATGCGACAAACTCTGGTTGTAATTAATGCACTGTTAATTCGTCATCGCGACAAAATACAACACACTATGCACAAATGAAAATAAGTGTATTTTCGCAATTTCGGCTACGGAGAAACGGCTGCCCAACTCAACGCATCACCAGATGAATAAAATGACTTCCAATTTGTACAAACACATCCTAACACCGCATTTGAAACCAACTGCAAGGCGCACTTGACATTGACAAATCGTCTTCAACAACAAATGTCAAATACCAGTTCAACATTGCCATATTCAAGTTTGTGAAAATGTTAATTATCGTTAATAATCCATGTAGACCTCACGAAATGAAATTAAAATAATGATATTTACTTATAAAAATGTTTGAAATGGAAAGGAAAATATTTCATTGTTAGATATTAAAATAAATTAGTTTATGAAATAGCGACATTCAATATACTCTTGTTTCATGTTTACGCATGGCAACTTTATAAACGTCAATCGCGGTTTGTTTTTATTTAGTGTAGCCGTTTTGTTGATTGCTTCTTATCATTATTGAATAACAGATTTTCTAGGGTTTCCCAAGTTTTAAAAATCTATTAAATACGTATTTAGAGGATTCTATAGCTGCCCAATTGCCCAAGGCAAAACAATGACAAATCTTTTTTTAGCAAAGCAGTACAAAATCTGCCATTCTCCTTTTATAACAGTTTTTTCTTACAAACTGACCTTGAGTCTGCTGGGGCTGTGCTGACGATTGGTGCAGATACGGAGCGAGTGCGCGCGGCAGGGCGGTCGCGACGTGCGCGGGCGGCGCGCCGTGCGCCGAGTGCGCGCCGCGCGGGACTTCGTAGTACAGTTGCGTCGGAGCACTGTTCCCCACTACTCCACGGACACCCACGCTTGCTACACCAACCACCTGTGAAATTCATTTTAATATACATTATTGTCGCCATTTGCAAACCCTTCTGATTGAAAAAAAAAGAAGATTAAAAAAAGTGATGATGAAAACTGTTAAGTAAACAAGAAGTATAATAAAAATTAAATGCTTACTTGTCCTATAACTACTCGAAGTGTTTTATATCAGTTCATTATACTGGTTGGGATGTAACTTACCTATACCTATGTATCGGAAGTTATATTTATATCAAATGTTTACCTTAGCAGGTTGGTAGTTTCTCTGCAGTAGTGGCAGTGGTCTGGGCGCGGTGGCCGCAGGAGTTGGCGTGGGAGTACGCGGCGGGGCTCCCCGCCCTGCTGCAGAAATCACAGTACTTGCTGAAAAGACAATTAAATAGTTCACAATTTTATTAAAATAGTTATACCTATAATTAATTGGATGATTTTTTATATAAAAGATATGGTACTTACAAGTTAGTACAGGTGTAGTAGGTAAGGTAACAACAGTAGAGTGAGTTGGTTGTGAGGGAGCTGGGCAAGAGCTTGGCGCATTCGCCCGTGCACCCCTCTGACCATACACTAGTGTACTACGTGGACCACGAGATGCCCCAGACCAGGCACCACCTGGGGAAACACATTATGATTGTAACTGTCAAGGCAATAAAATAATAAAATACAAAGTATCTTATTCATGCAATGTCAGCCTTGAGCGGTTGAGCAGTTATTATTACATACAAGAAACATTTAATTTCTTACTTTTATGAAGATAAATTTTGTTTCTTTATCATCACCTGTCGGCGTTTTACTTGGTATTGCAACTTTAGTTAGTCTTTGAGGATCAGGGTAGGTTAAGTTAGTTGATTTAAAAAATATATTATGACTAAAAATATACAATGTTCACGAAAAATTGAATGTAACACTTTTATTTTAAATATGATAAGAAAGCATCATAATTTATAGAAATAATGTATTGTACTAGTCGTAATAAAATAATGTACCAGAAGTTGCTTGGGTGTTAGAAGCAGGAGTGACTGGTCGCACGGCGAGAGACGCGCCGGCCGCGAGACCGCGCGGTACATGACTGATATGGCTCGTCACGCCGAGTCCCACTCCTTTACTAACCAGCACACCACTGGCGCTACTGACATTCACACTTGACAGAACAGCTGTAAAGAAATAAACATTGATTATTTGTCCCACTAACAACTGAGACAATATTTTGATTTTATTCCCATGAAGGAATGACTTTGCAGCATGCAGTATGCAGCCGCAAATAAACGCATCTTATGCAGCAGAGATGAGACACAAACAAGCCATTCGAGGCCTCAGGAGCTGCCGAATCAACAACTTCAGAGGATAGTTCGTGGAGGAGCAAAACATACAAGTGTGGTTCAAGTGGTTTACTGCATGTCGTTTGTGTGTTTTGTGTCGCATCTCTGCTGCATAAGTGTTGTACTTGTATGCTAATTCATTCCTTCAGCAGAATAAAAATTAATATTTACCCAGCTGTTAGTGTAGCATGGATTACTGCAAAGTAACCCCTGATTCAATTCCATATATAATTATATTGATTTAGAGGTCCAGGGTCTATTTCACAACATGTGATAAGTTGTTGTTAGCTTTTAACATAATTATTACATTTATTTTGACACATTTTGTTTGAAAAATAGAACAAAATAGTAAAACTTAATCAGGTTTAAGATAATTGCTATACTATCATGTGACTTTGCTTGATAACTTTAAAAGAATGTGTTCTTACCTGGCCGATTGTTATGGTGTGGCAATGGAGGTAGCACTCTAACTGTAGGAGGCAATGTCCGCACAGATGAGTTGACCACTAGGTTACCAGTCCCACTGACCAGTTGGCTTCCAACATTCAACACTTGAGTTGCACTCACAGAAGAGGTTACACTTGATTGAACATTGCTTGATCCAACTGTATTGGCATTAGACACTTGGGCAGACAACTGGGTTCCTTGACTTATTATCTGTGTACCAGGACTTATAAGGGGCCCACTAGTAATCAGCTGCGATTGGGAAATCTGTGAGCCTTGACCAATCAACTGAGACCCCTGACTGACAATTTGAGCACCTTGTAAAATAGGTGATCCACTTATTATCATTTGAGGCTGAAAACAGTAATGAATTAAATTAATAAAGGTTATATCCATATAATGTTATGTACATCAACAATTCAAAATTATATGTTAAATATACATAGCATCACAAGCTGTCAGTTATTTGTATTTAATACAAATAGATATTGGCAATAAATTAATTGTGAATGGTGTTAAACGTATTGAAATACGAATTGGTTAAAGCCATATGCACTGAAACTTACCTGTGAAACAACATTCGACGCAATGATTTGTGCAAGCCCTGAACGCATCATTCCCGTTCCGGGGCTTGCATGGGCTATTATTTGACTTGAACCTGTTGTTTTAGCTGTACCCGGAATCAAATGTGTCATTTTCATATCTGAACTAGAAACACTACTTACACTTTTCACTATAGTTATTTTTTGAGGTGCTAAATCTATTGGATGCATTTTACTACTAAGTGACCTATCATTATCCAAATTATTACTCATTTTGACACTAGCTTTGTCAAATGTTCATTATATAATAATTGTTAAGTGCTAAATTTATGTTCCTGATGTTTAGCACGAACTTTACGTGTGCAGTGCAATAGAAACTTAAAAATAAAATTTCAATAAATATTAGATCTTCAATGACACAAACAACAGTGGATGAAAGATGGAACTAATTCACAAACAGTTTTTTTTCTAAGTGTTGCAACTAGGGTTGAACCCTTGTAATTTCATCTCCATTTATTTTAGTAATTTGGTTTTTGCAATTTGTATTATCTCTTAAATCCTTTTAACATTTATTTAAAAATTAAAATGGATTTCAAACTAATCTGGTACTTTTTGTACTCAACTGCAAGTCAACTATCCATAAGTAAAACCCAATAAACATATATATCAATCCTTTTAAGTTTTAGAATTTTTAAGTCATTTACACGTTTTAACATTTTATTTGTATTAATAAAACTTTTTTTTACTCAAAGTAAACTTTTGATCCTCAGCGTCAGTCCAGAGCAAATCGGGCATCAGGCAATGGCTGAGTGGCACTACTGCGTGCCGTCAAATCTATCTAGCGACACCGAAAGATAGAATAAAAAATTTGTTTGTTTTGTTTATGGTACGCCATGGCGGATCGAGTTGGTGACGGTGATTTCTTGGACGAAAATATACAGAAATTTAACAATGAAAGGCGAAGCAGTAAACAATGGGTTAAACTTAATGTTGGTGGAACATATTTCCTGACTACGAAGACAACATTATCTAGAGACCCTAATTCATTTTTGTATCGATTAGTTCAAGAGGACAGCGATTTGATTTCGGACAGGGTTTGTTGAATTTCTTATTGTCTTTTTGTATGTAAATGAGTTTTGCTTTAAACACAATACATATTTATGTACGTTTGCTTTCAGGACGAAACTGGCGCTTATTTAATAGACAGAGATCCCACGTATTTTTCTCCAGTTCTCAATTACCTCCGTCACGGTAAACTGGTTATTAACAATGACATCGCTGAAGAGGGTGTGTTGGAAGAAGCAGAGTTTTATAATATTACGGAACTTATAAGATTAGTTAAGGAAAGAATATGTTTAAGAGAAAGGAGACCCTTAAAAGATTCTAAAAAGCATGTGTATAGAGTGCTACAGTTCCATGAAGAAGAGTTGACACAAATGGTGTCCACTATGTCTGATGGTTGGAAATTTGAACAGTTGATAAACATTGGCTCCCAATATAATTATGGCAATGATGAACATGCAGAGTTCCTTTGTGTTGTAAGCCGAGAATGTGGCAGTTCTCTAAACAGCAATGACATAGAACCTACAGATCGTGCCAAGGTGCTCCAACAAAAAGGCTCACGGATGTGAGCTTATCTTTTATGATTTAATATTTTTTGAGACTGTCAGCTCTGTGTGAGAAATGTGTACATATTTTTAGAGTGTAAACAGTCTGTATAACTTCTTCTTTCTATATTTTAAATTAATGTATAAATTGTCTAGAGTCTTACAATAACATTTGTATTAGTCAATTGGTCCTATACTTCAGTACATCATAAATATATTAGATAAATACTCATTCTAATGAAGTGTGAAACTCTAAATACGTTTTAGAAAATATGTACAAATGGGTGCACCAAAATAACAAGTGTAAGTGATGATAAAAATAGCTAATATTAGAATATTTTAGTTTCATCACATTACTGCAACATAGGATATATAATTATTTACTGCTAGTGGCAATTTTTAATCTTTAGATTTATTGCTTTTGGTGCAATCAGATGTACATTTTAAAATTACCACATATTTCTTGATCTTAAATTTCTTATGATGATGGAAACTGATTTTTGTATGTGTATGGATTAAACTTTTGTTTGAGTTATGGAATCTTTTAAGACCTCTTAGATTTGTATTATTTTCAGTCTGAATAAGACTTGTGAAACACATTTCATCAAATGTGTTTTCGTTAAATCAGTAATTAATTAATTCCAGATATTATGCTCATTTACCAAATGTAATATTAGATACTTACGATTCCAAAGCAGTTGTTTTATTTTCAAAAAATACTCAGTAAAGTTGTTATCAATAAATAATAAATAAAGTTGTATGTTGGTGATACCTTTATTTTTACTGAATACAATTGACTGAAAACGTAATATGATTTGACACGCCTTCACTTAAAATTATTATTAGTATCTAAGTTAATTTCATACCTACACAATATATAAATCTATAACACGTCATTTTAAAAAAATAAACATTAGCACTATTTAAGAACATTAAATTATACAGCTTATTATAAAATATTGCATTTAACTGCATTAAATACAAGTTAACAAGAGGATCTGCATTACTAGAAACTCTTTGTATAGATAACAGTGTTATTATCAAAATACAGAAATCTTCACACACTTTGTAAGGCAATGGGGTTTCTCTAGTTGTCTATTTAAATATCAGAAATTATAACCTATATTTAAATTGGTTGAAACAATTTATAAACTAGCACCAATCTGCCATATAAGTAAAGTCATGGAACAACTTGTGATCTGTGGCAGAAAGCGGTCGTGGTTCTTTGGGTGGTGTCAGCACCGCTGCCTCAGATGTAAATTCACTATCAAAGTTGCTGACATCTTCTAAGTTATTGATTGTTGGCACAAATGGTGGTTTAACCTTACGCAGTAGTAGTTGCTCCCAGTTAACATTTCGGAAGAAAGCCTGTTTCTTAACATCTTCAGCATCCCTCTCTGACGATCCCAAGCGTCTTTCTGGATTTTTCCTTAGTAAGCGACGCATCAGTGCGATAGCTTCTAAAGATAGCGTTCTAGGATAACGAACTTCGTCGTTAACAATCGAATCAAACACTTCACCTTCATCTTCTCCAGGAAAAGGTGATTCACCAACTAACATTTCAAATATTAAAACGCCAAGGCCCCACCAATCAACTGCTCGGGTATACGAAGTTTCAGTTAGCACTTCAGGGGCAAGAAATTCTGGAGTGCCACAAAAAGTGCCAGTACGATCTCCCCAACCCATACCTTCTTTACAGAGACCAAAATCGGCTATCTTGACATATCCCTCAGTATCTAACAGTAAATTATCTAGCTTTAAATCTCTATATATAATGTTATTTTCATGTAAATACTGCAGGCCTAATACTACACAAGCTGCATAAAAAACTGCTCTAGGTTCAGTGAACACATCAGCATGTATATGCATCATCAGGTCACCCCCTGCTGCATATTCCATAACAAAACACACATGTTGCTCAGTTTGGAAACATGCAAATAAGTTTACCAAAAATGGATGTCTAATTGCATTAGCTACCTCAAAGATTCTCTTCTCAGATAGTAATGAATCTACTTCATCCCTTGCTATTATGTCACCCTTCTTTAAAGCTTTTATTGCGAAATATTCATTAGTTGGTTTGTATTGAGCAAGAATAACTTTACCAAAGTGTCCTCTTCCAAGAACACTTAACAATCTAAAACTGTCCATAGACATTTCGCCTGATTGCCTTCTGGTATCCTGTTCTTTACCTAAAGTATCTATTACAGATGATGAACGAGAAGATGATATTCTCATATTACTAGTAATCTCAACTATTTGATCTTCATTACTGGGGAATTCTAGAACCAATTTAGGTGAGGGTGAAGGTGGATACTCCACTAATGGTGTATCACAGGAGGGAGTCTGTGGTTCTTTTGTGACATAGTTATCCCTTGTATAAGAATCTTCTAAAAATGCAAATGCTTCCTGGAGTTCTTTCTCCATTCTCAAGGTAGAAACATTAGGAGGTGGTTGAACAGGCAATGTGGGCTGAGGAGGGGGTGTCCGTGGCATTTGTGGCGCAAGAGGTGTAGAAGGTAAGCCTAGGGGTCTAATACCTGCCATACCACCTAAGGTTACATTAGGATTTTCAATTTCTCTGTTATCAATAGAAGCTGATTCAAAACTGTGTTGTTGAGCTTGGCTTATGTGAGCAGTCTGAATGTTTTGGATGGAGGGAGATGAGCGTTTCAGAAGCCTGCCTAATACAACAGCAGGAATGTGCATTTCTCCATATGAAGGTCTTGGTATATTCTTGCCTTGTTGCTTAATAATCTTCCTTTGTCGCTGTAGCTTAGGTTTTCGAGATATGATGGGATTAAGGAACTTAATTTCAGCGAAAAGTAAGCCTTGCGGCTCCAGTTCCAGAGCCATTCCATGTCTTATATCATCAATAAATTCTTCCAATCTTAAAACTTTCACAGCACACAAACCACGCCAATCTTTCCAATGAATACCAATTTCAAGTTCTCTTGATTTATCTAGCTTGATGGTGAATCTGAAAATTGCAATAAATAAATAATTAGAAACCCATAAATTTTTATTAATATTGTTTGATTAAGTGATAAAAGTATATAAAAATATTGTAAAGGTTTTTGTAGAAAATAATATAAATGCTTTATATACAGTCATTTTTGTGTACCCATAAAAGAGTACAGCATTACTAGTAAAGTAGAACTTTTAGTCACACTACAAATATGTGTACGGCAGATAGATAAGATATGAGTAATAGCAAGGAATTACTAAGATTGTAATTCAAGGAAGCCCAGATACAAAGATAAGTTCAATTAATATTTTGTTATATAATGCAACAAAAATATAAGAATTTATCTTTGGGTGTGTGGCAATCAGGTTTCTCTTTATAATCAAAGATATTAATTTTATAATTACTTAATGATAAGTACCTAGTATGACTTTAAAAATGTTTTAAATGAACCAAATCTTAGAGGAGAAAGTAAATTAAAGTACATGCCTTTGATCCCATGCTTGTTGTGAACATGGTCTCCAACTGGTCTGTGCAACATGGTGGTTGTCAAGTTTTAAAACTGCCATAATCTCATTGCTTGTATCTTCCTTAATGCTGTATGTGTACTTCATAGAATTACGAATTGTTACTCCCTTAACAAATGACTTTAAGTCTGAAGGGCTAGCGGTAGGATCACGTCGACTTCTACCAGGAACATCTTCAAGTAAATCTTGACAACCCATCAATCTAACTTCTAATGTACCAGTCACTTGAACACAAGGGTTGATCAAAGGAGCTGGAGATAAAAACTGCGCTCTAGACCCACTACTGCCAGATAAACTCACATACCCTGGGCTTGAGGCTGTACTGCGCAGTTCATGTCCTAATTCTATAAATGCAGGGCTTTCACTAGGAAGCTCTTGTCTGCGCATATCTAAGGATCTGCGTAGTAAATCTAATTTCTGTGATGATTCTAAAAGGTTTGTTTGGGCTTCTTGTAAAGCTTTTTTGTCTGTTACTTTCTTATCACTTTGTAAAAGTCTTATGGCATTTTTAGAGCCTTCTACCACGGCTGCCTCAATCCTAAGCCGGTTCCTCAATTCAGCTATTCTCTCATCTAGTAAAGCAGCAACACCACTTTCAGAGCTTTTACCATCACCATTAGATCCTGCATTATCGCCTTTTTGTTGTTTGGTTAGTTTAGAAATACGTAATTTTAAATATTCAATCTTGTCTTTAGAATCTGCTAGCATTTGGTGAGCTTCAGCAAGTAATTTTTTGTCCCTGGATTGATTGCTGCTACTGATACTTTGTATCATATTTTCAGCTCCTTGCTTAACTTTGAGCTCAATGTTCAACTGTTTTTCAAGTGATGCCAACTTTCTGTCTGTTGTTGCTTCACCCAGTTGCCTTTGCTGCTGAGCAGCTTCTGAAGCCAGAATAATCTCCTCATCATAAGAGAGATCTTCTGGTGAAGTAGGAGTAGACTGACCACGAGACAAAAGAAGCTGAGACTCCAGTTCTTGGAGGTCTGACTTAAGTTCATTAAGCTTTATATTAGCTTTTTTGACGATATTGGCAACATCGGAGAGTGATCTCCTATCAGTGGCCACCTCCCGTAATTTCTCAGCACCTTCTTTTATTTTAAGTTCTTTACGTATTTCTCTACGTATGACATCTTTAAGCTCCTCCAACTTAGACGGCAGTGCTATTTCTGGAATACACTCCGTTTTAATTCCATACTTCACGCCGAGTTCGTGAAGAACTGGGTGTCGAACGTAATCACTGTGGTAATAACCTGGCTCTGCCATAATTGAGGATGCACAGTCTAACGTCAGTTAACCATAATTATGTGGGAAAATATCACTTTATAGTATTGCTTGAGGATCACAAAACGTCGATCAAATCGTTACGTTTCGCAACGATAACAACACTCGATACTTTAAACAAAATCATGATAAATGTAAAACTTGATCGTTTTTATTAAATTAATGACAAAACAAAACAATCTATACAAGTGAATCGGTCAACGAAATCAACGAAACGACGAAACCCTACCATTATTCCATGGACAATTTATTGAATGAGTTATAAAGTCTGCCATAAACTAGCTTGGCTTTTGGCACTTTTGTTTGAAATCCAGATATTATTATTTTACTACAGTTAAAAACAATACACAAAACACACACTTGCATTTTAATAGCGCAATAAATATGGATATAACAACTATTACGCTTCCATTCACGGGATCACAATTTTAATCTATGTGAAAATATGAAATGATATGTCCCTAGATGTACTTAAAGACAATTACCGGTTGGTGCAGGACCGTTGTGCAATATGATCAAAAAGTGATAAGGGTATGTATCTGGAATGCTTATTAATATTTTGTAGATGGATATAGTAATTAACTAACTATGGAATACTATGGCCTTTGCTCCTGACCAACATTAATAAACAAGCAGGGGGTGGCTGGCAAACTCAACTAATGGGCCCGTGACACGGGGGCAGTTTATGTTGAGTTGCTTTACGCATTGAGAAAGAGAGGCATCAAGAAAAGGCTTCAGAAAGAAATAGTAATCTAAACTACATTGTACTTTTTACTAGCATCAATAAGAAGGAAGAACATCCCTATTGACAATGTCAGCAGTCAAGACTCAAGAGCTGCCAAATGGTTATTTTTTATCTAAAACTCAGTTTTAACTTTCACTTCCTTTGTACAAAAATTTTGTAGTAAAAAAGTTTTCATTCAACACGTAACATTCGATTATATTATTTAGCTTATTAGAATATGTTATTGATATTAATTTAGGTTTTAATTCATAGAATTTGCTGGAAAAACGACGATCTGTCAAAAGGCGCCAGTTGAAAGAAAGAACCTATCATCTATCTGTCACACTTACGAAAGCTTGGTCATCCGTTTTAATGGAAAAATAATGCCCGTAAAAGTTGATATAACTCCACCGCCTCCAGCAAATTCCAAACAGCCTGGAGTGACAAAGTCCCTGCTATATAACGGATCCAAATTTCAAGGGCACCAGAAAAGCAAAGGTAACTCCTATGAAGTCGAAGTGGTTTTGCAGGTTAGTAACAAAAACAAAGTACGCAATATTGATAAAATTACATATTTACGGAAAATTGCAAGTGACTGTGTAAGCTTTTTGCGCATTAAGACAATAGTTTATATTTTTAGACCTCGTAAATCGATTCAAAACACGTTTTTTCGTTAAATTTATGGTGGAGATTGTGCAGTGAAACTTTAAAACTAATCATTACTCTCTTATTTCAGCATGTAGACGAAGAAAATTCTTACCTTTGCGGGTATTTAAAAATAAAAGGTTTAACAGAAGAATTTCCCACATTGACAACATTTTTTGATGGAGAAATTATATCTTCTAAATACCCTTTCCTCACAAGAAAGTGGGATGCCGATGAAGATGTTGATAGAAAGCACTGGGTAAGTGTTTAAGAGGCCATACCCATAATACTCTTTGATATGTGATCTTGGAAGGGTGTATTCTTACAAATATTTAATAATTTTCAGAGCAAATTTGATTTGTTTGTACCCTACTTAAAGACATTCAATTCGGATTCGTTTGATTATGACACTCTCGAAAAGGCTGACTATGTGTTTATGAGGTGGAAAGAACACTTTTTAGTGCCAGATCATACAATAAAGGATATAAATGGTGCTTCATTTGCTGGTTTTTACTATATATGCTTCCATAAGTCTGCAGCTACAATAGAAGGCTATTATTACCATCGAAGTTCTGAATGGTGAGTACTTTTTGTGATATTGTTACTTTTTCCAATATGAATATTATATAGGAAAAATCTGGTCAATAGTAAGATAGTAATAATGAGCTCAGCCCTAGGTAGTATGTCTAATAAGAATATTTTAGAGTCAAAGAACTGTATGAGCTATCAAAGTGAGTTTGTTATCTGGGTGTTGCTGTTAGGTGTCTGTAATATGTACTGTACTGTACATATAGCTAGATTTAAAGTATGTTTGGGATTAAAATTCGTAAAACCAAATATACTTTCGATCTTACCTAGGAGTATTGATATGAAATGAACAGGATTTGCTGTAGTGCTAATCATTTGACCACATGGTTTGAGGTTAAAGATCCATATTGATTAGTGATAACTTGAATATCCAATAACTAGCACAAATTTTGCTAAATAGTTTAGTTAATGCAGTATGCAGTAAGAATTTGTGTGTTACCCTAATAGTGTATTTTATCTAATTAGTCATAAATATGTTGGTATCAAGAAGTTTCATTTTGGCTTGAGGCCATTCCTTATTTATATAAGTTTAGAATAGAAATGACTTGTACATTATAGTACTTTGTGCATTTTGGTGTTCCATTCTTGTAAGTAATTAAAATAATAATTAGTGAATTTTGTGATTATTTTCAGGTATCAATCTTTGACATTAAGCCATGTACCGGAACACAGCATCCAAATTTATGAGTTTAGATGAAATCACCATGTGAAAACTTAAAAATTTGGATTGGTATTTTTGTGTCCGCTAGTACTTACTTGTTCATTAAGTGTTAACTTCAGTCAGTATCCAAAATGTGTAAAGGTTGACAATGTTGTGTTACTCCAGTAATTTAAGATAAGATGTCTGGTCTAAAATATAATAGTTATTCATTCAGAACAAAGGTGATTCAAAATGTAATTTTACAAAATGATTCAAGAACAACATTGTGTCATAAATCTGTTTTTGCACATACTTCGGGATCAAAGAATGATACTCCAAGTGACGCCTGATTTTATAGAAACTATGCTTTATTAATTAATTTTCCATCAAATATACTTATTTTATAGATTTAGTAAAAAACAAGTTTATGTTGTCATATTCATTTCTAACTTTTTGCCATAGTGATTCAGAAACTTAATAATATTAAATATTAATTGTAATTATATAATGTGTTAAGTTTCTTAATAATACTATGTATTATTATTGTGATATTTTGTACAAATGACTTGCATGTAAGTTGTTTCTATTATTTGATCAACATTTTTGTTATGAATATTGTGTACAATAGTTAATAACAGTTACCTACTTCATTTTGATTGAAGTATGTGCAAGTACAGGGAATCTCGTTTTATTGAACAAGTTAATCATTTGACACCTACTAGTAGGAACTATTATCAATGTTATTGATAAAAATTGAATATTTTTTTTCAATAAAACATCTTTCAGTAAAATTATGTTTGTATTATTTTGTAGGCTACTCACCTACGTTTCATTATTTATCATTTCATTATTCTATACCTTCCTCAAATTCATACTTTTTACTATTAGTTAGCTTACCTCTTTTCTTTGGTATTTTCTTCTTTTAAATAGAATCTGTCAAATTATTTTGTTTCTTATGTCATAATTTTTCCATTGTAAAAATGTCTTCATTTCATACCAAAGACTACAATAATAGATCTGAGATTTCATACTATATTTTATTAAAACAGATTACACCTTAAACATTATTTACTTTCCGCCGCATTGGTGGACCCTATAGTGCTAACTTTAAAGTGGTGACCCCGACGTGATCATACTTAGGGCCATACAGAGTTCTAGCCCGGGATAGTAAAACATTTAGGATTTTTCAAAAGGGCAGAGAGGTGACGGTCTAGACCGACTGAAACCAGCCTTTATGCTATCCGATCAAACAGATTCCCTTCCAGAAACCCAGAAAGAATACACCACTCGTTCTGGGCGGCAAGTAAGATTTTTATCGCCCTTGGCGGTCTCTGGAGGGGGGTGATGTAGGCTACTCACCTACGTTTCATTATTTATCATTTCATTATTCTATACCTTCCTCAAATTCATACTTTTAACTATTAGTTAGCTTACCTCTTTTCTTTGGTATTTTCTTCTTTTAAATAGAATCTGTCAAATTATTTTGTTTCTTATGTCATAATTTTTCCGTTGTAAAAATGTCTTCATTTCATACTATATTTTATTAAAACAGATTACTTTACACCTTAAACATTATTTACTTTCCGCCGCATTGGTGGACCCTATAGTGCTAACTCCCTAAAATTTCATGATCCAGGTAATAAAAATGCATATATCAATTTGATTTCCATTTTAATGTAACACATTTACTATTTACAATAAAATACTGGCATTGATAAATTTATAGTTTTTATGTTTCATGAAATATCATCCAGTGAATAAGCAAATTTCTTAATTTTAATATAACATTTTAAGACATGATATTTATTGACTAAAATCTTACCATATTTGTACAATAGTCCTCACGATTTTTCAAAATTGATTTAGTAAACATAGAATTTATGCATTTTAAAGTAAGCATTTCTCATAGTACAAAAACAGGCTATTTGAAAAAATAAATGTAGATGAATATGAAAATTTTGAAAGATATGTTGTTTAAAGCAAGATTGAGGCCGTTTTTGTACTTAAAGCAATAAATATATGTATTGTGTGACACATGGTTAGTTTCAGCATTAAAATAAAATCTAACCATCTAGATGGTCAATTAATACACTGGTATAGATCTTAGATAAAGAAATAAATGTTAAGTAATTGTAGTCAAAAGTTTATCATAATTATCTAAAAGGCGGTAGGTAAATGTCAAAAATATAATGCTAATTATTATAAATTGTTTTTGTAATTGTCACATAAAAAGAGATATTTTAATTACTCCGTATTTTTTAAATAAAATAAGGCCAATATAAAAAGTATTTGATAAACTTCTGACCTTAGAGTAAATGTTCAGATATATCAGTTAGGCTCAATGGCTGCTGAACAGGTATACCTACAAAGAATGAATTTACTTACTACCTATCATAATTGATTTTAACACGTCTGCTAACACACATAAATTATGACAATAATTTTGAAGAAATAAGAATGTAAAAATAATAAATTTTGGCACTTAAAACTTGTATTAGGTTTAAAGGTAATAATCTGTAATATGTCAAAATGATTGGTCACCTTGAGCCCAACAACTATTTCTAGATAATTATAAACATTAATTTGATTATAAAAATACATTTGATTCACCTACCTTAGATAGTTTCGAATAGGTACACAGTGAATTATTATGTGACAAAAAACTAAATACTTAAACTAAGCTTTGGTGGGATCGTTAATGTGTAATAGTGTAATAGTTCGGTAATGCAGGTATTACGCCCTTACGAAAGTACAGAAATGTGAATGTATTTCGAAATGCGAGTACTCTCGAATCACGGCTTTCACTTGGCTATATGTCGCCAGTTACACAGTTATCCAGCCGATTCGAGATAAGAAAACTTATACATATTTAATTGATTATACATACTACTAGTGTGGCAAGTATACACGTGGCCAAGTATAAACATAAAATATACTTAATGCATTCTGCGGAAGTACATGTTTTGGTGGGTTTCAAGTGTCCGATTTTGCATTTAGATTGTTTGGAACTAATAATACGAACAAATACCTACTAGTTATATCTACACACATCATAAACACAAAACATTGAGTTAGGTTACAACTATCAACTGCAACGAATACTTAGTATCTTGAAAAATAGCGGCAATTACATGCCGCTTCTTTTTGAGAATACTTAAATTAACACTATTAGGTAGGTATATTTTGCGATACTTATTAGGTACGAAACATCAAACATCTACAGACAAATACATTCACAACGAAAAATTTATATAAAAATATACATCGAATAAATATAAGTCGAAAATTATCATCAATAGAACAATTTACATAATATAAAACAACGATAATACTATAGCAAAATAAAACACTTAAAATTAGAAAATATTTACAGAACTTAAAATTTCTAACAAAAAATAATAACTTAATTATGACTGTAATATTTGGCTTTGAAATAAATAGGCTAATATATTGAAAGCTATGGATAACAATGACTTCGAATTGAACAAAATAGGATTTGA
This sequence comes from Spodoptera picta, assembly GCA_038387885.1. Taxonomy (NCBI): domain Eukaryota; kingdom Metazoa; phylum Arthropoda; class Insecta; order Lepidoptera; family Noctuidae; genus Spodoptera; species Spodoptera picta. Next base: position 960,497 of record JAZHFQ010000328.1, read on the forward strand.
TAACAAATTAAATAGTTGCTATCTTTCAAGTAATTAAGTAAGATAGAGATTAGGCAGGTGCCAATGTAACATGATGGTGAATATGTGGTTATAGTATATTTTCATTTGTCCCATAGCTTCCATTATACGTCGTCGGGTAACATCGAATTGTCTAATGTAACAAGAAGCAAGCTACCTTTTTGATGTCCCTTCACTACTGAACCAATGTCTGAGGCCAAGGAGGCTGTAGAGGTCCTGGTTGTTTGTGTGAGCTCGCGTTGGGTCGGCGTGGTGTTGGACTGCACGATGAATATATCCCTTCAGTTGCTCTGGGTATGCTGGAGGTACGCCCGCGTTTCCTGCATGTGGGTAGTTGTGTAGCCGAAAGTTGTGTGGATACGAATGATGATGGCGCCGAGGGTTCTCGTGGGTGTTATACACACCACCTACTTGATTTCGACCAGGCCAGTAATCCTGTAAATGTCGGAACGGATAATCTGGTGGAGGCGTCGGAGAATGTTGACCTTGCCAGGGATACCTGTAGTAAACCTCATATTTTGGGAGGAACACATTATGCGTTGCGGTCTTATCACTGTAAACCATTTCAAGCGGTGTATGAATAGGCGCGGTACGAGCTGGTTCCCTATTTTGATCTTTTGGCCTATTTCGACGATACTGAAGCTTAGTACGGGTACCCAGAATGCTGTCCTCTTTCATTAAATTGTTATTTTGTTCTTTGGTAAAGTTATCATCAGTAGTGACATCGGCATATCGACTTATTAATTTGATAGCTTCGCCAATATCAGAATAGTCATTTTCCGGACTGAGTTTGCTTTGATCTCCATCTTTTTTCAAAACATTCGTACTTGAATTTATACGTTCAGTTTCGGCACTTGTTAAATTAGACGAGTTTACTTGAGCTTCATTAACAGAAGTTGCATTATTTTCAATCTCTGTTAAGCTGCTCGACTCTAAATCTTCTGTAGAATCTGTTTGGTTTTGATTTTCTGTGTTATAAAGAATGGGGTCAACGTTAACGTGTCCATAAACTAATTCTTTTTGTCCTTCATCGGTAATATTGCTTGGCGATTCAGTTTCCGTTATATTGACGCTTGAGCTATCACGTTTGGGTTTATCAGGATAATTGTGCATCAGTATATTCTGATTTACCAAATATGAACTATCAATGACTGCTGTATTGTTCGGATTCAATGTATTTTGAAGTTTCAAGAGTTCTAATTCTGCTTCTATGCTGACGTCGCCGTCTGCTTTATTCGTATCTTTCTTGTCAACTTTCATGTAGTTCGGTTGTTGTTCTTGAGCCTAGAACATAAAATGTATTGTTTAAGACATTATAATATTAAAGATTACAGAGGTCTGTTTCATCAGTTTGTAAAAATTTAACACTTTTGCTACCTGTGAAGATGGCTCTTGACCTTGAAGTGGTGCTGCTTGTGGATCTAAACCAATAGGTATAGAAAGTTGCAGTGGCCCAGGATCAGCATCTCCGTAGTCATAGAGTACGTCTCCACCAGGAGCTGAAGTCACAAACCAAGCGTTCAGATGCTCCAGTAGGATACGTTCGTGTTCATCTTTGTTTACTGTCACCACCTGAAGAGTTAGATGTAAGTTTTAGTCACCTTGGTAGTCACATAGAATAATATAGTTTTATTGACTAGGATATTTATTATTTATGTGTTTAAAAGACGTTGGGTAGTTTTAGAGCCCTTCTAACCCTTACCTGAACACAGCCATTTCTATCGAGTCTCTGTCCTTCGGGACAATTGAGAGGCGTTATAAACAGAGATTTAGTGGTTATTCTTCGTGGTGGGGCATTTTGATTGTTGCTTTCAGGACTTTGGAGCCAGGACTTCCATGCGAGTTCAGCGGCTTGTCGGTCGAGGGTGCGTGGCGGTGGGCGGGTGGTCGCCACAGGCGCCGGGGCCGGCCCCTCCGCTCCGGGCTCCGCCCTTACTAGTGCACTCGACACCAGCAGTAACGTCGTCCACGTATACCACATCGCAAACACCTGTAACGTAACATATTATTATTGGTATTTTGTGATAAACTACTGTTGACATTATTAGATATTTTCTAAAACAAAAAATGGTTTATTGTATTATGAGTTGGAATTTTTAATTCAAACAGCTGTTAGAATATCAGGAATCTGCTTAGAGGTAAATCCCACCTGTTTATTCTACTAAGCTTATGGCAGTCCGTTGACATGGCTGCCACAAAAAAGATAGGCAAAGCTAATAGTTGCCATGCCACTAAGCGGGTTGGTGACCGCGGATTCAGTACTTTTCGCACCATTTGCGCGTTCATCACTATTGATTGTATTCCTATTAAAAGTAGGAAATTGCGCAAACATTCATAATTCATAACACGAAGATTAATTACAGTTTCCTTAGTCATTCCAAGCGTTACAATTTAACACTATGTGGTTCAAGTTCAGTATTAGTTTTTGATTTCCTTTTGTTCGCGAAAAATAGTATAGTTTCCATATAATGTTTTCCTTCTAAAGCAAAGGAACGCTCATCAAATCATGTACCTAATTGCCATCTAGGACTGAAATGGATCAAGGTGCAACATCAATGATTGCTCAGTTAGTAGTTTAGTACCTACAATAGCTTCGAGTGCGTAGATACAAACCGAACCTATGCATTGGTCGTTTGCATAATAAGTCGGTTCCCGTATCTATCTAGAGTCCATGACACGTATTCCAGCCACGGTTCATACCAACCGTCATATTTTTTTCTCAAAATATTATTATTAATTTTGTTACCCAGGTGTCTAGCTATGTGCTGTTGGTATGTGGGTTAAGTACAAGGTACATGCTCAAAAACGTTTAAAATAGAGTGCAGTTCCACAATTAGATTGCTGTGTTACATGTGGCGCATATTAAAAACGAATTTTGGTGTTAATAATCTACAACAATCCATCAACCTTAATTGTCTGTGGACCAAATAGATCCGTAAATGTGAATATCATCTGGGAGCGACCTTGAGGCCCTTTATCATTGGGAAAGTGAAAGTGTGTTAATCATAGACTATTATGTATAGACACTTACGCCTTCACTTTTAACTTGCATTAAGTTATCGATAGGTATGTGCCTTCCCCTGTTGGAAGTTAAGTGCATATTTCGAATCGATAAATAAATTAAGTATTTATAATCGATGTCAATTAGTTGTAGTAATTTTACAATGTTGCTACGCGTGTGCTAAATTGGGTTGGAGATAATTACGAAGCATGATTCGACACTAGGGCTTAAGATTCTGGTTTAAAGTAGGCCAGTGCTCTCTTCTCATAGGTAGTTTAGACTAGACGATCAGACGCGCTGATTATAGGGATGTGATTTCATTTGATGATAGTGCCTATTCACCAAATATTAGTGACAGATAAGTAAAGTTCATAGTATCACAATACATAATTGTGTCTTTTGAGTAATAAATGAGAAAGCGAGCGAAAGAAATTACTTACACATGTAACATTTGGTTGAAAGCCACGTAAATGTTGTATTTTTTGCACGGACATAATATGTGGAGATAGAATTTCTAAACAAACATTTCAGAGTTGGCCATCGACAAATTGTTCTGCATTGAAATTCTCAGAACGTTGAGGAGGTTTAGGATACCAATTTTACATAATCTTTTTAAAAATAATGAAACAATGTTTTAGCTAGTCACAGCTAGTGTAGTTACTTAGTGTTGGACTTATCTAATATTTGAAATACTTTGTATTATTATGAAGCATGTATACATAATAGTACTTAGTAAGAATGTTTGAAAACAAAGAAAGAAAAACAAACATTCTGATCAAGTGTCTAATGTTCATAAAAATAATGAGAATGAAAAGTTTGTAAACAAGAAAATTTTTTTACTAACAGATTTAAGTACCTCCCTAATGATATTTTTAATGGTCCAGACAGGCTAGAATCAAAGAGGTTCAATATGTATCTAATTGTCTAATTTCAATTAGACAATTAGATACATAGATAACATTCCTATTAAGGAAACAGATAAAATATGGGTGCACCTGTTGCTGAACACAGACGCGTTGTTATGAACTTAATTTTTGTTTCTTGATAGGAACGTATGTATTTGTCAATAGGTACGTATTATGTATTAGACTATTATTTCTTAGATAAATAAAATAGCTATTATAAAGATATTGTACACTTTAAACTTGAACTTAGATAAAGGTTATGAGATAAACCGCCAAGTTTTTAAAACCTTTTACAAAAGCATAGACATAAATATTGAAACGTGTTCAATGATTACTGTAAATTAAGAATTTATTTAAATTACACATTACAGATTGTAAAATATTATGAATAAGATGTGATTCAAATAAAAGTCTGAACGAAGACTACATTCTTTCATCTATTGTGGAAATTGATTTGTTAATTAACTATTGTGTTCGATAAAGAGGTCTTGATTAGTCTCATTGTGCTGTGGGATGGGAACTTGTGAACTATCACCACCTTCTATGGTGTGCATGTAGTAGGTACTGTTAGTTAGATCGTATCTACTAACAAGTGAACTGATAGCAGAGGATGTTTCCAAGCAACCATTGGAGCATTGTGATGTCGTTCTCAAGTCAGCGGACGCATTTCATGTAACTTATTACCATTATATTATACGCAGTTTAATTACCCACTCGTTTCGTAAGAATAACAATGTGCGCAGGAAATCTCGTCTTAGAGATAACTTCAAAGCTTATTTATTACTTTTGTATAAACGCAACGCGTACCTAAGTACCTAATTACTTTTCGTTTTACTTTGACTTCCTGACCTAAGGTTAAACGTGGAGCCATAATAGTACACCGCTCTCTGTTACTACACAGTCAATTGAAATAAGTACAAGCACCTTTAGCCAGTACACATGTAATACAATTACATAACACTTGCACGTAAATGACGTTTGTTTGTTTATTGTGCGACAATGTTGTCCCTCCAAGTGTTAGTTCCCTTGACCCCGGTTGAGTGAAACGCGTTTATGGTAGATCTGCTGTACACTCGAGTTAATAATTTAGTGCGCAAAACAAGGGCAATGGCTGTTGACCCCGTCGCGATCTATTGGCGGCATCTGGCAATGATCTCGCATCAGGCGCCGCACGCGCACGCGGAAGCTTCTCGCGGGAATTGACCGTGTTTCAATGGTGCTTGATTGAAGCATACTTTATACTGCATTCTCTAGTGTGAAAAGGATTAGAAAGCGGGATTAAACTCGTTGAATGCTACTTGGGATTTTCTCCCGACAAATCTTCGGCGCGACGAAAGAATGCAGCGTATGCCTGGGATTATGAAGTTAATGTGCGTGTCTGACTGCGTCTGACCTAATGAGCACATTCTGTTTACATAAAACAGATACACGTCGGGTATTCCGTTTGGATGTATTATTATCTGCACGGACCAAATCCTCGAATGTTGAACCCTACCTTGACATGCATGCGAGAGCGAGACAAGGCAGTTGCGGAACAGAGGTGTATCGGTGCAGGGTTGCACACAAATAGCTTACCACTCACAACTCAAGTGTTTCTGACAATGATTCTTCTTGCATGGATATAACTTTTTTAAATCATTTAAACATGTTAATATCGTACTTCTGTGGTAGGACCACAGAAGTACGAAACCATTGAGGTATGATTCCTTTGTATTTAATTAATTTGCTTTCAACGGTTTTGGGAGTTGCCAGAGGAAGTGTCACGGTTGGTACACCACCCTCACAATAACTGGCAGGTGTTTCTTCCAACGTATTGTGAGTAACGAAAAAAGCGATGATTTGAAACCAAGATACTATCCTAAAAAATAATAAAACATTGTTATTTGATTTGAAAGAAACAGCTGTGTTATCTACACCTGCTGTTTGACAGGTTTTTCTTTACAAAAATAAAACGAGAAGTAGATCAAATCGGCTGATAATGGAATATGATAGTCTTATTATTGGATATCGACCATTAAATATTTTGTGAGATATCAAAATATTGTATATTATACTTGTGTATCAAATATACATACAAAAATGTATGTTAGTATTAGGTACTTAGTAAAATATTTTAGTCATAACTTCATAATTATGGCTAGACAAGAGCCATTGCGATATTCGTGACGTACCAGCATATGCTTGATATTATCTATTATATCCATTGTTTAATAATGGCCATACGTCGACGAGAAAGTGTCCCGCTAACTGGTCAGATACGATGTCGGCCAAATTTACATATTAGGTAACTGATTGATATTCTACGCGAACAGGATACAGGGATAATGCTTTTTGACATTTACAGCGAATTTTAACTAACTTTAATGACCATGAATGACGAATATTAATTTTATGTATGACATTTAATCTCGGTCCCATTGAAATAGTCCCTATTCAGTCATACGTACATAATTATATTTATTGGAAATTAGTTAATTAAAGTTCCGTTCGGTTGAATGGCGGCAATTAGCAGTTGTTTGTTATTAGATTTTCCATTGCCACGAAATCGTGTCAAACTAAAAACCCGCTTTAATGTTGAAAGCAACCTCGAAAGGAGTTTGTTGTAAGGCTTTAAGAAAATATTAGGGAACACAGTAAAACATGAGGATGTGAAATAAATAGACGGATTTGGTATACCTTAATAAAATTGCAACGTTGTATACATTGTTTGGACGAACATTGTTGTGGCAATCGTTTGTTTAAGGAAAATTCAAACATTTCCGGATGTTGAAAATGTAGAAGCGGTTTTTGTTTGCGAAAAACTGCCTTCATGGAACATCGGTTAGTGGAACGTAGCGCAAATGAATGGTCACTAACTTAGTATTGGCCAGACTGTAAGAGTGTCTTGAGTATTTTTGTTCAAAGACTGCTTTAGGATGTTGCATTACATTTGTCTTTTTATTTTACCGATGTTATTTTTTTGTTGTGGAAACTATGTCCTTTCTTAGAGTCGGTTCCTACCCATTTATCCTTATTTTGGAGGTACGAGAAGTTTGACTTATTAATAATTTAGATTATGTCCGTAATAATTCGAACCATTTCCTTGAACTTCAAACATTTCCTTCGTCTGACATCTAATATTGGTATTTGATATCCATCTGATATGTAATAAAAATACACTAGATTATTTAATTATTGTGATCGCGTTTCGACCGCTAGAGACGACTAGTTTGCACAAATCCTGTTACACAGTTCTATTACGTCATTCTGTTTTAAATACGCGCTTCTTTTGTTCAAGCAAGGAAGCTTTTGACACCACTAATTTACCGTTATAATCGTTTGAGGTAAACTGTCACCAGTCACGACTTGGCTAACTAATACTAATGAGCTGACGTCTCCTACGGCTTAATGACCATGTCAATTCCGAACAATGACAGAAATGTTGAGATATGTGAACGTGTATGACTGGATTATCATGAGATTTTATACCTTTTTTGTTTACAATAAGATTGTGTTTTATATGCGTATTATTTTTGTAAATCTTTCGTACTTTCTAGGTACTAGGTATTTTGTTTACATTAGAAAATATACTTGAATATGTATTGAGATCTGTCAGCAAGCATTACGGATATTATAAAATGAAATAATGATGATAACATTGTTGCCGTAGACATGAGGAACAATATCTTTAAAATATTGCATCATTCTTTAAAAGACTGCCTCGTTGGCCGAGTGGTCGCAAGTGCGACTGCCGGGCAAGGGGTCTCGGGTTCGATTCCCGGGTCGGGCAAAGTATTACTGGGTTTTTAAAAAAATCTCAGTAGTAGCACGGAGTCTGGAAATGTGCCCGGTATATGGCAATAGGCTCACCCCCTATTACATGGGGCTCGTAACATAAATAGTGAAAAGTGGGTGTTACATTGTACAGTGGCATTAAGTGCCGTAATGTGCACCTCTGCCTACCCCTTCGGGGATTAAAAGGCGTGATGTTATGTTATGTTATGTTCTTTTAAAACTTGGTATTTGCCTTCCTATATTATATTACGTATACATATATGCGTGATACATACAAATAAAGTTTTAATTAATATGCATATTTTATTCAATATCAATGTAAGTTTTAATTACTATTACACTGTGGCAAAGTAAGAAAGTAAATTGGTCAAAGTTACCCGCATGTAGTGCATTGAGTCAGGTCAAGTTAATTTATATTTAATTATGTAATTAAAACATGTTAATAAATTAAATCAAATTCCTTATTGACACGTCGGAATTTAAATAAATGATCGATGTAGAAAGTAAATTTATTTCATCTAACCTATAATGCGTTCTGGAACGCGAGAGTTTTCTTTTAGTTTTGCCAATCACGTCACTATAAAGTTAGCTCGACTTGCACCTTCAATATTTCAGACAGCTGGCCAGAAAGCTGTCCTGTTTAGTTCTGTAAAGCTCTACTATAGTTGCTACTTCACGATTGTATTTGATTTCTGTTGCCAAGTCCCGCCTTATCAGTTTGTTTATTTTAGTTTCTCTCATTTGTCTCTTGCCGTTAGGTAGGTACCAACCCTGCTCGCCAGCCAATCTTCATCCCACAGAATTAGTTATTTTCGTTTAGCCGCCGACATGGAACAAGATCTGATTAAAAATTGGATACTTAGGATTGGCCATGGCCACCCAAAGCAGCCATAAGTACTATAATTAATTATAACGAGTAAAAATACTGCCGGTGTTTAATCCTGTTCAAGTGCTTGTTTGGGACCTGTTTGATGACATTTCACTTCCAGTTTGTGTTTAGTCTTCGAGTAATACTAAACATGTGGGAGAGAGTCACGTAATTATGGAGTCAATACACTAAACATATCGTAGATACTAATCTAACAAAATGTCGGAGTGTAGGGCGTGTCGTTTTAGATCTGTTTGCACGTTTCGGCACACAATGATGTGGTCCACACAATATCCATTCAGCTCGATCCTTTTTGTAATTAAATGTATTCGGTCACGCTCAATCGTTTGGCCTATAAAGTCAGGCTTGTAGTAATTGTGGTTCGGTATTGCAGCTGCAAGTTTTGTCACTCTCATGGGCAAGTGTGTCGGTAGTTGAGAGCGACCTACTGACTGCGTGGTTAGCATGTGCCGCGACATTTCACTATCGTTCCTACATCTCGGCTACATTTCGGGTATTGCTGCAAGGTCAACGTCTCTATGTTACGTGCCCCGTACACCTATTGGTGAAGATTTTTTATTGTACACCTGCGTTTAGCTTTGTTGCTAGGCAGCGGCCGCGATCGTGATAATCGTCTAAACTGAGTTTATATTTATTAGTTTCGAAGTGTGGTGTGTCTAATGCGTCAGTTTTCTTAAGTTTATCATTATCAGCATGGATTACATCATTAATATCTTACCAATTGACTTCTATATCGCCAGTACCTAGATTAGCAATTAATTTAATTATCTACGTTTTGTTTAGTGACTGCGGGATTTATGACTGTAAGTGCAAAGTATCTTGCGACTTATAGTTACTGTAGCAAGATATGTGTCTGTTTAATGCTAGTCGCTAACAAGTCACGTGTATGGGTACCATATGAGACAGTTGTAAACCCCAATGAGACATATTTTACTGCACATTATTACGAAATGTCTGTTGTTCGTGGTGGCCCGGAGGTTTAAGACGCCCACTTCTCATGCATGAGGGTGCGGGTTCGAAACCTACCAACGGCAAGTACCAATGTGACTTTTTCCGAGTTATATGTACTTTCTAAGATTATTTAGACACCACCGACAAACGGTGAAGGAAAAACATCGTGAGGAAACCTGAACTTATAATTTCTAATTATAAGTTTGAAATCGCCAACCCGCATTGAGCAAGCGTGGTGATTAATGCTCTAACCTTCTCCGTGTGAGAAGAGGCTTTGCTCAGCAGTGGGCATTTATAGGCTGTTGATGATGATGATGATGATGTTGTTCGAAAGTTATAACCACTAGGATTTCCATTTCATTAACAAGGGAATTAAACGTTGCGTGGAATTATGCAGAAATAATACAGTTAGAGTCTGCAAGAGTTTGTATAACAATAGCAGGGTGTCGCAGATATTTAGACATAACGTGCATTAGGTATCATATATGGTTAAGTACTTTTTATCTTCAGTTTTGATAATTACTTTACTCAAAACGCAGCTTGGAACTTGCTCTGTTACAACTTCCAAAGTAGTTTTTTCCTTCCGTATTTACAATTAAGTGAACCTAATCCAAGCTGCGTAGTACGCGACGGCCTCAGGCGCGCAGCCGGCGATGTTTATTTATAAAAACGGCCCATTCATCTCCCTCTTGAGCGACTCCAATACGTTATGAACGGTAGATTGATGATTTTTTATTTGGTTTACTGAAAAAATCATTTGCTTCTATCCAGCCAATATTACAACCTCAACAGCACTTGATTTATACACTCGTTTCTATTAGTTGACTTTCGAATACATGTTATGACTGGCGGCGCAGGTTTTTAATTAATTTTTTTATGTTTCCAGTTTATTGAAAATCTCATAATACCTCTACACTTATCGAAACAAATCGCCGCCGTTTTGAAGTAAATATATTGAAAGTGTTAAAAGATGGTAAGCATGATCTTATTAATAAAAAAATCTTGTAGCGACGCACTCGTGAAGCTTGAAACTTTTACAACTTTCTCTGCCGGGCTCCAGGATTGTAAAGGGCGTAAGACGAGTTTCATTACTACAGAAGTAGGTACAGATCTACTTCTACTTAATAAGTAGGTACTTTATTTCCCCGTTTTGCATTATCCACTATACAAGTGATCCCCGGCGTATCTACTAGCTCGTGTCAGTATAGGGCAGCATAGCCTTCGTGCGACATAGCGTTCTAATTAATGGTTCTGAATTTCTTAAACGGTCGGATGGACGTTGTTAACGAGCGTATACGAAACGAAATCGCATTCAACGTACCGAGACGGATGCGTTCGGAATATAATCTTTGTATTTTTGGAAGGGAAACGGTCTGCTTTGACGGAACCGGCGGCGACAGATTTCGCCCGTGAATAACAAATAATATATCACGCTCGGATTCATGGCCGTGGGTGAAGCCGCGCCCTGCACAATGAGTATGCAGACACAGTCCCGCTCGCAAAGGTTACCCGAATGCGTTGCCATAAGACTCGTTTTAATAATATCATTCCGATATGTTTTTGGTACGACTAGCTATATTTAAAGCCCTTTAATGTTTTTGTTCTTTATTTAGGGTAATAACCATAAATCACAGGGCTGCAAGTGAATCCATAAATATGAAGTCGTATTAAAATATGACGAGGTACAGCTACGCACTGAATGGATAATAATTTTTGATATTGTTATAAAGTTTTATTAACTGAATTTCTCGATTTTATCGTAGAATCGAACCTCGGCCGTGAATGTTCAGGTAATTGTATCATCGTGACATTTAGCTCCTGTGTTGGTGTTGGTAGTTACAGGCACGGTAGTGCGGTTGTGACCAGTGGAAGCGTGCAGTAGTATGGAGAGAGGAGGCTCACCTTGAGGAGAGACGCGCGTCGTCGTGCGCCGGTCACATTATAACGGGCGCCCGATCTCGTCAGCCGCAGCCCTGCAATGAAGGAACAACTCATGTTAAATCCTGTATGGTTACAAACTTTTCAAACTTCTAACATACTATATAACTTCTTTGGATAGAACAAAGACAAGACGTTATGTAAATAACGCAACGAACATTGTTTTCATAAAAAATGCACCATGTTGAAGCTAAAAGTCACGTTCTAAAGACTAATATTTACATCGATTAACAAAACAGTGATTGAAGTCAGGACTGAGATAAATAAAACTTCAATAGTTTTAAATACAAGCGGTAAATGTGAGATAGCACCATTGTTTGACCTCCAGCCACTACATGAGTTTGCATAAACAGTAGGGGCAGGAAGCATGCTTATTATCTCAAAAATTTTATAATTTAACCTGAAACGTGAGAATTCAAGACGTTAAAGGACCCACCTTTAACGTCTTGAATTCTCACGTTTAGAATACGAAATTTATTATAGTTGTCGCCATTTTTTCTTTGTCGTCTGCATTGTTCGCAAGAGATTTTGTCGTTGATAGCGAGCAGTGTAGATTCTGATAGCGTTTCTTGTTGCTGGCTCTACACCGAGAATGTCGCGTGACATATAGTCTGAATCAACGAAGTTACGATAAAAGCTCATTACTAAGTGTATAATAAATTTAACGATACGCCATATTGATATAATGTAATGAGTCTGTTGCTTCAGTTTTCACAGACATTATTGCTGTTAAACATCAAAAAATACTAAAGAAGTATTTTAATTTACAGTTAAATTAAAGAGATATGTCCCTACTACCGTACGCAAATAAGTTTAAGTAATAAACAATATTCCATTTACGTACAAAAAGCTTTCATAATTAAATCAGATATGCAGAATTCAATAAAAGAAACGTACCTACATTTCTATGGGAAGTATTCTTCATAGCGTTTGTATGAGATATGTTTCTTTCTGGTTGGTAGTATCAGTGGGTAACAGTAATTTGACATTTAATATTAGTGTTACACTACTTCTATTTGTGACTTACTGTGTTACAATTGCTTCAATACCTAGTTAGGTTATACATGCTATAGGTTACCTTGATAACAGTTGAAAGTTAATTTGTATCTTAATGAATTTACTTAATTAATATACATATTAAGTAGTAAGTATCTATTATAACTCCAGAGACTTGTATCGTCTGGGACGCTTTCTAGTAATATCTGTGATGTACGTTGCGCTCAGAATGTCGCCGCGCGACAATGTTGGTGCGCCGGCGCCGCACCGCCGTCATCGCACCGCCGGCACACAAACTGCATGAAAGTGGACCGGCCGAGCCCACGTCCAGTCCACTCTTAAGTAGTATAGCCCAAACTAGTCCCTTTATGAGCTTTTATGAAATATTGTTCCATTCTACGTGATCATTGCCATGAATCAAACACTGACTTACATAGTCGTATCAAGTATCAAAGTTTCTAATAAATATTAGGCTAATGGCTTGGCTGGAGTCAAGTAACCCATTGAAGTCTACGAGAATAAATATACGATAGCCGTTTGAGTCATAGCTGCAGTCGTGTTTTGGCTTTTGGCAGTGTGCGTGGATGTAGATATAGATTAATTTCATGATTATGCGTAGTATGAGCGCTTAAACCGGGAACAGGTTGATATTGGTTACACAAAAGAATATCCCATACAAAGAGATTAGCCGTCAGTTAGTAGACAAAGAGAATGTCAATATTGGTTTGTATGGACGGTAAACACTGGACGTCTCGGGCGACCGACTCCCGAGAATCCGACCATGTTCCGTTCTATATGTACTCATTTATTATGGTGGTTTCAATTGTTTCAGGAATAAAGACTACCTTTCTTTAGGCTTTTATGGTACAGATTTACACGAGCTATCACATGGACATTCATGAAACATTCTTAGAACAAGAGATGGAAATAGAATCCGTAGTGCAGCACTTATATGTATAAAAACAGATAGAACATTTCGAGAGCAATGACGGACTAAAAGGAGCGTTCGCGAAATAATGAAAACGAGTGTTACGTACGATTCATTCGCAACATTCCTGTGGAATAAAAGTAAGTGAATAATTCAAGTAATAACAGTACAATCATTCCCAGGCATGAGCCGTGAAAGCAAAACATCGATGCCGTTTGTTTCTAAACATTGTGTGCAAATTTTCTGTCGATAAATCCAAATACGCGAACTCTGATCGTCAGGCGTTTGTGGTTTGTCATTATTGTCATTGTTCATTATTGTCTTTCACCTGGAACTTTTCTTATATTCTGGGAAAGAATTCAAGGAATAAATACATTATACCAATGTAGATACATTGGTAGCCACAGCAGCACCTTAGGGGAAGAAATTGTTTAAAAATAAGTATGTTTAGTTAGCACCACTCAACGTGTTACGCATATCTACAGAATGCTACAGAATTTAAACACTTGCCTAGATAGGTTTCCTAATACAGAACAAGAAGCGAACGAGCTACATATAAAGTAAGATTATGCTAATAAATATCTGCACAATTACTCACGTTTGTTTACAGTGGAATACATTTTGTATCACGTTCTGTTGTATGTAATCAAATCACGTTCCATTAGAAGAAAACATTCACAAAGTTAATATTTTGGTGGAACAGAAACAACTCACTCTGTAGAAGATATTTTTTATTGAATATACTTGACGGCAGGCTCCTAATGTTGTCTTGATGTTAAACAGTAACACTATTATTTGCAATAACAATTTGTTATGTCCACACTCAGTAAACAGTTCCTTCCGTTAGACAAACACTTGTAGACACTAGTGTTCAACCTGTTTACCATTACAGATATAAATATTGTTCTTATTTCGCTTCTAATTCTACTATTTTATTGCTTTACAAACAGACTAATGTGTCCGCACACGTCACGCGGAGAGGAGCAGTGTGGGTGGCGTTCCATACAAAAATTTAATTGTCAGAAAATAATTAATTGTATGATAAGAGTTTATGAGTGCAAAAGGTTGCAAGATAAAGTCGTGCTTATTGAATAAATCAAGAAAAATATACTGGCGTTGGTACTGGACTAGTACTGTATTGAAATGGACGCAGCGCAGCTATGTATGTATGCTAATGATGCGTGCTGGGCAAGCTCTAATGTTAACTTCTAAGTAATCATTATTTTACTAGATAAGATCGGGTCCAGATTCTAGAGAACGTTTATACGTGCTCAACTGCGCGATATTTAACCGTGTTTTTCGATAAATTAAGTTGAAATTAAATGGGATCATTACAGAGATGTGTGCTCTGACTCGTACCTTTATCACTTGACCTAAACATTAGTGACTTATTTGTTGTTGTCAATTCGTTATCATCGTGGAATCCTTTGTCGATTACGATAGAAATTATTTGCTAAACAAGTACATTGGTGTGGTAATGCATAAAATTGTTTTTCTTCAGAGTTGAAGAGAATAAATAAAAATCGTATGAAACATTACAAGCTTTAGTAAATTTTTGTTCTACAGTTTTAACATAAGTGTCTTATATTGGCCTTATTGTAATAAATGATTTGACTTTGACTTTGAATAATTAAACGGCTAAAACTATACTATCTATAAATAATAGGGTAAAAACTTAAATCGCCATTTTCTTTGTTTTTAAAGTTCTTAATATTTATTATACACTTCAAGTAGTTATTACTTAGTGTTATCGACCATAAAAATATTTCATAAAAAGTTTTATTCTGAACTTGAAATCGGTAAGAGGGTGTAAATGTTTTATGGAGTGATACAAGTCGTATACATTTTGCTCGTGTAGTACTTAGCTTTTACAATGTTTTTTCATGGCCAGGTTAAGGGAAAATAAGAGAAGGGCAAAGCGAATCAGAATCAAAAATAAACGATTCAGAAACATCTTGTTCTCCGTGCAGAATTTTTGACAAGTTTATGTAAAATGTAGTCCATATGTAGGAAGGTTTATTAGTGTTCCTTAGCACTTCTCTAACACTGCACTTTCGATCCATGTTTTACGACTTTAGTCAATAGTAAAGTCAAATAAATAGTTTACTGGCAGCCAATAGATAATAACGTCCAAGACAACATGTTTTGAAGTAGCGAGTTCAATGGTTTACCAGTAGAAGTACGATATTATCTGTTAACTCGTAAACGTCTCAAACAACAGTTAGTTTGTAGTACACGGTGTACTGTTGATTGTTCAGCTAATTGTACTCTTGTACCTTGGGAGGCTAGCCTAGAAGCTAAGCGAACTTGCTTGCCTATATAACTTAGTTTGTAAACTCGTTAAGAGGATTCTTGTGTTTTATTTTCAAGATTTTTGTTCGAAAATATTTCCCATTCTTTTGTCTCATCCATTATCATATTTTTTTTAAATATTCTCCTAATAAGTGTTGCTCTCCTTGAACATACATGCGAAGTTCCCAGATAAATTTTTCGCTGTCATCTTTACGTGTTTCAGTACAAATTTGTCCGCTCGAGTGGACACAGAATTAGGCCATTTCTCACGGCACTTGAGCCTCTCATAGGGAGCAGACGGTCGCATTTGAATCAGACTTTGTTTCTACATTCCAAACAGATACGTAAAGTGCTGCATGTTTATTTAAACGCGACGTTGTATTGAACAGTGTTTACTTTGCAAAGCGCGATCCTAGGCTAGAACTAAAACTAGTCAGTTAACTATTCATGAAAGTTGCTCCTGGCCGAGACAAGAATGCCAGCTGGCGCCACCTCGCTCCGCTAAGGACTTGCTACAAATACTAACTATATAAAATCTCATCTAACTTCGTACACTCTTTATACTTATTGAATAAATGTTATATGAAACGTTACAAAAAAGCTTTAGTATTAGATGCAAAGCTTCGATAAGCTCTCACCTGAAAAATTTTTAGATAAAAATTAACTGCCTAAGTGCGTATAGCTATGTAGCACTGATAGCTATAAAATAGATCCTCGAAAGGGTTTATGATGCACACGAAGACATGGAAGAACTTAAACTGACTTTACTGCCTCCGTCACGCTACTTATCGCGTCGATGCAATAAAAATGTCAATATTTTTTGTCAAACTTTTTATAGCACTGGCGTGACTGTTAAAATAGTATCAGAAGCGACCTACAAACTATCATTGTCAAGGTCAGTGTTTGAGGGGTAGCTCTAGTGGCTAATAATAGAGCAGCATTATGTACCGTAGCCAACTATGTGTCGATCATACTATCATAGAACCGAGGAAGCGTGTTCGTTTTATTAAAAAAAGGAAATACTAGATTACGATGCTATTAAAAATTACTAGCAACGGAAACAATGCTAATAAGTAGGCTGCACAGGAAGATTGCTATAAAAGAAATCTGTCGGATCGTACATCGCCATTTTGTAGTAAAACGCTTAGTCGTTTGTGTGAATATCATAGGTGTTTTAATATAATGAAAAGTGATAAGTTGTAATAAAAAGTAAATAGGTAATATTAACGTGTTTTCTCTTTAGAGAATGTCGGTGTGATTTTAATGAACTTGTGAATAGTAATCGCTGTGCAAACTATGAATTTTAAAAGTAACTGTTTCGTTTCACGCTTGTCTATATGTTAATGATTGAATATAATAAAAATCTGCGTTTGTTTTACACACAAAATAATTTGTATGAATCATGTTTCGCATGAAATCGCTTATGGGACCTACTTATGGAAATCATGACCCTCATTAAGATTTTTAAATATTATATTGGCCTTCTATTATTGAGTAGTGGTCATTTATCACTCACGGTTAAAAAAGTAGAATGATCAAATATTAAGATTAAATTGTTAATTTATTTGTGTCTGCATGTCTGTGCTGTCTTTCAGTATGTCTCGATGTCATTATCTGTCTGGTTTAGACAAATAAAAGGTGTGAACAAAGATATCTATCTTAATAATGTTATTAAGAGGTTTTATAGTTGAAAGTTCCTTAATTTTACTTTAAAGTATGTTGCCTGATATTAAAGATGATCGTAAATCATACCAAAGGGTCTAATAATGTAATATTATAGGTATCTACTTCTACATATTCCCCAAAGTAAGATAATTTGTTAAGATTTAGGGCTCAGACCCTTAGTAGTATTATGTAAGATAATATATCCAATTTTGCTTGACATAATTAACACACACCGCAAAGGTGTCAACGAGGAATACTGTGGTATATTCCAGTTTTACGAAATTAACGTCCAGTCCTGGCCGCTTTCTAAAAAGGTTAAAGTACGATATTAAAATGATCCTCTAAACAAAAAATCTTAGAAACTAGAAGATTACGTCTACCTTCTTTAAGGATATTTCCTAAGATACTCACAATACGAACCAATATCTAAAAACCTGACAATTTTGTAGTTAGAACACCCTAGTCTCGAGTCAGTCATATTTGTTAAAATCTCTCTACATCTGACAGTTTTCTATTTTTCAGAAGGAGCGATATACAGTACAGTGTAGCCCCGATAGTTCATATTTAACTTAGTTCACTGCACCAACTGTCTGATTAGAATGACAGTCACGTGATGTAGATCCATGGCTGCATGGCTGCATGGCTCCATCCATAAGGGGCGGAGTTATTACCGCACATCCGATACAATGGTGCTCACTTTTACTCGTCCGTATTGCCAGTGTTACCACACAATGCTAATGTTATGTCACACACAATTTAATATCACAATGACTGATGGTGTCGCTACATTGTCAATCTATCATGATCAAAATTACGAACCCATGATGCCACAGCATCAAACTATTTAGGTATCTATTCTTCGTTTTGTTCTTATTCAATCGGCTATTAAAATTCCAAACCATTTCGCAATAGATCAAATTAGGCGCGTGATTAAATAATCGTAAGTCATTTGCCACCGACTGAAACGTGAGCAAAAAATTCAATAGAACATTTTATTATATCGACACAATGTACTAAAGAAAAATAAAGAACCATTCACAATTGTATTATTTACACAGTAGCAGTTTTCACTTTCGTCTGCAATGATAAATGAGACGATTAACAATTCTACCCGCGGGCAGGACGGCACGTCGCTCGCCGACGCAGCTTCCGCATTAGCATCGGCAGTCAGCACCAGCGCGCTGCGTCCCTCGAGCGCGGGACAATGCTGTGTGTATGAACCTTTACTTTCTATTCTTTCTGCAAACATAATGCCTGCACTGCGACACTAATTAATGTACGGCGGTTATTTAATTTAAAATATTTTATGCCATTACCTAGTGCGAGTGGGAGGCCACTTTCACTTAATTTTGTCATCGTAAGATCTAATGATATGTAAATTAGACATTACAATCCGTACAAAGAGGATAAATAAATGCGAGATGAGGAAGTGTCATGGCGTTGTTTTAAAATAATCGTTGTAATACGTGCTCAGTGTAGTAGGTACTGTATCTATTTCTATTATTATGTTTAGGTATTGTACAGGTTACTTATTATGTATTCTGTAGTTGAATGGTACTTCCTTCCTTGCAATGTTCCGGGCCAGGCCGACGACGTCGTCGTTGTAGATTTAGACTGATATAAAACACCCATGAAGCACCGAACATCATTTGGTAATGTCAAATATATTCTAGAGTAAAAAATTCTTTGTTCTGTGTAATGTGTAATAATTCCAAAGCGTATTCCAGATATTGTTACCTAAGCATTATGTAGGTTTCGCAACATTTTTGTGTAATTTATAAAAGTTTTTCAGTGCAAGTTGGAAAAGCTCACAAACCACTAGGTTCATGTTAGCAATTAAAATACGAACTAATCTCATTTTCTTAGAAACCAAGTTATCTTGAATAACAAATAAATAAATTTTAAGACAGTGTAAATAGCGTAGTAAATTCGTGGAATTTTTTAATCAAACAATTGTGTAATAATTTTTGACGTAAAATACAAAATGATAACATTTATTACGCCGGTTTACAGAAATCTCTAGGAAGGGAATAGAAAAACAATGTTAACAATGTTTGTAAATAAACATCAAAGATAATAAATTATACGCATCGCATAGTAAATGTCAAAATAACATTTAAAGTTATGTTCTTGATTGTTTTTTGTCGTTCATTTATGCTTGTAAGTAATATTGGGTTAAGTATAAACGGATATGTTTGCTTTGAGATTTTTCAAAACAGAAAACATAATGTTATGAAGGTTAAAACACACCTTGTTTCATTTATTAAGCTAAACAATACTGATACAATATTTATAAGTGGGATATCCCAACTACATATTTAAACTTTTTGTTTTAAATAACACCGGTAATACTTGTTCAAAAATACGATACGGTCAACTCCGATTAAACAAAATGAACGCGAGTGCGGGCAGCGTCCGTCACGCGATTCGTCGATTATTTTTATAAAACAGCTAGTGTGCATATATCCTAAGATGTACTAAGTGCAATATTTTGACGTCACTCCTAGACAAGCTTGCAACTCACTACTGAATTCATAGCTAGTGGCAACGGTAGCAAGTGAGATTGTCATTATGAGACCTCTAACTATTGTGAGACTGAGACTGAGAGATGATAAATAAATAAATAAATGATTAATGAAAGCTTTCTTAGTTAGTCATGTTTGTATCATTAAGAACTAAGTTTGTTTTAGCTTAGATACCTGTCATTAAGTGAAATTGTTTCTTGGAACGAATGTCGATGTTGATGACGATCGACAGTTAGGTATCTACCGTAGACCCCTCATTGCATATTGCAATTTCATATGCTTGCGTTAATTAAGATTTAATCATGTTTATTTCATTTATTTGATTTTTTCTATTGTTCTGTCATGTAGTTTGTATACCTATTAAATTGGGCTCGCTGCCATCGCAGCGGTAAGTCCCCTCTTTGAGGAGTGGCTTGAGAGACGCTACGGCGTCCTCACCTACCGCCTGACGCAGGTCCTCACCGGACATGGGAGTTTCGGGAGGTACCTGTGTCTGATGGGGCGGGAGGAAACGTCCGGGTGTCATCACTGCGAGGACCGCCCTGAGGACACGGTGGAACACACTGTCGCGGAATGCCCTGCGTGGGCTGAGTCCTCAGGGTAGTGATCGGCGATGGCGACCTCTCGCGTCCGGGCCTAGTGCAGGCCATGATGCGGAGCGAGGGGGACTGGGATGCCGTCTCCTCCTTTTGCGAAGCAGTCATGCTAGCTAAGAAGGAGGCGGGACGCGTGAGGCAGCGAAGCGCTGCCTCCTCACAACCCAGCCATCGCGAAGGACACACCGGGCGTCGGGGATCGCGAGACGATCTCCGGCCACCGTAAGCGCGGGCCTGCGGACGGCGAGCATAGGTGGCTCCCCGTCCGACCAGAAACAGACCCGAGCGTACGGCGCGTCGCGTTCCGCGCGCGCCTCAAAGAGCCATCAGACCACCACATATGGGGCCCAATAGGGCCGATGCCGATTCGGAGTCGCGGAGAACCTAACGGGTAACCGGGGCTCCGGCTCGACGTGCAGGAGAAGGAACGGGGTGGTTTTTAGTCAGTAAGAGTCTGACACTCCCTCCCGCCTCACCCAGGCGGGAGCAGTCATTCGATGATTTTCCCCCCTTAAAAAAAAGGTATACATAGCTATGGTTATCAATGGTATGGTTTTATCAATAGGTAAGTCTGCATGAATTAATTTTTGTACCTATTGCTGAATGTTTATTTTTAGTCATTATAATCTTTTGAGAGATACTTGTGCAACCACTATCGTCAATTTTCCTTTTTATGTCTACAAAAAGAAACGCACTGAAGTGGATAGTGAAGTAGATAACCTACAGTCAATATTTGATTTACAATTCATTCAATATTTTTACAAAGATTTGAGTTGGCTATGAAAACAAATTGTGTTTTTTAAACGTTAAAATGAGGTTTATTTATCAGAAATCATTAAAAGTTGAACAAAATCAGGTATGTTTTAGGTCTATTTTTTTTTACTTTTCTTCGTAGAATTTATTGTCCCAGTAGCAAGTTTTTTTTCGCACCGCTCCTTAAACTTTCACAACTGATGAAAAGTGGCGTCATCCAATAAGGAGATTTGATTGATTGATATCCTGACATCCTGCATAATGATACAAAACCAGTATTGTTGGATTGGACATTTATTTCAAAGTAATAAGTGCTATTTTTGTAGGTTGATATGTAATATTGAAGTTCACTGGCGTGTACTGATGTAGGTATTTCCTATTCCTAGGCAGTCGTCTCAGTCCACTGATGAGCCGGTCATCATACTAATGGCAATAAAGAAAGTCTTTGTTTTTTTTCAGGGTTAGTATAAAACCACAAAGAACCAGCCAATAAGATTACAAGCATTAGGGAATGGTCAGTGGCCACACTCACACAGCAACCGAACAGCATTCATTAATATTGCATTAGATCGATAAAGCAACCAGTTTCTTGACCGCACAAGTCAAAATTTAAAGTTTTGTTTTATTGCATTTTGAGCATTATTTGTTTTCTAATCATTACTGTGATTGCATTTTGTATTTGTATCGTTTTAGTTATATTGAACGTGGTCTTATTTTCTGATTATGACCAGTAACTGCTTTTTGTCAGGGAGGGCGATGAGAGAAAGAAAGGAACTAGGGTGCAACGTGTTGAAACGCCAATCGTTATAATAACTTTGTTGTTAATAAGCTAGACTAAACAGAGAAGCTATAAATTATTCGCAACCATTTTTTAAATGACGTTTAACTGGATGAGTATTAAATAGTTAGAAAACAATTAATGTCAAGGATATGTAACGCACCACGCAATGAAGGAAAAGCCGCGCTTATACGTCATGTAAATGAGTAAAAAAACCCAAAAGTGTGTATTTAAACAAGTTGGTACAAATTAGTCACGTTTAAGTATTTAGGGCATAGGTAATTATTGTATCGGTAGGGTAACGACTGTCTAGTTGTGATTGTACACGTTGGAACTAGAGATTAAGCGAGCCAGTAATGATTAGTTACTAGCCACACGACACAGTGACTAAATAGGACAAATAATTAAGATAGCGCCTGGCGTCAACGTCACCTAAACTCATACTCTAACGATTTAAGATAAAGTCAAGGTTTAACGCGTCATATATTAATTTTTAGAGATTGTAGCTGTCGATAAGTATTTAAACTTGTAATGGTTTATTTGAGACTTTTAGTAATCGGATAATTAATAAATATGGTGTTTAGTTAAATAAGCTGTTTTTGTAGCTGTATGGGATTCAGGTCTTCACCAGACTGGACTAAACTAATTTTGCATTCTAGATGAATCTTTAAAAGAAACGTTTCATTATTTCATTCAACCTCGTTTCACATTTATTAGACGGAGAGGCGCCGGGAGATCTGAAAGATTTTCTTAAATGAAAATAAAGCAATTTAGGAACTATAATATTGTGACGTCACAACATTATGGCTTTATATTATTAGCAGTTTGACGTAGTTATCGCGAAAGTCCGTGTTGTTGGCAACAATCCACGTTAATGAGAACGTTTACAATGTCCCATAACAAACGAAATAAGCGTTTTGTTTCACAATTTATGTATTTTATTATCACTAATTAGGTTCTAGTTAGTATTATTCAGTTATCTATTGGACCTGAGGTTTCGCTATTGATAGACAAGTTTTAATTGTCCTAGTGTAATCTGATTTACAATTCACTGCTAACCTACGATGAAATAATGGGTGTGGAAGTTTTTTATTTTAATTTAATTTCTATCTTATGCTGGTGGCAGTCATTATCATATTATAAGGCGTATCAACGAAGAGAAACGATTTAATTGATTTCTACTTCTATGATGTCAGAGTATAGACATACCATACAGACGTATGACAGTGATGATATCATACTGTGGTCATCGATGTTCAGCCAATGCGTATTGATCAGGGCATTATTCGTTCTTAACGGCTATTAAACAATCTTATTAAAGTTTTCTTTGAACAAGCTCCTAGCCTCGATTTCATTCTATTTACTGGGTATATTTTTAATGTAATTAGACGTCTAATGAACCAATTTGTCGTAATTATTTGATTACGATCAAATTGGTGATCATCATTACGAACATTTCTAGTATTGAGAACTGTAAAAACTGAAGTTCTCGTTTTACTAGATGTTTAAGTCCACTCGTCCATTGTGTTGGCTAGAAGCCATGAACTAGACACAGTAAATTCCCTCTTAAATATTACCCATTAAAACCCATTATAAATCACGAACGTATTTAAATGTGCACTCACAATTATAAATTACGCAAGTTGAAGCTAACCCTTCGCATCGATATCTTATTACTACTGTTGTTACTGCGGTGTAAAATAGGTTGTATTAAGTTTCTTGTTGGCCATTGAACCAAGATGGAATGTTTGAACTTCTTAATTACAATCTTAATTAGTAACTCTGGTCGTCACTCTGGTTTAAACTTCAAGTATTCCTTAATTACGAAGCCATTGAATCTTCGTCAAACCAGACTTATGGCGTTTGTTTATTAGACCAGATCTGAAACCACAGAAAACATACCAGTTTTTAAAATCCTTCCATTCATAACGAAAACGACGAAATCATAGATCAATCCGGTATGAACTTTCTTCGCTGGATGTAAGAACAAGATCGTGATATCGTAACCACAACCTCTAAATCCTTGTCTAGGTACGTTAACATGGTACTTGCAGATAAACACACAGACAGTTGCAGTAGAAACTGTCTTTCTAGTGTCTGTCTACAATTTACATTAATATTATTGTAGTGCCTACCTACCTACCTAGTTGCGTACTTTACCGGAACAACGTTATTATGAAAATTCGCTCAAGCACACTATTCGACAAAAGGGAAAGCACGGAATCAAATAGGCATCGATTCCATTGTTTGTTGGTACTTTTACCTCGCGAAGACACGTTTGCACTATTGTCGTGTCCCTCCCTGGCATTCGGAACAATGGTGGCGATTGTTTGGAATCGCCTCTTGGTGGACAATTAGTAAGAAGTCGATCACGAGATAATGTCACATCAATAGCTGACCATACCAAGGCCCACTCAGGAATTCCTCGTATTCATAACTTATTTAGCCCCTCGATTCTAAGAGATAATCTATTCTGGAAATTATACGCGGATAATTTCTGTAATACTGCACAGCATTTTTCGCCTTGACCTATTCAATCTAGGTAACTGATTATGTTCACTGCTAAAATGTTAGTCAGAAAAAGAATTAGTATTCAAGTTATTAACTCGTTTAGTGTTTTATGTTTTACATTTTAGTTTATGTGAAGCTAATCGGTAATGTAAATATTATTGATGTTATAATTTCTTCTTCCTATTTACTTGTTAGATACGACAGACAAATAATATTGACAAAGTATTAAAGTATAATAGAAGTGGTAATATTGACATTCGCATCTGCTTAGGTTAGTTTTGACCTAGATGAAAAGCAAGTGAAAGAAGACTTTAAATATTATACCAGCACAGCACACCTAGAAAGTCAGAACAACTTTGATTAATAAATCTGTATGTGATGGCTCGAGTGATGCGATAGGACAGCGGCCAATCAAACATGTTGAATTGATCGACATCAGATTAAATTGAGGTTTCAGGAGTAAGACATGTCTAGATCTTCTTAATAATTCTATCTATTATCATTACATTTCGATATTTACTAGAGTAAATGCCTAATTTATTGTGTATTGTTGTGTTTGAGCAAACTAATCGATTAAGAATGTTACCTGCCTACATTTGCATCCTTATTTATGATTGATTCGTGGCCATGTATTTGTGTGGCTATAAAGTTGGAGAATAATAAGTAGTAGGTCTGCATTTACAATTTATATAGAAAGTACCTATGTAAACAGTTAATGCACATGTATTTGGACTTAATTATGTGTCTAATAGTGAAAGTGAATGAATATCTTTAGTTTGTTCGAACAATGGAGACAGTTAATAATTACCGATATAATTTATTTTCTTAAACATCGGCTTCTTATACTTATTGAATTGATTCCAATTCTCAAATATTTCTTTTGATTTTTATACAAATTGTCGTCTTCTTTGAATTGAATAATAATCAGTAGTGTTAGATAAGATCGCTTGTTTCATGGCCAAACGCGCAAGGTGGGTGTATTGTATATTATACCTGCATGATTGTAAGACGACAACAGACACGTCTTTATATTGACGAAGGTCCAATGTGGGCCCGGACATTAGCCAGATATCAAACAGATTCTTACTACAGTGTCAAACAAAAACAATCCGATGTCCTCGCAAGTAACTTTCTCTTGTCAATTATTGGTCAATTTATTTAGTGATCGAAATAGTTTTACTTTGCTCAAGTACCAAGACAAAATTAGTCTCGGCCAAAAAGTAAATAAACATTACTTAAACATTTTTGCTTCTAGGTATTCATTTTGCGTTTAAATTTTATAAGCCATTTATTATAGAATCAGGTTTTTAAGGAAATTATATACCACATACAGCCGCCATTGATGATTTAATAACAGTATTGTTCGTTTGTTTGATTTACTTTTCAATTAATTGTAGAGGTAGTATCAATATAATCCATCAACATATTTGTTATTGAAACAAACTCATTGTTATGATGACCTTTTTATATACCTCTATACAAACACTAATGTCGAATTGTATATATCTAATTAGTTGCCTTGTAATATATAGAAGAGGCACAACTTGTAGCTTTTCTATGCTCGTTACGGCCATGATAGGAAGACTAATAAGCAGTTGCGATATCATTCGCAGTCCCAGGTTTCCTTGTACGGTTAACTTTGCGTTTATTGAAAGGTTACGAAGAATACCGGACTTTGATCTTTGTGCGTTCTGCGTGCACTATATCCGTGTGACATACTTCACCCTGTGTGCCTCCAAGGACTTACAATACAAAAGGTCTTGTTAGTTCTACATATACCATTAATTTGATGCACAATTAAATTGTTTACAAGTCCCCAAAATGCCGCATACTTATACATACATAAAACATCTGTCTGAAATGAATATTGTGTTTTTCTATTATACTAAGTATATCGGGAATTCAAAATAACTTGTTATTATTCAATCCAATAAGAGGAATGAGATTGAAGTAATCGTGCGTAAGCTTGTTTTACTTTACTATAAAAGGTACGCTTTTAGAAATACATTCCTCCGGTATGTTGTATGTTTATAAAGATCGGATTTACTACGTCCAATATAAACATTTTCAGACTGTTTCTACGACTGAAAGTTGATTCCCGTTAACACTATACGGCTGTGTGTGAACTGTAAACCGCTGCACGCACGATTTAATTATTGGATGCCATGGTTGGAAATTGTTGCATCTGAACGTTTTAATTAAATCATTAATATAGGTTTTAGTATCATTCGGCATTTAGGTCAGTTCAAACAATCGGTTACCTGGTTCAAGAATTACCAAAATTAATTAATTATTACCTCTAGTATTTCAGCCCACAAATGAAAGAACAACGTATGCTAGTGTGTAAACCAGAATGAAATTTGATGCCTTTGTTGGCACAGTCGATATAACGGCGACCGGATATTTGCAATTCAATTGCAAATTGAACTATCGTGTAATTTCAATACGAAAGTTCCGACGTATTGAATGGTCCGTTCCAAAATGTATGATGAACTTTTCACGATCGAGGTGTACCAGGTACTATACTAACACTTGATTGCATTTTGAATATTTGCAAACCAATTTATTTCTCTAAAAGGGAATATAAAATTTCATTTGGATAGCCAGTAGTAGTAGTTCAATTGTCTTTGTAAAATACTGTTGAAACCTGATAGTGGTGGGGCATTTTTCACAAGTAAATATATTTTTGCGTTCGGGAAAGCAATTACGGAGTGTTCACCTCACCTTAGATGCTTTCGTGTGTCTCGTTGGTTACCCTGACGCCCATTAACCGGAGGGAAGCTTGCTTAGGGGAGCACTGAGAAATGTCTCCCTAGGGAGGACGACAACACTCGTGTACATAAACATAATCTGTTGCATTTGGTTTGGGTACATGAAAAAAGAAAAAGTGTATTAAAGTTAGTTTTAATTTTATCTTTTTGGATCCGTATGTATGTTGTTGATTGTAATATTTTTCTTTAAGTTGTAGTCGTGTCTAATCCCTAGGATTTAAGGATGATTTTAAAATGCATTAATTATATTCAACGTGATATCTACACCGAGAATAAGTTCTAAATTCTCTACTTTTTTGACGGTACATTCTATCTTGCTTACAGTTTTTATTTATTTTTTGTTATGAGCCAACATATTCGCTCATAGCTTTAGAATTAGAGCGGTTTTGTGTTCTTTTTATTTCTATGTTAGCTGTGCACCTGCGTCTCGAACTCTTGACCCTCCTATAAGCAGGTAGCAATAAACGTGGATGTACGTCACGTATCTACGAGGGTGAATATGCAGTTACGAGATCCTAAATAATTAAAGCAGACTTCAAAATAGTCCTACTTGACAAGAACTTGAGACTTGAGTCACAAGAAAAATTGTTACCATGTGACGTAAAGGCAATCCTGGCAATTTTTTATTACTTTTAATTCCAAACAGTTATATATAATTTCATTCCAATTACAAATTTGAATTAAGAATACATCGTGCGGATAAAATAAGTTGATACATTTTTTTATATAAATAAGATATTGGGACCAAGAACCTTGTTCTAAAATAACGTGAAATCATTTAATTAATTTGTGTCATGGCTTAGACCTTAGACCCTATACATCATGTTACGTATTTATAAGCTTTTTTATCTACTCCTAAGTATAATATATAGCGTGTTTCTTTTTTCAATTACAAAGTCTCATGAAAGCCTGATTGTGGTTTTGGTTTTAATATTCACCAAGAAACGTAACTTGCTAATACTCAGAATTTGCCAATTTCCTTCTTAGTCAATTCTCTGTACATGGTTACTGTTGAGGAAATCTTATTTCACTTAAACCTAACCTTGGTCGGTAGCGCTATCTGTTTATATTACACCATGTGAAAATATTGACACTAATATTATAAATTATTGTTTGATTTTAAACCTTTATACTTTTAATATAAAGTATATAGTTATTGTTACAACATTCACCGAGAAGTCCATTCATATCATATTATCATACAGGCATTTATTATGATCTATTTCGCCGTACTGGCTTTATGTTTTTCCTTTATTCTGAGATCAGTAGTTATAAACACTTATAGGCGGCACCTTTGAGAGTTACTATAAATATATCACACATACATACATATTTCTCTGAGACTGGTGTCAGAAATGATTTAATTGTTCTCGTCAACTTTTGTGTTTGATGTCATTTGTTTACAGACCTCTGTCACGGTGTTACTACGGTCTGCTGAGCACCTACTGCCAACGCGGGTTTATGAGTTATATACTCCACAATAAATGCACATGTTCCTGTAGCCTTATCGGAAACCCACAAACTCTTGAAACCACGTGCGGCTAAATCGATTAACTGGGTTGCCACTTCAAACAAAAGCATTTAAAAGCAGGCAAGTAAAACATCTGAGATATTATGCCTTGCTTTACCTTAACCTTTTACTCGACCGGAGCGTGATTGGGTTGTTCACTTTTTGTTTTTGAGTTTCATTGTGCATTGCATGATAAATAGTTTGAGGTTTCAGATTAAATGAGTATATTTTTGGTGTCAGAACATAAGGTCAGTGTTTCTAGAAAGTGCCGTGACAAATACGCGCTAGCGACCTATGTGCTCTAAGTGGGGCTCTGCCATAAGTCAGTCGTAGAGTCGTCGGCGTCGTCGTGAACAGGTTCCCTGCTGAAGCTGCATCAGCCACTTGTTAACATCACTACTACACTAACCTATCGAAACATTCTTACTTTCTATAAAAGGAAATCGAAATTATCTCACTACTTGGGACATTCCATTTCTCTCTCGGTAGTTTTGATAATTGAACCTCGCATTCATTTTTACTTTTATCGAGCATCCGTAAAAATACTATAATCAACTTTGTTTACTTAATTATATCATCAAATTCTTACGGGTGGCTCTCGTAATAGAAGGCAGCCGTCTAAATCGATTGTTTTGGTTTTGATATCAAGAATTCCGTTCGGCCCTTCCATCATATTGAGTGCCATATCCGATTGTATTAGGTACACACTCAATTGAGCACTCTCATTCAGCGGCGCGACTCAATCACTGAATCATTACCAGCTGCTCCATTTACAGGGTTATTGTTTCAAATCTGACCTGATGTAAGTACTCGAACATCCCACTTTATCGGTTGGCTCGCGTGGCGGGTCACAGGCGCAAAATTCGATTTCCTGTTTCTATTAGTGGCTTATGGGCTACTGCTCGGGCGGCACTTTTATTCTATCCCTATACATAAATCAAAAGGACAGAAGTTATTGTAGATGTGTGAATTTTCACCGTAAATATACTCGGTCCCTTAAATCCCATGTCATTGTTTACGATCCGAACAGCGGGCCATTAAAGGTTCGACGACCTCACGTAAAATGAATTGCACGTCGTGTAAGCACTTGAGAAAAAGTAAAAAACGATGATCAGCGATTAATTCGACGCAAAGAAATGGAATAAAAATGTCTCAATGGACAAAACACGCGGTAAATTGGTGTGTTGCGCTGAGCACATTCTAGTTTGCCATAGAAGGAGGCAGATCTCCGCCTGGAGCGATATAAATAGCGAAGCGGACGGGGCCACAGACGTAAAGTGGACACCAGTTTTAGAAGTGATCGCGTCTATTTCGAACAAGTGTAAATAAATCTAGCGAGTCACTTTCGTACACAGTTGTCACTTTCATTGCCCGCGCCCGCCTCGCCTGGTCCTGCCGCAACCGCCGCATGGCCGCAGCTCCTCTGTGAATAATGTTCGAATTATAGCCATTGTACCTACATACGATGTGTTCAATATTACACCGAGGTACTCCGGCACTGGCTCATAAAACGTTTTCTTCATAATATGCATAAATGTCTATCAGTATTTGCAACCTTTACTCCTTAAATATGGAGTTGGTGCTGTGAGCTATGCTAGGAAAGCAATTATGATAATGAATAGGATCGGTCAGTGCGTGTGGTTTGTAAATTCTCGAATAACATAATTATGATTCATCAATATTACTATTGATGAGATTCGTGATTTTAATTTATAGAGGAGGAAGATTCTTCGTCTTCAATGAAAACAGTTGTTGTTTTAGCTGATAAATTAATACCTACATAATTCTAATTACCTACTGATAACGTCATAAATTATTTAAATGTTGGACGTTCCATGTGGTCTCCAGTATAATCGATATACTCAAGACTACATTATGATTGAGGCATTAGTACCTGCATTGAGCAGTTAGTATGAAAAAGGTATTAATTATTTTATTTTTCTATTTACTTGGTACAAGTAGAAAATAATGAATATAGCGTATGCTATACAAAGTGATGCACGATATAATTCTGTGTCAAAATTAACAAGACGACTACTTACCAAACAATTGGTGCTTTATTTTATTGAGCATAGTCCACAAAAACTCATTGACTAGAATTAGCATGGGAAAATAGTGAAAAGAAATTGTGTTTCTTATGTACATACGATTTGGTCTAAATTGTTGTCCGTTGAAGTATATGCGTAAGGTTAGACCTAGCATGTGTTATGGACAGGTCAAATTTCACTTGCGTTGGTCCATTCCTCGCGAGTCAGGCTAATTTGTTCCCACGGTATTGCATTCTTTGCACAACAATTAACAAATAAAATACCCCACTTTATAACTACATTATGTTACTAAGCGGCCATTATGTGTACAATTTATAATTTTAAACTCATGAGTTTAAAATATTTCGTAAAATATTCAATGAAATCTCGGCCGAGTATGCTATGGTACAAGAAATTATGTGACTTTGAGATAAGAAAACTAATTATCAATTTGAATGTCGTGTGAAGTTATTAACAACTTGTAAAGAACTGAATGTTTATAATTATGGAATTGATAACAGTAACAAAGCGACTGCAAACTTGCATCAGAAGACAAGTAGAAGAGCGATGATATAAGCATATCGGGACACGGCGCGCGTCGCGTGGTGCCGAACCAAAACAAATGGAGGCGACACCGTTACACCACTTCGCGGAATTAAATAAAGTAAAAAATGACAGTAACCAACGGTAATCTTTGTTCGTGTAAGGTCGAAACCCCGTGTTCACGGTAAAGCACCGCCGACTCACAATCTAAGAACGCAACGATATAATTTGTCGGCAATTAAAATCAAACTGAAGCGATGCGATGTCGTTGTCCGACGATAAACACGCTCCGCAACATCCGCAACTATCTGCCAAGTAAACTCAACAAACATATGTGCGCAAAAACCCCGCCGAGTAGTACCGCGTCTTTTTAAAAGGGCAATAAATAATGACAAGTCGGCCGGTTGCCACCTTTAGTGCTCCCAGATGGCACAATTCCCAGTGAAAACACTTTTGGAATCTCTAACCGAATTTTAAAGCCCGGCCTATTGAAATTAAGTGTTATTTATCTCTATATTACTCGTATGCATGAACAATAATATATCGTGGTGTGCCACATTGAATTGGAACTGGTCGATACTCGCCGGTCCTGAAGGACTGGTATAGTGGCAAAAGAAATGATACGCGGAAGCCATCTCGTTTCTATAAAGCATCAGAAAAAGGCAAGTTTCTCTTCCAGGAACGCTTAGTGCTCCTTAACGCAAAACTGGAGAAAAAAATAAGCAGTAATGTAGCTATTGTGTGGTCATGAGGTGAAGACGGAAGACTGGCGGCGTGGGAGTGAGCGCGGGAGCTAACCTGCAGCGCCACGGGAAAATGTCGATGTATGGGCGCGTTCACATCGATGACAATATGTGCAAAAACAATCAGACTGTGCGCCGTCTCAGCACGACGAAGAACAATTAACCAGCAGGTAGCTCACATGATCGTGCCACAGATGTCGATTGTTGGAAAATCTATTTCATTACTATGCTAAAAGCTTTGATATAAGAGATGGGTTTATTACTCTTCAATACTATTAGCCAGTAAGTTAATTAAAGGAAGTATGTTGTCATGTGAATTGGAGCAATCACAGCGCGCAATGGCTTTTACGTAGCTTTGATGTTAAATCAGTTTACGACTCATTCCTAAACCTTATTGTGAGGTGGGTGGATACTTAAACCTTAGTTGATGCACATGCTCATCCTGAAGAACCTATTAGCAACTAATCTGCTATATAAAAACATAATAAGAAGATACACACATCCATTCAAACATTCTACAATTTGTGCCGACAAATTAAAATAGCTCGGCGGCGCTTGACTTGACAAATGACTTTGTTCCCGTGACAACTTTATTTGTGTTTTGCTTATTAATTATATGCACCAAATAAGTTGTAATTTAAATGAAAATTGTTGTAATGAACTAAATAATTTGGTGTAAAATAATACAATATTCTTATATCTGATAAATACGTCGAAAGTCAACCACTGAACAACCTCCAGTACGGGTTAATATAATTCCTTAATTGTTGAAAAGAGTATCTTCTAAAGATACAAACTGCTTTGTCTCAGTAGATACAAAAAGTTAAAAGCTATTTCGTACGAATCGCTATTGAGTATTTCTGTAACATAACATAACATAACATCACGGCCTTTTATCCCCGAAGGGGTAGGCAGACAGAAGTGACACCCACTTTTCACTATATATGTTATGAGTCCCATGTAATAGGGGGTGAGCCTATTGCCATATACCGGGTACATTTCCAGACTCCGTGCTACTACTGAGAATTTTTTTAAAAACCCAGTAATACTTTGCCCGACCCGGGAATCGAACCCGAGACCCCTTGCCCGGCAGCCGCACTTGCGACCACTCGGCCAACGAGGCAGTCACTCGGCCAACGAGGCAGTATTTCTGTAAATTTCTCATTATTTCAAAGTGTAAACGTTTACTGGAAGAATAGCGGCGAACAATGTCATATTCTCATTTATCTGGTAAGTTTCTGTAACCTAATCTGTGATTACGCCTGGATCGGTACTCACGTGAAGTTTACATTACGGCCCGCTGTAGACGCCATTGTGTCCAAGAATCGCACTAACATTATAGATGTAAGTACGTATAAACACGAGGACAAGTTCAGAATATTGGAATATTTTCTTTGATATAACTATATATATTTTATAATTAAGGGTTTTTCTTTCAAGGGGGGAAAATCATCGAATGACTGCTCCCGCCTGGGTGAGGCGGAAGGGAGAATCAGACTCTTACTGACTAAAAACCACCCCGTTCCTTCTCCTGCACGTCGAGCCGGAGCCCCGGTTACCCGTCAGGTTCTCCGCGACTCCAAATCGGCAACTGCCCTATTGGGCACCATCTGTGGTGGTCTGATGGCTATGGCTCTTTGAGGCGCGCGCGGAACGCGACGCGCCGCACGCTCGGGTCTGTTTCTGGTCGGACGGGGAGCCGGAGATCGTCCCGCGATCCCCGACGCCCGGTGTGTCCTTCGCGATGGCTGGGTTGCGAGGAGGCAGCGCTTCGCTGCCTCACGCTTCCCGCCTCCTCCTTAGCTAGCATGACTGCTTCGCAGAAGGAGGAGACGGCATCCCAGTCCCCCTCGCTCCGCATCATGGCCCGCACTAATAATTAAGGGGTTAATATCGATAAATTGAATAGTTTAAGACCATCATTTTACAATATTTAAAACGATTTATTTTTAAATGGCATACAGCACACTTCATTCAGATATTATTGCAGCTAGATTGCACAGTACATATACAATAACAAAATTGCCCAGATTAATTTTGAAGACCAAAATAAAGTCGTTCAACCATCGATTTCGATATAGATCAGACCGGTTTTAGTTTCAATCATACGATTATTTTAAAACTAAAAAATGGTGATTATAAGTATTGCTGCCCTCTTAGCACAACGATCATCGCCACCTTACTTGAGATCTTTTCAGGGCACACATATTGTTATCTTATACGCTATCATAGTTATTACATAATTTAGTTGGTCATACAAACCGTCCACTTGCTAAGCTAACAGGATGACCAGTGACATAGTGTGCAGTGCATGTCACAACAACATGATTAGACTCGGTATAAATGATGAAAACAGGTCAACATGACTCCGGGAAGGTATTCGGATAAAATGTATGTTATGCGTTAATTAGAATTTATGTTTGAACGTTGTTGTAATGTTATTGACGCAACGGTTGGCGCGGTGGCTGGGCAACTGGCTGCCGCGCAACGTGTCGCGGGTTCGATTCCCGCACGGAACAACTCTTTGTGTGTGATCCACAGATTGTTGTTCCGGGTCTGGGTGTCATGTGTATGTGATATTGTATGTTTGTAAACGCACCCACGACACAGGAGAAAATCCTAGTGTGGGGCAACGTTTTTTAAAAAAAACAAACAAAACAAAACAATGATGTACTCAAATTCTCAAATCATGTACCTCATATTAGATACGGATACCTAATTGAATATAGAACTGTGCCACTTAGGATGGAGGAGTGCCAGGATCTACAGTAGATACAACCATGAAAACGCCGGAACACTGAAGTCCGGCGCGTCCCGGGGAAATGAGTAACTGTCTTGGTTCCCGCAACGAAGTGAATCAGAAGATATTATAAGAGGAGAAGAAAAAAATATGATAGTTTCCACTTCCCTCGGTAAATTACTCTCGGCACCACTATTGGCAGGAAATTTGACTAAAAATTAAGTAGGTCCTATGTGTATACCTGCTTCCAATAATAGCTATGGCAAACGTATGCAATAATAGGTATGATAGGGAGTTTTATATAAAAAATTGTCTGTTGATGGAATAGAAAATCAATAAAATCAAAAGACCGGTAACGCACTTGTAACGCCTCTGGTGTTCCAGGTATCCATGGGCGACTCTGATTGCTTACCATCAGGTGATCCGTCTGCTAGTTTACCTTGAGTAGTGATCGAGATAATATCTAGATTATTCTTATTGATTTTCCATTCTAATTTTACTAGAGTAGGTAATCAATGAGATAACATCCATTGATTTCCAATTGGAACACAATCAGTTATTATATACCGATCTACTGAATAGGAAAACGATTGTGAAACAGTTATATGTTGAGTTATAAATATTCTGAGAGAAATGAAACGAGGTTTATATAGTTTTACTAAATACGATCAAAAGGAATGAATTATGAACCTTGCATGAAGCGAATCGGTCTGAATGTGAATGTTTATATGGGTACAACCATACAATCAGTTACCTTTGCAGACTGCAGTGATACAAATAAATCCTATAAGTACTAGTTTCTTCTACTTTACTCACATGTCAGTTAATTGATAATACACATTATAAGGGCCAAAGTTTGTAAACTGTTTACTTTATAAAGATAAGAGTTATCATAAAGGTTATTTACTTTAGTTTTAATCTGTTGTTGGCATAATAAGGATATGGGTATGAATTATGTTCTACAGTAGTTCGTCATCCCCTATTACATGGAACTTATAAATAGTGAAAAGTGGGTGTTACATTGTACTGTGGCATTAAGCGCCGTAATGTACACCTCTGCCTAGCCCTTCGGTGATAAAAGGCGTGATATTATGTTATGTAGTTCGTTATTGATTTTTTAAAGGACGAACCGGCCCTAACGCCCTGTAATCCAGGATCTATAGTAGATACAACTATGAAGTGGTTTATTCTTGATTTATTAAACATGTGAAAACTAATAATGGTTAGATCTGAACACGATAGTAAGCACTGTGAGTGCCATAAAAGACTAAGATCCTTTAGCCATTGTTGAGCGGAGATTATAAATAAGTTTAATAGCTTGTATGCATGTAGTATATTATACATTTATCGTAACTAACATGATTTAAGGGATTTACATGGATTTTGTTGTGTCGAAGATTTTCAATAATTGATTTAAAATTTTTAGTAAAGCTTTATTACATTTTCTAATGTAAGAAGTCTAATTAGAATAGCTATCTTTACAAGAACAAAATTACGGCGAGCAAGTCAACAAGCAAGGCGACAAAGTCACTTGTTCTAAGTATTAGATGATGACAAAATAATGTTTTTACTAATTACTTGTTTCACACTAACGTAAATGGAATTGTATAATTGAGATGAATGAATATCATATAAGAATGACAAAGGATTCATATCTAAATGCTTCTGTGTATTATTTAAATGTCGTTGAAGTTATAAAATCACATGTTCGTATAGTATGTATTTTTCCTGACAGTGCAGGTAATGGTTTCCATATTGTACGAAAATGTGGAATAAATTAAAAGACGAAATTCGTGTAACCGATTCTTTGCCAAAACATTACCGCAGGTGCGTAGTGTTAAAATTCGCTAGATTTTTATTTTGTAGCGTTTGCTTGTAAAAGACTTCAACGCACGGAGTTGTAGCTCAAACATTCCTATGCGTCAATAATATTTAGTTTATTTGTCATGAATTATATCATATTCCTGACCTTTGTTTGTATTAAATATCTTTGTAATGTGTATTGGGCAATTTGTTGTAAGTAATTAAAGCGACCGACCACTGCCTGCAGGTGATTGTTTATTGAACACTTGACGCTGAATTGTTCCGATTTCTTGGTAAACAATCATAATTTATAGTTTTATCCTCGCATACGGATATTGACCCAATCATTTAACCGCATTAAACCGTAACTCTTTGTATCACAATATTCGTGCGTAATAAATTAAGTAATTAGGCAGGCGGTGAATCGATTAATTACAATTACTTCTAAATGCCGGTACACAAGGACGCTTAAAGCTTTCCTCGTCAATTAGGAAAGCTTTGAAGTCCCATAGGTAAGATAATGGAATA
This sequence comes from Spodoptera picta, assembly GCA_038387885.1. Classification (NCBI taxonomy): domain Eukaryota; kingdom Metazoa; phylum Arthropoda; class Insecta; order Lepidoptera; family Noctuidae; genus Spodoptera; species Spodoptera picta. The sequence continues at coordinate 997,682 of JAZHFQ010000328.1, forward strand.
AGACGTGAAAGCGCAATGGGCATGCGACCTTCGTACTGTGATCTGCATAAATCAGCTGTGCGAGACTCCTACGTAAACAAATTTAAACACAATGCGTACTCACCGTAAACAGACGGCAGTATTGAAAATAAAATCACCTCCAATGTGGTCACAAAAACAAACATAAACAACACAAATCCAGAAATGTCAGTTTGAACGTATCACGATTGAGTAAACGTTTCGTACACCACTTTATTCACTTTGCGTCGAACGAGTAAAGTTTCACTGTGGCAGCGAGCGCGGTGCGTGCGTCGTACTCGGAGGGCTCGAGTCGAATGCTCGATTGGTGCTGGCTGGTGGTCGCGCTAACCCGCTCGCCGCTCGCCGCCGCCGCATGCGTTTCTTGTGGACGCGCGCCCGCCTCGCTTCCGTGCGCCACTCTCAGTATGCGTTCGTGCCAATATGCATTATACTCGATGATCTGTCCACATCCTGCGGATCCTGTGCTCTCTAACAATAGCTCACGAGGGTGATACTGTCATTTACTTCCACACGAGAATGCATTTTTGGGCGCTCAATTTTTTAAACACAATGGTTTTATTGGAAAGCTAGTTGTTTTCAGTTTCTTGTAGTACGAATTTGTTTACAATAAAATGGTGATTATATATAAATGAGTACCAGAGAAATGAAAGGGACGTTGTGGTATTTCTTAACTTTCAGCTGACATGATATATATGTAGACTGAGGTCACAGGTTGGCCATAATCATTAGTCCAAAATCTTTTGCTATGGATTAATGAATTAGTGTGTTTCCAGCCAACACAAACAGATCTGCTTTGTTTGACTTTTGTGAATGGTATGTGGCTGTTGTTCTTGTTTATATAAGAGTAATGTGGTATTTAGCAATTGTTACATCTCGCGAAAACAAACAAAGAGGCTATCTTTTGACAACAGAATTTGTAATGGTGGTTAATCATAGCTCGCTTCTTCCATTGGTCAGGGATCTGCACAAACCTATATTCTATCTCTTCTCTTCTAATGCAAACTTCTGATTAATTTCGTCGCGGGATACAAGCAATTAACCCTAGGAGTCAGTGCATCAGGTTTCCTGCTTCGGAGCGTTTTTGGTTGGTCGCTACTTAATATTTTCACTTTACAGGGGTAGCAGCGATTGACTGACACCCGAAATTAGTAACCTAAACCAAACATAACATAACATCACGCCTATTATCCCCGAAGGGGTATGCAGAGGTGCACACAGAAGTAACACCCACTTTCCACTATTTATGTTATAAGTCCCACGTAACGGGGTGAGCCTATTGCCATATACTGTATTTCTAATTATTAATTCCAGACTCCGTGCTACTACTGAGATTTCTTTTAAAACTTCTTACCTTAACCTAAACCAAAATCTTTGAAAAGAGATTTATTTAGATATTTATTCTAGTTACAATAATTTTGGTCGTTCCAGAGGTTTTCGATAAACACGGGTTGTTAATTCCTGCCCTTAATGGAGCAAGCTTGACGCAAAAACTTGATAAGGTCTTCTAGGTATATTCATTTAAATTTAAAAACAAGTCCAAAATATGTATTCATACATAAACAGTTAATATATTTTACGCCAGTCTATTAGTATATTGCCTTCTTTTCATCATTTAATCGCGTTTTGAGATTTACTGGTAGAATATGATGTAAGCGCTATTGTCATTGTGATAAGTTTAGTGAGTTCTATCGGACGATTTAAAACTTTTAATGATATACGCACCGGACAAGATCGACTTCAATATTCTTGAAATGTTCGATATTTCATGTCATTATACATTTACATAGATATGTGTAATAGTACACATACAAATGTAGGTTTATTTATTTATTTATTTATTTAAGGGACAAAAAACAGTTACATATTAAGATTTTACATAAAAGTTTTACATTAAACAACAACTACAATAAATATGTAATCCACACCATTGCCCACAATTTAGTATAAAATATAACGGCAATAATGACCGTGTTGCGGTAGTGTTATCGTAATTTAATTATATTAAAATTTACTAAATATTGATACATAAAAGGATACAACAAAAAATCATTGTACATTGTACTTATGATTAAGAGAAAGAATACTAATTAATCGCATCGAGTTGCATTAATCGATATACATACTTATATATATTTTAATAAAACTTTGCTCCACATTAGGATCTTCTCCTGTGTCGTGGGTGCGTTTACAAACATACAAGTTCACATGCACATGACACGCAGACCCCGGAACAGCAATTTGTGGATCACACAAAGAGTTGCTCCGTGCGGGAATTGAACCCGCTATACGTTGCGCGGCAGCCAGTTGTCCAGCCACCGCACCAATCGTGTTGTCAATCTATCCTAATCCCCAAAAGGCCGGTAACGCACTTGTAATGTTTCTGGTATTCTAGGTGTCCATGGGCGACGCCGATTGCTTACCATCAGGTGATGCGTTGCTCGTTTACCGTCTTATCCCATAAAAAAAGTTCCTACGTGGTGGGTAATGCCCTTGCAATGCCTATGGTGTTGCAGGAATACTTAAGCTGCTTTGACCGTTTACTATTAGGCAACCTTAGGTAAATATGTTGATTATTAGTAGATATTAATTTTAAATTTTGAAAGTATATTTTATACTGAAGTAATGGAAATGGTTGAAGCCACATGCAACATTAAGTAGTATTTAAGTAAACTTTCATTGACTGTACTGTTTTATCAGGGGGGTAATAAACCGTTGCTTAATCACGTGTTACCAGCGTCCTGTAGTTCGGCACGTGGCGTTGGGCGTCGGTAGTGCGCGTGTGATCGCCATTGCGCGTACGCATATACTTTCAGTTTTATGTATATGTAATTTTTGGATTGCTACCCGTACTTGGTGCGATATAATTTTTGTTATATTTGTAATGTAAATATTACAAATATTTTAAATATAAAAATTACTTTTTTTCTTTAATTGATTAATAATGGACGGTGAAAGGATAACCATTATTTTTAACATGAAAAATTGTTGCATCTTTCTATAGATTTGTTTGTTCCAGAGAACTAACGAGAATCACACATAGATAACACTTTTCAGAATCTAAAACTAAATTTCGAAGATCTTGTTAATATTAAAAACGTTTTGATAAATAAATCGAGAGAATGTCTTGGAAAAATAAATGGAAAACGTGCAAATATGTCCATTTCTTTTAGTTTAGAAGTTAAAAGTAAATACCTACAGACAGTGGACATGAATCAGATCAGGTCGATTATTCTTCAGTCATAGAGTATACAATTCTCAAAGTAGTGTGGATTGATGAGCGACAGACGAATAGTTCATAGAACAGTTAGACGACATGTAAACAGTTCACTACCGCGCAGAAAACTCCAACTATAATTAATTTTTTAATGTTGAAGATAAACGACTGCTCGTCTTGAAACAAAATCAGATTTTAAACCGTGTTTAGACTCTGGTTGTCGAAGAATAAGACGAGATACTTTTGCACATTTTTTTGGGAATTCTTTTCAATTTCTTGAAAGTATGGATTTCATTTTTAAATACAGGTGCATTTAATTCTCATCTTATGTGATACAGATTTCTAACAAGAAAGTTTTATGCTTAGAATCAACGTGTTTCCGTGTTTTCCGAGGTATGAAAGTGAAACACCTGAATATTAAGTTATTGTACTCAACACTTCGATAAATCCTAGACTTAGAAGTCAACTAGCTGCGTCACAATAGGTCCCGTTAAGGACAACACATGCTCACTCAGTCACATGCACTCACTTGTTTCCGGAGTGAATGAGTGGTTATCGCAAAACTGCTTAGAAGCTCATTAACAAATCATTTTCACATTTCTTTACGAGTGTTTAGTGTTACACTAATAACACCGGAATTCTCGTAGGTAATAAATTATTAACACGCTTACCACACGAGTTAAACCTTACAGTTGTCGCGTGACTGATGTTTGTTAAACATACTAGTTTAACCCTTTGAGCACCGCTTTATGCGGAATAACAAGTAAGTGACTGAGAAATATTGTGTAAGCGACGCAAATAAATTGTCAACTTGTATATAAGTTAATTTTGTTTGGAAACAGTTTTTTTATAATGTTGTAAAATGACTACTACAGTTGTTCTTGTTTTTAGATTTCGAAATAAGTCGAAAGTTCCTTGCTTTTTGAGCCATTCTCGTTTTAAGTCTAATAAATGAAATGTTTCTCTTATAACTAGGTCAAGGAAAGTTCATTGTAATTAAGCATCTACACATAAATTGTAAAGTAAAAAGTGAAAACGGACAATTATCAAAATTGCGAACGTCTGGAATCCGAAGAGATTTGAAAATAGATAGAACCGTTGAAAAAAGTAGTCAGATATCTCAGTTTAAAGCTGGGTAGCGCTTTTAGTGTTACATAAGGTCACGCCAGGATTTCGAAGGGTTAATAAAACGTGATGCGGGCGTGACTAAAGCGCATGCTAGCATCTTACTCTTTACGATCATGTTTTCTTTCAAATTGCTATAAACTGTTTATGATTTTCAATTCCCCTATTCCGATTCCAGCAGAATGTTTGATGTCAAGATGTAAACAAACTGGAAGTCATTAGCGAGACGTCATAATAAAGGGATGTTGTGACGAATCGGTAATGGCTGATGGCTAGTAGTAAAACATTGTAGAGTATCATTGCACATTCATTATTTTAAATTCATATAATAACTGTGTCTAAGTGTAGGGTAATCTTAGTGCAGTGTCTAGCAGTGTTTACATTTTTTTAAGTGGTTTGTCGTACAGACTTTATCTACGAAAAAGTAAAAAAATAAGTTATTTCAGTTGACATCAACTTGAAATGGAAAACTTTTCATTTTATCGTTATATCTATATGTATGGTAGTCAAAGGATCGTTTATTAAACACTTTTCAATCAATTTTTCTCCAATTATTCTCCATTCGAATCTACATTTTGGAATGAGCACCTAGCTTCACCTAGCTTCACTGACGGACTGACTGACAGACTATTATTTATTTTGTATTTGTTGACGTTTCAAAAGTACCAAATTATGGTTTAATTGAAATAAATGCTTTGACTTTGACTTTGAAACGTTAATTGTAAATTGCCTTTTTCACGTCCCGAGTCCTATATGCACACGACAATGTGTCAACAATTTTTTTACACTTTATAGGTCGACGTCTGACCACCATCTCGCCATGTTGTTAAATAGACACTAGGTTTAATTTCAGTCTTTGAACTATTGAAGTGACAAAATCTAGATTAATAAGAAAGAAAGTCAAATATAGTTACAAGAATTTGCATAAACGTCACAAAAAACTATACTTCGATAAGGAATTGTATTGAAATGTCGTAGTTTACGTCTTGAACAGTTACGGTCGCACAGTTGGACGTACCACGTGACTCGAGGGCCACGTGCCCGCTTCAGATGCACTTCAAGATCTACCCCAAGGCACGAAACTGACCTCCTTAAGTACTCTGGAAAGTTCTGTCCTATCTAACCATCAATTTCTTTGAAGACAGGTCGATTGGATTTTTTTTTATTAGAATGGATTTACTTGCCTTGTTAGTCCTTAAGTTATTTTCGGTGGATGGTATTGTTGTTTGTTTGTATGTTATATATGTGGTTGTGTGGATATTTAGATCGTAGCTACAATTAATCAAATTAAAAATTCACTACCTGAGAAGTACAAGTTAAAATCACAACTACTACTGGTCTAACACACAAAGGTCGCAAATGAAATGTAATTCGTACTTTTTTCGTCAGTTATTAGTCATATAAATTCAACTACATATACATCGGGCATACAGCTCTGTGAATAGCAGTAAAAAACATATCTCCATTTCACAAATAAGTACATAAAATACATATACCAACTTTGAAAAAGATCTCACCACAGAGTTTCTATCTAATTTGATTACAAAACGTAATTAATAAAGATAAAGTACCATAGAGATTATTAAAATTAGGGTCCTAATAATCGTATTACACTCGTTAATATGAGAGGGCTATAAATCAACACAACTTGAACTGGGTCAGGGCCCATGAGATCCTCCTTGGTTCACCTGTTGCTACAATTTGACTTCATACGTAATAGGGACGCTTCGGACGAAAGTTTGACCTCGCAGATTATTATTATTATTATGTAATAAAACATCAGTACAAGGAGTCTGTCAGTCTGTTTGTTTTATGTTTGTCAAGAGTCGAGCTTTACACCATAGTATGGTTTGTAGAAGTCTACATTGTGAGCACAGAACATTATGGCAACGATGCTTTGTTCATATGAGTTAAACGATTTGTTTTGTCAACAAATGGAACAATATATTTAAAATCTGCTAGCACATTATTTGCTATCAGTTTTTATTTAGACGATAACAATATGCCATCGTGAAGTATTTGTTTTATTTCAAGGAAAGTTCATTTGATATCTTTTGCAACATTTTTTATTGCTACTCTACTTCAACAAGTCGTAGTGTGATGATATACAATACCTTGCCTCGACAAATGGACTACCCAACACAGAAATACTATTTCATTTCTGATAGAAATATTTTGTCCTTTCTTGGTGTAGCTGCTTATAAGATGTTGCAGGGGCAGTGGCTTGTAACGACATTAAGACAGAATGACGTGTCCGTGTTCGTTCAGCGGAGACGTTGATGACGCATGAACTGAGGTCTCCATATCTAAGGTTTGGCAAAGAAACATACAAAGTAAGTGAAAAGACTGGATAGACTGGATTAGGACAGGTTCAAGTCTTTCGCTTCAAGAAAAAAAGTTAATTAAACCCCTGGTCACACTAAAAAGTAACAAATACACGAATAGAAGTTTGATAGTCGCTTATTTGCGCGCGTCTGCACGGTTGGCGCGGTGGCTGAGCAACTGGCTGCCGCGAAACGTGTCGCGGGTTCGATTCCCGCACGGAACAACTCTTTGTGTGATCCACAGATTGTTGTACCGGGTCTGGGTGTCATGTGTATGTGTTATTGTATTTTTGTAAAAAATACATTACGACCGTCGATGTATTTGTATAGAGGTAGTTTTAGCGTAGCGTATCCGTGCCTGCTACGCCGGGTGCTGCGTACTTCTCTTAAGACAGGAGACAGACAGTATGTCTGGTCTCGGCGTCTGTAACCGCTTCGTAGTCACTGCATAGCTGTTCTGTAGCCACTTCGTAGTCGCTGCGTAACTACTTCGTAATCGCTGTGTAGCTGCTTCGTAGTCGCTCTGTAGCTGCTTCGTGGTCGCTGCGTAACTAGTTCGTAATCGCTGTGTAGCTGCTTCGTGGTCGCTGCTTAGCTGCTTCGTAGACGCTACGCAGACGTTTTGTAGCCACTCTGCATTGTTGTTGTTGCGTAGTCCCTATATAGGCTCTGCATAGCTGCTTTGTAGTCATCGTAACGATCAGCATACATACATATTACTTATGATAGTGTTGCTTTAAAATTTATTTTAGAATTCAATGGTATTCAAATTTCATAAGATTTTACAACGCATGTGTCACCAATTATTACATCTTTGGTAAAACCTTACACTAAGGTCAAGAAGAAAGTGGTCACATAAAACATTAGCATGTTTAGTCTGAGGTTTTACTATTTAATTTTGTATTTGACGTACTATACGAACACATGGGAATCTTATTAAGTTAAGTTAGTTTTGTTGCTTTACTACGGATGTACCTTACTTTTTCAAATGATTGCAGAAAGCATTCCAAAGATTTATAGAATGTTTAACAAATCAGCGTCATGTTGCGAAAGCACTTTCCTTGAATCCAGTGAGTCAGTATGTACAACGATGTATTAATAGCTTATTATAAATTAGATTTACCGGGAGAAGATTGTAAATGTCACGAGCGCGACCGTCTTAGAATTCGCAAACTCCCGGTAAGGGATCCCGGCTCTAGAACATTCTACGAAACGATGACAGTTGATTTGTGCCTAAGTAAATTTCATATATATATATAAAATTCATATATAAAGAAAGTAGGATTTACTAGTGTCTGGCTTTCTCCTTTTTTCACAAGATTTAAGGTAGTCCTTCAAGTAGCTTCCCCAAATATGTACAGAAATGTGATTCTCGTGTGAATAAAAGACAAGGAAAGTCATGAATGACGATAACTAGTCTGTGTATAAATCGACTAGAAATTCTGTACAATCGATACAGTTTCGATATCACTACTATCAACAGTTTACGTAACCTGTTAGCATTCAGAAAAAATGTAAACACAACGTTTGGTGGTGCTTCTCTCCTGTATTTAACATATTAGTATTACTTTATTTTAATGTCAGACAGTGGCTAGTGTTTTTTAATGTTTATTCTTTCAATCAATAACTTCTTCGCGGCTGACTCACCTTTTCTTTCCCATAATATTGTAGTGGAGCCCCGAGTGGAGCGAATGCACCATAAGATAATGTCAATCTTTGAATTATCCAACAATAGGTATAAATAGGCCATTCGAGATTGCAGTTTTAAGGTTCAGGTCTATCATAGCAGAATTGCTCGGTCTTTGTCAAATGAGTAGTTCAGTAGTTTTTCAATCAGCTCTTATGAACACCCATAGTGAGAATGAAAAATTTAAATGTTTGTGCCTACAACACGGTTAAGTGCACTGTAATTAACACTGACATACCCGCCATTTTCCGAGCCTCACCACACTCAATGATCACGTTAAGAATAAAAAATCTTTTTTCTCTCTGACTCACGACCATAAACCGCAAATCAGCGTACAAAACACGTTTGAGAAAAAAAAATACAGATTACTATTAATTCAAAGTGTGAATCCTGACTCATGATTCGGGATCGTGATTTTGATACTACAATGTACGTTAATGTCCATTGTTCTCTGTGTTTTTAGAAAGTAAACGAAAATTATTCAAGAAATGAGAGCGAATTATAATTTTTACGTAATTTTTCCGTGATTCTGTTACGCCTAATTATCTTAATCACGATTGAGTTGTCTTGGTGCGTCCCTATTATAACCAGTTGAAAGATTAAAGATTTTTTGAACATTGTTTGTAAAAAGTGAACGGATAATATACTTAGTAGGTATCTCTCATTAAATACTTGTATTAATTCTTCTTATATTACTTGTATTAACTCGTCGTATGATTGAGGTTACCGGAGGCCTAATTACCCCCCTCCCCGGTATCACTAATTCCCGAATCCCCCACAATCCTCAAATTCCAAATTCCCAAAATGCCGGTAAGGCACTTACTTGTAACGCCTCTGGTGTTTCGGGTGCCCATGGGCGGAGCCGATTGCTTAACATCAGGTTTATACCATATTCATCAGGTCAGCACGTTTACCGGCCTATCACATAAAAAAATCGAAAGTATAGTGAAAAATATATGAACATATGTAACTGCAATAGTCGAGTGAACTATTAAATATAAGATCGTTAGACTAGGCGAATATTATGGGTACGTACAGTAAATTATATATTTTTTTGTGGAATATTGTTATAATACCTGACTTATATTCTAAAAAAATATTTAATTTCACTTTGGCAGTAAAGAACATCGTCGGAAAAAATACTTTAATTGTAAAAGTTACCACATTGAAAAAGCCTTTACCTATTTTTTTCTACCGGCTGGTCCACTATATCAAATACCAAAATAAATAAAAAGTATCGTTGTCAAAGAGATAGGTTAGGTTAGGGCAACGTTCTGATTTCGTTAGTTATGTTTTTAGTCATAAATAAGGATCATTATTAAGTTTAAGCTTATTGCCACGAGCAGACCTTATATTCAAAAGTTACATTGAAGAATATACTATTTTTTTTAAAATAAATGTTGCCCTACACCTTTATTTTCTGTTGTGTCGTCGGTGCGTTTACAAACATACAATTTCACATATATGTACATGACATCCAGACCCGGAACAACAATCTGTAGATTATTCAAAGAGTTGTTCCGCACGGGAATCGAACCCACGACACGTTGCGTGACAGACAGCTACTCAGCTACCGCACCAACCGTGCGATAGAACTATAAGATTACCTAATTAATATTGTCATATCTATATCTGCTAATCGGTTCCAAGGCAGACTTCTAATAGTTCCAATATCAAAATGTTCATGGTCAAAGTCTATTTGGGCATGGGTCATAATTTGCAATGGCAAAGGCTCTATGTTGATGATTAATGGTACTCTGATCATGCGTCATCCTGGTTGAGTCACTTTAAAGAAACTGCCTCCATTCCGCCCGTGAACCGGTTGGTGTAAGTATTCAGTGCTTCCGATGAACTAACTTGCTCATTAGCCAAGCATGAGTGCACAACCCAAAGACCAGGGGCATTATTACAATAGTAGCAAAATTCTACATTTATGTTTCATGCTTGCAGATCATTTTTCACAAATTTTGTTAAATTGATTTTGACAAATCTGCAACTATGAAAGTTAAAGTTTGCAAATCACTTATTCAAACTATAGCGCCATACTTGGCTGTGATTTTCAATAAAAGTATAGATGACGGTGTTTTCCCTGACCTAATGAAATATAGTAAAGTTATCCCACTATTTAAAAGTGGTGACACTAAAGAACCAAACAATTATAGGCCAGTATCTGTTTTGCCGGTTCTCAGCAAAGTATTTGAAAAGTTAATGCTGTCTCGGATGCTTCATCATTTTAATAAACACCTATCTTTCACCAACAACAATACGGTTTTACTAAAGGTCGTTGTACAACTGACGCCGGTGTCACTTTAATGAAAGAAATATTTGGTGCTTGGGAGGAAGCACAAGATGCTATTGGTATCTTTTGTGACGTCTCAAAAGCGTTCGATTGCGTTGACCACGAGACACTTTTGCTGAAATTAGATCACTACGGGATCAGAAACACCGCACTCTGTCTAATAAAGTCTTATTTAGAAGATAGGCAATTAAAGGTTCATGTTAACGGTATTAACTCGCAGGGCTCTACGATGAATATGGGCGTTCCACAGGCTTCAATATTGGGTCCCTTTCTCTTTTTAGTCTATATAAATGATTTGCCATTTATATTCAAGAATGAACCAAGAATGGTGGTTTTTGCAGATGATACCTCATTAATTTTTAAAATAGATCGACGTGCTAATAATCTTGACGACGTAAACAGTTCCATTCTTCGAGTGCAAATCTGGTTCACCATTAATAATCTAGCGCTTAATGAGAAAAAAAAACAAAATGTATTAAATTTAGTTTACCAAACGTCCGAAGTAATGATTGTGATGTTGTTTATTTTTAGGCATTACATTAGACAATAGACTACAATGGGGCCCGCATATAAAGGCGCTTTCGGGGAGATTAAGCTCAGCTGCTTTTGCAGTTAGACAGATTAGACAGATCACGGACGTAGATACGGCAAGGCTTGTCTATTTTAGTTACTTTCACAGCATTATGTCGTACGGCATTTTGTTGTGGGGTCGAGCTGCAGAAATAGAATAAATTTTAATTCTTCAAAAGCGGGCTATCCGAGCAATATATAACTTACGCCGTTGCGAATCGCTAAGAGAATTGTTTAAAACGATAATTATCTTAACGGTGCCCTGTCAATACATATATGAAAATATAATGTATGTCAGAAAGAATAGGCAATTGTTCGAAAAAAGAAGCGATAGACACAATCTTAATACTAGAGGCAAGAATAAGTTAGCTGTACTGCAATTCAGACTGTCCAAGGTACAGAAATCCTTTATGGGGTTAGGTATTAAATGCTATAATAAAATACCAAATAGCATACTAGATCTCAATGAAAGTAAATTTAAAACATATATTAAGCGCGAATTATGTAAACAAGCTTACTACAGGGTGATTGATTATCTTGAGGATAGGAATGCTTGGCAGCGTGTTGGTTCGGCTCCACTGGACAATACTCAAATGTAGTCAGTACCTAGTTCAGATTACGATAATAGGTAATTTAATACTTTGATTCCGATGAAGGCAATCTGTTTTTCTTGTGGCATCGAGCATTTCTTTCTTTATTTAAACAAGAGTTTATTTTTTTTTCTTGTATAGAAGCACTATTTTATATGGATTGTCAGTATACATATATGTGAGGACCATGTCAGACTTAAGATATTTGTTTTGTCTTGGTTTTGTTTTTTTTTCTATTTTAGTATGTTCTGTTATTTGTATGTTGCGTCAGGTATGTCTTTACATTATTCTCACATCTGTGTACAATATTGGAATATGTATCAGAGCAATGTAAAACAGACTTTTTTTAAAAGAGTAATGAATGGAGTTTCTTGTTCGTTCTTCTCCACTCGAATCGACATTTTGGAACGAGCGCCTAGCTTCACTGACGGACAGACTGACAGACTATTATATATTTCATATTTGTTGACGTTTCAAAAGTACCAAATTATGGTTTAATTGAAATAAAATTTTTAATTTGTTATTGTCGGTACTATGGTTGGTGTGTGTTCACTTTTTATGTTTAAATTTAGTTGGTATATGCTCTTGTTGTTTTGTTTTTTTTTTATTATTATTTTCTTTCCCTAAATGTAATTTGTTTAGACTGTGAGTGTTTTTTTAATTGAATAACGTGAAATCTATCCGTGAAAACCTGTAATTGGCTTTCTGGCGTTATTATAATATCTGTTTGTTTGTCATGTGTAGCTGTTGGTTTTCCTATCCATAAATAAATAAATAAATAAATAAATAAATGCTTTTGAGTTTGAGTTTGAGTTTGATGAATTAACTTATCACGATCACACTGTAGGTAAAAGTGTATACACGCACTTTCTTTTCCTTGAACGACGCCACACTTGTTTAGGAATAGTTATCTAAGATTTTTCAGTAACTGATACATCGGTGGTTTTGTGTAAATAAATTTGAAAAAGTCATATTCTCAGACGCTCGCTTTTTATAGATTAGGAGGCAAACGAGCAGACGGATCACCTGATAGTAAGCGATCAACGCCGCCCATGGACACTCGCAACACCAGAGGAGTCACAGGTGCGTTGCCGGCCTTTTAAAAAGGAATATGCTCTTTCCGGTTGACTATAATTCCCTAGGTCACATTTTGGATTAACTATTAAGCAGTTGTATTGTATTTTGTTTGCATATTTTCCAATGTTCATTATACCGATTGACTGTAGTTCTGGTGACCACTAGGTCAACTGTCAAGCAAGGATGTTGTTATTATTATAATTTTTTTTTGGAAATTCTTAGAATCAGTCTTATTACATGAGGATGATACCACGTAACATATTCTTACATGATTGATATACTTCATGAGTTGTAATAAGATTAATTAGGTACCTACCTAACTATTTTGTATCATTTTATAAATACATTTATACTCCGTTATAGGTACTTACTGATATCTATAGTAATCTTACTAGTGTAAAACATATTAGAGTTATTTTAATATTTTCACTTATTTAACAGGTTATATGGTCATTAGTGACCATATAGCTTGTTAATCGCGTTTACGCTTGACACGCAGTGTTATAATAATAAATTACGATGACTAATATGAACCATTTTTATTTTGTCTCTAGGTCAGTGGAATAAATAGACCTTTTATTCATGCCACTAACACTTTATCAAAATTCATCTAATTAGAATGATGAATTCCAAATGTTGCTGTGTTCTTGTTTCATGTTGACCAACGTGAATTCCCGGTCGCATTCCAGAGTAGTGGAAGTGTTCGGATCCATCACTTCCGCTCGTACAGGTATGGAGAATGCATAATCTACGTGCATCTGGTGCCACACTCACATATTTGGACCAACATTCCAATTCACATTGGCTAATGATCTGTTAGTAGTAGTTCCTGTGGTTACATATTATCACGGCCAATGTCGTAATACTATCCTCAACGCGACGCTTCACATGCCGAATGAACGTAACCTGCAAATGATAATAGAGGCGGAATTGTATGACGACTGACTGACGCCACGTTGCCGCTCCGTGCAAACGGCATTTGCGTCGTGCGGCGCGCGCAGTAGTATGTCGCCGCCACTCGGCTGACGCACAAACTTGTAAGGCACTGTAATATTTAATGTTCTTTTGTATAACAAAATGGCATCCGCAGCAGTGAATTTTGTTAAAGTTATAGAAGAATATCCATGTTTATATAACAATAAACTGCCGGAGTATTCCAGAAAAGACGTAACGGATAGAGCTTGGGTTGAAGTGGCGCAAAGAACAAACACTTCTGGTAAGAAATAATAAGATTTTTATTAGTTGATCACACAATAATTATACTAACAGAGTAGTACAGATCTAGGTTCCAAACATTATAAAATTAGTTACTTATTTATGTGCAAGTTACTCCTCGAGAGGACACCACCGGTCTCCTCTGTCACTCACTCCATTATAGACCTTATTTCATATGTATAGAGACTACTTTTCTATGAACATATTTTGTTAGTAAAAATCAACAAGGTAAAAGTGCATTAGGAATTAAAATCGGTTTTTGCCTCAGTGTTGCTGTCGCGCAACGTGTAATGGGTTCGATTCCCGCACAGAGCAATTCTTTGTGTGATCCACAAATTATTGTTTTAGATCAGGGTGTCATGTGTATGTGAAATTGTATGTTTGTGTACCGTCCACACCCATTGTATCGTCAGGCAAAGTACATTTCTTGCTCGAAAACTACACCCAGTTGATAAGTATCAGCTGTAGGTACCTAAAAATCAAACAGATTAATTTATATTACCTATTTACATTACACAATCATGTTTGTTTCAGTGTATGATTGCCAAAATAAGTGGAAGAATATAAGGAATGGATTCGTCCGTAGCCTGAAACCTACGCCTTGTGGTTCATCTACAAAACAAAAGAAACTATATTATCTATATGACGAACTACAGTTTCTTCTGCCTTTTGTAAAAGCAATTATTTACACCAATGAACCCGACAACATACCTCAAAAAGAAGACTCCAATGAATCAAGTTCTGCAACTGAGGATGTCCCATATACTCAAAGTCATACTGATATGTCATATACCAAGAAGTTTAAAGGAAGAAGAGTTGCCAACGATGCGGACAAAGAAATCATCGATTATATAAAAAGAAAAGAGACAAAGCCTGCAAGCGCTAGAAAAATGTTTTTGTTAAGTTTATTACCAGACGTAGAAAAATTATCTGCTCAGCAAATGAGTAAATTTAGACTTAAGATGTTATTGTTACTCGAAGAAATTCAGGCAGAGTAATCTCTCTAAAACTGGACCACTTTGTTTTGTAGTCGATACTTTAAGTAACGTATCTATTATTTTTTATATTAAAATGTAACGTTTATCATAATATTTTTGTTTCATTTCATTTCATAAAGGTGTCCTACTTGAATAAAACATGTAACAAACTGTTAATACACCAGTCAACTACTAATAATATTAGAACCGATTTTTCAATGCTCAGTTAAATTATATCAGAGGACATAACATAACATCACGCCTATTATCCCCGAAGGGGTAGGCAGAGATGCACACAGAAGTGACACCCACTTTTCACTATTTATGTTATGAGTCCCATGTAATAGGGGGTGAGCCGATTGCCATATACCGAACACATTTCCAGACTCCGTGCTACTACTGAGAATTTTTTAAAAACCCAGTAATACTTTGTCCGACCCGGGAATCGAACCCGAGACCCCTTGCCCGGCAGTCGCACTTGCGACCACTCGGCCAACGAGGCAGTCAGAGGAATCACTTATAATATTTGATAATTCTTCTATACCAATAATTGTCAAATGACAATTTTATTCCACAGTTAAGAATTAACTGATGATTGAAAAATTGGCCCTTAGACATTTTTTTTAAATTTCTAACGTACCTCCTGCCCTGGATCGACATATTCTGCAGTTGCAGTATTTCGGCTTTGTATCAATGATCAAACGATAGAAACTAAATCTTGATACCTACATATGTTAAGGGTAACTGTCCACGTTGCGTCATTTGACGAATGCATGTTTCAGAAACAATAGGCGGATTTAGCGTTGCCGCTTCGTCGACAGTTTTCATTGTTTCTAAGCAAGATGTAAGCATTTCTCATTTGTAGGCCGCCTATTATTTTTGAGGGATGTATGCATAGAAAAGAGAAATACTAAGTGGAGTGAAAGAGAAATACTAAGTGGATGCATGCATTGGTCAAATGGCTCCACGAGGACAGTTACCCTAAGTTATTTGGTAATATTGACTGGAACTTATTGTGAAAACTCTTTGGCAGCAACAAAAACAATTGTATGAAGCAGAATGGACAAAACAAATAAACAAAATCCACCTATTGTCATTTGCAGGTTGCATTCATTCGGCATGTTAGATGAGCTATGCTATGTCATGACGACCTTTTTACATGGTCTTTGACACAGTGACATGTTTTTTTCTAACATTTCTTACTTTCATCATAATCGTAGAAGTCTAATTAATTCTAATCAGAAACCATCTGACATGAGATTGGAGATCTAACAGTTCAATCTTATCACACAAATAACACTCGAAGAAACCGAAAGTAGAAAGTGCCCTTGAATTTATCGTCACACGCAAGCATTCATCTCGTATAGTAAATATTGGTAGTAGCATGCCGCAAATATTCCTCGTTTGTCAGATTTCAAATCTCGCTCGCTCGATATTATTATATGATGTTTTACAGCAGCTGCGTAATTTGCTGCTTCCGACGGTGGCGTGCGACTACTCCGAACCATTTCGATCATAAAATGGCCATATTCCGGTGTTGATTTATACAGGAAACGAGGTGTTCGTGTGATCAATGGATTCTGCATTATGCAAATCAAGCGGACGAATTGACGGGAGCTGTGATCGAACTTCCGCCGATTAACAGTTTGTAATTTTGATGGATTTATCCAATTATTAACTGATTTAACATTCCACTTATATCATTCGCGTAACATGTTCAGCCTGTTTATATTTTTGTTTATATTTTTAACAGCATTGTTAAGAAATCGATTGTTATTTTGGAATAAAAAGTAGGCAAATTATTTTATCCAAATATCATTATGGTAATGGAATTTAGCACGAAAGGGCCGGATATGTATTATGTGTTTTTTAAAGCATAACATTACGTAAATTGTTACTTACCGTATCGTTTCAAAGTGATTATGTAAATAGTGGAGGGCGCAGACAGGTTGGGAAACAAATTCTCTTTTAATGTTAGATTTGTTTGGCGTTAAACTTGATTAAAACGGGTCTGTGCATTACCGAGTAGGAAGTAGTGTTAGATGTAAGTAATCGTCAGGATCTGGGTCGCGCGAGATGGCCCGTGTAAGCGCGGGAGTGGCGACGCCTTCCTGGCGCCCGGCGCCCGCGCATACTACGTAGCACCGTTCCTATCTACCTACGTAACTTAGGAACACAACCAAATATTTATTCTTGGTATTGAGAAAATGTCTTATTTTATTGTTTGGTTTACGATTGTTAGTTTATAAAAAGAGTATAGTTTTTTTTTACACATTAGTTTGCAATTTCTTCATTAAGTCTTCGGTGTTTAGTGAGACTAACGAACAGCAGCAATGCACATAGAAGAATAGACATGGCTTTAATAAGTATCTATGATGTGACAAAATTTTAAGGGCATTATGGTAATATTAAAAAACTATCCAAAATATTTGAAACTTTGAACACGTGAGAAGGTCAACTAATTAGAAGATGCCCACAACAGTTACCGTTCATTTTTGATTTATCTTCTTGAATTTAAGCTTTACCATGACGAACGATGACTAATTGAAACATTATGCTCATGTAATATTTTATTAACGGTACTCTGGGCAGTTGGGATCCGATCAGTTATCCCAATTGATGGCAATGGTGTCTATTTGCATAGATACTTTGTGATGCTATGTACAGAGATCCAATTGTACAGATACCAGCGGTACGGCAGATACTTGCCGCCAATAATTGCAATGCGGGAATTTAACTCGTGTCATGTGATTACATCTGCACATTTATTGGTTGGAAATAGCTGCATAGATGCAAATGTTCACTAATTCAACTAAACTATTAAGGAATAAATAGGTTAATGCTTATTGTAAATGCGGCGAATAGTTAAAGTCATAGTTAACCGTTTAGGTAAACTATTACCGTCTTATTACAAAAGTTCGACTTAGTACTGGTTTAAACCCGGACTATAAGATCTAGGTTTGTTACGGTATTAAAGCTAGTACCAGGACTAAAATTTGTTCAATTATAAAACTAAGACTATTCGGGGATCAGCTAGTACCAAAGAAAGTCCATAGTCCGACAGATAAAGAACATAAATAGCATTGTTTCATTCGTTCACTCAGGATCCACTTGAAGCAACGTTCCGTTCGTCTAAATATTGTTATTACAATAACGCCTGAAATGCTTAAATAATTATGTATCAACACAAAATTATATCATAAATTGTTTTTTGTTTGTGTTACAATATAGTGAACAAGCACAGCTTGTATTTGACGAGCTTTTTATAACCAAGTTGTCATATTTTTTAACACCTCTAGCGGGAAATGGAGCGACTTATAAGAAGGCGGCAGAGCACGAATCACGAAACAAATATTGAGTCTCTTTTATTAAATAAATATTATTGTTTATTTTGACTGACTGGAAATGGAACAACAACTGTACTTATATCGAAAGTCTTCGTCACTCAAGTCAAAGGGATTTATACGATGGCGATGTCTGTACGATCGCCGAGACGTCTCTAACATGTCCAAATCTTCCAAATCTTTTAAATTCATAACATCAATCGGTTCAATATCTATTTTACAATTATAATAATATAGAAGATACACGTAAATATTTCTGATAGCTAACCTCAAATAACTTTAGTACCCAAGTTAAACTAGGTGTCTCGGCGGTTTAACTTTAGTACCGTAGATAGTTCCGGAACTAGTGATAAACTTTGTTTTATAATAACGTTTTATTTAGTCATGGTTTAAACCTAGTATTAATCCGGGGACTAAAAATAGATCGGGTTTTGTAATAAGACGGTTAGTCGAGATTCGGTCACATTTCTCATGTTAACTTCTTAGCTGCCTAACATATTTTGTTGAAGCTTAAATATGTTAAAATCCTATATTTAGTACTTTTTATTGGGACTGGTTGGTAAAATACCCTAAATAATAAATATTTTTTTGTTCCCTCCAAGTACATGCTTGAAATGCGCTCTGCGATTATGATTGTAGTTTTATCTTCCTTTAATTAATTAATCTTGTAATATTCTCTGCGATCTACTTGAAAGTTTAGTTTTCGTTCTATTGCATGGTTTTCCCATGATATTGTAAGTTTTGGTATATATACAATAGAACATTTCATGCCTCGTTTGTTCCCACAAGTACCTCATCATAAGTTCAGGGTGCGTTTAATTGCAATGTGCTTAAGATGCGTTGCGTATTGAAATTTACCAAATTGTATGTACATGAACATAGTCCACTATGTCTAGTAATCTAAAAAAATACGTAACTATTTTTATTTTAGATATAATATTTCACTATATCAATGGACTCAAACTTAAATCTAAGGAGGCAGTAATCACTCTGGATGTCGTTTTTATTTGACATTTTTAAGTGCAAGCAACATTTAATTGTAGTAAACAGTTTCGCCGGCTCACAGCACATAGGTACACACCATAAAATTAGGTTAGACTATGTTTAAGTTGAACGATAAAAATCGTCTAATAGGTGTGATACAAGCCATAAAGCTATATTTATCACACATTCACACCTATACGAGATACAAATCGAAAATCATTTTAATCTAATAAATTACTGACGGGGTATTGTAGAAAGTTTTACAATTGTGGCCTCAGGGCCATGTTTCGGAATTATTCAGTCAGAGTGTTTCTGCGTACTCATTAGTGAAATTGGTCACTACGTCGATCGTCCATCCAAATCCGATCCGTGGGCGAGAGGTATCGACGTCGCACTGCTTGATGAAGTGCTCCTACCTATCAATGGATCTAGGTCCATTGCTTTTCACCCTTGCGCTCATAGTAATAAGGTTTGGATTGGATGATAAGTTGTTGACTATACATACAGACAGACGAGTACCAGGTAATTCGGAAATCAATTTCTCGACAAGTGTTATCGCTTGTCAACGTACCTATAGAAGAACTTAATAAATTAGCAAACAGCTGTGGTAAGCCTTGGACTATGAATACTTATAGAAATGAAGTTCACATGTAACGAACTGGTGCTAGTTGGACATTTCACAACACTTTGATGTAACTTGATTAATTCACTTACGACGCATTTACCGTACCAAGATCATGGTCGATTCTAATTATTGAAATTAATCAAAAATCCACAACGGTTCGACCTTCGGACGGGCAACAAATGTGTGTGATGAAGCAATGCGCGTCAAATCGCCGGCATTCCGGATCGTTCGCGCACCGTTACGGTACCCGGACACTGCGCTTGCGCAACGGAACGCATTCGCTTGGTTATGTAACACTGTTGCATCGTCTGCTCACACTATGGGACGGGGAATTTCGAAGGTCACGGATAAGAAATGGTTTTCGAATCCGGTTCGCTACATACTGACATAATGTGAAGATTAAAAAATCTTTTAAGTTGTAATTGTGCGTATACCTACTTAATTTTGTACCAATTCTACTACGGATTATAAAAACAAATAAATTAATTTTGATTTTCTGTTTGTAGGATTTCTTAACACAATTTACTTACCTATATTCTTTCAGATTTCAGAATATAATTTAAGTTAATGTAATCCAATCTACATAAATAATGTATTTATCTAAAAGAAATGTTACCAATCCTACAGCCTGATAGTGTTTTTTAAATATACCTTTTCATGATATGATGAATTGATGACATACATACATGGCTAACTGTAGAGTTTATCAGTAAGATGTAGGTACAATATAAGTAAACCCGGTTGGAAAGAACATACCTCTACATTTTCCGGTTTCTTTATTTAATTTGTAGGTCCTACCAAAAAGTCAACACCCAGTGTAACATTGTTTTTTAAATAATCAGTTTTTTAAGTTTAAGTTAATTGAATGTAATGTAATAATACTGTTAGTAAATGACGGTGTGTGTACCGACCGGTGAGTGCGTGCAGAAGAGTTGCGCACGAGTCGACCTCGTACGGCCTTGACAATGTCGTTGCTAGCGCCGCGGCCACAACCAATGATCACCTTTCATTTTGATACAGATAAAAAATAGTAACAAGTATGAATTTTGATTAAGTTAATGACACTTACACATGTATTGGATTTTTGGCTTATTTTGTTTTTATTTAAAATTATACAAATTATTCATCCATTCATCATTCAAATGTATAAAGTAAAAAATTATAAAATATGGCAGTTAAAATGTATGTCTAGTTCAAATAGTTTTTATATTCATCAAAGAGTTCAAGATAAAGTTGATATGAGTTTTGTGAAGTGCATTTCCTTCAATGTTGTAACAGAAACATAATATCACACTGGTTATTCCCCGGAAGAGAACGAATCGCGGCGGTTACGTCAACTATATTTTGGTTTCATTTTAAATGGGGACAAGCCTTGTTCCTAAATCCGGGCACAATTTCAGACTCCATACTTACAGTTACTAAGTCGCGGAGAACCTAACGGGTTACCGGGGCTCCAGCTCGAAGTGCAGGAGAAGGAACGAGGTGGTTTTAAGTCAGTAAGAGTCTGACACTCCCTCCTGCCTAACCCAGACGGGAGAAGAAATTCGAGGATCCCCCCTTAAAAAAAATACTGTTACAGATTATTTAGAACTTGAAAGGCCCAGCAAGACTGTCCGGCTCAGACATCGAAATGGAGATGTCATACTTGGCAGGCGCTTTACAACCACCTGACGAAACCGTGAAGCACTCCGAGCAGTCACATCATATGAAGTTTTAGTCACATTATATTTATATTTATATAAAGAATGATAAAGTAGGTAATCTTTAAAATACTTTACAAATATTCTAATTGGTGGATGTAACGTGTGGGCGTGGTTAGACTATCAACAATTTAATAGTCTTGCAAGCTATCTGCGTAGTTGATTGGCTCAGCCTAACGAAATAACTTACAGTGATAAATTCTTTGCGAATATTCGATAAATGTTTTAGTATCCTGTAGTTACTAGTTCTAATTCTTGAAGGGGTAGATGGAGTGTACATAATTATTAGGTGTAATACCAATTTTCGCAAGTTATAAATATTACTATTTAATAGGAAACCCTAAGCTAAGACAGGGACATTTACCTAACGTTATTTTTGTTTTCACTGACACTTAACAGTACAAGTGAGAGGGAGATACTTGTACTATTAAGTGTCAGTGTAGTTGAGTAATAGTTTAGGGGTGCTAAGTGAAAACGGTTCATAAGTCGTAAGTCTCCTATAATAGGGAGTCTATTGCGATACACTGGTTAGAATACGTGTTATTATTGTGAACAATCAAAAACCAACAATCCCAATAACACAAAGTCAAAGCCAAAATGATTTGCAACAACTCGATTTTTATAATGACTCAAATCACTAGTGATAAAAACTAAAGTTTATGTAATGTTCTTGTTGAAATACGAGTAGTCATAATATTGCCGTGACTCGATTAATATTGAGCAATAAGCAGTAAAAATCTACTTTCCCACACAAAAGTATGATAACGATTCTGATGAGAAAGTTTTATTCATATTACATTGAGACAATTAAGTGTTGAAAACATGCCGCAGATACGTGTGATTACAACATATTTTCGTCACTAACCCTGATTTTCCTGTGGGTGCCGATAGAGCCAATTAAGAGACTTTACATTTGACAGAGAACAAGCCCTTCATGACAAACCTGAAGCTAGCAAATGACAATGACCAAATTTGTATGGAGCGTGGTGCCTTTTCATTTTTTCGCGGCAGTTGGTCGGATGTGGAAAAATTGATGCAGAATAACATTACAAACAAAAAAATATATGGGGTCTTATATCAAAAACACAGTCCAAACCGAGTTAAATCAGTTCAAAGATGTGAAAATAGTGCTATACCTTTATTACTTATTCCTATTATTTTGTTGATGATGACCGTACACAACGCATATTTCTTCATTTACTTGTACAGAAATATTTTGTAATAAGTGATTATAAACGATTTCAAGGAATATAATCAAGCTTATTGTGGGCTTTTTTACTTGTATTTTTTTAAAGCCAAGGAATTAAAACTGAATGAACCATTAACTGGCTACTGCTGAAGTAAAATAAAAACATTTTGCTTGATTGGCTAGCGCGTTCACTTTATATGTACACGGTTTATGGCTTATAATAGATTTTCATGATCAAACACATCATTACCACATCTGACGCTCATGAAGCTTCATGACACAACTCCTAGAAGCATCCTACAAGTTATCGACTGAGAGAAAATAGGTAATAAAAATTAGTGCCCGGCAATATGGATATATTGTGGTGTAATATGGTGTTCTTGTACCCGGCGTACAGTGGCGCGCAATTTGAAGATAGGGATTGTGACAAAAATATGAATAATTTGAAGAAAAAACCAACGTAAAATGTTCGACTCCAGCTCCTTTCAACGCTAATAACTCCGTCCAGACTGAGATTTCCATATATAAGCCCATACACAATTTCGTTTGTAATGTCATTCTAGATAATATTTTCCATAAATCATCGACTGCCGCCAGAAAAAAGAAAGGCACCAATTTTAGTCAATGCCCTTTCTGAGGCCTTAGTACGAGTTTAAACGAAACCGCGTTCGCTGTCATTGGCCGGCTACAATAAACCAACCAATCAGAGCGCCGAAAGCATACATACTCGTTTCGATTACTTTAAACGTAAAAACAAACAAACTGGTCCAAAAGCTTCTGTCTTCAACCACTCGGCCAAGCGAGGAGATTATAATAAGCCCTCTTATGTTAGAAAGTACCCAGAGAAAGTCTAGCAGTGGACTTAAAGTCAAAGTCACAAAAATTATTTTCATTCATTCAATTAGACCAGGAAGACATTTTTGAACGTCAACAACAAAAATTTAGAAGTGAAGCTAGTTGCTCATTCCAAGGTTTAGATTCCTATGGAGAAGAACGAGCAAGAAACTCAATAGGTTACTCTTTTTCAATCGGGCTTACAATACAATTCTCTAGTTATATAGTTTTGTTGGTTCGATTGTGTGAGAACAATGCATTACCCAAATCCAGTCAAAGAGATTGAAAACGAAAATAACTTTGAGGACAATAAAATCATACACTCTGGAGCTGACCAGTCCCAATTGACAACGCCCGTACATGACACGTACCCCAGCACCGCCCAACTCAACCATTTTGTAGGAAATCGACTGCCACAGGCTTACAATATTAAGGGTTACAAAGAAATATATTTTAATATTATGATATGTAATTTCACAGACACAATGACGCCTTGACATGTATTTAAAAATTTAATTTGACATTTTGAAATCATTATTTTGACATTACGTAGGTAAATCAAATAAAACTGGATTTATATTCTATACTAGCTGACCTGGCAAACTTCGTATCGCTTAAAATAAATTCTCACCTTTTAAACCTTCCTTGGATTTTCACGAACATTTCAAGGCCAAAATTAGCCAAATCGGTTCAGCCGTTCTCAAGTTTTAGTGAGACTAACGAACGGAAATTCATTTTTATTTATATAGATAATGTACCTTATAAATAAACATTTGCATGCCTATAAAAGGTGGAATACATTGTACTGTAAAAAATTAGACTAAGATCCATTGTATCACATGGTCCTGCGAATAAATTTCTATTTCTATTTCTAAAGGTTCATCGTTTACCACCAGGCCAGTAAGTGATCAAACGCTGACCTATCCAGTATAAAAAAGGTACTTTATCCGTGTCTTATGTTCATGTCATCATAGTACCAAAATCCAAAAGTGTCGTGTCAAGGGTGTCAATGCAATCCCCTCACTGACTACAGTTGTCATCGCTCATTGTTCTGTTTGTTATAAATGTCGATTGTCAATTGTTGTGAAAATGTAATCGTCTGCTGTATGTTATGTACAAATTATTGTACGACTGTAGTGTCTTGAAGATTGTTATTATTTTTATAAGGTACGAAATGGAAAATGTTATTTCAGTTTAATAAAGTATCTCAGTAAGTAAGTCTCAGTATTTTTAGTTAATGTAGTTGGTCTGATTAATGTACTTTGTCTTATTTTAAGTCCGATTTTGAGTTAATAGGTCGCTTATGGATATTATTTTATTTTAAGTATGGGAGAGCCATGCTTCGCCACGAACCTCACAGAAAACCGACATGAAACGACGCTTGCGTTGCGATTCGTCGTGTGAGTGAGATTACCGGAGGTCTACCGGAGAGATTGGGAAAAGGGGCCCCCTTTCCCAATCTCTCCAATCCTTGAATCTGCAACATTCCTCAAATTCCTAATCCCCGAAATGCCGCACTCGTAACGCCACTGTTGTTCCAGGTGTCCATGGACGACGCCAATTGCTTACCATTAGGTGATCCGTCTGCTCCTTTACTGGCTTATCCCATAAAAAATTAAGGCAAATTCCTTCGTTGGACCATGTGAGCGAGATGGTGGCCAAACGAATAATAAAAAAACTATTTAGGCAACTTCGTACAGACATCAATAGATAGGTATTGTATTGATTTACGTAAAACGAAAGTAGAAAAAGTGAACATTCTGAATATAATTTCGTAATTTTTTATCGTTTTCCATATAATCATCATGTTGCGTTATTAGGATTAGAACAAAATACGAATTCAGCGAATCAAAGATTATGGAAATTATTTTAGCTGTTTCTGTGCACGTAATTTTTTTATTTTAATTTACAATACATATTTACGAAAGTTTCCTTTATTCAGTGTTGAAATATAATTATATCGAATGATTGATTATGCCAGCGTTGCCATATATTGCGATATTTTGGTGGATAATATATAAATTGGATTGCTGTTAAACCAACAATAACAATCTTAATTGATATATACGAGGGAATCTCCCATTGTTTTACGCCTTTGGAAATACCAATATTCAAGATTTTGGGCACTTAGGGAAAAGTGGGTATAATAATTTCTTACGATGTTAAAGTTTAATAATGTCGATTTTAAATTTATAACTAAGTACGCAGCGCAAACAAGATGCAATGACTAGAAAATTTATGACTGCAATTATAAGAAAATAAGTTAATTTGCCATTATAATATTGTGTAACTGAAAAACTAGGCGTAACTAACCAGGCAATATGGTGGCCAAACGTCATCCTATAAAGTATATAAAAAAACTCGATGAAAATATGGCGTGATATATTTTTATGTGTTCTAAATGTTCAATTTATCACAGTTCAATTACAACAGAGTAAGAAATTAAATCTAGCGTTGCATAAAAGTAAAATTTTAAATTTTATTCCTCCCTGAATCATCCGATGTTTGATTATTTGTCTAATCAAACTAACAGTGGTAATGTTAAACTCAGTAACCATGTTTCTGACTCATACTACTTCATCAACGTCACAAAAACTTATTAAAATGCTTAATTAACGTCCAAACAGCGTCTAAATCCAATAACTTAAATGTCAATATGTTTAAATTTTGATCAAAGATTTAAATCCCTCGTCCTTCTCTGCCACTCAATGTAGAAAGGTAAATATTGTACATTGTTAACAGGTGTACATAATAACATATGTACAAGATAAGTATAAGAACAAACAAACCGCAAGAAACAGTTATATACATTAAATGAAATACGAACTGGGTATAAAAAACGAGTCTGGATATATTTCAATAAATTTTACTTGTGTTTATATGTATACTTTAATTCGCCTGATTGTTTTATTGGATGAGTGCCAAAAAGCCCGATACTATACTACTCTACTATAATATCCATTTGTCGGTACATGTGTACGTAAGGTTACGTATGGAAAGTTTGTAGTATTTGGGTACCGTTTTGTTCAGACTTCAGGGATTCGCAACCTTTGTCCAATTAGGTCGAGCGCGCTCCATTCAATGTTGTTTGTTGGACGGAATAAATGCTATTCTCGATTGTTTTGACTGATAAAAAAGTTTACTTTACAAAACACAATTACTCGGGTAACGAAAAATTTATTAGTCTCAGTATTTTCGATTTAGGGTTTCGTTGTAGAAATCCTTCGACTAGACTTATTTGTATTATTTCATAGTTCTGTATTGTCCATTTAGGTTGAGCATCAATGGTTTCGTTCAACTGTAGAAAAATAAACTATTCGTACTAGGTAGTTTTACAGCGCAATTCGTGTAGCTTATTATTTCAACAATTCTGCGAACTTGAAATGTGATACGTAAACATATTCTCGACTGTGGCCTTATTCTACGTCATCAATTAAAAAGTCTATAGAGAAAATTTAATTCGTTTCCTACATTCTTGAACAAACTTGATAAAAGTAAAGGTCGATTTTGATCGATACATATGTCTTAATTCACATAATTACGACTGTTTCTACCCGTAAGTTTAACGACAGCGCAATCATTTCACGATTAATAGTTCCAGTGCAGATAGCTTCAAAAACGGTCAAAAATTCAAGAAGGTGAATAGTAGAATGAAATTGACTAAAAGAGGATCATCAATTAGTGTGAAACTATGTCAAATGTGAAATTACCTACTAACAGAAACGTAACCAGTAATTATTATGCAATTAACTTTTAGTAAACCAGAAATGAAAAGCTCATGCAACCATGATCGAAAGAACAAAGAGTTGCATACATCTATAAAACAAGAAAAACATAGAATACCTATCACATTGTGGAATTTTGGAAACTAAAAGAGACGTGAACAAAAATTCATTTTTAGCCTGTGGGCAAAATGCCTTTGTTAGAACTGAGTGCAAGTTACTTTTTGCTCGAGAACACTACAAATAGCTTTTCGCTTTTTTCGGTTCAGATATTGTAATCTGGAGACCAGATGAAGCGTAATTTTGGTGTACTAATTTTTACGGGAATAAAAAGCTAAGTAGCTTTTTTATTAGTCCATTAGTTTTCAATCATCAAAATTCAGTGACGTAACTACCTAGAGGTATAATGCCCAAGCTACTGGCTGTAGGTACTTCCTTCCCTTTAGAGGAAGATTTTTGTTTAGGTACCAGTAGACTTGATTTGGTTGGTTTTGACAGTTCTTTAAGTGGACGTACAAATGCAAAAACATTGACAGACACATGCAAACAAAAAGAAAACAAATGCAGATAATAATGTACTTTTGCGTAGCAATGTAGACTTAAATGGTAGCACATATTCGTTTGTGATTGTAGTAGTGCATGAATCACGATTAAACGTCTTGAAGATACCGGCTTGTTTAAAGACAAGTGTTAGCGGTGATGCTACGCAGTTCACACGCCGACAGACAGACAGCTTCGAGAAGAACAACATTCACAACTTTATATAAATATTGATTAGTTCCCGGAGGTAAGAAACTATTTTATATTTTTATATCTATACGTACTAGCTACCTTCGTATAATAGCTATTAAGTAGATTTTATAGATAAAATACTTCAGAACACATCATTTTGGTGTTAATTTCCTTAGAAATATCAATGTATGGACTGTCCAAAATCTAGTCTACGCTAAACTGAAATAAATGACATAGCAATCACCAGTTCAATAGGACAAAAGCGGCGCCAATAGATTTTTGAGGTCGCTGGTGACTCAGTTGGAATATACCGAATCTTTGTATTAAATGTGTCAGCGCAATATTTCAGTGGGGCGCTCATAATCACTTGACGTATGGCTTGAAGCCATCAATTTGGGTCGGCCAGTAGATATGTTCCCGCCACAGTGCGCAGTGGGCCGAAGGTCGTCGCTCGCTCCTTCTGGACAGCGTGTCGGCTACGCGAAATGTTTTCAAGGCATCATTACTAATAGCTGCAGGTACATACGTACTGGTGTAATTGGTTACCTATATGTATGTATCTATGTACCTAAAGATCATCGACGTTTTATCCTTCTACAGATATCTGTACGTATATATATACGTTTATAAAGGTAGGCACCTACACTCGTAGCTGCTTATGTAAAATTTAATAAAAGTCTACTTTTGAGCAGCGTAAGTATCCCGCTCAACAGTGGACATCTCACTCTAGTTGATGGTCTATTTACAGAGGAATTAAATCTTATCAGTTTTAAATTAGTTTACACAATTTGTTACATAGACATAACTATTCGAGAAAAATCCAGGGCTCTATATTTTATTAGATTCGTTATGTCATAATGTTATATAACATTGCATGTCTGTAATTACATTCCCTACTCAATATTGCTACAAACATTTTATTAATGATATGTATGTACTTACTGCCTCGTTGGCCTAATGGTCGCAAGTGCTATTGCCGGGCAAGGGGTCTCGGGTTCGATTCCCGCCAAAAGAATTACTGGGTTTTAAAAAATAAGAACTGTAGTAGCACGGAGTCTGGAATTGTGCCCGGTATATGGCAATAAGCTATTATATAGAACTCATAACATAAATAGTGAAAAGTGGGTGTTACATTGTTGTGGATCTCTGCCTACACCTTCGAGGATAAAAGGCGTGATGTTATGTTATGTTATGTATGTTATGTATAAATTAAACTGAAGATAATGTTCCGATTTTAAATCGTTACAATTATCAAAAAACTGTTACAGTCCACAGTTGGTCTATCTAGTAGGTCGGCTCCTAAGACAACCGGGGGAAGAGGTGGTTATAAAAATAAACTCTGCCACGATTACAATAAAAGTTTAAATGTGATTGCCAATAACAAAAGACTCAGAGTGTCGTTCAAAAATTAATTGAAAACTTCATTCACAATTTCCGTGTCACATAAAGATTTTTCCGGGTCTTTAGTTGGACGTGACACGTGGGTGTCAGTTAATATCGTATATTTAGAACATGTTGAATGCTATTAAGTTAGGTTTCAAAACGGTACAAGTTCTTGAGTTAATTGTCTGCAGAGTTCTATTAAAAGTGATTGAAAGAAAGAACTATGTATGAATGAGTAGTATATTTAATTTTAATAATTCAGATTAAAAGTTTCATACAGTCTCCCATTACCAGTACGTATACAAAGTTTTAGTTGACCGTTGCGTATTATTTTATTTGAAACTAAGAAATTATAAACTAAGTACGTTAAAAAATAAAAAAAGATTTCTAACCTCTTTTTTTGAAGTCGGTTAATTAATATACTAAAACCCTCTCTTAAAAGAAACAAACACTTTTCTGAAAATCGCATCATCAAATCATTAACATAACATCACGCCTTTCTATACCGGAAGGGTTAGGCAGAGGTGCACATTATACTACTGTACAATGTAACACTCACTTTTCAATATTTATGTTATGAGTCCCATGTAATAGGGGGTGAGCCTATTGCCATATACCGAGCACAATTCCAGACTCCGTACTACTACTGAGAATATTTAAAAACCCAGTAATAATTTGCCCGACCCGGGAATCGAACCCGAGGCCCCTTGCCCGGCAGTCGCACTTACGACCACTCGGCCAACGAGGCATCAAATCATTTCAGTGAGGAAATCGCGCACAAACCTACATATATATACATACAAGTCAAACTGACTCCTCTACGTCCATCTTTTTTTGAAGGCGGTTTAAAAAAAATATTCAAAAGCCTAACATACTTTGATTGTCTTGTTGGTTTTCTGGTTTGTATATGCAAAGATGTCTTATAAAAGCAAGTAATTAAGAACCATTAATATTCAGTTGTTCGCGGTCTTGTCTTGGAAAATGCTGGATTGCCACCCAGGTTTGTATGATGA
Organism: Spodoptera picta; assembly: GCA_038387885.1. Lineage (NCBI taxonomy): Eukaryota > Metazoa > Arthropoda > Insecta > Lepidoptera > Noctuidae > Spodoptera > Spodoptera picta. Next base: position 1,028,307 of record JAZHFQ010000328.1, read on the forward strand.
GAGTGAGGCAATAGAGAGTGCACTTGTATTTGTGTTTATACTTTGTCCGGATCGTATCATATAACTTCATCATTATTACATCTATTCTGTTTAAGAACTTCGCGATCGAAATTCATCAAGGGACATTATTATTGCAAATATTGAAACGTAATTTCGATAAGTTAAAGGTCAGGCATATTATATTTGAGAATTGTAAGCGATATTATTTTCGAATGATGATTCAGGGACCAGGGTTTGATCCCGATATCTCGTGCTCAGCATTCGTGCTTATTACTCCACTAGACTTACAAAAGCAGTGGTTATTGGTTTTTATCAAAGATTACATTGTTATTGTTTGTTTTAAAGCGAAGAATTAGGAGTTTAATAATAGGTATTTGTTGAAACGAGTGAGGAGTTAGCTGAAATAATATTAAATTTTAAGTTGAGAGATATAAAACTCACTTTAGCACAAATCGTAAATTATCCTAATCGTGACACTTACTTTACTGCTAGAGTGTGATTCTCTTCTATACAAAGGAGTTCGCCATAACCAGAACTCTAGGCACATAGGTTAAAGTTCGCAGTTTAACAAGTTCAGGTAATAGATTCTACTTCGTTAACTGAGGTTTGTGGTATTGGTTTGACTGTTCCTGACCGCATCCGGAATCATCGATACCCTCTACATAATGTAGACAGCATGAACCTGAATGATTATCATGTTTAGGATATTTCGATATAGTGGTAGAATAATAGAGATAGCTATCTCGATCACAAGGTACGTATAGACAATTTAATACGTATCTCTTTACGCAATCAATGTAAATATTCAGTAGAATTAACAAAAATCAATTCTTAACCCTCTATTTATCGATGAAGCTTCTTAGTAGAAGCTAAAGTAGTCTTTATGAGTATATCGCCAGTAAACAGATTTAAAATAAAACATATAAAAATACAAATTGTTTATAACTATTGGTAACTTATTGGACGCAGCGCTATCCTAATGTTTGTGGGAATCATATAAACAACGAGTTTGTTTTTCCCGAACATAATATAATATTATATTGATGGTCAATGATCATGCGCGTCAGACGTTTGCCCGGCTTTATACCTCCTCAAACGATGTTCGATTAGGAATTTTATTATATTACCAAGTGATTTAGTTTTGGCAATGTGCCTACAGAATATATTCACGTCAATAAGTACGTATTTGAGGCCTTAGTAAGTTGGAAGTTGAGATGTTGTATCGGGTTTACTTATTGCATTGACAATTTAAATATTGGAATTCTTTTACATGTTTTTATACTTAGATACTTATAAACTGCAACCTCAGATACATATTAGGTAAACAAATTAAGAGCAAACAAATAAAGGTCTCAATGGCGTCTTTTCACCCTAAGTCAGACATCTATTGCAGATCTCACATAAAATATTCACATTTTCCTACGTGGCGACTGGCGATGTGTCCAATAAATGTGACGGAAATGAGAAATTGAATTGAACTACGCTGGGCATAGTATATCGTTCAGATTTTACAGTGAAAAATTTCTTGCAACGCTCATTTTTATGAATTTAATTTTCATTCTACTAAGTAAGTATTAAATAATAAATAATAGGGATGATGACTCTGTCATAAACAAATTATGTTCACTCTTTAATTTTATTCTAGTATCTAAAAATAATGTTACTTCTATTAATTGATTTCATTTCCAATAAATAATTAAGTTACATCACTCCTAAAACTGAAGAAATTTCAATTTAATTGGGATCATATTCGTTCGAATTAAATTAATTGATCCTTCATATCAATATTGTACCTATGAGGTTCACGTTTCAAAGGTAGATTTACCATTAAGAGGTAGACTGGTGCGTAATTACAGCATGCAAACCTAAATCGCTAAAAGTATTAATTATTTATTAAACATTTTAATGTTCAAAGTAAAAAAAAACATTTAGTTGGTCATGAATATAAACCCCCAGCGTGACTTGAAATTAATCGGGTTACCTCGTAAACAGTTACATGAGGAAACCGTGGACCATTACTAATTTAATGCATCAGTCAGTATGATGTCAGTCGTTAACACCTAGACAATACTGAACTATAAGAAAGAACAAGAAATTCTATTGAAAACTAAACAATATAACACTTCACCCACGATATTGTATTATATTCTCATGTAGATAATATAAATGACGGGAGATAGTAGGGTTATTGTTAAGGTATGCTTAGATATCGACAACCGTGTGACACTCAATGTTCCAAACAGTTTTGATCGAGGGACTATGAATCTATTTATAGACCGTATGTGTTTTACTTCAAATGTCTTCATAATATAGCAATAATGTAGCCAAAAACTAGATGAAGATAAGCTGCGTGATTCCATAAGGGCAGGGCAACCCGGGTCACGGTCACAGGCAGTGGAGGAACACCGCGGTGGTTTTAGCCGGTAAGAGTCATCCTCACGACGTGGGAAGTCCATGATTTCCATCGCAAATGAAAAAAAGGGTAGAGGAGAAATCATTTTGTTACCAACGCTACTCATATTGCGGTTGTCTAAAGCCCGCTCTACAAGTCGGCGGATGCGTCGAGCCGAAGTTTATAGAACAGGCTTAAGAACCTTTTAAATTGCCATCTTTAAAACCTCCTGGGTGGAAATCATGAAAAACTCTTACATCGAGGACACCCATCAAACAGTGCACAGTTATTAGCTGTCAATGTTTTTGCTAATATTGGATGTTTTATTCCTTCTTATGACTACGAATCTCCCAAGAATGAAGTCAATCAAATATAGTTTGCCCGACTGTTCACTTTTAGTTCATTTACGAGTTTCCCTCGTTTTTGGCACTTGGTTCACAATATCGTTCACCATGTTCTGCTCTTGCCAAGATTCACAGGTTACGTAATAGTAGATTGGTTTTTGAATTTTAATTATTTAGTTTTAATCTCATTCAAAAGCTCGAAATCTATATGAATTCGTGAAGTGATTAACTTCCGGAAAATTGTTTAGAGGATACCAGACAACATATTAAACTGTCAAACACCAAGCGGTCACCGGTGACCGCAACCTATTGTTCTATAATTGTGTCTACAAAACCGGTACTCGACGAGTTAAGGTTATTAAGTATTATGGAGGTCTCCTACCATAGTACTTCAGATTGTTATTATCTAGAATAACTAACTACTCAGTGTTACCAGCTTAAATTCCTAGTTAGGATTACTATTTTTGTACGATATGTAGGATATATTTTCATTTGTTACAATAAATAATGAAATATTAAAAGTAATTTCGTTTTGCGTCAGTAATATTTTTTAACAAATATAGACCTAAAGCTGGACGACAAATAGGGATCGAATTTTGGGTCACAGGTCACTATAAAATATCTCTCAGGAGAGATACGACACAACACCTCTACTTAACCTTTTACGCATATCAACATGCATGGCGATACTCTGAACCGCGTTTAAAATATTGCCATAGTTTCTTGGTGACACATCGACGTACTTATTCCGTATTAATATCACAAAAAGGAAAGATTTGATTGATTGTATGTTTGTTTGTATTGAATAGACTCTGAAACTAATGGCTTCGTTAAAAAATCTTTTACGATTTTCTACTTCATTATTTCTTGCTACTTAGGAGTATACTTTTTAATCCTGCTGCCCCTTTCTATTTAAAGGAACGTTTCCAGTTCCTGGGTGTCACACATTCGAAGTTCCTGAGATCATCGGAAAATCTTAATCTCAGCATTTGTAAGCACTCCACTTGCTTTTATGACAAGTCTTTCACAGTACAAGCGGCTCGGTTGTGGAATGCGCTGCCGGTGGAAGTGCGACGTGCTCAAACTCTGGGTCAGTTTAAGGGACGTGTGAAGGAACACTACCTGTCACTGTAGATATGCTTTTGTCCTTTCATTATGGATAAACACATCACATCACACACACACACACCCTCACACACACACCACACACACACACACATACTCATACACGTAACTATATATATAGTTGTCATTTTACATTTATGTATATATTTATTACATAGTATTGCCATTTTTATCTTTTATGTATTATATGTAGTCTGTAAGTTTCATTGATTGTTTAATTTGTTTTTTATTGTTTTTCTTCTATTTTGGTTTTCTTTTATTGTGCATCTACCACCCATTCCCAGATTCTTTTCAAAAATTCCATCGAAAGGTTGTCTGGAAGAAATCGCCGCGTGTGATAAGACCGCCCATTGTACTCAAATTACTGTTGAAATGCTTACAATTTTTCTCTATGTGTGCAATAAAGTATAAAATAAATAAATAAATAAATATATTTTAAGGGAGTAAAAGTACTTTTTATTCTCATATCTCTATAGGATTGGGACCTGTTCGAGAAAAATCTTGTAAACTCTTCTTAAGTGAAGCCACAGGCAAAAAGCTAGTACAATATCACGTTCAAATATCCATAGATTCGCATTCCATTAAACTATAAGGATAAACGCCTATAAACAAACACATAGGTACAATATTCAGCGAATGTTAAATTATACGAGATCCAAATCGTTGGCATGAGGATCGCATTAATATTGCGTTGTGAATTCAACTCTCGATATGAGTCCGAATACGTTGTAAAGGTAAACGATCCTTTGTATTGTATTCACTGTTGATATTAAGATGTTACTGTTTTTCAACATTTTCATGAATGATGTGGCATCTTGTTTTGTACACTCAAAAAATTATTTATACGCGGATGATCTCAAGATTGTTAAGCGAATAGAATGCGATCAGGATTCGTACAGACTTCAAGATGACCTAGACCGTTTCTCAAAGTGGTGTCTGGACAATAAGATGTCACTTAATGCTGACAAATGCAGTCATGTGCATTTTTCTACAAAATTAGGACCCCATTTCCGTAAATATAATATAAATGAAAAAACTGTTAACGAAAAAGGTTAGGTCAGGTTTAGAATACTGCAGCATAGTCTGGACGTCATTGTACGATATTCATAAACGCCGTTTAGAATCCATTCAGAAAAGATTCCTTTGGCATTTGACGTATCAATGTCACATGACTAATAAATTAACCAGCTACAGCTCTCGTTTAAGGTATTTTAAACTGATGAGTCTAGATAATCGCCGTAAAATCCTAGATCACCTCTTCCTGTACAAACTAATAAACAATCACATTGACTGTCCGCAGTTACTTAGCCAGATTAATGTCAATGTGCCCTACAAACTGGCTCGAATGTCTAGATATCGGTTGCTTTCAGGTAAAGGCTTTAAAACAAGCCTGGGTCATTTTTCCTCAATTAATAGAATGCAAGAACAATTTAGTCGCCTATCATGCTCACTTAGTGTGAATATTGACATGTCCTATTCTCTTTTCAAAGTGAAAACTGTCCTGCGTAGGACATTCTCACAGAGTTAAACTGCACTATATGTACTACATATTCAAATCAAAATTTTACAATTTAAAAATTGAGAAGAAGTAAAAATTTAAATTTAACAATTGTGATTGAAATTGATGTCTTTTTTGATAAGCGAACTTTTTGTTTTTTTTTGTTGTTGTCCTGTTCTTTTATAATGCATGTCGTGGCAGCCTTTAATTAAGGCTACACTATAGATTGTTAAAATATTATGTTAAAAACCTATCATGTATTTTGGTGTATGCTTTGTTGGTTGTCCTTAAATAAATAAATGTTAGATTTTGTATATTTCCTTTTACTTGTAGACGAAATTTTCTTTTCAGAGAAATACCTCTAGATAGAAAGAGTAGTTGCCTCGGGAGCACTATTACTGCTATACATATTTTAAAGCTTTTCGATTTGAATCTAGTGAAATGAGAACAGTAAAGTTTCTAACATGCGCAAAAACATATCTTTAAACTTTACTCGTTTTACAAAAATACTCTTTAGTTTTATTCCACGTACGGATATCAGTTGTAATGTCCGTTCAAGATAAATGTCAAATGTTGAACTTGACTTCCAATTAATAAAACTGAATTAGATACAGTTTGTAATATACAGGTTATCTTGATTGGATTCTGCATTCGAAGGCCCGTAGTTTTACATCATGTGGTAGATAAAGCCAATGCTATTATTTTTCTATTTCAGCTTGTCTCGTTTAGTTTGTTCCGATTTATGTCATTCCATATTGTTCGTATTTGACTAGTTCTTTACGTAGTCTTAAGTTTGGATGAGAATAAGAGCTTTGTCTCGTACGAATATGTTACATATTTGCATTTTTGTAGTATATTTATATTAGTTACTTCTGAAATGTAATACCAAGCTGTGTAGTTCTGTATCCCGTACCAGCTTATATCCTGAGTAATAAAATTCTTTATTTTAAGAATATTTGTAAGAATACCAGTGCATGTAAAAGTATAATGTTTTTTTAAGTAAACTGAATGACTACTAAATTACTAGGCTAATAAGAATTTGAATTCACGTACTAGGAAAAGTTATTCATTTTCGCATTTTGGGTTCAGTAAAAGTTGTTTGTTAAGTTCAATTCACTAGGCTGACCTCCTTAAAAGTTAAGGTTAAACTAAAATTGGGGCTATACTATTGTAGTCGTATATCAGATTTAGTTTATTTATATCGCCACTTTACAAAGCTGTGGGCGTGGCGGACCATCTTAGTACTTTCTGTGCAAAATATTTTGCACAGCGCGCAATGCACGAGAGATCGCGATTTATGCGTTAAGTAATTAGTTTTCTTGATTGGCTTCAGGTTTCTAATACTTTACACAAAATGGCCTCAAAAATCTTACATTCGGTCGTGATGTTTATTTTTTAAGAATTCATTCTTAACTCTTAATTTTCATATACACGCAAGTAACCTCCTTTAAAAAACATAATATTATAGCAAAATCATTGATTCATTTTATTCGCTATGTGTTTAATATGAATCATTATTATTTGTATCGGGAAAATGCTACCACAGGTAATTTCTGCACCTAGTTACATGTTCTAATCATAACAGTGTGGTATCTACACCAATTAGCTTCTAAATTTCGGTGATAGTATAATCCTAATGGAAATACATTTTGAATATTCCAGATTTTTGACATGGGATCTAGATAACGTACTCGAGCTAATTACATGTGTGTTATCTAAGTTCTGACAATGGATCCCGTTATCTGTTCCGTGTATTTGGAAGCGTGTAAAAGATAAAAATGACATTAAATTTGGATAAAATTCATATACAGTAAAATATATAGGTACATATAAACATACGAGGTATGTTGAAACTTCTTTATTAATTTGTATTAGGGGTGAAATAAATGGAAAATTAATAAATACATAACATTGTCTTTTATTCCCGAAGGGGTAGGCAGAGGTACACATTATGCCACTGTACAATGTAACAACCACTTTTCACTATTTATGTTATGAGTCCCATGTAATAGGGGGTGAGCCTATTGCCATATACCGGGCACAATTCCAGACTCCGTGCTACTACTGAGAATTTTTTAAAACCCAGTTATACTTTGCCCGACCCGGGAATCGAACCCGAGACCCCTTGCCTCTCTTACTTGCGACCACTCGGCCAATGAAAATTAATTAAACATTTATTTATTTATTTAGACTTAGTACAAAAAACACATGTATGGGTGGACTTAATGCCTTGGGCATTGTCTTTCAGTCGACCTTTAGGTGGTGCAGAGATGAAAGTGGCAGGTGACTAAGCTAATATTAATAACTATATATATAAATACTTAAATATATAAGAACATAGGTACTGTCTGTATAGCCAATTGTCCACGATGCGTTGTTGCCGCTTTGTCGACACTTTTCGAGCAAGTATGTTTCTAAGTAAAATGCAAGCATTCGTCTTTTGTAGGCCGCCTATTGTCATTTGTCTAATGCATGCATTCGTCGTATCGTGGGCGGTGGGCTAGCTGTCATTTGTTTTTATATTTATGGAATAGGAGGCAAACAAGTAGACGGATCACCTGATGGTAAGCAACTAGCGCCGCCCATGGACAACCAGAAGAGTCACAGGTACATTGCCTTGTCTTTATACATGTAGACACAAGTACAAAAAATTCTGTTATTTTTTGATGGAGTAAATGAAAACAATGTAATATTAGTTATTAGATATGATTTGTACATAGAAGTTAAAGAACTTCTACCACATTAATAGATCAAGTCCATCAAGTACGCTAGTTAAAACTTTAATTCGTACTTCTTGGTAGAATCATACTAATACAAGATAAATCCATACCATAAATAGTGAGAACTAATAAGAAAACTTTATGAGAAAAACGACGTCTGACATGATATTTACTTTGTGAAAGTAAATAGACAATATAGTCGTCATTCATCGGTATGTTCAAGGTACAGATAATAATATTAAATCATATTTGATCTCGGAAGTTATGACTACGGATTTACGATATTGCATGTGTCTATTGTTGCGACAAACGGCAAAATGTTCGTTCATTTGTGCAGCTTACTGACACTATTTTAAATAATTCTCAAGTAGTAGTAGATATAAAAGAAATGAATTCAAACCCCAAGATACAGGAGAAACCTAATTTGAGTAATGTAATATTCAAGTATAATTAATGTAATAGGTATCTATTTAAGTTCAAATTGTTTGTGGTCTATCGCTATACCATTGGTTAGGGGTGCGGTGCCAGAAGACCTCCCCGTGGTGCACCCTGGGTGCGGGCGACAGTCTCCCTAGCGGGGGTGATAGGGTTGGAGTGACTGTCGCCCGCAGCAGACTTCTGGACTGGGCGGGCGAACCCGACAGGGTTCTGGAGGCGGCGGGCTGTGTGCTCATAGCCCGCGCTTCCGTGGGGCGTTTCTCCGCCTGTCTCTCTGAACTTAGCAGAGAGCGTGGCGGAGAGGCAAGGGCGGTGCTCGTTGTGCACTCACCCTGCCAGCGAGCAGCATCGGGACACAAGCTGTCCCCGATTGCAGCCGTCGATATCGTAATCCGTAAGGAGGTCACGGTCATGTTTTGTGACTCTGAACGGGACGAGGGTCTTGGCTTGGTCGCCCGGACCGCGAGGAAGATAACCTCTATAAAAAATTCCTCTAATACTAAGTTCTGGTGCGCGGCGAGAGTATGCATGGCTGAGGAGTAGTGTCAGTCGCGAGCGCACCCCCAGCTAGGGGACCAGTGGACCCTCTAGTTGGGAAACAAATTTTCACTTACCCAGGTACAGGGGGCACTGCCTGGGTGGACCGAATATTTCCCCCATACTCGTGGGAACTTTATGGAGTTGAATACAAAAATAAAAACCACACAACCGGAGGAGGAGAGTGCGGGTGAGCTTGGCTCGCCTGCAGTAGCAGGAGAAGGGAGCCCAAGTGGCTCCGGGACTCGTGGTGGGGCGCTGGACTCGTCCAGCAGGCCCCACACACGGGAGTCTAGTCGGAGGGGGTCGGACTCAGAGTCCGACGCGACATTAGCGGAGCGGCTGAGCGTGAGCTCGAAAGGCTCACGCCGCCGCGCGACGGGGACGTTCAAACGCCCCAGGCTGGAGGAGGACAGTTTGTCCCCGTCCTCCGGCGCTCAGGAGGCGCCTCCCCCAAGGTCCCCACGGCAGCGCGGGGTAGGGGCGGCAAGGGCAGCGGTCGCCGGAAACCGGCCCCAGCTGCCTGCGCGGAGTCAGCCGAGCAGCTGGCCGCGGAGGGCAGGGCTCTCTCGAGCGCTGCCCGCTCGGAGTCCTCTGCGGCCGAGATGTCCGGCGTGGAGATGTCGGAGGGCGAGCGCGGCTCTGAGAGCGAGAGCTGCTCCGGGGGCCTCCAACAGGCCATTACGGCGGAGCTCTACAAGCTGGCGATGGGGAAATCCCAGCCGGTTAGGTTCCGCCTCCTCAAGGCGGCGGCGGCCACTATAACGGAGGCGGCCTTGGAGCAGTGTGCGGGGCCCACTGCGGGAAAGGTGCGCTCGGAGCTGGCCGAGATGCGGCGAGAGCTGGCGCGCTTGGCGGCCTCTAACGCGGCTCTGGAGGCCGAGCTGCGGACGGCCAGGGCCGAGCTCGCCGCTGCTCGTGGCAGTCGCCCCCAGCCCCCGGCGGAGGCCGACGTAGTCGGACTGCTGCGGGCGGAGATGGCTGCCTTCCAGCGACGTTTCGACGTGCTGGAGGGCAGGCTCTTGCGCCCCCCACTCGCGGCAAGTCAGGTCGCCCCCGCGGTCCCGCGGTCGTACGCGGCCGCTGCGGCCAAGCCTTCGACCTCGAGTCAGGCTAGCCGCAGCTCCCAACCGCCGGCAAGGGCGCGACCGGCTGCCCCAGCGAGGGCCTCGGCGCCCTCGCCGGCGCAGACCCCAGCTGCGCCGACGGCGCCTGCGCCTGCGCCCGCTGGGCGCAAAAAGAGGAGGGGCACTCCGGCCCAGCAGGCTGGGGTTGCGGCGGCGGCGGCGGAACCCGCCCCGCAAGCAGAGGACGGCGGCGGGTGGCAAATCGCCGGCGAGGCGAGGAGAGTCGCCAAGGAGGGCCGGAAGCGCCGAAAAAAGGCGCAGCGGCAACGACGGCAGCAGCAGCGCAGGGAGAAACGCGCTGCTGCCTTGCTCCTCGCCCCTAAGACCGCGGCTGTAGTAATTACACTGCAGCCCGAGGCGGTCAACAGGGGCGTTACGTATGGCGACGTCCTCGCCAAATTAAAGGGGGCGGTGACTCCTGCGGAGTTCGGGGCCCCGGACGGGTTCGCGGTCAAGGTGACCGCTACCGGAGCCCGTCTTTTGGAGGTCCCCGGCGCGACCAGCGGCCCATCGGCCGACGCCCTGGCCGAGAGGCTTAGGGCGTGCCTCGGTGCGGACGAGGCCCGCGTGTCCAGGCCCACCAAATGCCTGGATGTCAGGATCTTGGGCCTGGACGACTCCGTAACGGAGAGCGAGGTGGTGGCCGCTGTGGCCAGGACGGGAGGGTGCCCTGCTGACCAAATCAAGGCAGGCGCCATCCGCCCGGACAACTCGGGGCTGCGCACTGTTGTGGTCAGCTGCCCCGTCACAGCGGCCAAGAAGCTGAAGGAGGGCAAAAGGCTCTTGGTGGGATGGGTCTCGGCGCAGGTCAAGCTGCTCGAGACCCGGCCTCTGAGGTGCTACCGCTGTCACGTGGGGGAGCACGTGAGCGTCAAATGCACCTCGGAGGTGGACCGCAGCGACTGTTGCTTCCGCTGCGGTCGGCCCGGTCACAAGGCCGGCTCGTGCTCCGCCCCGCTGCACTGCAATGCATGTGCGGCGGCTGGCAAGCCGGCCAATCACCGGGTCGGGAGCAAAGGCTGCTCCCCTCCCGCCAAACCCAAGGGCAAAGGTAGGCCCTCCGCCGCCCCTGCCGTTTCCGCCGCCGCCGCCGCCACTGCCACCGCAGTCGCCGCTGCCGCCACTGAGGAGGTCGGAATGGACTGCCAATAATGGCCCCATTCCGCCTCCTCCAGGCGAACATCAACCACTGCGCCGCTGCTCAGGATCTCCTGCTCCAGAGCATGGCGCAGTGGTCGATCAATGTCGCCGTGGTCTCCGAGCCGTACTTTGTCCTGCCCAGGGATCACTGGGTGGCGGACCTGGACGGCTCGGTGACCATCATCTCGTCGGCCGCCGCCGGTACCCCGACTCTTGAGGCTGCTCAAAGAGGCCGGGGTTGTGTCGCAGCACGGTTCGGAGAGCTCGCTGTGGTGGGCGTGTACTTCTCTCCGAACCGAACTCTCGCCGAGTTCCACAACTCCTTGAGGGAGTTGGTCACCGTCGTCGTCGGGTTCCGTTCCCTCCCCGTGCTCGTCCTCGGGGACTTCAACGCCAAAAACTTGGCTTGGGGTTCCCGGTTCACCGACGTCCGGGGTAGGATGGTGGAAGACTGGGCCCTTGAGACGGGCCTAGTCGTCCTGAACCGGGGTTCTGTCCCCACATGCGTGCGGATGCAGGGCGAGTCGGTGGTGGACATCTCGTTCGCCAGCCCTGCTCTGTCACCGCGTATTGTTGACTGGCGCGTCATGGAGGAGGTGGAGACGTACTCCGACCACCGGTATATCCGGTTCGACGTCTCCGCCGAGTCCGCAGACCCGCCGGTCAGACAGGCCCCATGTGGCCCGCGTTGGGCGCTGAAACAGCTGGACCGGGAGCTGCTCCTGGAAGCCGCCATCGTGCAGGCCTGGGTGATACCACCGGTCAGGCCTGCCGACATAGACGATGAGGCCAAGTGGCTCCAGGACGCCATGTCCAGGATCTGTGACGTGGCGATGCCCCGGATCCGGTCGAGGCAACAAAAGCGCCAGGTGTACTGGTGGTCGCAAGAGCTAGCAGCTCTACGCAAGGCGTGCACTGCTGCGCGACGCCAGTACACTAGGCACCGCAGGCGCCGCATCCGTCCTCCTAATGCGGAGGCGAGAGAGGCGGAGTTGTACGAGGGATACAGGGCGGCCAAGGCCCTCCTCAAGGTGGAGATATTGCGGGCCAAGGAGGAGGCCCGCCGAGAGATGCTGGGGACTCTGGACAGAGATCCGTGGGGACGCCCGTACCGGATGGTACGCGACAAGCTCCGCGCTTGGGCTCCCCCGCTCACCCAGAGTCTCCGGCAAGAAGTCCTGGAGGAGGTGATTGGCACCCTGTTCCCTCGACTGTGGAGGGGGTTCACCCCTCCGTATATGACTCCGCCCCCTGCGGTGCCCGACGCGGGCTACAGCGACGACGACGACGACATCGTCCCAGAGGTGACCGAGGCAGAATTGAGAGCGGCGGTGCGCCGGATGGGCGCCAAGAACACCGCCCCAGGACCCGACGGCCTGCATGGCAAGGCATGGGTCCTGGCCTCAGAGGCTCTCGGGCCTCGATTGATTGGTCTCTACAGCGCATGTCTGGAGAGAGGCCAGTTCCCGCTTCTCTGGAAAGCGGGAAAACTGGTCCTCGTGCGGAAGACGGGGCGCCCTGCGGACTCTCCGTCCGCGTACCGGCCCATAGTGTTGCTCGACGAGGTGGGGAAAGTCTTCGAAAGAATCATTTCGAACCGCCTCGTCGCGCACCTGACGGACATTGGGCCGGACTTGTCGGACGGCCAGTTCGGCTTCCGCAGAGGGCGCTCCACGGTGGACGCCATCATGCGCGTTAGAGACCTCACGACGGGGACTGCAGTGTCCAGGGGTAAGGTCGTAGTGGCGGTGTCTCTGGACATCGCCAACGCCTTCAACTCCCTGCCCTGGAGCTGCATCTTGGAGGCACTCCGATATCATCGGGTGCCTACCTACCTCCGTCGTGTAATCGAGGCTTACCTGACGGACAGGTCCGTCAGCTACCCCGGTCACCGGGGCGAGTGGAACCGGCGAGAGATGTCACGCGGTGTTCCACAGGGTTCGGTTCTGGGGCCGCTCCTGTGGAACATCGGCTATGACTGGGTGCTGCGCACCGACCTCCCGAACGGCGTTAGCACAATATGCTACGCCGACGATACGCTGGTGCTAGCGCACGGGAGGTCACACCAGGCGGCGGCCGACTTAATGGCGACAGCGGTTGCGACAGTCGTTGAGAGAATCCGGCAGTTGGGACTCGAGGTGGCGCTCCACAAGTCCGAGGCCATGTGTTTTCATGGCCGCGGGAACGCGCCTCCTCCGGGTGGGTCCCAAATAACGGCGGGAGGAGTTACCATCGACGTCGAGACGACGATGAAGTACCTAGGACTCGTCCTCGACAGTCGGTGGAACTTCATAGAACACTTCCGACGTTTGGCCCCAAAGTTGGAGAGGACGGGGGCTGCGTTTAAACGCATCCTCCCCAACCTCGGGGGGCCAAACGCCTCCTGCCGGAGGTTATACGCCGGGGTCGTGCGGTCCATGGCCCTCTACGGCGCCCCTGTTTGGGCGCCAAACCTGTTGCGGCGTCCCGCTCGGACGCTGCTCATGGCACAGAGGGTCATGGCGATCCGAATGATCCGCGGATACCGCACGATCTCTGGGGAGTCGGCGAACCTCCTTGCCGGATTACCGCCGTGGGATCTGGAGGCGAAGGTGCTCGCGCGCGTGTACGGCATGCGCGCGGAGGCACGTCGCCGGGGCGAAACCCCGCTGCCGCGCCAGATAGGTGCGTGGCGGGATGAGCTCCGGCGCGATCTCATGGCGGAATGGCAGCAACGACTGTCGCAACCGAGGGCTGGGCTCGCTGCCATCGCAGCGGTAAGTCCCCTCTTTGAGGAGTGGCTTGAGAGACGCTACGGCGTCCTCACCTACCGCCTGACGCAGGTCCTCACCGGACATGGAAGTTTCGGGAGGTACCTGTGTCTGATGGGGCGGGAGGAAACGCCCGGGTGTCATCACTGCGAGGACCGCCCTGAGGACACGGTGGAACACACGGTGGGAGAATGCCCTTCGTGGGCTGAGCACCGCCGTGTCCTCAGGGAAGTGATCGGCGATGGCGACCTCTCGCGTCCGGGCCTAGTGCAGGCCATGATGCGGAGCGAGGGGGACTGGGATGCCGTCTCCTCCTTTTGCGAAGCAGTGATGCTAGCTAAGGAGGAGGCGGGACGCGTGAGGCAGCGAAGCGCTACCTCCTCGCAACCCAGCCATCGCGAAGGACACACCGGGCGTCGGGGATCGCGAGACGATCTCCGGCCACCGTAAGCGCGGGCCTGCGGACGGCGAGCATGGGTGGCTCCCCGTCCGACCAGAAACAGACCCGAGCGTACGGCGCGTCGCGTTCCGCGCGCGCCTCAAAGAGCCATCAGACCACCACAGATGGGGCCCAATACGGCTGATGCCGATTCGGAGTCGCGGAGAACCTAACGGGTAACCGGGGCTCCGGCTCGACGTGCAGGAGAAGGAACGGGGTGGTTTTTAGTCAGTAAGAGTCTGACACTCCCTCCCGCCTCACCCAGGCGGGGGCAGTCATTCGATGATTTTCCCCCCTTAAAAAAAAAAAAAAAAAAAAAAAAAAAAAAATACCATTGGTTACGTGTTTTAATAAATTATTAAATTCTATTAATAAGTTCTTAGATATTAAATTCTATTAATTACTTACTAACTCTCAGAAAGGTGTTTGATTAGTAGAAAGAGAACCAGTCTCCCGAATTCAGTTTTAACTGAAATACAATATCAATAATACCTACGTTCGTAGTTCAAATTCGATAGCCCAGTCAGTTAGTGCAAAATAGAAACAAATGACGTATCAGTGACGTCAGATACAAAATGACAAGGGCAGAAATATACCGTGTTCCCTTTCTAAATCCAAATTATTGCCGCCTCTAATACAATTCGAAATAAAAACAAATGACACATCAATGACGTCAGACCGAAAATGACAAGGGCAGATATATATCGTTTCTCTTTTTAAATCTAAATTATTGCCGCCTATAATATAATGCGAAATAAAAACAAATTACAGAAGCAGATCGCGTTCTTTTTCTGAATTCAAATATTGCCCGCCCTTAGTTAATACAAACTATGTCGTGTTTGTAGTGTGGTTCAACGTTTTACGTATAATTATTATACATATTTTGTTGAGACAAAAATGTTCATAGTTAAAAAAATGATTTAATTGCATGCTCTCATCAAAAGGAGAAATTGACATAATAAGAAGTATTTTATGAGCTTAAACTCGATATATTTACTAGTAAGCAACTCATTAGCCACCTTTGAATTCCATGATTAGACCAGATCCATAATATATTGTAGAGGTATAGTCCTAATTTATACAGTTAGCATAATTGCCAAGTTTCATGATGATACAACAATTACACAAGTATGTGTAATTCAGATTCCTAGTTTTTATTACATAGTTAGAGGTCGACCTAATAAAAGCGTTATCAAAGCTGATAGTTTAAGTTTCATTCACGGTATGGATGTAATTTAGTTTAATATTGTTCAGAGAAGACCATTCAAACTCGTTTGACAAATCACGTGTTTTTGAAAGTCTATTATTTACTCGATAAGGTTTACAGCCTCATAATGCTACAAAGTAATGTAATTAAGTATTCTCTATTTTAGTCAATCTAAGTGTCATTCTTACAAAATTCTGTGGCATGCGCCGTCGATAAACATGACAAGTTTCATAGATCTTACACAGCACATAGCGCATAGCTGACCTCTCGTAATTTGCGCCGGGCCCGCCTAAACAACAATACGAGCAAGGTGAGGCAACCTGCGGAAAGGGCAAACTACGCAGATATAAAACGTGAACATCCCTGCGATCCGTATTCCGAGTCTAGCACCGGTGTAGACAATATCGACAGAAACCATCTCTCACTATGACGAAACTGGTAAGGAATTGTTTTATCAACGCTTTTGTTACAAGCTTTTCGTCTGTAAAACCTTGTAAGGTATTCACCGCTTCAACTTTAACCTCTGATAAGGAGCATCCTTCTGTAGCTATCTGATGATAGGCGAGCTAAAATTATACTAAACGTGAAAGACTTTTTTGGATGTCCAAATTGGTCTGTAATATTTCAAGGCTTTGGCGCAAAAGGTATTAGACCTTTTTTGGGAAAGACTGTACGCCAAAATGCAATGAAATAATTTTATAACCAAGCCGAATATTTCTGCACTGAGTTATCACCTAATTCATTGGACAGATTTAGTTAATGACCATAGCAGATAGAAAGTGTGTAATGAACGTGTAAAAGTTTAAACAGCTATTAGTTTAGTTCACAGTGCATACTAATTGATGTTTTATATTCTAATTGTAGCAATGACAAATTGGGGCGATTAATCAAGTTGCTATAACTTATACCTTTAGTGGACTTCACACAAGATATTAATATCTATGTTTCCTACTGTCATCTCGAATTGGGGCCACTTGGGGATAGGACATTAATTTATTGTTCTATTTAGTCCTAATTTAGTCATCACTTCCTTACTTGTATCCCACATAACTATAATTGGCCATTATAGGTATCATTCAAAATCATGAGGTATTTACATATAGCCGAGACTAATTACAATGCAATCTTATAACGTTAATGAGAAGGATTTTTCTCTTTAAATAAGACCAACAACAGAATTTGCAATATACTCTCTTTACAAAAACAATTAAGTAATACTACAATAGTTTGATATAGTTACAAGTAAGAGTGTCGCACAATTTATTATGAAACGCTTACTGACTACCCTAAACAAAATGTTTCAGTTGTTCGTGTGTCTAGCTGTGGTGAGCTGCGTAGGCGCCGCTCGTTTAGACCACCTGGTACCTTCAGGCTACGCCGGCGGGCGCGCAGGATTCGATGCCACGCCCTACCACTACGAAAATGTTAACAACGGCGATGGGAACTATCGCTTCAGGTAATGTCAAGATGTAATTGTTTAAATTATTACAATTATGTTTATTTGAGTTCAAAAGAGTCAAACAGTTTAAAAGGAAGTTGCTATTAAATAATTTGGTTTGCCATGAGTGGCTGGTTGTTTCTGATGAAGGACATGGCAGTGATGAGGATTTTTGATTTAGTTTTAGGAAATAGGAGGGATTATGTTATGATTAATTTGATTTACCTTCGAAAGTGATGGTCTGTGTCGAGAATAGAATATATTATTTATTTGTGACAGACCTCTCTAAGTTGATTTCAATATTTATGGAATCAGCCGGTAAACGAGCAAACGGGACACATGATAGTAAGCAATCGGCGTTGCCCATGGACACCTGAAACACCAGAAGCAGAATTCGAGGATTTTTGGGGATTCAGGGATTGAGGAAGGGGAGGGAGGCATAATTGGGCTTTCGGTAACCTCACTCACACGATGAAACATAACGCAAGCGTTGTTTCACGTCCGTTTTCAGTGAGGTCATTCCGTTCGAGCCGGTCCATTCATGCCAAAGCATGGGTCTTCCACACTAGATTGTTGGAAAGAGAATATCAACATCTTAAACCTAAGGATCTCAGAAAACTACATATATTAGCAATAGCGTTTATAAATTTTCAGTCAGCGCAAGAATTGCGATTATGTAGATACCTTGTTAGACAAAAGTGCGTAGGCTAATATGGTCCTTGTTAACAAATCTATAGTTTCTCCCAGTCAGTTAGTACTCGTAATTTACCGTTTCTGACTGAAGCATCTCGATAATTGCAGATATAGATAGCATTCCGATGTGGTCGTGGGAAACTTATAACTTATACGTAGTCATTAGAATTCTAGCGCACCTCGTGTGACTGATCTTTTTGTTAAGAAGCCCCTGCAGTGTTTAAACTTATAAAGAGTACAGATGGTTATGATAATATACATATAGACTTGTTGTATATTATTATACAAAAAGTACCTTTGTACTTGGACCATTGCTTAACATTAACGCGTTAAACGCCATGGCAGTCACCGGTGACCGACATTAGCGGAGGATTTGCCTTCAACAGTTTTTTATTGGCAGCCAATGCCTTAAATGATGTGTCTGCTTGTTTGCCGCCCTATACTATAACAAACCCTATGTAGGTTTTGGATTCTGAATGTTAAACTTCATTAGTTTAAAAAAAGTAGAGGCATTTGTCGCTGCGCGCTCGATACACATAAGTTTTAAGACTATATATTGCTTAAATTAGTTTTAATAGAGCAGATGACTAATTTTTATTTTAATTTCCGTCGGTAGATTATTTAAAACATTAGATACGTTTTTTTTATTTTCTTACGGAAACGAACAGTGTTGAAGATAGATTGATTTGAAATATCGCATGACGTAACTTTTGAGTACGATTTATACTCTAAAATTACGTAGCTAGCTACCTCCCACTCCTAAACTTTAATTCGTTTTATCTAAGTACTAGCTTTTATCCGCGGCTTCGCTCGCGTCACAAAAGGATAAAAAGTAGCCTATGTAACATATATACCAATACACACAGCGCCATCTATACCAATACTTTTGTTTTCCCTCGAAGAATCACATTTTTCCGGGATAAAAAGTTATTTAATCCGGATTTACGTTTGTAAAAATTCAAACTAATCGGTTTAGTAGTTACGGCGTGAAAGCGGAACAAACAAACAAACTCACTTTCCAATTTATAATATTAGTAAGGATTGTTTTCTTATAAGACATGATAAAAAAATATGATCTAATATTTTTTCAATACCTTATTGACGGACTAATTACATTTTTAATTATCATACCTTGTCATCATTCCTATTTGAACGTTTTTGCTAACTTCTTTAATAACATTGCAGTATTAAATCTTGCACCAGGAAAGAACAATAATAAAATCTTTTAGCTATTGCACCAATAACGTTAAGGTACTCATTAATGACTTATCATTACAGCTATGACACCCCTGAAGGAACATCAGCCCACGAGAGCGGGTCACCCCGTGCCCAGGGTCCCGAAGGGCCCGCAGTGACTGCCGAGGGAGGTTTCTCGTTCAGAACTCCTGACGGACAACAGGTGTCCCTCACCTATACCGCTGACGAGAACGGCTTCCACCCTACTGGTTCTCACATCCCTACACCACCTCCGATCCCAGAAGCCATCCTTCGCTCCATTGAGTACAACAGGCAGCATCCTTCATCGTGAGTTTTTTATCTTTCTTTATTATCAGCCTTTATCCGATCAGTACACGACATAGAACTTTCTAATAGTATGCGCATTGTCAGCCACTTAGCTGCGCAACTATGTGGTGTCACGGGTTCGATTCGCGCACGGGGTGACCATTTTTCATCAACAATTTGTTGTTTCGGGTCTAGGTGTATGTATATATGTGTGTTAGTAAACACACCCGTAGCATAACTAAAAAATGTGTGGAGGCAACGTCCTTGTTACTTAGAGTTGTTGTCCTATGTATTACATTATCCTAATATTTTTTTTTTCAATGTATTGTTTCTTGCAATTGAATATGTATTGAGTAGTATAATTGGTTTTTTGTACTGTTCTATTCGTATAAATAAATAAATTACTACAGATATAGCAAAACTTAATTATTTATAAAAAAACTAAAGTTTTCTAGTTTTTCTATCTACAAATGTAATACTTTCTACAAGCATTGTAAATGGGGTTTTGTAGCGCCATTGACCAATGTTATCCTCTATACGTTTACTCGCTCAATCAATAAAAGCTTACTTAAAGAGTCATTAGAAGTAACAGGTGCGCCGATCGATTGATGTTTGGGTCACACTGTGAATGTTGTGGTAGGTCAGTGAATGAATATCTTTTACAGTCTCCAGTAGAAGGAGCATTTAGCGTATATACAGGTACCAGATGTAAAAAAAAAACTAGATCTGTTATGAGACAATAATTAAACAAACTATATAGTATATATAATGATAATTATGCACTATATATTTTGTTTAATTAGTAAAAAAATGTAGTTGACAATACAATGGTATATTATTATAGCTCTGTCAGCTACATTTTTTATATTAAAGCTATCGATTGATACGTAGGTTAGGTAATATGATAAAGTAAATGAATTTAATTTTTTGAAAGATATTCAATACATATCCTGATTCAGATGTCAAAATGATTTTGACCTAGATTATTAAATATACCTAATTTCCGGTTATTCAAATTTCAGTGATGCGGGATCTTTCAACGGCGGACGCAACTACTACTAATACTGGAAGTGCACAGCAAAATAACCCTTATTATAAGGATCAATAAGGTTTATGGATTGTAATTGTATTAATCCATAAGCTTTATTGTTCTTATCCCGTACCTCTCATGGACTGTGATATCGAAGTAACGAACAGTTACAACAATGTTGCTATTTATTAAACACTGTATTTTATGTAACTGTTATATTAATGTATCAGATGCATATTTTTTAAATAAAGAATGTAATGCTCTGTAGATTTTTTTTGCCTTTTTTAAAGATAATATAATTAGTCGTAAAGAGTCTAGTAAAACTGTAATCAAAATAGGTTTGTAGGATTTTTATGTAAACTGTCGACTATATATTATTGGAAACGACTACATCAAATTATATGATTTGTAGGACTGAAGAAAGTCTATCTTGTTTCCTGTTTTAAGTCAAATTTGCGTGCTTGACGACTAGGCTTTTACCAGTTGTGAAGTCTCTTTTGTGCCTAGCTTGGCTGTCATTCTGTCTTCAGTATTAAATTTACCAAGGGAATTGGCCTTTAATAATAACTTCAGATTTATTTCGTTGCGGGGTCCACGACAGTTATTCATGTCCCTGGGACCCGCCGCCGGACTTCAATGTTCCGGTGTTTTCATTATTGTGTCATCCGTAGATCCTGAATAACAGGAGTTGTAGCAGTTTTAGGAGGTTGTGGCAGATTTTGCCCCATAAAAAGGCAATCCTGTTCAATTTTAGATACCTGGAAATTAAAGTAATGAAGTTATGAAATTGTTTTAACTCAGTTCCTGAAAGATTCTTTAGGAATTGAAGGATTGTTATTCCTATCTTTGTTAGTTATAACATCATCAGTTTTACTTTCTGCTTTTTACATTATGAAGCAAACCAAAATATATTTCATAGATAAAGAACAGAAATGGTGTACGCCAACGCAGATTAGACCACTTGCACTGTAGTAGGTACATTTACCATCAACTGAACTGAACTAAACCACTTTCTAGGATTCACAAAGGATTAATTCGTATGAAACATTTCCATTGATTCCCGTCAACTGGTTTACAATACAAAGCTACTCCTACGTTTGATTCTGACCTTTATACATAGGCCACGTGTATACTGTATAGTCAACTTTTGGTCTCTTTGTAAGGATTTGACATATTGGTCAAAGACGGTTTGATGGCATGATTGTTTTTGTCAAGCCCAGTTCCCTTAATCAAATAACATTATTAAGAACTAGTCTAATGTATGAACTTTACAAACTACATCCCACCTAAATAGCCGATTTAAACTGTAGGAAAAAAGGGACACGTGAAGTGAATTCGACGCCTCATTATATTACGTGAGAACAGAGAGTGCACATTTATACAACATCATACATTCTTTTGAAAAATGGACAAACTTCATTGAGAGTAACTGCCCACTGCTGTACTATGGGAGTTTTCTACATAAGAGCAGGAATACGGTTGGCAGGCAGGATGGATACCGCAGATCAACAGGAACAGGGGAAACTTACTCTTGAATGCAATTCCGATCGATCGACATTGGTATTGCAAAACTTCGTACTCTTAAGTTGTAACACTAGCGCCCATTGCATCCGTATTGCGTGGATATTTAATGAACTAAATTGTATTGAGTTTAGATTTATATTCCATACTTTGAATGCTATTTTCAGACATTATAACAGCTACAAAAGGGGTTGTATAGTTTTGACATTGAATATTTATTGGAATAAAATTGCATTGATAACTATTCATATAAATAGATATAAGATAATATAAGATAAATAGATTGGTTTCTAGAGTAAGCACCCAGGTCTAGGTTTATCAGAGAACGTTGCCTCTTCACTTTACAGCGCCTTGGTAGGCTTTACTCTCCTATGGTCACATAGCTTATAATGGTATAAGCAATGTGATGTCGCTAGACGATGGTATCTGGCGACTAATAGCTAGTTATGTATAACCAACCAGAACCGCGAACAGTTACCATCAACACTGATCACACCATGCCACCCAGGAAGGCCTATTAGGTACTCCTAATCAATAGTATCTAAGTGTAATCTGTCAGCAACTGTTTCTCCTAATCAGCTAACGATAAAGTAATCTGTTACCAACTACTTCCGTTGCTAGCCCACATACAAACCTTTCTCTAGTATTTAAGATGATCTAATATAGATTTAAGGGTTCATTATTTAATAACGCTGATGTCAGCATCAGCTGTGGGCTGTGTCCTGTGGTCCTTTGTACTGTATTTAGTTAAATAAATTATTTTTTATTTTCTATTAAAAGTCTTGCGTTCATATATGACAATAAATACAAAACAAACACAAATGCTACAAGTAAATGTCGGGCTATAAACAATCACAATTTCAATTCAAGTGACTTAGTCGCTATAATTGTTACACACTTTGCACTCGACGTGTTGAAAAACCGCACACAAGTTGCTCTCTGATACACTTGATGTTAGTCGGCCATTAAAAGTTTCCAATGTAAAATGAAAGTGCCACTACCTTTGGCACGAGATCCGAGAATTTTCAAAACGAAACTACATACCTAGTATAAATGTGAATGATTTGAGGATTTTAGATTCTGATGTAATACACATGTGAACGAAAAAAAGCTTGGTTCTTTTTTGTGGTGTACTCTATGGAGAAGTCATTTCAAGTTGAATATTGTTGAAATAAAGACCTCACACACAAACTATAAATAAGTATGTAGTTTTTGTTTTAAACACTGCTGACTGCCTCGTTGGCCGAGTGGTCGCAAGTGCGACTGCCGGGCAAGGGGTCTCGGGTTCGATTCCCGGGTCGGGCAAAGTATTACTGAGTTTTAAAAAAAAATCTAAGTAGTACCTCGGAGTCTGTAATTGTATATGGCAATAGGCTCACCCCCTATTACATGGGACTCATAACATAAATAGTGAAAAGTGGGTTACATTATACAGTGGTACTGTGGTATAATGTGCACCCCTGCCTACCTCTTCGGGGATAAGAGGCGTGATGTTATGTTATGTTTATTTTCTAAACAACAATTTTAGCATATAAAGCAAATATAGTTGATACTTTGGACTCGTGTGCTGGCTTAGCTGCAGTAATCTGTTGTCTAAGTACCTAATATTTTCTTATAATGTTCAGAACAGTCACTTAGGGACCACTTTAGCGATAAAATCTTCAATACCATTGACCAGATTTTGTAGTACGAACTCCTTTTAAACAAGAAGATTTTAAAAATAGCTTTGAACTTTGGGCAATGTTTAGTAGACGTTTAGTATGTATATGTAAACGTAAAGTAGAATGGTTAGTTTTATCTGAAATTACGATTACTTATTTACTAAACATTTTCTGATTGGGAAACTATTACATTACAAAGAAGTATAACTAAGTACTTCCTATTGGTTTCTAATCTAGGAGGACAATCTTTCAGGCCCTTTTGCTGTTGCACATGTTCTCGCTATCTAGGGCTCTATCTTGTTTGAGCAAAAAGTTACTCTATAACGTGAGACCTATAGTAAAAGTAGGGATTAGTGAGTGATAAAATACGTGCACCGTAGCAAAATTTATTCACGGAAAATATGTTACCTATGTCTGTATGTCATCGTAGATCCGGAAACCAGGTCACGAAATAATTCAGTCGTCATCAACCTGCTTGGCAGTATTGGTAACAATAATTTCGGCAACACAGCAGGAGGCAGTCTCATCGAAATGTCAAATACCATTACCAAAATATTCTTCACAACTAATACGCCCAGTCTTTTATCGTGCAAGGTTCTTCGAAGGGTACCATTAGTATAAAAACTCAATGATTTTCTGAAGACATCATTCAGTGATTAATACTCCATTGAACAACATCACAAATTAAAAAGAATTCAAATGGCTGGCCTTAAGGTAAGTGCGTTATGGAGATGTGTGCAAGTGTGTTGCAATCTAAACACATCACAAATATTGATCTAACATATCAAACACCAATTTTTTTAATGTATATCTTTTTCTTCTATTTAGATTGTCTCGCTCTTTGCTCTCTTGTCCGCGGCATGTGCTGGACATTTAGGACACTTCAAAGCTCCCTCTGGGTACAATGCAGTTGGATCAAACTCTTATCGTCACTCATCGGCTACGGCGGCTGCGTCAGCTTCAGCTTACACCAACAACTACAGAGAATTTATACCAATACTCAATTTTGAAAATATTAATAGTGGTGATGGCACCTACAGATACAGGTAAGCTATTTTTTATGTACGAACTCATTTGAAATTTTACTCAAAGTTGAACATGATTTCGTAAAATGTTTTTATGGGGACAAAAGTGGCTAAACGTCGGCCCATCAAATATATATATAAAAACAAATGAAACGTTATCCTTTAACCTTAACCTAAGATGTAAAAAATGTCATCTATCACAGTTACAACGCGGGAAATGGCATATCAGCGCACGAAAGTGGAGCTCCACGTGCTGCTGGCCCTGAAGGTACCGCGGTGACAGCCGAGGGTGGTTTCTCATACACCGCCCCTGACGGTCAGCAGGTCTCCCTCACCTACACCGCTGACGAGAACGGCTTCCACCCCGTCGGCTCCCACATTCCTACACCACCTCCGATTCCAGAAGCCATCCTCCGCTCCTTACAATCGAACAGGCAAATTCCTTCATCGAGAGTACAACCTATTACTATAATAAACTTTAAAACCACAAAATAAGTTTGTTCGGTCTAAGTATAGAAAGGAGAAAAAATACAAAATAAAAAACACCAATTGGAAAAAATCTAGTTAGAAATTATGGTTTCATAATTTTCCACCCCTAATCCCCGTATAGAATACTACATTTCCTAAATGTTTTCGATTGACCTTTGTACCGATCACTCTTACGATGTCGCAATACCTGTTGTTGCTGAAGTGGTGTCGTTACTGCCAGAGGCATTACTCACGAGGTATGTGTGGTAGGCGTTAAACGATTTGCCACGAACTCATACCGCACCATATCTGACGAGCTATAAAATCCTATTACTTACTTTCAGCCTTTCACTTAAATAACTTCGTTCTTGGTTAGCCAATTTAACAACATATGCCTCGAAAATACTGAAGCAATGAAGCAACTTTTAGCTCTCATAATATATGGTATTTTTCTATACCTTCGGGAAATAACGGCATGGTGTTTGTTTTATTGAGCTTCTGACGTGTTTATCAAATATATCACTCATATTTTTCTCCAAGGAAGTCGAGAACGATGAGGTGTGTAGTATTTTCTTTTAAACAATTGTTAATAACAATAAGACATTGTGTTCAGAATACGTGGAGTACTTAGAAAGGAAGGCCTTTGTTGATGCTGATGATGTTGTTAAATCTCTGTGTCTTAAACAAAATATTGTTTCATGTTTTCAGTGGCAACGGTGCGTACAACGGTCACTACTGAAAAGCCTTCACATATCTACACAGGACTAAACTGCTTACTACCATGCTTTAAATCATTATTGTAAAGAGCATCATTATTTACTTTTTATTTTAATGTTAATTTATTATGTCGACTTGAAATACAACTTTAAGTTTAAAAAATACCATTTCTCTTTTTTTTAAAGAACATGTTTTCTGTTTTCACACCGAACCTAATCTAATTAATCATTATGTAGGTACTTTAGTTACAAAGTAACATTTTTGTAGCGATAAGAGCCTGAACTGATAATAAAGTTAAACGTTGTGGAATACAACACGGTAGTATATGATGAGCTTATTACTTATTGCAAGGACACGATTGTACCTCTATAGTGTATACTCTACGATAATTTGTAATAACGTAATGAAAATATTTTATCAAACTCGATAATACAATCCGAGGTCAAGAGTTTCGGAGGGATTTCAGTGATTTTTGATTTTCATCTTTAATGAGTTCAATATTAGGCAAGTTATTCTGCGAAAAACAGTTTCAATCAAAGTATGTAGGTACTTTTTACAAACTACAGTCTTTTTTTAGTATTAAAAGTATATACTAAACTGTCGGTTAAATATTAGAAAACAAAATTTATGTAAAATTGATTACGACCACTCGGCCAATGAGGCAGCCGAAATACAAAAATTAAAATATACAAAATATTTGTATTATAACTTTCGAGAGACATACTAAATAGTTAAATTATTTTGTTTCCGGCTTAGTTACGTAATTATTTGACAAGGAACGCGACTAGACAAGCCATGCTAGAGGCACATATTCATGAGCAGCATTTCGCGACCCACAACGCGGCGACTGTCGCGCTGCTACTGAAACTAGTCGAGTTCCTCGTCAAATAATTACGTGAGTAAGCCGAAAACAAAATAATACAAAATATATATTAGTTTAAGGCATGTATTTAATGCGGCAACAATGACTTGTTTGAACTAATCCCCAAAGAAGGTTACTCCTTTTAATCAAAATATTCTCATGTAAAATAAATAATGGATAACATAAAGAATAAATTGTTCCGTGTGGCGTGCGGGAATCGCACCTGATACAAATTCATTAAACAATTCATAGATACAATCTATACATATAGATAAATAAAATCGGAGTGTCTGTTTGTAATATTGAAACAACCGCATTTTACTACATGAATATACATACGATACACATACCAAAATAACATATTTTAGAATTTTTGTCTGTCTGTCTGTTTGTACTGGCTAATGGAAAGGCTAGGAATACCGTTAAAAAGATGAACTAAGCAGAAGAATTAATATGTCTTGGAAAAAGTTCTGGAGCCTGAAAGAAACATTAAAATCAAAACTTCCATTACATCTTAAGAAAAAAGTCATGGACTCATGTATACTACCATGCCTGACATACGGAGCACAGACCTGGATCTACAATAAATACACGAAAACAAAGATACGTACATGCCAGCGCTCTATGGAGAGAAGCATCTTAGGCCTAAAGATCAAAGATAAACAGAGAAGCACTGTTATTAGACACAAAACCAAAATTATAAATGCCATATCGCATGCACTGCGGTTGAAGTGGAAATGGGCTGGCCACATGATACGAACGAAGGGTGAACGATGGACGAAACTCGTCACAATATGGAAAGGTCCAACAGGCAAGAGAGCTAGAGGCAGACCCACAGACCGTTGGACCGATGACCTTCGAAAGGTAGCAGGAGACAACTGGATGGATACAGCAAGAGATAGAGTACATTGGAAACGGTTGGAGGAGGCCTATACCCGAGAGGGACCATGACTTAATATTAAGATATTAAATTAAACATTATTACTTATTAAACTTTATATCTGGAATGAGTCAAACTTTTTTATATTTTGAAACACTAAATATGTAATATGATTAGGTCAAGGAAATAAATATAGGCTTATTATTATTATTATTATTATTATAATGGAAAGGCTGGACCGATTTTGACGGGACTTTTATTAGCAGGCAGCTAATGTACGAGTAACACAGGTTACTCTTATTTTGAAAAATTAAATCATAAGAAAAGTTATATCCTAAAATTCATATTCTACGCGGACGAAGTTGCGGGTAGTATATTCTAAGTCAACTCGTTATAAACAAATCTTTCCTGTTTATAATACAAGGTGCTGTTTTAAAGCCGCGTCATTTTCTAGCTAGAAGGTAACTCGATATCGATTCTGAGTCCGAATCAATAAAAAAAATTGTAGGTAAATATTTTTCATTTATCTGTAAATTACGGAAATCCGTGAGTACGAACTACACGCCGCCGTCTTGTAACTAGCTTTATAACGCGGCTCAACACACACAAACTCAAACACGTAATTGATATTATTCCTAACTCCATAAAACTTCAATATGAAACATTGCTGTCACTTATTCTGAAATACTGTCGAACTTAAACGATTTATTATAGCCGTATTTTTAACTATTGGCCCGAAACTTTCTCTGACATTGAACCTTTATAACTTCTGTGATATGCCCCAAAAAATGACACGGTTTCAAAACTACACGTTGTATAATATTAGTATAGACGATTTCATTAAAATGTGTTTTTAATAAAACCTAACTGTAAAGGCTTAATAAAATAAAATCAAATGGTGACTGGTAATGGTACTTTTAGTTCTTAATGAAACTCCACTTTAATTAGTTGCAATGCTATTTATAGTCTCAGACAAGCATATTTTATATCATGCGTATGCATAGTTTTTCTTTACTTTATTAGGTGAATATTTTGATTATGAACACTATGAAGTATAGTTACACTATTCATTTATAACTATTTGATTCATAAGATGGGAAGTAGATGCAGAGTAAATAATTACATAGGTAAATACTTTGGGAACAATATTTAAATACTATAAATATATAAATGAGAAAGTGAATTCAGTATTTCATTCTTAAAACTTTATTAAAGCCCATAATAACAAATAACATGTAATAATGGAATAAATAGTGATTGATGCTTATAACAATGGGTGCTATACATGTTCGTTCGGTTCGTAGCCGCAGTCAGTCATCGATCGCGATGCATTCAATAGTTGTAGCCGTGGTGGTAGCGACCCTCGCCACTGAAACAAACAATTATACCTCTAAAGATCCTGAATTTGTAACTGACATACGCTCAACTTAGCGAAACTCGGCAGATAACATTATGTCATGCTATAATTAGAATCAGTATTTAGCATTATGACTGCGTCAACTATTACAATCCTATCATACTTCTTTAGTTTCCACCATGTTCATGTATAAGATATTATCTTTGGTTCTTCTTTTTTGTTCATTTAAGAACTTTGTGAACATAAATTGTTAGGTACTGGTATCATAGTGCTGACACTTATTGAATAAAAGAAGGGGAATATTTAACTGATACAAAATACAATTCATCCGCTGTTTAACTCACGATGAACCATGTTGTCTGTTGTACTCAATGGAGCGGAGGATGGCTTCTGGGATCGGAGGTGGTGTAGGGATGTGGGAGCCGACGGGGTGGAAGCCGTTCTCATCAGCGGTGTAGGTGAGGGAGACCTGCTGGCCGTCAGGGGCGCGGTACGAGAAACCACCCTCCGCTGTTACTGCAAGACCTTCGGGGCCAGGAGCACGTGGGGCACCACTTTCGTGAGCTGCGATGCCATTTCCAGTCTCGTAGCTGAAAAGTGGATAAATTGTAATTATTCAGTAAATATTATTATTTTTAAGGGTAGACTTTTTGTTGAACTGTGATTGTCCTTCTACTGATAAAGTTACTCTACTATTTCTTTTTATCGAATATTCGGAAAGTAGGTAGTCTATACTTTTAATAAAAGATTCGATTATTTTTAGTCGTTGAGTACAGTCATTGTAGACACAATTATAGAACAATAGGTTGCGGTCACCGGTGACCGCTTGGTGTTTGACAGTTTAAAGTAACAGATTCATTAGTACTGTACCTGTATCTGTAAGTGCCATCACCATTGTTCACATTCTCGTATCTCAGTATGGGGATATGTGCCCCATATCCGCCATTGTAGGCTGATGCTGAGCCAGGGTTGTAAGCGCCCGCACCGAACGCATTGTATCCAGCAGAGGATGGGAAGTTCCCGAGGTGGCCAGCTGACACCACGGAGAAAAGTGCAAGGGTTGAAACGATCTGAAAGTAGGAGTGAAGACAATTTAAGTACATCTTTTCTCAATTCAATTTTTATGTCTACTAACATTTTTCTCGTGAACAATGAACTTTATCATGGTATGTTAAGGAAAACTTTTTGAGAACAATGAACTTTGTATAATGTTATAATTGAGTTTAAAATTTTAGTTGAAATTTCTTAAAACAAATTAGTTATCCGAAGTTGTTGCTCTACTTTACCTTTAATCCGGCCATTTTTGGGTTCTTAATTTTTCGATGAGATGCTATTCCGTAGAATGCTATTCACTGAATGATATCTGCAAAGAGTTAGACTGTTTTTATATTGATGTTACCCTTCCAAGAACCTTGCACGATATCAGTCAGGGCGTACTCAGTGATACATTCGGCATTCCGATGAGGCTACCCCCCGCCGACGAGATGATTGTACCAACACCAAATTCAGACAATGATTTTATTTGACGTTTATGTCAGTCTCAAGGATAAATTTTGCTCTTCTTATTTAGAACTCTCCGCCGAGAGCACAAGGTCAGAGTTCGATTGTCTCGGCTACACAATTGGGCGTTAGAGATTTGACCCGCAATAATGTTGGTAGGGATGATTTTTGAACATAAATAGAGCCTCATAAAGTGTATCATTGAAGTCGTGTTTTGAAAATATAATTTGTTAATGTTATTTTGTTATTATTGTTTTGTGCGATACATTTTAGAGTCTTGTATCCAGATTATTTAATCTTAAATTCCACACAAGGCAGTCGTTGTAGTTGATAGAAAAAGTTGAGCGATAAAGCTATACAACTTTTGTTTATAATTTTTCGTTTTTGAGAAGTGCTGCACATACGGTTTGAATTCAAACCTTGTACAGAAATACTTAATCTAATTTTACATTTTTTTATTTGTCCAGGAGTAATAAGAGGTTGTA
Organism: Spodoptera picta; assembly: GCA_038387885.1. Classification (NCBI taxonomy): domain Eukaryota; kingdom Metazoa; phylum Arthropoda; class Insecta; order Lepidoptera; family Noctuidae; genus Spodoptera; species Spodoptera picta. The sequence continues at coordinate 1,059,164 of JAZHFQ010000328.1, forward strand.
ATAGCGGTCACAATTTTAGGATTTTAACTTATAACGAGAACATATAACGACAAAATAAGCAAATAAGTATATATGGAGGTATTCGTAAAAATATTTAATGAAAAATATTGTACGGCCTATCGCCGTGCGCTGCATTGATGCGGCCCTCCGCTCCGTGCGGTTCATTTGTAGGATCGGCTCACACTAGGCGAAAACCATTATAACATTGTTGATGAGTTATTATAATTCTTATTTTGTTTTTATTTTTTCGGTTTTTATATAATACTTATTTATATTTATACTAATGTTTTTTTTTGTTTAGTTTTTTAATTTGTTTTATTTTATTATATATATAGATATAAATACCTATATATTTAAATTTATATATTATGATATTTTAATGGTTTTTGTTGTACCCGTTTAAGATTTAAGTAATTTTTTGGAGCGGAACAAAGATTGTGTATTTTTTTTATCTTTTGGTAGCGAGTTATAAAGTTTGCTCCCTTATAAATTATTGTTTTCTTTCCGAAGTCAGTTCTAGTACTTGCTATGTGTATATACATTTATATAAATAGATCAATCAATAAATAATATTTTATTAATTACAGAACTATTCAATTGTTGTAACATGTTATCAGGAGCTGAGTATCGTTAGTCAAGTGAATGCAAGCAAATAATTCTTTACCCAGATTGGACAGAAATCCAGTAGTGCACTGGTCTTTTTGAATTTAGAATAATCTTAACTAAATTTGACTTTACGCTATACGAGCTCTTATGCATAACCTTTCGGAAAATATTTAAGATGTTGTGATGTTGTCTAGAAGATTATTAAGATATTTATATACGTATACAGCGTACGCTATCGAAAAAGCTGACAAAAATAAATCAGTTTTTTAAATTATTTTATAGTCGAGTGGTCACTTCACTATAAAGAGATTAGAGTCTGGTATGGTATAAGACAGTTACTTCAAAACTTATTACAAGGGACTTATAACATCACTACCGAAAGTGAATTGATTTTATAGGTATGATGTTAATGCTCTGTTATTTTTCAATTACAGAATAACACGACAAAGGTGATAAAAACTGATGAGATTCAATAAAAAACTAAACAACGCGGAATGCAATCTGAGTGCTGGGGTTATTTATAACTCATATAACTAGATGTACTCGTAAGCTGACGATATCTGCTACTTAGTGCTAAGTATCCATACCTGATATTACTTAATGGCTTTAGCCGGTTTTACTCTCCCCGGGGTACAAAAAAGTTTGCATCTCACGTCAGCGACGATCTAACAAGCTAGGCAGGATTGCAATAGGTTTTGCTTAATCACAAACATCGAACAACTATGCAGAAAAGTAATCTTAGAGCCGCCGTCCAAATTACAACTAAACGTACATCTAAGTGTATCTTACAAAATAACAGACTACTGAAGATTAGCTCACAGATACTGTATAATCAGATTACATAATGAGCTGCAATCAACAATGCCTGATGCTCTCGTGGGCGCCATATTCCGCTGGATCGCGCATTTCACAAGATAAAAACATTTTAATATGCAGTTTACTACTACGAGTGTTCTGGACCATTTAGGAATTGTTGCAGTATGAAATTTGCAAATTTTTCGAATATTTGTACGTTATCTATTTCATTTCTTAATTTATACGCATCACCGTAAAATTGTTATTTCTGTAAATTGAGCTCCAGTGTGTAATTAAAGCTTTATAAACGACTGTAATATAAACGCAAGGCCAAACGGCTATTTTTTGTGATATAGCAGCTCAAAAGTATGATATTTTGAGAAAATTGAAGAATCGAAATGAAATAATTTTTCTATTTCTAAATTTTGAAGATAAATTATCTTTTTAATATAAGTAATCTTTAAAAATGTACACGACAAACTATCATAGACCTTAAGGGTAAAAGAAGCATTGTACAACGTGACTTGAAAGTTATATATTACTTAGTAGAAGAAAATATAATGTCTGTTCCCACATAGAAACAGGAGGACCTCTGTCTGGTTATATTTTTGACGTCATTGCATGACACCCACGTCTGAAACGAAACCCGTGCCGAAGGGGTCGCGACACAAAACTTACGTTCGTGTCACAAACCCGATACTACTGAAATATAATATTACTTAGAAGTCAAAAACTTCGCCTATTCTTTCGAAACTTTCGACCTATCAGATATTTAGTTAAATAAGTAAATCTTCTTGAATCTTCACCTAAAATTATAAGGGGAAAGTTTTCTCTAGTCTCTTCGCGAAGTCCTATTTACAAGGAATATTATTTTAGGAGACAGAGTTAATTAATTATTTGTTAGTTGGTGCTAAATGTGCTAATGTTTCAAGGATTTTGAGGTTTACATAAAAGTGCTATTAATATAATTTAGTCTATTGATACTTACTCGTTGCTTGTGTTAACAAGTATTGAGTGACGCTACTAACTTCTGAATGAAGTTAACCTTTCAGGTTTGGTATTGTTCCCAACAGCTCTGTATTTTCTATTTCAATTTACGACAAATTGAAAATATGCGGTTTGACAGTTGGCTGGATCAAAACGAATGTATTGTGTCCGCTTTTCATTTATTTGTGACAATGTTGGATGTTGATCAAACATCGCTAGTAACGTTTTGGTTCTTATAGAAACTAAGGTTTTTGGGAAAATTCATTTTTAATGACGGGACTGTTGGGTTTAGACGGGTTCGCTTCCCGCACGGAATAATTCTTTGTGTGATATAAATATTGTTGTTTCGTGTCTGGTGTACTTGTATGTTTGTAAACGCACCCACGACACAGGAGCAAATCCTAGTGTGTGGGGCATTGTTTTATAAATAAAATAATTATGCACATCAAAACTGCATCATTTTGTCATATTGGAAGTAACCAACTTAGGTACCCATAAAATAAAAGATAAACAACAACTGTTATACAAATGAACGCCGCTCATTCGGACTCATGCAAACATTATTTCCCAAAACATGTGCCGTGCGGAAATATCAATACCCGTAATAGCTAGTAAAATAGTGTTAATCTGACAAATTATTATTACTTACTTACTAATATTATAAATGCGTGTGTGTCTGTTCGTCTGTCCAATTTTGTTAATTTCTCAGTGACCGTGATTTTTAAGTGGAAACAGTTGAACTAAAAGAGAGTGATATTACCTCATCTTTGTTTCATTCTCACCTCCCATTCCCCTAAAATAGGGGGTGAAAATGAATACGGAGCTTTTCATAATTTTAAAAAGAGAAGGCTTAAAATTTATATGAGGACAATTTGAGACTATCTCAATGTGAATCTGCTGTCAATACTTAAGAACGCAAGCGAAGTCGCTGGTAAAAGCTCGTTCCTAATATTTTGAAAGCTTTCAGTGTAAATAATATGAGTAGTTTAGGATATACAGATATATATTAGCTTAGCTACCAACCATTAAGTGTGGCATTTATGATATAATTGTGGTGATATACATTTGTAGTAAACAAGCACGTTCGGTTGAAAGGGAGACATTTATAGCAGCGAAGTGAGTGGCCGCATGTTCTAACTTTGCTCATACAAATGAACTTTAAATATAATAAAATTAAGTAAATGATTTTGTGATGTATTGTTTCTTGTATAATCAACGAAGGTACGTATTTATCTGATTATTTATCTTTACGAAGTATCTTACATCAAATTTATCAATGGAGTACCTAAGTAAAATTTTGCCCCATAATGACATTGGTACGAATATTAATCAAGATTGAACTGCCTCATTGGCCGAGTGGTCGCAAGTGCGACAGCCGGGCAAGGGGTCTCGGGTTTGATTTCCGGGTCGGGCAAATTATTACTGGGTTTTTAAAAAAAATTACAGTAGTAGCACGGAGTCTGGAATTGTGCCCGGTATATGGCAATAGGCTCACCCCCTATTACATGGGGCTCATAATATAAATAGTGAAAGGTGGGTGTTACATAGTACAGTGGCATAATGTACACTTTTGCCTACCCTTTCGGGGATAAAAGGCGTGATGGTATGTTTAATTAGTAATCAAGATTAGATAGATAAGCACTTTACTACTCATCTTAATAATATTATATATATTTTTTTTATGGCATAAGCCGGTAAACGAGCAGACGGATCACCTGATGGTAAGCAATCGGCGTCGCCCATTGACACCTGGAACACCAGAGGCGTTACAAGTGCGTTACCGGCCTTTTGGAGATTAGGAGTTTGAGGATCGTTGGGGATTCAGGAATTGGGGAGATTGGGGAAGGGAAGGATAATTGGGCCTCCGGTAACCTCACTCACACGACGAAACACAACGCAAGCGTTGCTTCACGTCGGTTTTCTGTGAGGCCGTGGTATCACTCCGGTCGAGCCGGCCCATTCGTGCCGAAGCATGGCTCTCCCACACTTATAAGCGAAACTTTGTTCGTTTGTGTGTTTGCTTTTTAGTCAATCACGTCAAAACGTTTAAAGGGATCGACATGAAAATTGGAACACGGATAGATTATGGTCTGGAATAACATAGCGGGTAATTTTTTTCTCACGGGGACGTGGTCGAAGTCGCGGGCAGAAGCTAGTAGATACCAAAAATACCACTGCAATATCAGAACTTATTAACAAATAATTTCTCGTTAGGTATGAAATAAAGTTTATTCTATTCTACTGCTGCTTAATGTCTTTACGACTATTTGAATGTATGTTTTGCTACATTTATAATAAGTTAAAATGTAGTATAATGGTTCATTGGTTTTTATTGCACCAGGTAAGTTAAAGCTACATATTGTGTTTCGTGGAGTTTCGATTTGAACTTCTGACCTTTACAATTCTATGCACGAGTTGACCGTACTATTGTTTGTTTTGAAACACATTTGCCGTTCTTTAAAGTCGTGTAGATATGTGATTTTTATAAACAAAAGAAGAATACGAAGGTTTCCATGTTGAAAGTGACCAGCTTGCCACAGATAACATAAACATATATAACAACAGTATGCTTTTTTATTGGGAATGGTTTTATTTTAAACACGTACTTTTTCTAGTGATCACAGATACTAATAATAATTTAAAAGAAAATGAAAAGAAAGAAAGAAGTTTTCCTGTTTGTCCACCTTATTTGAGAGTAGAGTCGTGCTTGTCGTAAAGAAAAATAAAATCAAATTCACATAAACACAAGTTTATTCATACACCATGCCTATTTACATTGACAGACTACAATTACTTACTAAATAAATAAACAGTGCGATTTTCGTCGTGGTATCACAGTCCTCCCGGTTGAAGCAGTCGTTTCGTCGGATCGATGTCTCATTAGCTAAAATTGCTTTGAATTCGCAAGCGAACGCATTGAAAATGCGGTCAGTGTTTCTACCCTTCTAAATACGACCTTTGAATAATCCTTGCACGTCTCTTTTTACATCTTCCTTCGAAATAACAGTAACAGGTCTATTTATACTGGTTCTGCGTTCTTTAGCCGTTTCTTTTGATCTCTCTAACTAAGATGGTCTTTCTAATTTTCTTACTTGGTCACCATAATCCTGTTAATTGAAATAATTTTATGCAAATAGCTGGATCTTCTCCTACAATAAGCATAGTATCGCATAAACTGAGGTATCCCTCGCCATGCCAGCTGATTACATTTGTCTACCAGGTCCTTTCTATATCAATTCTTCATTCCTTTCCCCACCACTAGTACGTAAGTCACGTGCGTCAGTTTGCGAGTTCAAAACGATTAGCTATGTGAGTTTTCAGTGAGATCAGTAGTGGTAGCCGTTTCCATTCCCTCCCGAACCGGATCCGCCGTTACCGGAACCACCGCCGCCGCCATTGTAGGATCCCTCACTGAAATAGAAAAAAATACAATTAGTCTGTGCTACGTGGGCGTTGTATTGTCACGGGCAAGGTATATTTGTGTGGTAGAATGGCTTAATTAATCGATTTATATGTCACTAGCTTTTACCCGCGACTTCGCTCGTGTCACAAAAGGATAAAAAGTAGCCTATGTGACATATACCAATACTCACAGCGCCATCTATACCAATAATTTGTTTTCCCTCGGGAATATCAAATTTTTCCGGGATAAAAAGTACCCTAATATTTAAACCAGACTTCTAACTTTACGTCTGCAAAAATTCAAAGCAATCGGTTTTGTAGTTACGGCGTGAAAGCGGAACAAACAAACAAACTCACTTTCCGATTTATAATATTATAGTAAGGATGTTATTCAAAAGGATAGCCAGAGAAATATGTATTAGATTTATTCTAATTCTATTTTACATATAACGTTTTCTCATCAATAACCATTTTTATTTACCTAAGACAAAAATTAAACCCGAGAATCCTTGCGCGGCAGTCGCACTAGCAACGCATTAGGAATTTAACTTTAAAGTATTCTACTTTCAGAATATGCCTATTCTATTCTATTTTATAACACTCAAAGTATTAAAGTTTACTTGAGACCCTCGAGTAAACTTAAAAAATTTTTAGTCATATAAAAAATCAAGATAAGAAGTTCTGATATGATCGAAAAGTTTTAAAGAAGAAACTGCAAGTATTTTCACAAAGGAATGAGTACTAGAGCAATAGTCAGTAAGTCAACTATTCAAGTCAATTATTTGATCTCTTTTTTCATTGTGAACTGTGACGTAGGATTTATTTCACTCCTTAGTCCAGTAAAGTTCAACTCTACAGCCCTTTGCAAAGTTTCACAAGTCCGAAGCTCTTTATAACGGTTACAGTTCTTCTATACTAATATTATAAAGAGGAAAGATTTGTTTGTTTGTTTGTTTGTAATGAATAGGCTCCGAAACTACTAAACCGATTTCAAAAATTCACCTCTGGAAAGCTACATTATCCCCGAGTAACATAGGCTATAGCCTATAATATACTATATTTTAAAAATAATTAGGGATCTTTCCTAAAATTCCAATAATGTAACCCAAGGTGTAAAAAAATGACCTGAAAAATTCCTTACGTCGCGTGCGCAGCGAAAACTATTGATGATAGAACAAAATCATTTACTACGGACTTTGCAGAACTCATCATTATCTACAAAAAGTGTCGCGACAGCATGTCTAAATATTATAGTTATGTCACAGTAAGCGGTTTTTTATTCTAAAAATTTAATTTATATGCCGTCGCTTGAAAAGGCTCTTTATTTGTACCTTTGTATTAATCTTTATCAAAATAAATTACCTTATATTCAAGAAGACGACATCAATACCTTTTTATTCAATTCGGACATTTCGGAAGATATCACGAGTTTAAAAATGCAAGTATTAGAAAAAAGTCAAATATTCATTACAAAAAAATTCTAACTTCCTTTATAATTTTACTTTTTTTTTGAAACCCGACGCAAAAAAGAAGGGTGTATGTGTGTGTGTGTATGTACCCGTGCGAAGCCGGGGCGGGCCACTAGTATTAGATAAGTTAGACTTTAAGTCTCAACTTATTCAATAGCCTTTTTATATTAGGAAAAAGAGTCTTCATTATTTCACGAGATCGCAGAAAATTGGTATCTTTGTTTTTAGTGTCTGTATCAAAATTGAAATGATTGTTAGGTAATGTACTTTAGGTACAGGGTATAGTTACAAGGAAACAAACTAAAAAGGCGTAACCAACTTGATGAACTCCGTACTTACGATGAGGGGTTGCGTTTGTTGAACTCAATGGAGCGAAGGATTTCTTCAGGGATGGGAGGTGGGGTAGGTAGATGGGGTCCGACAGGGTGGAAACCGTTCTCATCAGCAGTGTAGGTGAGGGAGATCTGCTGACCATCAGGGGTTTTGAAGGAAAAACCTCCCTCAGCCGTCACCGCAGGACCTTCGGGACCCTGGGCACTAGGTTTTCCACTCTCGTGCGCTGATATGCCATTGCCGGTTTCGTAACTGGAACATGAAATTGTAAGTTATTTTTTGTAAAAATTATGTATCTATTAGTCTTTGTTTTTCAATAATGTTTTCATTAAAAAAATACCTTAGGTAATTCTAACATCAAAGAAGAAAGAGAATTTGATCTATTACATTTTTGGAGCACATTGTTAATAAATAAATCATACTCGAAATGGTAAGTTCCGTCGCCGTTGTTGACGTTCTCGAACTTGGTGATTGGTATTTGGTTACCACTGCCGCCGCCGCTGCCGCCTCCAAATCCTGATCCGCTAGATCCTCCGAAGCCGCCACCGGATCCTCCTCCTGCACCCCCAGCGCCTCCAAAACCACCCCCTGCACCCCCACCAGAACCCCCAAAGGAACCACCTCCCGCTCCTCCACCAGATCCACTACCAGCACCACCTCCGAAACCACCACCTCCAGGTCTCGGTGGCAGGTACTGGGGCTCCAGACGACCACATGATCCAAACGCTATGAGCGCCAATGAGAAGATCAACTGAAAGAAAAATAATGTGTAAACAATATTGAAAAAGAAAATGTTATGAACATTATTTAATATTTACCTAATTATTTTCCTATTTTACTTTACCCTGTGTAATTCGTTGTAACTATTAATAAAACAAGATGGATCATTACTGAGACTCACTTTCATACAGGTAACAGAAAAGTTTATACAAATGTTGAATTAATTTTTGAGTACTAAGTAAAAGTTTTTTTTCAGTTCAGCAGGATGAAAAATGGTTAAATTTGCATAAAATAATTGATGAAATTTTGCTAAAGTTACTCAAAGCTAAGACTCAAAAACTCATTGTCACAATAAAAACTATTAAGTTAAATTTCGATTTATCCAGGATTCTTCAAGGAAAGGATTAAAGTCGCTTGCAGAGGATTCGTATCTTCACTGACTTACCACTGAAGTAGTCATGTCGTTAGATATTTTGTACTAGAGGACAGGCGCTCTTTGTTGTTCAGCTGTTTGCTGAATACTGTAGGCGAGGATGTGCCTCGTTTTATATTGCTCCGATTTGCCCTTTCTCGGTTGCTTCACCTTGTGCGTGCTCCGCCGATATCGCGAGTGCATCCGCGCCTCGTTGCCCCACGCCTCAAGCTCACAAACATTTAGCTAGCCTGGAATTCCCTTTACGGATGTGTTCCTATTAACTAACCAAAACCAATTTACCCTCAGGGAGTTCACAGAAATCTTCACTCCACGTGCTGTATATGGGTCATTATAATGTGCTAACTTGTTGCAGCACCCACTAGTTCACACTTGCGAATGCCTACAACTTCATGATTAAGTTGCGTTAGCTATTTCCATTAAGATTTTCTTAATGGCGCATATTGGACTAATACGAATATGATGTGTGAGTGTTCTAATAAGTTGAAGTTTGATCGACGGTATGCTAACATGGGAAAACTTGGTACCTTGCGACAATTTACGACGTACATCAAACGTGCGGATGGTCGTAAAACATTTTAATAGTTAGGTTAAATCCACGACAAGGTGACATTTATGTTTTTGTTAGTATAAATAACCTAATATCGGTGTGCATAAGAATATGTGTGCGTAACTATACTAGGTACAGGAACATGCATTAATTGAATTCTTTTAGTCGAACTTTTACTAGAAGAAAGAAACTGTAAAGTTTAAGTTCTATGAAAGTTCTTTAATGAAGATTCTTCCCTTGTTTCAACTTTATCATGATATTTCTTAAATCGGTAAGTACTTAATATGTACAAATATTATCAACAGCATAAACTAAATTAATTTTCATTAGGTAAGTTTCAATAAGTATTGTAATTTAACAATAAGTTTTACGATTTATGTAGCAATTAATGTGAAAGCCATGATTGGTTGAGAGTCATTTTAGGTACATGCTTTTGCACCACCATCCTAGTTCGAGTAAAATATATAATATTCTAATTTATCGTACCTATAGATAGCTAACGCGATTTAATCTAAAAAGCTTATCTCCGTTAAGTCAAACGAACTTTACTGAGACTGATACCTTGATTCCCATTTCCCAATAAATGAAAGTATTCATTGTTAGTTTTGCTGTTGGGAACTTTCAATTTCAAATAAGTGGGTGGTAAAACGTTGGTTTTGTGTAAATGTCACATAGCATTGAAGTTCGAGTCCGTGACCGTATGCGCGGGCGCTCCTCTCGCGTCAACGACTATTACTTGAAAATGATCTTGTTCCGATCCCGCGGTAGCGTCTTGCGAAATAATTGATTTTTAATCGATTTATTTTATTTCATTTAATTTTTACGTTGTCTTCTTATTATATCTTAACGTGTCGGTTAGGTGCTTGTAGTCCGATTAGACTTTAAGTAAGGGCCTAATTAATGCATTCTGATTAACCAAGTGCAATTCCTTATGTTCTTTGTAGTTATGTAAACCGTTTCGTGTTTGGTCACGTAAAATTTTTCTCATATCTAAACCAACTTGTAAAATTCCATATTATCATCATCATTCGTTCAGCTTCGTCCATAGTTTTACATATACCCTTATTCAGTAGTATTCCACTAAACTCGATTTTCGTCTTTTCACATCCAGTCACTTCCAGTACTAGATGGAAGGCACCCTATGCTACATTTTCTTAATAATGGTCTTTGATCTGGAATAAACCCAAATTATTGCCACACTACTACTGCAATCGATCGTTTCATTTTGCAATCGGTCCTTCAAAAATTCTGAGCACTGAATTTCGATCAATATCGTACTTGGATATTGCATGTAGGTAGTATCTAGCATAGTCATGTGTATTAGTAACCGACCACACGCTCTCATATTAACAACAAAATGCAGTGCAAAATAACTAAATTGATTGATATCATTAATTTTAATAGAATACGAGCAGTTCTTTAATGAGCTATGTACATGATAGGTGCAGATAAACGCAGTGCGGTTTAGATTTTAATTGGTAACTGGTCACAAGTTGGACGCCGACTGGTGTGGACGAAGCTAAGTATGATGGATGACGATGAGCCAGTACTTATTAATTAACGTGCCATGCCATATACCAACGATCTATAAAATATCTAGTTGACACCACTTGCATAAGTTTAATGGAATATTCTTAAAGAGCATTGCGTTTTCCTTGAGACAGTTGGGTTGTATTTCGTTAATACGTGTGTTATTGTGTATTTAAGTGTGGGAGAGCCATGCTTCGGCACGAATGGGCCGGCTCGACCGGAGTGATACCACGGCCTCACAGAAAACCGACGTGAAGCAACGCTTGCGTTGTGTATCGTCGTGCGAGTGAGGTTACCGGAGGCCCAATTACCCTCCTCTTCCCCAATCTCCCCAATCCCTGAATCCCAACGATTCTTAAACTCCTAATTCCCAAATGGCCGGTAACGCACTTGTGGTGTTCCAGGTGTCCATGGGCGACGCCGATTGCTTTCCATCAGGTGATCTGTCTGCTCGTTTACCGGCTTATGCCATAAAAAAATACAGGGCATAAACGGAACGCTGACGATGGTTTTTTTAAGGGGAGAAAATCATAGAATGTCTGCTCCCGCCTGGGTGAGGCGGGAGGGAGTGTCAGACTCTTACTGACTAAAAACCACCCCGTTCCTACTCCTGCACTTCGAGCCGGAGCCCCGGTTACCCGTTAAGTCTTCCGCGGCTATTATTACTCTACCTGAACTTATTATAGCTATTGTAAAATACATTTTATTTGAATATATAGTCCTAAAGGTGTACCACGGGTGGTAAAGCGTGATCCGTGGAATCATCTGTTCCCGTAGGATAAATCTTTAAGTTTGTTGCGGATAATCGGAAAATACACCTATATGTATTTGTCTTAAGCACCATTATGATTCACCTATTCCATCATTTAGGTATTGGTAAGTACCTGATGAAAATGGCCGTCTATAATATCAGCGAGATAATAAGATCGGCCTCGATCACTGTATTTGAACCTGTGCTCGTATTATAAGAATATTGCGATCAGCTGCCATTATCATAAATTGGAAGCACCTATCAAGGCTTGTTGTATAGCAGAAAACATACCTTAAGCTTCTTGTTACCCTTTGTACCTCTTTAGTACTAATCGGGGTAGCTTGATATGCTGCTGTTTATATAAGTCTTACAACTTAATTTAATACTATATTATACTAGTTTATCCGCGCGGTTTCACACGCTCTGCTCAGCTCCTATTGGTCGTAGCGTGATGTTTTATAACCTATAGCCATCCTTCATAAATGCGCTATCCAACACAAAAAGAATTATTCAAATCAGACTTGTAGTTACGGAGATTAGCGCGTTCAAACAAACAAACAAACAAACAACAAACTCTTCCGCTTTATAGGTATAATAGTAGGTAAGTAGGTATAAGATTGATGGGAAGACGACTTGAAACAAGTAGCAGGTCTAGCAGGGCTAAAATGGTTACGTGTAGCAAAGAACAGAAACAAGTGAAAATCCTTAGAAGGGGCCTTTGTTGAAAGACAAGCTGTTGTAAGAGGAGAGAAACCGATTGCTGAGATTACGATCGAGTAGTTTTTAAGTTTGCTTTATTTCTTACCTCTTTGTTACAACTTTGGTTACAATAAATCGTTTATTTCAATAAAAACTTAAATTACAACTATTACTTAAATAAAATTAAAACTAAATATTACTAAAAATTATAATTGTTACAATTGTTTTTTTTTTGTAAATGATAACACATAACATAACATAACATCACGCCTTTTTATCCCCAAAGGGGTAGGCAGAGGTGCACATTTCGGCACTTAATGCCACTGTACAATGTAACACCCACTTTTAACTATTTTTGTTATGAGTCCCATGAGCCTATTGCCATATACAGGGCACGTTTCCAGACTTCGTGCTACTACTGAGATTTTTAAAAATCCAGTAGTACTTTGCCCAACCCAGGAATCTAACCCGAGACCCCTTACCCGGTAGTTGCGACCACTTGGCCAACGAGCCAGACAGTGTAAATGATAACTACAGTAATAATGGCTTATTTTATTTTATTTAATGATACAGAATAAAAGAAGTACTTACCAAGATTATTTCGGTAATACCTATTACTTAAAGTGTGACCTCATTTTAATTGTTTTGGAATAGTAAAAAATCCATAGGTATAAGTTTTTAGTACATACGTATAATTCTAAGTTTTTTTTTGACAAACATTTCCTTTTGTTGATCGTACTTTGATAGTTCCCATTTTCGCTTAATCCTTCCTTCCTGTGGAGATTTCAACTTAACTATTTCAATTCTTAGGGACTTTACTGAACTGTATCACATGTAAGTGTAACCATAAAATCAATCGGCGAAATGCCATCGATGTGTTTAGCAGATAACATCTAATAAACATAAAATATTAGGTTCATCATTACATCTTATCGTGGTACAATAAATCACGGCAAAGACTGTATGAAATATTTAAGGTGAGCGGGTTGAGGCGCCCGAGGCACCATACTATTTGTGCACTTCTGCAATCTTTAAATGTAATGCCTGATGGGAAATATCTACAGATATCAATTGATAAATCTATAAAGTATAGTCTTTGCGTGATTTCTATACGATTTCCTCAACGGAGTTTTGAAAAATGACTTTTTTTTATGGCATAAGCCGATTAACGATCAGCCGGATCACCTGATGATAAGCAATCGGCGGTCGCCCATGGATAGCTGGACACCAGAGGCGTTACAAGTGCGTTACCGGCCTTCTGAATTAGGAATTTGAGGATTGTTGGGAATTCAGAATTTAGGAAAGGGGGGGAGGTAATTGGGCCTCCGGTAACCTCACTCACATGACGAAACACAACACAACGTTGTTTCACGTCGTTCTTTACTTGTTGCTACTTGTCATTACCTTTCCGTGTGAGAAGAGGCTTTGCTCAGTAGTGGGCATTTATAGGCTGTTGATGATGACTTGTTAGTAATCTGTGTATAAAACTGAAGAGTATCTTTGTTTTTTTTAACGTGCTAATCTCTGTAACTACTGGGTCGATACGGAGCGAATACACAACTTGAATAAAATTCTTACAAAGAATCGGATCTTTCAGCAACTAGCACTAAAGCAAGCAAGTAACACTAAAAGAGTTGAAAGTGGTATCAATCCATACCACTTTCAACTCTTTTAGTGTTACTTTTCCAACATGTGATCGGTATTCGGTATTGCTCATTTGTCCCTAACCCATAAAAATTAAGAAAATATCAAGATGAATGCGATATAAAAATGTCTAAGGATATTAAACCTTGTACTTATAACTTCGTCTGCTGAGAATATTGTTATTTTGTTACATTGTATCTCGGCAGCTTCAGTTAAGGGAGCTCACAATGAAGCATTGATTGGCAAAAACAACAGCTACCAACGAAACAATGGGAGTTCTGACTTTCCATTGCCACATAATCGGTGACTTCTGATTACTGATATCAAATGATTTTTAATTACTTTGTTGAATTAACAAAACATGACTGATATTATCGTTTAATTAAATACAAACATACAATAATTAGTATATTTTCCCATGAGATATTGTATGCAGTGAGAATGTATGTTTTAACGGTGGATAGTAATGGAACATTATTGGTATGATGAACATAATATGGGAAAACCAATTTGATTTGTTTATTATTCACTAATATTTGTTTACAATAAAAGGATGGTTGTGGCTTAGGAGACACATATCATACATATCTCTTTTTTATTTGGTATCTTACCCCAAAATAAGTGCCTAGGCAGTAAAAATTAGCAATCATACCACCACGAATGGGGCCCAATAGGGCTGTTGCCGATTCGGAGCCGCGGGAACTTAACGGGTTACCGAGGCTCCGGCTCGACGTGCAGGAGTAGGAACGGAGTGGTTTTTAGTTAGTAAGAGTCTGACACCCACTCCCGCCTCACCCAGGCGGGAGAAGCCATTCGATGATTTTCCCCCCTTAAAAAAAGGCAGTAAAAATTATCTTGACACGATGATCACAAAAATCCTGTTCAATTTCGTAGATAAAACAGATACACGGGTAATTGAAGGCTTTTTAACACGACAATGAAAGTTATCACATTGTAATTCACAAATCAATAAAATTTATTGATTTTGACGTTGAACCCTCGGAGTATAATCTAGGCAGCGAATAGGCACCACTACCTACTTTCTCTTAGCCGCTAGCTCCCAATTTCTAGGAAATGCTTGAGGCAACTCTATAGATATTATTTTCTCTATCTGTGATGAAATCGAGAATGACTATAGTCTATACAACAATAACACCCTCAATAACTTACTAAATATAATAATCTACAGGGAAATTAAAATAAATACAAACAAATACTTTTCGCATTTAATCAAAACTTTTATGAATAGGAAACAAAACAAAAACTAAACAGGTCAAAAGAAATTGATTTTATTCTTACTTTGGACGCTCGTAAAAGTGGTTCTGTTGATTGTTTCGAGTTATTCCTCACATTGGAACCGTTTGGAAAAGGTCGGAAGCACGTACGTTTCCGCAGTGTAGTGATTTTATGCGAGTGACCTCTGGGGGTCGTGTTCCAGAATAGTTTGAAACCTTAACAATATTTTTCGAAGATATTTGAAACGAAGAAAATGAGGCTTTATGCCTTTATTGTTTATTCTGGGGAGCGTTACAAAAAGAGCTTCATTTCCTTTTTAATATCACACCCCGTGGACTAAAGTATGATGTTCTCAATGGCCTTTCCATGAAAATCGTATTAACTTTCAGCCTCAAGTGGGCTTTTTGGCGTCCAGCCTAATCTGGCTACTAAATTAAAAATTAAAAATGTAATACCTCATTTCATGGTCGACCTCATCACAAAAATGAGAATATAAACAATGAAAGTATTTAATGGCTGTAAACTTGTTCGCTCCTCCCTAAAGGTAAGTTAACTTACTGAAACGTTTGGGACCGATAACAGTAACTAAATGGACCTTGTGTGGTATACTAGTAATTGTGATTAGTGGTCACACAGTGGTCGTAATATTTGCTCTGAATACATAGCACACACATAATACAAATGCAAATAACATTGCAATGATCGCTTAATGTGTGCAATATGCATGAGTTTAAGCGCTGCGCTATGTTCATTGTCACTTTTATAATTGAGTATTGAAAATAAGGTAACATACCTGTTTATATTAGTGAGTATGTACAAATTAATAAAGTAATGAATGAATAGTATGAACATTCTAGAACCATAAATAAATTATGCAAATGGAAGTAAATTCAGATATTACGGACGATTATATTTTATCTGTAACTCGATATTTTTTAAATAAAAAGCTTTGTTATCTAAATGGAGATGAGCATGTTGCTACTCAATGTAGAATCCAGACGAGGTATTTAGGCGACCTGAATAAGACATCCGACATCTGACAATACACTAGGTAATGAAGATACAGTACCTATTTAATAAAATTTACTGTTATATACCAAAGTCGTAATCGAACAATGGCATCCACATAATTGAATAAAGTAACAATATTACACGAACACAACACGCATAAAACTAAAACGTTTTCCTTTCACTTGTTAAGTTGTAATTGTCAGCAAACATACTAAACTTCTATTGTTATAAACTAATGTTTTTCAATTAATAAGTTTCGGTATGCAACCAATAAATCCAATTTGCTGAAGGTTTGGTCATAGATGCAAAACTTGCAGAATAATATTGTTCAATGTGAGTTATGTTAACCACTCGTAAAGACTGCCTCGTTGGCTGAGTGGTCGCAAGTGCGACTGCTTAGACAAGGGGTCACGGGTTCGATTCCTGGGTTGGGCAAAGTATTACTGGGTTTTCAAAAAAAATCTCAGTAGTAGCACGGAGTATGGAATTGTGCCCGGTACACGGCAATAGGCTCACCCCCTATTACTTGGGATTCATAACATAGACAGTGAAAAGTGGGTGTTACATTGTACAGTGGCATTAAGTGCCGTAATGTGTACCTCTGCCTACTCCTCCGGGGATGACAATCATGATGTTATGAGATAATTGCTTAGAAAAATGTTATTAGTAAGTATTTTAAAGTCATAATAAATACTTTTAGTTATACAAGCTGATTTGAGACTCTTCTGCTGTTGCGACTTGCGAGTGTTCATGGGCGTCGCAGACCGCTACTAGCATATGAACCGCCTACTCGCTTGCCCCGGTGGAACCAGGTAGAAAATACAGAACAGAGTATAAAAGTTTTGTGTTTGTCTTAGGATTAGTACTCAAAAAAAGTGTCACAAATCTATCGATCTATCTCTATCAGTTTTTATAAAAATCAAAATGTCCTAAATAAAGCGCTTGACTCGGGGACAAAACCTGCGTCCGTCGTGTGGCGGTTCAGAGAACCTCGCATCAAATGAGGTAGTAATTTACATTTACTACAGTATATACTATTCGTTTACAACAATTACCAAGAATGACCACATACTATTACGGGCGGGAACAATTAATTTGTACGCAAATTAACCTCAATTATACATTCTCACTTATGTTTATTTATATTTCTTTCTGCGTTTAAATGGAAATCGAACTAAAAGGCGACGTCCACTAATTAATAATTCCAGTCAAGTTGTATTAATTGTCGTTTGATGGGCTTTATTGCTATACTACAATCATCTCCGTATGTTTATGGCACTTGACCGTTTGTACTCGTAACATGGTTACATTAATTATGACTATCTCATTGATCTATTGTTACTTGGTTTTTGAGTTCAGTCCTGTTCAAAATATTATTGTTTTTCGATGCCTAAGATAGTCGTGGCTCGTCTAACCCGGAGCTGTGGACAACGTGGGCTCCGGCTCGAAACAGAAGGAACGGAGTGTTTTTAGTCCATAAGAGGCAGGTCTCTCTCCCCACTCAAGGCGGGAGAAGTCATTGCATTATTTTCTCTCCTTAAAAAAGGTCGTAGTCTGTAGTTGTCTGAGGAGTTTGAGAAGAAGTAAAAAGTAAACTTACAGGCGTAAGACGTATTATGAAGACGACGTATGACGACGAAGTCTTCTGCCCGTGGCTACGTCCACATTCCCGTGGGTAAAAAAGTAACATAATCTGTCGCTGTTCCAAATTTCAAACTGATCCCTTCAATCGTTTTGACGTGATTGAGTTTTTGTGTTTGTGTGTAACATACACATACAAACTTTCGCATTTATAATATTATAGTAAAATATTATGAATTTGTGAATAATCATTGTAGCACATCACATACTGCTGTACTTCGAATTTCATGAGTAATAGCCAGCTTTATATTCATAACGCTAATCTATAGGTAGGGCTTAGGCGAACTCATTACGCAGAGCCCACGCACTGAAATAAGGGCCTATGAATTTTTCCAGAGATGAATTCATTGACGTTCTTCAGAAACGTGAATTTTTACGGTCCGTTGTCCCGCCCAGACGTCTCTGTGAGGACACATGACGAGTGGGCGAGGTAGTCGGCGAGGTAATCGGCGAGGTAAGACGCTTAAACCAAATGAAGCTACAAAGCTGTAATTGATTGTATTACTTAAGTATGTATTTCTTGCCGTAAAATATGGAATTTCAAAGAAGAGCTTGAATATCAATGAAGTTAATTAAATGATCAGCGAAGGCGGCACTCTTATATCTTAAATGTAGGCAAAACATGCTTATTATTCCAGATTCTGGGCTAATTCTAAAAAGAAGAAACTAATTAAGTATCACCAACCGCCGTACTCAGAGTAATTTAATAGCTACTTAACCCAGTCCTTAACAATTGTTTTTGGAACAAAATCGTTACTAAGGAATAGTTTAAGTAAGCATGAAATGTCTCTGAGTATTCAGCAGTCAGTAGTTAATTAGTTATAACTAAGTAGTTTAAAGTGTCATAAAGTGAATAAGTAGAATTAAAGTTATAAAAGTACCTCAAAATTAGAATTATAATAAGAAACTACTTCATACATACATCATAATTTCGATACTATAAGAACACCAAACACCATCAAAGTTACGTACCTACAATTTACTTGCGAATGTATATTACTTTTATAAGTATAGGCACTCACGTAATTTTTTCGTTACAAACTTTTATTGTTTCACAAATACCAAGAGACGATTGTTTCTTTGTTTGCAATGTTATTACCGTTAATGAAATCGAAATAAAAGCAGTTCTTATTGCAGAGATTCCTTGAACTTTCGACAGTCACGGAATGGGATGCGTATCTCTTCAAATTAGTGTTTAATATACAGTAAATAATGCTTTATTGCACTAGACGGTACTACATGGCTTTGCTGGCTTAGTGCCCAGTTTTGATAGCATGTCGTAGGTATTTGAAGCGTATCCATATTACTATGCTAAGTAAGTTTGATTAATATACGTAAGCTTTTTTTTTTTTTTTTTTTTAAGGGGGGAAAATCATCGAATGACTGCTCCCGCCTGGGTGAGTGTCAGACTCTTACTGACTAAAAACCACCCCGTTCCTTCTCCTGCACGTCGAGCCGGAGCCCCGGTTACCCGTTAGGTTCTCCGCGACTCCGAATCGGCATCGGCCCTATTGGGCCCCATCTGTGGTGGTCTGATGGCTCTTTGAGGCGCGCGCGGAACGCGACGCGCCGTACGCTCGGGTCTGCTTCTGGTCGGACGGGGAGCCACCCATGCTCGCCGTCCGCAGGCCCGCGCTTACGGTGGCCGGAGATCGTCTCGCGATCCCCGACGCCCGGTGTGTCCTTCGCGATGGCTGGGTTGCGAGGAGGCAGCGCTTCGCTGCCTCACGCGTCCCGCCTCCTCCTTAGCTAGCATGACTGCTTCGCAAAAGGAGGAGACGGCGTCCCAATCCCTCTCGCTCCGCATCATGGCCTGCACTAGGCCCGGACGCGAGAGGTCGCCATCGCCGATCACTTCCCTGAGGGCACGGCGGTGCTCAGCCCACGCAGGGCATTCTCCCACTGTGTGTTCCACCGTGTCCTCAGGGCGGTCCTCGCAGTGATGACACCCGGGCGTTTCCTCCCGCCCCATCAGACACAGGTACCTCCCGAAACTTCCATGTCCGGTGAGGACCTGCGTCAGGCGGTAGGTGAGGACGCCGTAGCGTCTCTCAAGCCACTCCTCAAAGAGGGGACTTACCGCTGCAATGGCAGCGAGCCCAAATATACGTAAGCTTAGTTTACCTCTAGCTAGCTGGGTATGGGAATATTGTGGGTGTGTAATTTTCCTTCAACAGATTTAGAATATACTAGCAAACCCGGCAAACTCGTTTTATGTAACATTTCGTTTGGTGATTAAAAGGTGAAGAAAAATTATAAAAAAAACCTGAATTTTCTTTGCTATAAACCTTACGGAGCCCGAGACCTTTCCAACGAATGCAAAACCGTGGAAATTGTTTCGCGCGTTCTGGAGTTATAGCGTCAGGATGGAAAACCTGACGGCTAAAAGTCTCTCATTATCATCATCATCATCATTAGATAGAAGACGTCCACTGCTCAAAAAAACCCATAGTCTGTTCCACTTAGTCTCAGACTGACGCTGAGAATCACTGACAAAACTCTTTACTACATTAATCAGAATATTGATTTATGATTAAAGGTTCAAAGAATTCAAATACAATATTATATCTGTACAACTTCTATGCCAATGATTACTTTACACTTTCAAAATGCAAGTCCAGAATCCCATGCAAAACTTATTTAGAATTAATGCAGTTGTGCATATTAGACTTAACCAGAGAGAAACTAAAATATGTATGCAAACTTCAATGAAGTTATAAACTGTTTTGAAAACGACTTGGTTATGATAATTCATCAAATTGTCACAGTTCACTGTCAAGTTTAGGTGTCATGTAATTTAAACAATCGTGTTATTGGTATTAAAGAAATTTTTCTTAGTTATTTACAGTTGTTTTCGTAAAGTATATCATAATGTTAATACCGACGTGCCTAATAAAGCTTTGTGAGTTGGTAAGTAATTTTTGAAACTGCATATTTTCATCGAGAAGTTATATTATTCTGCTTTCATTTTTTCTGCTAAAGCGGTTTGTTAGAAATCTTCTGTGAGTTCAATAGATGGGCTGGAAAACAGCTTTTACATCCAAATAGGGTTGAACAATACACAAGGGGTTATAATATGACTGAGTAAAAGAAAAATGTCTAAGATGCATTTCAGTTTTATTTTAAACGGCAAAACACATATTTTTAAGAATAATTCAATTACATGGGACTTAAAATATTAATTAAAATAAATATTTCATTTAATGTAGGTAGGTATGCTCCTTTGGCAGCCTCCTCAGTGAGGTGTGATATTACTACATTTATTTATGTCTTTTCAAATGCCCAGACATTTTCGACGAACAATATATTCGAAACGAAAACTTCGTGCAAGGGTTGCATAATAATTAGCAACAGAGTGCTAGTAGGTATTAGCATATTCAAGATATCATCAAAGGAAAGCTTTGGCTAGTTGCCTCGGGGAGTTTATAAATGCAATACCTAGGGAATCCATACAACCACTTGCAATTTCATATTCGTCTGACGTTAGATAAGCAACTAATCTAACTTTTCTTTCGTGGAATAGGTAGAAGTGTTTCTTTAGTTGCTTGAAGCAGATTCCAACTAACAACAACCACAATGTTGAGTGCAATTGAGCAAGCCTAACAAAAACGGAGCTGTCGATGGATTGTCGACTAAAAAGATCGGGAAATGAGTTATCTCTCAATCGGAACAATGCCGTGTGCAAGCAAAGTGCTATTGTTAGCAATCTTTTTTAATGCATCTTTTAATTTTATTCCAGATGTTAACAGTAGCATGTCTGACTCTCCACCACTACAGTTACGACCTAACAGACATACCAACACTGATGCTGTGTTCTGGTACATACGTCGGCTATGTAGTCGTGCTCTCTGGGGAGATCGTCGGTAAGAAGCCACTCGATGCATATTTCCATACATTGTTCATGTAATCACGAAACACAGACATACCTTGCATTTTGTATACATTTCTATTATACGACGTATCACCATAACTTCTTGCTTATTTTCCTCTAAGGAATAGATACACTAGATGCAATTCTTTTTGAGAATTCCGTTGCTTTTTGTATCATTCACAACGATAGGTATTGTCTTCAGATTTATATTCACATTATGTTGAGAACACGTTGTGTGGGCGTAGGTTTAACAAATAGACATAATGTATGCAGTATTTCAATGCATAATGCCGCATTTGTACTGGTTTCAATCACCCTTTTTCTAACATTAAGATTCCTCGTTCTACACGAGGAGCATAATAAATAAATCGCATTAAAACATTGCAATGTTTGTAGTTTGTTCTATAAAGATACGCTGACATTTCATTTGTGTATCCTGCATTAGCAACGTTCATAAAATGTTGACGAAAAACTTGACTGTAGTTCCGTCAGATACTTCAAAAGCTTCGGCGGAAGTTCAAAGCTGCATTAATTATATTCACAAACAGTTTGCCGAAGCGATAGAAAGAAGTTTAGTTTATTTACTCATCTGTCGCTTCGCTTCGTGCCTCAGCTAATGTATCCCAGTCTTAGCAACTTGAACATTCTAGGAGAGATGTTGTTCGCGCCGCTGGATCTCGTCCAAGATATGTACTTTGGCATGCTCGGGGTCGCCTTGTTCTCAGTGAGCGGAGGCCTGGTGTTATCCGCGAGGGTTAGAACCTCCGTCTACCCAAGGACTGGAGACAGTAACGCAGCAATACTGGCAGCTTCCCTGGCCCTTCTAAACGCAGTTTTCATGCTTTTCGATCTAAGCCTGGCATACTTGGATTCTGAGGAGTACGATGAAGAAGCGAGCGTATAACGAGGTGAATGTCACGGAGTATTTGCTTGTAGACACATCCAGTATAAATGCGGCTTATCACGTAGGTTGGCATGTTTGGACGTAGGAGCGGTACATTAGCGAATTAGTTGGACGTTATCTATATTTGTCGAGTACGTTTCTGTCATTTCCATCACAGGCTTTTAACGAGATTATAAAGCTATTTTGTATACACATCTCCTTAGTTTGCAATGTAAACCAAAAGTAATGCATTAAACTGATATAGGATTTTCGACTCATTTTAAATGTAGGTACATAACATTTTTTGCATGCGTCTTTAGACTGGGTATTCCCAACAGGTGAGGCGGTGTCAGCGGCGGCGGACGCCTACGTGGATGCGTGGTGGTCTTCGAGCGGCAGTGTTCTGTTCGCAGCCTGTGGGGCCTTCACATTGCACTCCTGGAAGGACATCCCCAACCACAACCGCAAGAACTACGCGCAAGCCGCCGCTATATGCTCGCTCGCGAATGCCGCGTTGTTCCTCGTAGATGCGCTGATCGCAATATGTTCGGCGCACAAAGAAGAAGGCAGCACGCGGACCAAATGTCCTAAAAGTGCTACTCCGTGTTAAATTGTTTATAAAGTTATGTTTAAGGATGTAGTTGAATCTTATTAAAGTGACACATTTAAGACGTTGAAGACGCGTTTTGTTCTTATTACCAGAGCTCTCATTTAGGTACATATTTAAAATTGTTCGATTTGCAAAGAAACTAACAGAGCCATATTTCCTTTACGAAGAGCACGTGACCGTTTTTTCTGTTGACGCATTTTGTTCTGTAAACAAAAGGTGAGTTCAATCTGCTGGCTACCGTATATGTAGATACGAAAATTGTTTCCATTATAGCTAGTGTCGACTAACACAATTAGTGATGTTTGCATTACATAATTTGATAAAAGACGTGCTGTGTAGTGATGTTTAGATTAGATTGTTGGTATTTTTGTATTTTACATTTTTAGATTTTCTTTTTTTTTTTTTTAGATTTTCATCATACGCTCTTAGTCGCTGGTAGAATGGCAGCGTTATGTGATGAAGAAAGAATAAAATATGATACAGTTGCAACCACAGGGAAAATTATTTTCAAAATTAATGAAGTTTAATAAATTGCAATTTCTGAAGTAAACATCTGAGGACCGTTTATATGTTTTAGACAAGAGACATCTACCGGCTACATGTGGAACTATCATAACGCAGCTTTGGTATGTGAGCAATATAGGTAATGGTTTGTTTGCTATTTACTAGATGGTGCTACTGGTCTATTTACTGATTTAATAATCCAGGTGCATAAATATTAGCCGTGGAAGACTTAACGGGTTGCCGGGGCTCCGGCTCGAAGTGCAGGAGTAGGAACGGGGTGGTTTTTACCCGGGCGGGAGAAGTCATTGGATGATTGTCCCCCCTCAAAAAAAAGGGTCATAAATATTTTTTTTTAAGTATCGCTAATCTAGTTTGAAATGATTTATACTTGTTAATTCGCGATAAGTTATGGCATCTAATATACAGATTTCATACTGAATGTGACAAAAACATAGGAAACTTTTTCATTTGTATATCGCAAATCTACCTGTTTTTAAGGTACACCTTGAGGTAGATAATAAAATAAAATCTAGAATTCATGAAGTATATATAGTATACGTAGGTACTTAAAAATAATTATAGTCTTTCACTCTGTCAATTTAAAAAAATATACCTACTTACCAATTTTATAATTTGATGGACCGACCTTCTTTAAATTTACAAGTACGACGTCAAATACCAAACAGAAACCCCTAGTATAAAATAAATAAATATCGTTAAACTCCCTCTTCGACAAACAAAGAAACCAAATTAACATGCGGATATCTCAATATTCCGTAACAAATTATTTAAATAACACATTTGAGGGTCCAAGTTCTTACTAAGGCTCTAATTAAAAGTGTACTGGGAACAAAAATAGAGATGTTCAGTCAGACTGATGTTAATTGTTGAGCAAACATCTCAGTCTTCTTGTACACATATCAGGCTATGCATATCCAGTATAAACTGACCGTTGATTTGAGAAAAATATCATACCAATAGAGACCACGATAAACTGGCTGTTCTAACTTGATGTGGAGCTACGTGTACTGTAGCCAGTTGATCAATCTACTCCATCCTGCAATTTTTTTTCATTGGATTCTCAACTGTATATCATCAGGACAATAAAGTTGTATATCTAATAAAGAAATTACCAGAAAAGAATAGCTTGACGTGCAGGTAACTGTACAAGGGTGCAGTGTTTAGAACTGTGTGGTCTGTTTGTGATGTGAAGTTCATGGTTTTACGTGTTCATTAGCTGAATTAGAATTATTTTGTGGATTTATTAAGCTTAAAGTTCAGTTCAGACAAAATCGTTGCTTCGTGTGAAGTTGTAAACGAGACTGAGCAAGGGGTTTCGGATTTGTATTTCGTGCTAGACTGATTTATCGAAGTTTTTTGGTTTTCCGACTTGTTAAGTCTGAAATTGGGTCCAGCATATGGCTAAATATGGCTAAAGTATCTACTGATCTTATCAAAACAACCACCTAAAAGCATTAACTAGCTAAATGTAATATTTATTCATTTATTTATAAACACATGCATTACGGTGTTATTTATTGAAGCCCGATTAACCATATAATTATATTATTAAGTATTGTACAGTATTTACGTGAAAACCTCATGTCTACCTTTAAATAGTTTGGTAATAAGTAGTTACCCCTATGGTACCCTAGATTGTTAGTGTTTATTTTACTTTCACTGCCACACTATCTTTTATTGTCTTTTTTATATTTTATTTATGCTGCATCGTGCCTGATGCTGAATAAATGTTTTTCTTTCTTTCGGAGGAAAATTGCAATTCTAAGTTAACAGTACCTACCTACACTTGTCCATAAATACAAAAGCAGGTGCTTCTGACCACCTGCCATTTTTAAACACGGCGACGGCGACCTCAATGCAATTTGTGCACAAATTCCAATTTCGAAATTGACCCACAACTCAGTGGTTAACGTTAACGTTAATACTTCTACAAAACAAAACCGAGATAAAACTATATGAGTAACTATTTACTTTGTAGGTTAATTAATGAGTAGTTTTCAATGCAAACGTAACTAATGATGGGTACTCGTATTTAATGAAATGATTTCATGAATTACTCATAATAATTTAGGTATTTGTCAACGCTGTTAATACCATGAATAGTCAATTAATACTCATAGACTGACGAATGCAAAATTCATTCAGAAGTCGCTGCAGTACAATTTCTGATCTCGATGTGCCTTGATTGGAGTCTGGAACAGGCAGTGTTGTTGCGTTTTTTAGTATTTTTAGTATAATGTTGAACTAAATAGATGTTTAATTTTCATACACTGTCATCATTCCTATTACAATAGGTTTGACCTGTAAAGATGAAATAAGAGGTTCACCTCTTAAGCTATTTCATAAGATGCTCAGAACTATATGTACTTATATCAAAATCTTATGCAGCTGTGCATCTTTCTCTCAATTTTATATACCTACCTATTGTTATTATACCTAAATGAATTTCAAACCTTTGAATAGCATATTAGTTAAGTTTGTTACGATTGCTTTTATGATAATCGTAATAATTGTTATCAAGAATATCGATTAATTTTGAACTATAAATAAAGGTGTGAATTGATGTTCTTGCTACTGCAATATGCAAGCAGACGGCATTCCCATAGCAGTCAGTAATTAATTTGAAAACGGTGAGAATGTTACCATCAAACATGATATTGAAAATGGAATATTTAAATGCACATCGATTATCGATCGATAAACGGCATGTGTAATTTTGTATAGGTACTTATTGTGATATTGCACCTTAGGTACTTATTTAGTATTTACTTATTGAAATGTTTCTATACATAATCTATTGTGCGTAGGTAATAATGTCTCCTGAACACGAATTTTAGAGTCAATTTATACCGAAAATAAAAACTAGGTACTACATTTTCGTAGAATCGTCGATCACATAAAGAGAATTATCTAATACCGGTTGGAATTAGTATCATAACAAAACCGGAACATAGTAGGTACTGTATACAAAAGTTTTTTATACCTTAATGATTTCGTAGAACGACGCGATATGATGTCATGTATGTCGTAGGCAACTATTTTGGATTCTGTGACCGTGAAATACTATGTTTTGATCACAGTACTAAATGTACTCGTAGTAGGTAATCTATTTATAAATATTACGTGTTTTGTGGTAGTTAAATGTTAACAATGCGAATGACTGCTTCTATTAGTCATCAAAGCGAATGTTCACGTTACAATACAATAAATTAAAACATAAACATTGAGAGAACATAATAAGTGTGAGAGAGCCATGCTTCGTCACGAATGGGCCGGCTCGACCGGAGTGATACCACGGCCGCACAGAAAACCGACGTGAAGCAACACTTGCGTTGTGTTTCGTCGTATGAGTGAGGTTCGGTAACCCAATAAGCCCCCTCACGCAAAGGTCGGTAACGCACTTGTAACACCTCTGGTGTTTTGGGTATCCATGGGCGGCGGCGCCGATTGCTCATCATCGGGTCAACTGTCTCCTCGTTTACCGACTTATGAAAAAAGCGAGATTATGTTAACCCTACATGAAGGTGTATATAATTGATATAGGTATATATTTTACACATTTTTTTAATGGTCATTTTTTTTTTATTTTATTTTATTTATTTAGAAAACCAACAGCGTTACATATAGTTTACAAAAGTTTGCGTGAATTACAGAGATTAAGGCTAATAATAGGCTTCCCTTATTTTCTAGATTTTGTAAATATGCGAACGGACTTAATTAAATTAACAAAATAAGATCAATAACAAAAAAATAACAAAAAATGATTTACTTAATCAGTTAGTCAATTACAAAGACTTAAATTTTGAAATAATGATTCAAGATACGGAGTCGGTGTCCTGATTACTTTTGGAAATGTTTTTTTTTTAATGAAAATTATTTACCTAACCAATACACATAAGTATTTAATTTCGTAGGTAGGTAGGTCTAAAAAGCTATAACCACAAGCTGGGGGCCAAACAATCATACCTCAATTCGAGATATACATAGGTATCTGTTATTTGTAAATATTAGTATTAGCAGAAGGGTCCTGTCTCAACAATCTTTTTTCAATGAAATAAAGTACTAACATTTAATTTCCTCATTAAGATAAACTAAAGTCCTAATCAATTTCGAAGATAAACATATGAAAATGAATAAGTAACAAGTTAAATAATAAACAATTTATACAACACTTACCTACGTTAAAATAATATACAATTAACATGAGCATTGATAACACTATCGTAATTATTCCTGTTATTTCCAAAAGAGTGCGTTATACCGTTTATTTTTGTACACAACTCAGTATCCCTCATTTTGACAGAAACGCACACAATATCGATTCAGGAGTAGATGACATCATCTTCTCAGGATAAGGAGTAACTACGATTGTAATGTGGCCATGAGCTCAATTTTATACAATTGTTCTCGTCTTACAAAAAGTTGTCGTGTATTAATGAACTTTAAGTTTATGAAGCTATTTTTGTACTCAATTAGCATTGTTATTTGTCATCACTTCATTTTTATAGCCAGAAAAATGCTAATAGAGACAGAATATAAATAAAAAATCATATAAACAGTGAAAATTAAGGAACTTTCATTGTTGTGTTTGCCAAAAACTATCGCGAGAATATCTGGAAATACAAAGTAATTTAGCAGAAAATATAGCAAAGGCGTACCCCAAGGTTCAATCCTTGGCCACGTTCGTACGTGGATAGGCCATGTGGTAGGTAAGATTTTTATTGGTTCGTTGATTACTGTCCTACGTTGATAAACTCGATGGCCACAGCAGTATGAGCTCATCGTTTCTACTCGACGCGGCTCACAGCGCAGTCTCAGTGGCGACTTGAGTTGGCGCGCTCGTGTCAGTGTGTTACTTCAAATAAACATCGCGGTATTGAATAATCCCAAGTGATTCACAATGGCCATCAGCAGATTGTCCCTGATCAAGTTTTTGGAGCTGGTAATTATATATTTTTACTCATTTTTATTGTAATAACTTAATTTTTAGCAACATCTGAGCAATGTGGGCCTGTGGGGTCGCCGGTGCGCGGGCTCGAAAACGATCTTGTTTTTGTTAATAAAGCGAATTCGTAAGCGTCTGCTGTTACCTTGACGAAAGTGTTTTAACATTTAAAAGCATAACAATGAAGATAAACATTTAAGACAAAATTAATGAAACAAAGTTTATAAATATTTGATTACAAATGCAAGAATGTTTTGTTCACCCAAATTCCCTGAAAATCTCAGAAACTGTAGCTTCCAATACGAAAATAGTTCTCAAAGGAAATAAAATGTTTTATGTTGTAAATAAACTCTAACACAAACAGTAGCACGAAAGTACCAAGTCAAGATACAAAGGGCGGTGACTCCTCTCATTCATTCGCCATAGGTTAGTAAGGGACGGCAAAGGGTTATGGGATTTATTACCATTACAGAAATGGAACGAGTTTAATTGGAGCTGATATATATAAGTTATTATGCTTGGCTTCCATTGGTCGAAACAAAGGTTCTTTATTTAAAATTCCCATTGTTTTTCTTCGACATTAAAATGGGTAACCGATCTCTTCATGGCTTCATGCATTTTTGTAGCGATATAAACTACCAAAGTTGATGATTTTGGTAACCTGGCTGACATTAGGTCAGACGATTTAGGTATTATTAACAGAGAGTGCAAAATGATCACATTTGAATTGCAAATGCCAATCAATTATCAAGTACCTATTTATGTAGATACATAATGTTGTTGAAACGAATTACGCTGAAATATTTGTATGTACATGACTCACTATAAAATAACACTTGTGAAATACGGAGAAAATAATAATTAGTTATGTCTGACTTCAGTTGTTTATTTTTCATACTTTAGTTTTGATTATTACAGAAATTAACTGGTATTTTTTACACCCTACTGATATAATGACTAATAAAATTGCATGCCAATTATGTAATTGACATTTATTAAATTTATTCATCTCTGCCCACTTTATTGGGGAGTAAAATATGTAGGTATGTACCTACATGAGTTCATGTAATTTTGTAATATAAATTTTGTGAGTCTCACTAAAATCAATTACCAATGGTTAACGAATTAATCACGTAACTATTTTACGAGGTAACTTAACTAACTATGAGCCCCAAGCGTGGCTTGAATATAGTTAAGTGACTTTACAAACAAACCAAACTAAGCCGTTACATAATTATGATTAATTTGTATGTATGTAGGTATATTTGTGCAAGTAGGTACAACCTTCTAATATTTTCGTGGCTTTGCTCATAAGGTGACAAAGGTAATATGAGTAATTTGAGTCAATAGCTTTAAATTTACTTATCAGAACGTGTTACATCATTGTCCACAAACTATTCTTAGCTGCCTGACCTAAACGTATCAACTCTTTTGTTGACCACTTTTACAATTGACTGAGACTAAATTGATTCACCACTAACCCTCATTTGAAGGCTGTCCTTTATAACTACATGAGTTAACAACTCAATCGTACTTCGTATCATCTATAATAAGCCGGATATTTTACGAAGGGATAAGCAAAGATGGAGTTTTAAAAAATAATATTTTAATCTCGTTTTGTTGTCGTATCGTAATTTCGGGTATCGTGGTATCAATATAAATAATACTTTATCGAAATTCTCATTAATACTTTGACTGATCCAAGAAATGAAACCGACACCGCATACTCGGTTATCTCATTTCCGGCCAATCAACCAATCAAAGAGTAAATAAGTATTTATAGTTAGATGTAAAACCTAACTGTTACAGCATCGATTAATACGATCCTTCAACATCGTAACTATAAAGGCTAACCCAATGATATAAACAAACAGATAAAAATAACAGTGAACTCATATTTATCTTGAGTTATGTATCTACGAAGTACATGTCATATTTGATGAATTCGAACATAATATTAATCTAATAAAATTTCGTTAATGAAAGTCCTTCTTTCATTGAGTGGTTGCTCGAAACTATAAAGTATGAATCCTTTTTTGAGTATGGAAAGTTTCGTCATGTTGTTTATATAAAAATCGAATAATTACACACAGATACGTAACAATTTGTTAGCTGTGTAAACACAAAACCGTCGTGTGCGCAGACATACGGAAAACGGGTCATGGTTCGATACCATTTGATCAACTAATATGGGGTAACCCTAATAATATCGTAAACCTTATCGACACTTAAATGTGTCCCTTTATTAATAGGAATGAAGAAGTCATCACGAAATTAAATAGGTATTATTATTACGTACTCCTACTTCTTTTAGTGGGTCTAAGATGTTATTTCATTGATTGATTTTTATGACGGTTCTTCGGGAAGAATAGTGCAGTTATGTAGATTAAGTTCCCTTGTTACCCCACAAATTTCAAGCATGAAATTAGTATCTATAACAGTATAGATATAGAAGTCTGCTTTAGTGCTAAAGCATGCTTCAATTGCGCATGTTTGATGAATCGACAGTCAATAGAACGCCATTTTTTAGTAATAGTGCCTTCAAAATGAGTTTATTGAAATATTTATCCTACTTTAAGATACTATACCTATTCAGCCCTGCCTCCTGTTATACATTAAGTAGGTACATTCAGTGACACAAGCTGCTACTTAAGTAAAAAAAATCAAACAGCCTTGTCCTTCACACACAGTACGCACCGGAAACATTATTTCATCTTCCGTGGCAGTCCATTAAAATTGTACGCCTCTAAAATACCCGTGCCTCTCATTGTTGGAATCATTACACGGATTTGTTATGAGTAGTAAATAATAGTAAATGGGAATACAAAAAACTTGACAAAATAGAAATCTGGAGCGTACATAACAAGCGTATGTTAATGTAATAAGTACCATTACTGCACTATAACTTCATTAGGTAAATAAATTGTACATGTTATTTTAATCATTTATTTTTAAATGCATATCGAATGCTATAATTATTTTATCAGAATTAATACATATTAAACAGCATATGCTGTTCACATAAACATATCAAAATTAGCTTCATTACAATCATTTTTGACAACAAAGAGGGCGCTAGTGTCGTTTACAGTCTCTTGTATATATTACAAAATGTGCATTGTTCATGACCAAATGATTCCTACGAGTTTTGCTTAAGTGTTAACGTGTAGTACGACCTACGCAGTGTCATCCGGTGCGTGGTGGCCATTGAAGAAAATTTGGCCATCCGGTATGTGAGCAACGACACGCCCACGGCCATTGAAATTATCAAATTCTTGAGCCTATCAGATTCAATCACGATTATAATTTTATAGACAATAGGTACTATTACTGGTGATGGGAGGTGTCTCACAATACAGCCAGTATTGGTAGATACCAGTAACTCCTACATAAGGCACGATATTATAGTTTATGAATGATAAGGTTCTAGAGGTAAATAGAAAGTTAATTTATATCCGACCATAAGAGTAACTAGCCATAAAGGGAAACCAAGATCACGTTTTGCCAGTGAAATCGCATCACTGTTGACTGACTACGTACATCTACAAGCAACAAGTGGGGAATTAACATACTCTGTTTATACGAACGTCTCATAAAAACATGAAAAATATTTGCCTTCAACCACCTGTGGGTTACCAGTCCGATTGTTTACTTTCTACTCTATATTTTAAACTCGAATACTGCAAATTCTTTATCCGATAAGTTTAAAATAGCATTACTAATAACAAGACAATCAAAAATAAATCTTATCTGCAATGTATTTCGGTTGAATTAGGGTTTCATGAGAAAGTTGAGATATTACGTGATTTATGATATTATAACAATTTTCCCGTTGATATGATCTATGTTCGGTTATTCTTAGGAATTGGAGTACTTGTGTTTATCTTTAATCGTAGAGGTCACGGATGTATCGTGTTAGTTGATGACGTAGGATCACATGATGCAGTGCCATGATTGTGACTTAGAGATAATCCTGATTAGTCACAAAGTGGGACGCTTAAATTGACGGCAATTTCGTGGATAGAGTCACACAATCTAGTTGTTAAGTAAACATTACGTAAGGTTTACTTTGGATGCAAACAAGGAACAAAATATTCTGTACCTAATATTAGACGATGAAAATCAACTAAATGAATGTCCTTAGTTAAATCTGTGTTATCGACAGCACTAGCTGTTATGTCGACGATGTCATCTGTCAAATGTGACAGATTAGAAATTTTCTAGCGAAAAGAGTTGTAACGTCCATTCGGGTGAGAAGTTTGACGAGCATTACCATGTTTTTTCTTATTAGATCTGTTTTATAATAAACTTTCAATAATTGAGTATTGAGTTGTACTTAAAGCTACTAAGATATCTGTTACATTTTTCCAACGGGATATCGTTGGCACTACCAACACATAATTTTTTAATCAAGAAATCATGGCCTAAACCCAAGAAGTTTATTATTAGGCATTACCTTGATACTAGAGGTATACGCACTTTGACTTATCCCTTCGGAGAACACAAGGCATGACGATGATGTTATGACTTCATACAAAGTTCAACGTACTGCACTTAATCACTCTAACTTCAGTTTGCGCTAATGAATGCAAAATGAACAAAATAGGTACAGGCTAATTGACTGAATCAATGTATGACTATTGACTATCATTATCATAGGAATGTGTTCTATAGAAAGATTCACTTATAATAATTGTTTAATTGGAATCATTAAGTACTTTCACACTTTATAATCACTTCGCGTACGAAGTAGATTACTTCGTAAAATGATCTTATTATTCACCAGAAACGAATTAATGCTATCAATCGACTAAAATTCAATAGTTTAGCGCTTCGGAGAATTGTTTTGCAAAGGGTGGATATTTTTACTAAATATATGTAACAGAAAGGGATTTACCCTTAGGCGTACTGAAACAAAATGGTTTGAAATGTAATGAAGTGAAAAGTGGTCAATTTTTTTTATGGGATAATCTGGTAAATGAAGTGATGGCAAGCAATCGGCGTCGCCCATAAACATCTGGAACACCGAATTATGTTTTCAAACAAAATGTAGATTGATTACAACAGGTTTTTAATTCACTATCTCAGCATTGCGGTTCAATGATTATGACTCAAATCAAAACAATAGCAATGTACCTAACCCAATAGATATTGAAGCCATGAGCAATAAATTACAAACAAACAATAGGACTATTTGTTAGTAAGTACTATGGAATGTTTCTAATCGTTGGAGTGCAGTTAGGTACTTATGAGAAACACAGCACAGTTTCACTTCCATAATGTAATGTAAGTGTACGTAATTAGATTAATTCGTAGCACGCGGTTTGTAGTACTATGAATGAAAAATATTCGCTTTCACTACCAACAGTATTGCGGTAAATAGAACTCAATATATATTTTAGATTTATGAGGACAAGTTACGTTAGTTTTGTTTAAGTATAGGTTTTTTGCTAAATGAAAACTAAAATACCTACGGATGCTTATATGTGGAAGTTTTGCGCTAATTTCTCGCTGATCGCGTGGTTACAAGAAAATACGTCACCTAATTAATTAGACTAAGTATTATTATATTTTTGATTCCTATAAGTGCAGCAGTAGTCCAGTCAGTACCTATTTATAATAGAGTATTCTTATCTAGAAGTATCAAAGAAGAATCTGTGATCATATTGACCATTCCTTATTACTGGGAAATATATGAAAACACGACCTATGAGTGTTTCTAAACCTGCCTCTAATGATCCATGATCTACACCGGTTATTTTAGTACTACAAGTACAAAGTTAATATAAACAAGAAATATGTAGTAAAACTGTGGAAGTACGTTCGTATATAAATAAATACATAGCACCTACGTACTCAAGGTACATGGGCAGTTATTTATAACTCTGTCGTATGTCGGGGCGCTCCTAGGTGGGCCCTTAATGTAGTTCAATAAGGTCGAATACCTTTTAACACTTAGCCGTGCCCATTAACCCCATTTTAATGGCTGTTCATGATAACTAATTAAACCATAGGAACATTTAAAAATCATTATGACACAATCGTTAATTTGTTTTCATAAATGTTGTTTTGAATTGACTGTTGTACGTAGCGAGTGATACCACAGCTTCACAGAAATCCGACGTGAAACAACGCTTGCTTCGTGTTTCGTCGTGTGAGTGAGGTTACCGGAAGTCCAATTACCCCCTGCCCAGTCTCCCCAATCCCCGAATCCTTCACAATGTTCAAATTCTCAGTTCTCAAAAGGCAAGTACCTAAGGCACTTGAAACACCTCTGATGTTCCAGGTGTCCATGGGTGACGCCGATTGCATACCATCAGGTGATCCGTCTGCTCGATTACCGGGTTATCCTATATAAAAAAAAGTAAAGTTTTAAAGGAAATTGAGGTTTGTTTTTAGCAATTATTCCACCTACTAAATTTTCACGCATTTGCGTTTGATTTTTCAGGGATTACGTTAAGACTGCCCAGACATACATTATTGGAAGTATGATTGAGTAAAGTTGTAGTTAGCCAATTAAGTAACACTTTATCTTCAACACGAAGTAGATCATAATAACATACATGACAAAAAATATTTAACATTCAACATGAGTAACTGTGCGAAAACACTGAATGAGTCAGTGCGATCGTAACCTCGACCTCTTCCTTGATAAATATTATGTTTACAAATTAACTTACCCACTGAGATTTCCAAGGTGATTCAATTTTTGATCTAGTGTGCGCATAATTATTAAATGTATATCTTTGACTTACGAAATAAAGTATATTTTGTAATAGATGATATTGATAATACTCATTGTTAAATTCGAATACTTCTGTGCAAGAATTACTGTTAGCATTACATTTTCATTGATATTTTTGATAAGATAGTAAACGATAAGTAATCATTCGACCCGTTCTTACCTAAAAATCGATTAAGTACAATCCTTGTGCTATTTTAGACAAATTGACAACAATATATCAATATCTACTAATGCGATATGTCGTACAACATATCAGTAAAACTTGTTTTTTAATAAAAATTAGTTAAAACTTTAATGAAGTAGTTTTTAAATTATTATGTTTTCGGCTTACTCACGTAATAATTTGACGAGGAACTCGACCAGCTTCAAGCCATGCTAGAGGCTCATATTCAGAGCAGCATTTCGCGACCCGCGACGCGGCGACTGTTGCTGCTATAGTCGCTGCGTCGCGGGTCGATCGGGACGGGAATTCCTCGTCAAATTATTACGTGAGCAAGCCGAAAACATAATAATTTATTTAGTATGTCTCCCAAAAGTTACAATACAGACGTAGCTTTTATTTAAAAGTAGCGGTGTACAGTCATACATAATTATACAAATAAATGCTATTAACCCCATGGCTATAGCAAGCATATACTAGAGGTATAGCAAAGGGGGGAGTGGATAAAAATAATGAAATGAAAAAATTACTCTGCCTCTTTGGCTGAGTGGTCGCAAGTACGATTGCCAGGCAAGGGGTCTCGGGTTCGTTTCCCGAGTCGAGCAAAGTATTATTGGGTTTTTGAAAAAAAAAACTCAGTACCTAAGTAGGCACGGAGTCTGGAATTGTGCCCGGTATATGGCAATAGACTCACCACCTATTACATGGGACTCATAACATTAATAGTGAAAAGTGGGTGTTACATTGTACAGTGGCATTAGTGCCGTAATTCGCACCTCTGCCTACCCCTTCGGGGATAACAGTCGT
Organism: Spodoptera picta; assembly: GCA_038387885.1. Lineage (NCBI taxonomy): Eukaryota > Metazoa > Arthropoda > Insecta > Lepidoptera > Noctuidae > Spodoptera > Spodoptera picta. The sequence goes on from JAZHFQ010000328.1 coordinate 1,095,517, forward strand.
GATTATATGTTATGTTGTGAAAATATAACATTCAGAGTAAATGAATGAGTATGAACATTACGACATTTCATTAATAAACAATTAATTCATATGAGGATTAGTAGACATATTAATATTAAATGTAAGCAGGTACATACTTCCTATTGTACGGAAATGCGCAGCTATAATAAAATTAATGAATGATATAACAATTGGACGGCACGTTTTATAACGATTCTTACGTGCGTTGAATTAATATTCTTCCTTAGGTTAACTTATTGTTTGACATCTAAATAAAACTCAATATAATATTGTAGTAAAATCATATACATATAATATGTGAACACGTTATGTATTTATCTATTATACACCTAATAAACGTAACCACAAGACTGTTTATACGTACTTATCATCCGAGTATGTAAAATTAACTTTTATTGAAAGACATAACATAACATAACATCACGCCTTTTTATCCCCGAAGGGGTAGGCAGAGGTGCACATTACGGCACTTAATGCCACTGTATAATGTAACACCCACTTTTCACTATTTATGTTACGAGTCCCATGTAATAGGGGGTGAGCCTATTGCCACATACCGGGCACATTTCCAGACTCCGTGCTACTACTGAGAATGTTTTAAAAACCCAGTAATACTTTGCCCGACCCGGGAATCGAACCCGAGACCCCTTGCCCGGCAGTCGCACTTGCGACCACTCGGCCAACGAGGCAGTTTATTGAAAGAATGTTTCGTTTTCCTAGAAAACTTTAGCTGTACAGATATGCATCTGTTATTGACTGTATTCAAGCATTACAGAAAATCAAAACATACGAGTATACCTTTAACTACACACCAAAATATTGGTCGATTTCTCGTCACAATAACCAATTAAATTTTGTTAACGATGAATTCCAAAGCTTCGAGTCTATTGAGTATCGAGTATCTAAATTATTTACATTAAAAACTATAATACATGAAACAGCCACAGTAGTATTGTGATTTTTCCTAAATTTTTTAATTAACAATGCACAAAACGTTCACATGTCAATGAAAGCGCATTCGACCTCTTTGGATGTTCGCATCTTCAAAGACAAGACGTCAAGGCTCCTAGCAGTTGGCCTCGGCTTTATGTGGCGTGTTTAGCATGACATCATCCCTCCAGAACTGGTTGGTATATTATCTGTGGCTCGTCATAATACGCTTGAGGAACTATGACGTCATTACCTACTATGAGAATAACATTGCGCCATTTTGGTAACGCGGTCTTACGATTCATAATGAATGCAGATTAGTTTTAATGTTCACAAAAAAATCTATTGGGTTTTCGTTATTATATATGACCCGGCAAACCGTACCGCCAAAAATTTTTTTTTGCTCGCCTTTTAAACCTTTCCACGACCGTTTCAAGACCAAAATTACCCAAATCTGTTCAGCTGTTCTCAAGTTTTAGCAAGACTAACGAATGGAATTTAATTTTTATTTATAGAGATAGATTTTATATACCTACTTTGTGCAGTTTTCACCACTCTAAATATCAAAATTGGGTTCTCGTTCCATTAAGTATTTAGCAAACGATTATATTAAGTAGTAGGTTTATTGATGTATCGACAACCAGACTTTTTACTAGACTGAAGGAAGGGTATTATTTATTTTTTGCAGTGAATGTCTATCAGAATGTTATCATGTGAAGCAACTAAATAAGTTTTGGATAGATAGAAATTTGTACTCTGTGACCACTGATAATAAAATATTAACTTCTTTATTCCAGGTGCTCACATGTTCGTGTGTCGCCCTCCACTACCACAGCTACGATGGTGATGCTCAGACCGGTATGCTGGTCACCGGTACCTTCGTGGGGTACCTTATCATATTTGCCGGAGCTGCAGCCGGTCAGTACTAATATCCCTACATTTCTAATCGTCAAATGACGCTCGTTGGCAGAGTATTCGCAAGTGCGACTCCCGGGGCAAGGGATTTCGGGTTCAATTCCCGGGTTGGGCAAAATATTACGTGGTTTTTTTAAATAATTCTCAGTAGCATCACGGAATCTGGAAATATGTTCGGTATATAGCAGTAGGCTCACCCCCTATTATATGAGACTGATAACATAAATAGTGAAAAGTGGGTGTTACTTTGTACAGTGGCATTAAGTGTTGTAATGTACACCTCTGCTTACCTCTTCGGGGATAAACGGCTTGTTGTTATGTTATGTCAAATCTAACTCCCTAAAGGCCAGCAAAGCATTTATAGTTCCACTGGTGTTGTCTGGTGACTATGGGTGGTACCGATTGCTTACCATCATGCGATCTGTTTACTCTTTTGCCGCCCTATAAAGTATTTTTGGTACGATATGCAAAAGCGTCACTTCTGAAGTAAATATTGAGTGTCAATGTAAACCCATTGGCACACCTGCCACCAATTACCATTACACTTATAAGTATTGCACCTACGTAGTTTATCAGCTACTTAATATTCAAAGTAGCGAGTTCTAACAAACAATGACGTCATTTTACAGGTTATGTCATGCAGACACCCTCGCACAAACGCGTTGACATTTTCTACTCGCTGATCGGAGTTGCCTTGTTCGTCGCCAGCGGAGCCCTTATTATTGACAAGTAAGTTTAACTTAACATTATGTTATTTTATTCCTCGAAGGATTATAGGCGCTATATACAGTATATGTAGTATGTATATACAGTATATGTAGTATGTATGTTTATAGTATGTATGTTTATCGAAACGAGGCCGCGTCCAGTGCTCTGATTGGTTGATTCATTGGAGCCAGCCAATCAGAGCGCCGGACGCGGTCTCGTTAAACGTAAGACAAACTCACACTAAACCCTCTGTATGTATAGTTTTATAATAATGGTGAGACAACCTATTCAAAAATTAGATAGGTATAAACAGTTTAAAATCAGTCTCTTACCATCTATGAACCTTACCTAGGTTACAATAATTTCAAGCTGTATGCTATAGAAACTTCGAAAGTCGATAAACACAAAACACAGTTAATCTTAGCAATATATTTAGTAGAACAACACGTTCATAAAATTGAAAACATCAACGTCTTTTTTCGTTCCTTTAGCTTATACAGAATGGACTAAAATAGCTCATCCCATGGTATTGGGGTCAATCCGTTAACGAGGTTGATGGAGGAACGATTATTCTTACGCCAAACGTTCTTAAGTAAACACATTATCATAGGGTTCTCAGAAGACCAATCAAATATACAATGAACAATGTATTTAACTGCACCTATCTCTATTAAAAAAGACGTAAGTTATGACCCTAAGCAAGATGTTTTTAGAAATGATGTCGATACGGAGCCGCGGAGAACTTAACGGGTTACCGAGGCTCCAGCTCGAAGAGCAGGAGTAGGAACGGGGTGGTTTTTAGGCAGTAAGAGTCTGACACTCTCTCCCGCCTCACCCAGGGGCGGAAAAAGTCATTCAATGATTTCCCCCCCTTACAAAAAGCAAGATGTTTTGATTTAAATTAATTAGAACAATGTTTTTGTTTATCTATCTATCTACTTAACGAACCTTTATATAATATTATATCCTTGTCACTTAATCATCCATATAATTTATGTTCCAGATACCAGAACGCGTCAAAATCAGAATGGAGGGACAAGAACTTGGCTAAGGCTTCTCTCGCCATCATCAATGGTGCCCTCCTCCTGTTGGACGCCGTCCTCACACAGCGTGGAGGCTAAACCCTTACTTCATATGCCATGGCCACAAATCACTTGAAATCTCAACTTAATGTCTATAATCTTTCGAATTATTATATTAAGAACTGATATTAGCAGGCACAAAATCGAGTAAAATACAAATCTAAAATTGCATATAAAAGTTTGTGAACGAACCATAATGATATTAAATTCGTAGATTAGTAATCAGTATTTTTGAAAAGAAATACCAATAAACGTGGCCATGCTTTATTCGATAACTTCTACTTTATATATTAAGCCGTGGATCAATATTAAATCTATATAACTTGACGCTTAACAACAAAAGAAACTATTTGCGTACAAAATATAAAACACAATGGAATATTGACCCATACTGATTAATTAAGTAAATTATTAATAGGATTTAATGTTATATAATGTACCTCGATAGAATTTTAATAATTAAGTACATACGTAACAATAAAATTATTTAACGAATATATAACTATACTATGTCGTTGTTGTAACAGCTAAAAGCTTCTATAGTTCAGGTTTTAAGATCTGCATGTGGTTTTTGAGATGGATTCGTCCGGTTGGACAATATGTGTTACTAGCTAATGTTGCAAACAGAAATAAATAGTGCCTTTAAAATGATGAAATAAACTGGAGATCAATTTTACTATTTTTGATATTACTCGTACCTATTTATCATATCGACCGCTATGGGTAAATGAACTAGTCCCCTCAAACTTTGTTAAAAACTAATATTGTTTACCTGATAATTATTATGTACCTTATTATTAAGTATTTAAAGCTGATTACTGCCTAAATGAGATCACAAAGAATATATACGAATGTTGCAAATAAAGATTTTATATATACGCATTTTGTCAAAGAATCAAAAGAATTAGCAATATTTTTAGATTCGTCTATAAACATACACTACACAGAGACAGACATATGCATTTTTATATGTATTTTGTATACACATTGTATAATTTTCGTTTCTACAATAAATCACTTTGAAATTATAGTGGACTTTTCATTTAGAGGCAAATACGCTTTAGAAAATTATTTGTTTACTCACAAACAATGTAAAAACCGGTTCTTTTGGTATGTTCTATACGTAATGGATAGTATTATACAAATAAAATTAATTTTATTGTAGATAAAACTTAAGTTACACCATTGCTAGTAATAACAACACGACAACGATGACAGTTTCAATTATATGATTTAGCCAACATGATACATGGCTTGCTATATAATATTTTGGTCAGTGAATAATAGTAGTAAGCCAACGTTAGTTCTTAGTCGGTTGTCGCCAGTGTGACCACACTATCTTTAACTCGTCGAGTACCGGTTTTGTAGACACAATTATAGAACAATAGGTTGCGGTCACCGGTGACCGCTTGGTGTTTGACAGTTTAAACATGAAACACGGTCTAATATTATTCACTCTTGCGCATTCTACATTATCGAACTTTACGTTTAAAAATGACTTTCCTAACTGCACCGTAACATCAAACCTTATTAAAACAGCTGTGAATATTTCAAGTACATACTACAATCGTCACTTCACTACAACAGTCATTTGGAAACAAAATTCATCAAATTGTGTCAATGGATTCTTAATGAGTTACCCTGGCTCGGTGGTCCTCAGTCCTTGGGCCACTTACAACGATAGCAGAGTCCGTGACATCAATGAAACAGTTGGATTCAAACAAACAATCTATTTCGCAAATGATTTGAATGAATATGAAATTATAATGAAGCTCATAAACGAAGTTATAAGATTCCCCATTCGTTTTATTCTTGTCTTGGAAAATATTGTGACGTCAAATCAAGAGCTGTATGATTATATAGAAGTGACATCGAAGAACGATCAGACAGACTTAATTGTAGTCAGTGAAATGGACACTGGTGAAGTAAAATTATCGACGTTTTTTCCCTACAGTGAAGGTCTATGCGGTAATTACACGCCAGTATTTATGAAGTACGGTCAAGACATGTTTCCTAAGAAATTCAGCAATTTCTATCAATGTCCTATAAGAACGGCCCTCTTAGAATATTTTCCTTACGTTACTGTACAAGCAGAAGACGGCAGGATCAGATCAGTTGGTGGCTATGATGGAAAAATACTTATGATTATACTGACTAAATTGAATGCTTCATTAGAAGTTACATCTGCTTATAACAATAGCATTTTTGGAACGTACGTCAATGGGACGGCAACTGGTTCTATTGGAGACTTGGCTACTGAAAAAGCTGATATACTTATTCCAGCTGATATTCTTACTGAGAAAAGATATACCGTGACTCTACCATCTCATACTTACCACACAGTGGACATTCGTTGGGTGGGCCGTAGGCAACGTGAAGTATATGATTGGCTAAAATTTATTGTTCCTGACCAAACCAACTTTACTTATCTACACGGTCTGGTATACATTTCATTTCTTATTTCTGCTAGTCTAGTGATAAAATGTAAACCACATTTGACCAGAGCAACTAATCGCATATTGTACCAATCGTTTATAATAATATTGGGTCAGTCAGTGAAATTTGTCACGAAGTCTTTCCTCCTCAATACCCTTTTCGTGCTTTGGATTTGGTTCTGCTTCTTCTTCAGAATCGACTATCAAGCAGACCTAGTAAATGCCTTACAGACTCCAGATTTAGAACCACCATTTGAATCTATAGAAGATGCAGTTACAAAAGTGGATGGTTACGGCGGAGTGGAAGTAGTGGTGGAATATTACAAGGACACTCCATTGGAACACAATTACAAAGTGATACCAATGAATGAACTGAGAAAGTATATTCGTCGTATCTTTGAAGGAGAAAATTTCCTTCTAGCTACGGATATTGCTTTGGTTAATCTTCTAGCACCTTACGTTCAAATACTTGAGAAACGTATCAGTGCTACTGGTGCTAGTTTCTACATGCGCCCTGGGTGGCCAGCAGCCAAGGACGTGGATGATGTAATATTCAGCCTCGTCGAAGCTGGAGTTATAGACAAAATTTTGAGCGATGGGAATAACCACAAATGGATTTTGGATAGGACAGACATTCATGATGAAATGATTCCTATTGGTATAGCGTTTTCGAAGATAAACACCTTGTTCTACGGTTTGATTTTCATGTGGGTGGTTTGTGCTATAATATTGATTATAGAAATCAAACATTATGAAAAGAAAATGAAGAAAGCACAAAGAGAATGAAATCGTAAAGGTTTGTTTGACTACTACAACTCCTGCTCCTATATAAATAGAAGCAGTTGATGCAAGTATTTAGAATAAGATAACGTATCTATCACAAATAATCACTCGGAGAAGTGTAACTGACTATTGCGAGTGTAAATAAATAATTAATACACATCGATACAGATACACCTGTGTGATTTTGTAATGCACCTTACACTTTACTTACTTTCGACTTTAATGAAACTTATCCTACTGTTATTTAAACTATAATAATAAAGTGTGACATGCAATAGCAAAATTGTTGATAGCGTTTTGTATTGTTCCTAAAATAAATTCATAAGTCGCAGCGTTTGGGGGACATGGACAATAAGTGTGATCGCTGGTGCTGTGAACTGATTTTATCTTATTAATTCCATGTCACGATCAAATTAACTGCACAGTTGGTTTGGTGGCTGGGTAATCGGTTGCCGAGCAACGTGTCGCGGGTTCGATTCCCGCACAGAACAACTCTTTGTGTGATCCATAGATTATTGTTCCTGGGTCTGGGTGTAATGTGTATGTGAAATTGTATATTTATTAACGCCCCCACGACACAGAAGATAGTTCTAGTGTGGGGCAAACTTATGATAAAAAAATATCGCATAACATTTTTAGACTTTAGAATGTTTTTACTACGAATAATAGAATACATTTTTCAGTCGTTACGTAAACCTACAGGAAACATTCATATATTTCACGATAATCTAGTCAATTTACTTAGGTAAGTGATTAATTAGGTTAGATTTTTTTTTAAATCGAAATCTGGGCAAAATATTCTTCCGCAATCTGGATGCCACGATTTTCATAAGCACCATTCTTTTCTTACTAAGTTGTAAAGCAATTAGAATTCTATTGTGTTGTGATAACAGACATAATAGCTTCGTACCTCATTGTAGCAGGGGCTGTTTTCAACCATTTTCAAATATTCAGTACGCGCCACAGACGGCGAGCGGGACTCCAACAAATGAATCTAATTCTATTTCGGCCATATTCTGACGTATCTATATCATTAATTCATATTCAATTATTTATTTCGAGCCTTGATTTTGTTTATAAAATAGGAGATTTTGGTAAAGGACACCTAAGTGGGTTCAGAGAAAAACCTTTAAGTCTTTAGAGATTAATGTAGTATGGAAAAAAGACTGCCTCGTTGTCCGAGTGGTCGCAAGTGCGACTGCCGGACAAAGGGTCTCGGGTTCGATTTCGGGGCAGGCAAATTATTACTGGGTTTTAAAAAAAATCTCAGTAGTAGCACGGAGCCTGGAATCGTGCCCGGTATATGACAATAAGTTCACCCCCTATTACATGGGACTCATAACATAAATAGTGAAAAGTGGATGTTACTTCTGTGTGCACCTCTGCCTACCCCTTCGGGGATAAAAGGCGTGATATTGAACCTATCGTACCTAGAAGTTTGGCTTCTAATAAAATCCATAATATTTATGGAGAAATTAGTTAACGGCAAAATTAAGTTTTCAATTGAATGCTTGAATTGCTACGAAAACCAATAAATTAAAGGTAAGTACTAAATGTTATTTATTTATTCAGTGATTTAATTGTTCGTTTAATTGCAATTACACACACTTGAAACTAAATCTATTAAATGCAATTAATTACTTTTAAATATCCAAGTATGGATTTGGAGCAACTGAGTGTTATCTTCGACGTTCAAACTTAATTTGAAATTAAGGATAATTATAGTCGAAATATTTCATTAGTGCACGTAATTTATTAATTTTATATTTATCATAAGTACATAAAACTCAGTACATGACTCACGTAGCTGCTAATTTTTTTTGTGGAACATGAGGCAAACGAGCAGACGGATCACCTGATGGTAAGCGATCAGCGTAGCCCATAGACATCCCGCAACTACAGAGGACTCACTTCTTTCTAATCAACACATCATTAAAAAGTAAACCCAACAAAGTAAAGCCCTCCAACCAAAAATAGTTGCATAAATTAACAACATTTACTACATTTAGAGAGCAGTAGGTACCTCTAAATAAACTAACACGGGAAGGAGCTGAACTCACTCTAAAATAATTATCGAAATTATATCAGACATCGAGGTGGAAATTGGCAAACAGCGCGGGCAAGTACCTACCAATTCCATTTGCCAATGAAATGCAAACATAGGTAGCCCACATTTGATCAAACCAATCCGAAGTTGCCCTCAGTACCGTGCATAATTTAATTGCATCATGAATATCTTCGGTGGAGAACTACTGCCTTCTATTGCGTGCTTGTGAATTTGGAATATAGGGTGGAGGCGAAAATGTTTTTCTAGTAATCTACTACTTCACCTCGGTTGCAGACGCACATAATTTGTGTCTACAAACAACACATTTTGTGCACGAAAAAGACATATACGAATATTTTTCCGTGTAACGTAGTTTTTTCTTCAATACGTGAAGTAAAATTGAGCATTTACCAGTAGGAAAATCTGTATTATCTGACTATTACCTCTATAAACAATCTGAGAAAATATAACAACCGGCACATATTATATTCAAAGATCGGTAGATAAATAATTTTGTTATATACTCACATAACATAACATAACATCACGCCTTTTTATCCCCGAAGGGGTACACACATTTCGGCACTTAATGCCACTGTACAATGTAACACCCACTTTTCACTATTTATGTTATGAGTCCCATGTAATAAGGGGTGAGCCTATTGCCATATACCGGGCACATTTCCAGACTCCGTGCTACTACTGAGATTTTTAAAAACCCAGTAATACTTTGCCCGACCCGGGAATCGAACCCGAGACCACTTGTCCGGCAGTCGCACTTGCGACCACTCGGCCAACGAGGCAGTGTTATTTACTCATTGGTACATAATTATTACCACCAGGTGAAATAGCGGCAAACGTCGACTCATCACATATAAAACATTGTTATTGAATGTAATTCCCTTTGAATGGTTAAAATATCAACTTCTACGTATGGAAGAGCCATGCTTCGGCAGGAATGGGCTGGCTCGACCGAAGTGATACTAAGGCCTTACAGAAAACCGACGTGAAGCAACGACGTGAGTGAGGTTACCGGAGGCCCAATTATTCCTATCCCCTCCCCCCTCCCCAGTCCCTGAATTCCCCACAATTCTCAAATTCCCAATTCCGAAAAGGTCGGTAACGCACTTGTAACGCCTTGGTGTTTCAGGTGTACAAGGGCGGCGCCGAATGCTTACCATCAGGTGATTCGTCTTCTCGTTTACCGGCTTATTCCATTAAAAAGAACCAGATTGAATAATGTAAAATCTTCAATAGAAATCGCGAAAAACTATTACTACTAACTAACTACTAAAACTGCCCATTGCATTGTACACCTGGCCACACGAGCATGGGTGGCTCCCCGTCCGACCAGAAACAGACCCGAGCGTACGGCGCGTCGCGTTCCGCGTGCGCCTCAAAGAGCCATCAGACCACCACAGATGGGGCCCAAAAAGGTCCGATGCCACTTCGGAGTCGCGGAGAACCTAACGGGTAGCCGGGGCTCCGGCTCGACGTGCAGGAGAAGGAACGGGGTGGTTTTTAGTCAGTAAGAGTCTGACACTCCCTCTCGCCTCACCCAGGCGGGAGCAGCCATTCGATGATTTTCCGCCCTTAAAAAAAAAAAAAAACATCTGGCCACACATCAATAAAAAAAAAAAAATAAATAAATAAAAAAAAACAGTTTATCCTTGTGTCGCGTCGCATCATCTTCCCGTACATTTAACGTTCAGTTTATACTGGTTATTTAAAGCTCGATGTGTGTCTAACTGTTTTTTTTTTCAAATATTCTGAATATTATCATTGAATCGGAACTCTTGTGAAACAAGTCCAGAACAAAACATCAGTTTCTATGTAAATGTAACTATCTATATTTTTAACCGATTTATATACAACGGCATATTGTCTCTTTCTTGAGAATACTGTACCTCTATATCTATGCTTTTATTTGGTTATAGATATATGTATTCATTCTATTCTGTATAAACATGAGTTGATCATTTATTTCATATTTTATTCAAACGTGTACTATGTTTTTGTTTTGTAATTTTGAGTTAGTATTCATATCCTGTGATATAAGGTTCGAGCTCATAAAAGACTAATGCTGGAATACTGAAACATTACTCAATTTTAAGTCGTGCTTAAATATCGTGCTATCTCTGTCATATTACAAAGAATTAGTAGGGACAGAACTATGCTTAAGCGCGACTTAAAATTGAGTAACGTTTCAGTATTCGGGCATAAGGGTCGATTTTTTAATCATCAGTTAATTCTGAACTGAGGAATAACTTTGAATATTTGACAATTCTTCCATACTAAAAACTGTCAATTATCAATTTTATTCTACAGTTGAGAGTTAACTGGTAATTGAAAAAACGGCCCGTAACGTTATAGTACAGCTAATAATATTTTTTCTCCTTACTTATTCTTTGTACTAACCGCTTCGTTGGCCGAGTGGTCGTCAGTGTGACTGCCGGGCAAAGGGGTCTTGGGTTCGATTCCGGGGTCGGGTAAAGTATTAGTGGGTTTTTAGAAAAAAATCTCAGTAGTAGCACGGAGTAAGTATAGAATTGTGCCCGGAATAAGACAATAGGCTCAGCCTCTATTACATGAGATATATAACATAAATAATGAAAAGTGGGTGTTACATCGTACAGTGGCATTAAGTGCCCTAATGAGCACCTCTCCTTCCTTCCCTTCGAAGGTAAAAGGCGTGATGTTATGTTATTCTTTGTAAAATTTTATTCAAGCGTGTACAATGTAGGTACTTCAGTATACATGTATTGTATTTGGACGGTACCTATATAAACAAAGTGATCACTTGCTTAACTAAAAACTCAAGCTGTTCAAATTTATTCATCACTAAACTAAAATAAACTCTTTCTGGCAGGCAAATTAAAATTGACGTTCACCATTAAGAATTATCGACCCTAGAGCGAGCCGGTCCGAGACCATTTATCATAAATATTTTAATCACAAAATGCAAGTTTGACAAATACGTGCTCTAATTTTGAATATGTTCGAAGAATAATGCATGCGCTCGTTTGGTCCGACACTCATCCGTTTGCCGGCTATCTGCAATGGACCCCATAACCATAAATTGCCGGCCGGCGCTCCCGATCGGGAAACTTTTGTCTCCAGCCGATTTTTGTGTCCAATGATACATCATTATCTTTATAGCTCATAATTTTTATGAAGAATGAATGGTATCCAATGAATCGAACTTTTAAAAGTGGAACGGAAGAACCAAGAATTATGGTTTTAAATATGTTCGGCCATGTTGCAAAAAGGTTTCATTTTTTGTCTTTGGTTAGGTAGTATGAAATATTTTATCGTAGAATCTCGTATCGCATCGTAAAATCTTAAATATTTCAGTTAATCTTTCTACTAACAGTAACAATTATAACTACAGCGTACAATTTGAGGTTTGCAATAACAATACCCATTACATCGACCAAGGGTCCACATTTCCATGTAAATGAATTTTGAAACCGTGCGTGTTATCACTGGTACATATCTTTAATAACCATAAATCAACAAATCGAATCGGCCAATTATTATTTATGGCATAGAAAAAAGGCAATGGCATTTCGGTTCTGATTGTGAATACAATCTAGCCTAAAACGTAACTTTTAGATATTTTACCAGAATTTCTATGTAAAGTACAACGTAGCTAAAATATATTCATTGACTTCTTCGGACCATAAGATCAGTTATAAAATTACTAGTAAGAGTATTTGAGTACCACCGGATTTATTTGCTCAGTATCCCAATTTCATCCACCTAAGGGTGATTTATGTTCTTTATAAATCTCCCTTTGGGCCCTCTTGTGACTGCTTGCCGGTGTAACGCTAACAGGTGCAGTGGGAATATTAACATGGTTGCTAAAAATGAATGGTTTGAAGTTGTGTCAAGGAATTTGGTTTGAAATAATTATACTTACTTAATATTTAATGCCTAGATTATAAGTATTATAAAATTTCATTTTGTACTTTGAAAAGATAAATTTTAATTAGCAATCAATCTCAAAAGTATGTCATTGAGACTTTGAAAGTAATTAATAAAAGAAGCACACAATATATCAACCCCTTGACCAAGTATTCATCGCCCACAATACAGCTACAGGACCAAACAATACCCACTATTGATGGGCTTAATTAAAAAATAACAAATCCTCTTTATCAAGCATCGATGACAAACTGCCGTGCATGTCATTTGCAGCGTATGGCTCATTTGTAATAGCTGGGAACATGGTCCTAACAATGGGTCCTCGCGTAGTGCCCAGTGACGTCAATGCACACGATGTTGTTGTCCAAGTGAATTGTTGTGCCGGCGACTCCTGTGCGGGCATTCGCGATAAATCGTGGAGAAACAATAGCACAGTAGGTGCCTAACGTCGAAGCATCGGACATGCATAAATCACTCGATTTAGTAACGTAGACCATGTTGTATGGACAAGCCTCACAACAGTAATAAAAGCGGTATTGTAATACCTAGTTCCTCTGAAATAAATCTGTCTTTGTTAGCTATTGTACTTACTGTGGGATTAAATCAAAAAACTGTTCAGATCCAGATTTCGATTTTTTGTGTACGATTCTTCAGTTTCCGTGCTACCTACTTCATAACTATTATTTAGTTGGGCTCTCTAGGCATCTATGTGTAAATTAACAAACACCAATACATGTACCAGTAAAGCATAAACTTGTAGTAACTCTAAACCAATTAACAAACATCTACCATAATTACTACAAGACTCGCTTTTCGAATGTACACAAATACGGATCTTCAACACTTATTCAAATGAAAGCAACAATGTGGATCCTAGCTACAGGTACAAATACAAAGACCAACTATTGTAATGGCTCCGTGTGATACGAGTTAACAACATCAGATGCAAGCTTTCCTCGCAGTTATCTAGTTCGACAGGTTACAGACTGCTAACGTAAACTAACTACCACTGGTACTGCACGTTACAGATAGCCCGAACATTGAACATACTGCAAACAGCCGAACTTTGTTCGTTGTTCAATGTTATTGTGAATTAAATGTTAATGAAACTAGCTGTGTTGTCGAGTAAACAATGTATCCTCCTATGTTCACATGTTCTCCTGGTACTGTCCACGCTACGCTAGTTGATTAAAAGTACAAGGGTGACTTTGAGGGTTGATGTGATCGGACAGTTGATTAAAATTCGTTTCTATTTGCCAGTTTTTCTAGACCTTGTTTTATGTAAGTTAATGTTGTTTTAAATCGCATAGATGGTATTTTTGCTACGAAGGATGAGTATGAGTATATCATTTTTAAATTACAAAATTATTTTTTTCTCGGTAGTTGTGACTATTCAAGTTTTACAAATTAATCTTTAATCCATACCTACATATTATAATATTAAAAACACGACAGTACAACGTTATTAAAATATTATTTGCAGCTGCGTCTACGCTTACTTTAATTAAGAAAAAACAAACGTCCGGACTTCCAGCCATTAACTTCTTAACAGAGATGTCGGTATTGAAAGCAATGGAACAATTCAAAATTAATTATATGAAATGTTCAACAATGCTTCTAACACAATTTTAATTCAATGTTCACAAGTAATTTGAAATCTCATTACGCAGATGAATATTAATTATAAAAATACCGTGGTCCGTAGTACTTGAGTTCCAAGTCACTATTACGAGTCAAGGAAAATTTCAAATTGTCGACAGAGTGTCGACAACTGTCGTCGAATTTCACGATAATTCCCATCCCCTTTGATCGTGCCTTTCAATTATGAAAATATTCCTTTAATATAGCTGTTCCGCCCAAAGAATATTCTTGCGACGATAATGTTTGTACTTAATTAGAAAATCAGATTTATTTCTCAAAGAAAGGGTTTATTGGCACAAGTCGACAAAGAGCGGCCGTAATTAAGATTTAGTTGTTACGGAGATTTATTAATTTGTTTAGTCCCTAACTGGATACTAAGTGTTAAAAAAGAAAATTTGGCGCATTTCCCTGTTATCGGATGGCAGAGTAAATTTTGAGTGACAATAATAACCTGCTACCTTTGTTTAACTTGACATTACATGTTCCTTTCTTCGCTAGTTATTTCATGAGTTCTATACAAATGGTTTTCTTATAATAAACAATTTTTCTTTCTTTCTTTATTTAGAGTAGTGTGTGAGTCATCCGACAGTCCCTTTCGTCGAGAATATTCCGACTTGGGGTCAAAAAAAGTGTCTGAGTCATAATTATTGGGTATATAACTATCGAAAGAGGTATGTAAGTCGTGTAAGTATGTAATAAATCGTAGTAATTTTCGTTAGTTAGTCTCTGCCTATCCCCATGGGAGACAGGCGTGAAGTTATGTATGTATCACTATTAATATCCCTGCACTTACTTACAACGTTAGCTCAGTGACCCAAAGTTGTTTTTGGCTTCCGATACGAAATATACATTTCTCTTGGATCGTGCTTGTATCTCCCTAATTACCACCTCGTAAATAAACACCCTTAATCTTTCTATAATACTTGTCAATGAAAGTGTTCACTAACTTGTAAGCTACTTAAAAATGTACTAAAACAAGAGAGACAGAAGATCCATCACACATTATGGCACAATGATAAAGAGACTCACATTTAAAGATACTCGACGAAGATATTTAATAAACAACAAAGTGCCATAAAGACATAAAACCTTGTATCAAATATCCGTACTATTCATATTCCAGTTTTTATGGAGGACGGACGTATCTGTGTTTCCAGTTTTATGTGATCTTTATGAGACTACGGGCACGCTGACCCGACATTTTCTTTTATATTTTACATGTTTATAATTTCGTTTTGTTTCGTCGGTCTAAGGTTCGGTAACTCTGTTGTATTTGCGACAATATTGCAGTTGTTATTTTATATTTTATGGAGCTAAGATCATGTAGGAAGATTTTCGAATCTTATCCCCCTGGTAATTTTGCGAGTGGGTAAGTTTGACGTTTATGTTTACGATAACCTCATCAGTCTGTTGTCTGAATATCGAATATGTAACAGTTATGAACGACTGTCACGTTGCACTCTGACTCATAGAAGATTTTCAGGTACCCATTCATTACCGCAGTAAGCTTAACTTAATATTTAAAGTGGTTGGCACGGCTGCAACTTTAGCCACAAGCTCAACAAAGGATAATAAAAATGTCGAAATTAAACACAAGTCTTCAATCATGTAACCTTTTAATTTATAAACAACCAACAGAAGCATACATTCAAACATCACAATTCGCTATACAACACATTTTTACATAAATTTTTAGGTACGTCTTTGGCAAGTCGACTTCTTGTAACCCCCGGTATATGTAACAGTCACACCCCATTTTACACGCTAATTTACACTAAAACCACGATTAAAATAAATATAGGTCTCACCTTAACTATTCCGTCATATTATCTTAACTATCGGATCCAAATTAACTAATAGACTAATTATTCAAAGTAAAAGCTATGTAGGATTTCATATTTTCTCCACAGATATAGTACGTAGTTACATTACAAGCTAAATGAAGATGATAACCAACCAGTGAAGGTATGAAACATGAGATCAGCTACGAGAAATATGTTAGCGAGAAACTTATCAGTTAGTAACAAATAGAAAAGCAAGTATTGCATTGATTTATATATAGCCTCAAATAAAAACTTAACAAATAGTGTCAGACAACGTCTGTGCTTATCACACGGGCTTATATATGATATGTCTCTTCTTGAGCCTTCAGCTATGGTAACAGAATTCACAACTTGTGCAGTAAGGTAGTGGATGATGATACAACTAAACTTAGCATAAACTGCATTTCACTAATATTATGTACAGTAACATTGCACACCCTTTTAAATAAGTCTCGTCTGAGCCCAGAAATATTCATTAACATTATCCAAAATATACAGAAAGAACAAATAAAATTATTATATCTAGTACACTAACTCTTCAATACTGTTCAATTTTAGACAACGAAACCGAAAACCGCTGATGTTAGTAAAATCAATTTACAATTCCCCTATATATTTGGCATACAATGGCTCATCAAAATCCAGTGGAATGGTTCTAAAATATATTCTGTTTATCTCAAAAAATCATTTGGACAATCTTTGGCACTAAAATCTTACGTCTAATAAAAGTCTTGTAGACAGAACCAAAGACAAAGGTGATAACGATACGTTTTGCATTGATTACAACTTTTCTTATATCTAAGTTTGTCTTAAGTCACGGATTATGAGAGAGTTCGACTAGCTAGTCATTTTCACAGATTGCACCATCCCTTTAATTGTCCGTACAATCATATATCACATACACTTCAACTCATTAGACCGTTTCTATGAGTCCCGTAGCATATTATAGGTGTGACCGGTCATACAAAATCGTTCACCTCGTTTTGTAGGGGCGACTCGGCCTTGTTGACGCAATTTCTTATAGCGTCAAGTATGATGAGCACGCGTCTGTCTAGGGCGACGAGATGTGGCTCCCACAATATGGGGTTCACTGGATCTAGCTTTAATGATTCACGGAGAACTTTTGATAGAGGAACACCGTTGTGGAACCTGCACCAAAGAAATTAGGATTAATGAAGGATATAAAAAACTGAAAATACTCTAAGTAAGAAGAAAGGAATATGATAATTTGTTAGGTGGTTGTTAATCAATGAGTAAACTTACTTCAGCAACAAGGAGAGGGTAGTATGCCTCACAAGGCAGCATTGCAGCAGCGGTGCCAAGATGCTCAGTTCATCATGGAACGCCTTGCCGAACGCACGCCCTTGGTCCAGATGCAATGTGAACGTCTCATTCCCGAACATTCTGCATTAATATAAAAGTCATTAAAACGCAAGCTTTATTTGGGCGTACCCTTGTAAAACTTGAAATTCTGCATTACAAAGATAATGCATATTTTAACTATAAATAAATAGTCGTTTTACTTCCAGTGTGAACGGAAATTAATTGCTCTTGGTGATTTAAGGAAACAGCCTTCTTTTCAATTTTGCGATTGTGTAAGTTAAAATACGTATTTAAATGTTATGTGCGAAGTCAGTTTCAGACAAAATAAATCAAATACAAAACATATCCTTGGACACAACAAAATATATTCCACCATTCTTTTCAATTTAGCATAAAATGTTTTAGAGGATTATTTCTTGTATTCATTCGTTTCTAAAACTTATATTTTAACCGTGAAAGATATACGTAAAAATAAGTGAATGAAAGTATTCAGTCAACAAAAAGCAACAAAAACACGTACAAAGTACAAAGTCAACAAAAACCTTTCGATTAACATCAAATTTTGACATTAGTTGTATGAAGCTTCTGTCAATTCACAGATTTAAGAATAAAATCGATACAATTACAATCGGGAAAGACGTTATAACCGAAAGAATGAATATAACGCAACTGTTGCAATATACTAACTTAAAAGTCTCGTAGTGATGTCTGTCCATGTTCCCGGAGAGGAAGTCATAGATGGACATGTCCATGAGGTCGAGCATCCGACGACCTGAGTCATAAGGAGGAGTGGTGCGGACCTAGAATTAAAATGTAGCTTTAAAATGAGAAATAGAGAAAGATGATTTTGTAGCACATAGTACATGTAAAACCAGGATTAATAGATTATTGACTTTATTACAAAATTACTAAGTTAAAGATTTATTTACAAGAGTATAGAAATAAAACGTACTGTGTCACAATAGTCAGATTGTAGTTCCCACGGAGCTTTTCTTCGCTTGTGGTAGGATCTTCTCCACGGGTGTCGCCAAACCTGAAGATAATAGAAAACTTATTACAAAGAAATTACACACAGGTTCACAAATATAGGTTCATTCATAGCTTTATAATTAGGATGATATTTTGTATGGAAATGCCTTCTGGATGTTGTTTGGTTTATTTTAACAATATTTAAAATAATCATAATAATTTCAGTTCTCTTAGAAACGGCACGTATGTTCAGGAGATTTCTGTTTCTGGAGCCCTAGGCACCGCTAGTTTACTTTGGACCATGCTCCCGCTACTGGTCGGCTCCTATTTGTATTTTGTTAATATTATTTTTTTCTGTTTTTTAAGTAGGTATTATTTAAAAATGTAATTATAGAGAATTTTAAATAAATGCAAGGAATTCATATTAATATAAGAACAAAACAATTCCGGAAAAATCTATAAAATACAAATCTTTGTCTACTTCATCTAAATCTACATCTGAAAATCCCAATGTGATTTGCATTGAACAGAACAGCAACCGACAACTTTACAGATTTCAACATAAGAAACCAAGCAAGGACCGCACAAGTTGTAATGCCTTTAAGCTAATCACGCGAAAACAAATATCAAGGTTAAATGCCCGTCAAATTAACAACATTTCCAGTGCATTAGCTTATCTTAATTATTATTAAATTCCTCCTAAAGGTTTCCACTAACATACAGAGATTAGACCAAAACGGCACGAAACTATTATTTTAAATTATAATTATTTGATCATAAACCCTTCCTTTATGAGCGAATCCCCGCCATATCGCCCTAAAATGTACACGTTACAAGGCTTACTTTGTACCGAAAATAGTAAAAGAAGCATAATAATAATTTGTTACCTTTTTTGTAACGTTTTGGACTTATATTGCTATCTACATAACATATTATTATACCTGCTTTAATATTTATATCACTTTATTTAGCACGCAAATACTGATGAGAAGACATTACCCTATTTTTTGTTCTGTATGGATAGGCTGAGCTAAGAATTTGTAACCT
Source organism: Spodoptera picta (assembly GCA_038387885.1). Lineage (NCBI taxonomy): Eukaryota > Metazoa > Arthropoda > Insecta > Lepidoptera > Noctuidae > Spodoptera > Spodoptera picta. The sequence continues at coordinate 1,115,168 of JAZHFQ010000328.1, forward strand.
ATGCATCTACATTATTATAGTAGATAAAAAGAATCCTACTAGCGTGTACTACACACAATTCAAAATGTCAAACAACATCAACATTATCGTAATTGTTACGATTTACATAGATATTATACAAATAGATAGAATTTCAAATATTATCTAGTTATTGAATTCAGTGGCGAATGTTTTGGGAGAAACCTGTGCGTCAAAAGTTTATGTTAAATTCTACAATGCGTAGTTCGAAACACAGACCGCGTATAATGTGCACAAGTAACTAGGAACTACGCATCATGATGTATTACGCCGCCGTCGCGACAACATTGCCTATGCATATGATAATTTGTTACACTCAACCACGTCGAATTTGATAGTCTACCTTATTATATACCTGTTTATTTCACAACAAATTAATAGCAATCGTAAAAACTTATATTTACAAATTGCATTGCAACGAGAATCTTATTAAAATTCTTGTAGATTGCTGTTTATACTAACCTTTCGTTCCGCGATATCGGATGAGGGAAGGAACGCTGCAAAACTGCCCTCGAGCATGTCAGGGTTGCCACAGATTGCGTGGCCAGTGTCACAGTAGTAGGAACATTTGCCGTGGAAGCAGAAGTTGTTTGCCGGTGAAACGAAGAAGGTCTTTAGAATGTCACCTTCAGTTACATCGTAGATCTCTGTCGTCATATTGAGGACTCGGCCCACGACCGGCATCGCGCGACGGAAACCGAGTATCCTGGATAACACATGATTTACATTAAACGTCACCTCTATTCGTGGTCGCAAATAGGGATGTTAGCTTCCGATGAACGTCTTCACTAGACCTTAGGTTAAACTGATGATTTACAACTAGTGACTGATTGATTAAGAACTAACTACCTAGGGCAAATGCCAAGCAAGATATGGGATCTCCAAATCATAACTCTTAAGTTTTTGACTGTAAACATTCTTAGTAAAAGTAAAGCTTCTCAAGCCAATATTTTTCCTTATAGGGTTCATCCTTTATTACATGAAATTAATAATATAACGTTTAAAAGTGGGTGTTGCATTAATATACATAGCTCAGCTTATTTGTTCTAGAAACAAAGAAGGCGATGATATATTATGATTCAGGTAAATCAAGAAAATTATCCCACTACACAACGTTTTATTCTTTTAAGTGTTCGCAAACAATTGCGTAAATATAAAGCCCCACGCTTGTGTTGAATTCCACACAAATGAGTTGTACGGATGAGGCAATCAAAGAGATACATCTTACAAAGTAGTTATATTACAGTCCTAATGAGTGGCGACTGGGTCTAACCTGTCCAGATGAAACGCTGCTATCTCAGCATTGTGTCGCTCGTAGTCAGAAAAATAAAAATGATTCGGCAACGTCTGCACATCACGAGCAAATCTGTAAACAAAATATATGTTAAGTTAAAAAAATCAAAGGAAGATGCTATTTGTATTGCAAAACAGGCGTTTATCTTTAATGCTATGCTCGCGAGATGTTATGGAGGACGGACTTAAGATTTAAATAGATAAAGCACGATGCTGGCCCGTCTCCCCGCTGTGGTGGCAATTGATAACTATCTACATTAATCAATTTGCAACTTAAGCTAGTTTCGAACACCCTATAACATGACAATGATACAATATCGCAGGAATTATAATAAGACAACAAAATACGCACAAAAAATGTGAAACAAAAACCTATAATTTTTAAAAACTTCCCATTAATTTCAAAAGTCAAGTTACTTAATTAAATAAAAGAAAATACATTTAACATTGTAAAGTAAAATTTGAATATGAAATAACCAAAAATTCTTGGCAGGTACTTATTCATCACGTAAATTGAAACCGAGTAATATAAATCCATTAAAGAGAAATATCAAATATCGACTCCTGGAGATAAGGGACCCCTGTCCTTTAAAATAAATTTATAACGTCGAAAAATGTTAAATTACCAACTAAAATGGAAAAATTACTCATTCCAAGTAACAAATGGAGGTATAATTTCTTTTAGTGTCTAATGAGTCGAATGTGGGTGCTTAATCAATTTCTCGGAAACAAAACGATTAAAGTGGCTCTTAAATCGTGAATCTGGTTAGATAGGAGCAATCCCGGGAATATACTGCACCGAGTGCCTTCCGATTTATTGTCCTCAGTGCGACTCGTAAGTGAGATAGTACAATTTAAAAAGGCTACTAACAAATGCTTTAGATTCTCCATCCCCTTTACCTCTTGACATTAAATAGCTGCTACCAATTTTGAATACTTTTTATTACACCTACTGGATTTCGAATCCCGATACAATATATCACTAGTACAAAAATGGTAGTCAAGGTGATAAAACTAATAGATACTCGTGCAGGGAAGGGTTACCGCCGACTGTCACGTAATTTATGGCGCCCTTGTGAATCGTGAAAAATCCACGAGGACCTCTTGATATGTCGCCGGGGTAACCCCTTGAGTCTATAATTTTCTTAGAAAAGTTATCCAGTTCGCTAGAAAAGTTAACTGTCTGCCTATGTTCAAGTATTTCAAGGCGAGAATAATTTATATTGTTTTGTTTTAACGTGCCATAAATGTGTTGGAGTATCAAATGTAAAACTATGTGCATACATAAGTTTCATGCAAACATACGCCTTGTTTCTTACACTTCAAATACTATTATTTCTTATTTTATATGGAATCCATATTTTAAAAATAAAAGCGAAGTGCTAAGACGTCTGATACTCGATATATAGGCCTGCCGGGAGTTTCGTGAAATTCCCGCGAGTACATTTTTGGGAATGCTCTTTGTATCCTTTGTCACGTCAAAAATTGTATCAGACAGCATTACAGAATATTGAATATACGATGCGGTACCTGTGTACTTGAAGTGTGCTCATGTAATGATGAATGTGAAATATCACTGTGCAGACTCTCCATAATTTTGTTGGAACGAGTAGGTCTAAAAGCTTTCACAAAATATAACATAAGCAATGTATGAGGTATTGAACAGAAAACACAATCAACTTTAACAATACCGTACGCAAGTAAGAGAACTTGGCGAACTCAGTACTTCAATAGCACTTGTAGTTAAGAACAGTGTGGGCAAGCCGCTAAGCCGATCGCACGAAAGAACATTCTACGAGTTTTGTGAATAGAACGAACACCCAACAAGGTGACAGGAAAGTTGTGGCAACTCCTTCAGGAGCTTGCACGGACACTCCAAACTACTCTCAACCCAACTTGTTTACCAAACAAAATAAAACTTACGTATCTGTGAAAGACATGACAGATGATGGACGGACACTCCACGTAAAACTATGAATTATGGACGCTCGATGTTGAACTTACCTCATCGGCTTGAAGAGCGCTTGGACGCCATTAGGGTAGTCAATAATAAGTTTCAACTGCGTGCCTCCCTCTTTTTGCTCTGTGAAAAACAATTTGTAGTTACACGTCACGTCAAATAAATTAGTACAAACGATAAGTAACTGGTCTCAAATTTTAAATTCAGCCTTCAAACTAACAATTTAGATGACATTAGATGTCGCCTATCGTAGTTATTCAGTAGTAGTTCTGACTACTCTAAAAATAAATGTTGAGTAGTATATACGATAAAGTCGGATCAACAATGAAATCCATTTAAGTGGTTTAAATATTTAAGTCCAATTCGAAGTAAAGGGCGAGATTGTTGTGGCACTATTGTCCGACGGACCGCTAACCCCGCAACTGATTGCAGACCCGCCCTCATTTAATATACATACCTACCTAGTTTAGCTTTTATATATGCAGATATCATTTGAGTATTCTTCTCTAAATCTGAAAGAATTTTAGATCGCTACCTACCAACTCTACACAGAAGAGCCCAACATACACATATATTCTTTTTTTGTAGTTAATTATTGGTTAAAAAGTGCTAAATTATTTTAAAAGAATGCAATTTACAAACCAAAATCCATACATCTCTCTACAAAAATAGTCTTTCATTCGTAAATAAAAGTTAACCGTAGCATGTAATACAGAAACGGTAGGCATCGACTGTCCAGTTGTAGAGTGAGGGTGGCGTAAAGGTTGTCTGTCTAAACGTAATTGCTTTTCTAAGTCCGATCAACGGTGCACTGAATATTTTATGTCGATACATACTTAAATTGAGATCAGGGCTTACTCAATAGTTGAATTGATTTCAGTTGTCGAATGTTGAATAATGTAAATCCAGCGAATAATAATAATGAACATAATTACAAATACAAAATTGTCTGAGACCTCAAGTTAGTAAGCTTGACAACTGGTAGGTACCAGTACTACGATTTAGTTAGTAGGCAACCTCGGTTTACTTTTAATTATTTAAATCTAGAATTATAGAATGTACGTGGTAGTCAAACTTACCTACATGTAGGATGCTGTTAGTGGCCATATCTTTGAGAATCTCGTCCACTAGCGGTTCCCCATCCTCATACAATTCGTGTTGAGCTATCTTCAGTTGGAACCTTTCCAAATTAGAAGCGTTTATGCTGCAATAGAAATTGATTGGTATTATTATACGACATTAATTCCTATTGATTATCTATTATGCGGTATTCTGCCTTTTGTGCGGGTTTAAATTAGAGGGCTAACTACTGATTCCTATGAAATCAATATTATAGTGGTAAATGTTCGCCATATGCCTGGTTGTTATAGATACTAATTTTTATTTATATCATCAATGACACGTAGATATTATTATGTGCGACTGCCTCAAAACGTATGTAGGCTCAGCGGAAGAGACCAAACCGATGCGTACTATGTCATCGATGAAGTTACTTGAAATTTTTCGCACACGCCCGTAAACCTGGTCGTTAACGTCAAGATTTACATGGAAGATTTTCCGACGGCGGCGCGGCGGCAGCGTGTTGGTTTTGGCTGCGTGGAACACATAAGTGGACGTGATTTGCCTACTAGCAGGAGGTGTGAGACTCCGGGCGACACGACGCAGCACGGAACTGAATACTAAGGAGCGTACGTGTAACGTTTTCGATTTGTGGCATGCTCCGATAACCTGCATTTAGAAATCAAGCCGGCAGCTATTCTAAAATTTATTGACTCTCTTTCGGTGTGAATTGTGCCGGCGTCGAGCGAGAATTCAAAAAACTCGATTGTTCCGACTCGCGACAAGTGGACGTTCATTATTCTAAACGAACACGAAGCCCTATTTACTTCCACATTTTATCTGAGCTTATTATGCGCACGGCGACCGAAATGTATAAAAAATTCCTAACAAAAGAAAACGTTCTCGTGTTAAACAACGAATGTTCATCTCCTCCCATATTTACGTAGATGATCCCAATTTTGAAAAAAATCTAGCAAATTTACCATGTATCAACGCAACCCTTTCTACATGATACATGAATTTGATCATAACAGGTCCCGTCATATCACGAGCAGCGTTTTAAGGAAGCCATCATGCATTCATTCCATTTAGTTTTATTGTCAAAGACCCGCGCCTATCTCGGCGGGACCCCGTAACTGGATTTTAAATAAGATTCCTTGTAGGTCTTGCGAAATTTGCCTCTCAAGATAAAGAAAGGTCGCTTGTCTGTTTCGTATTATAGAATCATTCCATGCTGGAAGTATGATATGATCCTTTTTATGGTCCTGTATCAAACGACATTCTGTTGATAGTGTACCTAAACGAGAGAGGAATGTTAAATATAAGATTCATTCTTTTCATTGGTGTCGCGGTGGCCTAATATTTGCTTTAGTGAAATTACCTGAAGCAGCGGCGGCCGGCCGCGACCTACCTGTTTGATTTTGATGCATACTTCAGCGCTCTGCGGGGGCATTCGTGGTGGATGAAAAGCTATCGCCTTTAGAACGTGCACTGACGTGTTACATAGTACATTACATTTAGAGACGGAGCTGCTCGGAAATATGTAAACATTTGTTCCAGCAATGTTCATGTTATCAAAGTTTAATTGCGGTAATAACGAAGGAACTAACAATTTAATTTGGCGACTCGCGGCGTGCTACATAAATCGTACTTGTGGATGTCAGCTGTCGGCAACTTTGGAGAATTTTCCTTGTAATGTCCTTTTCGCGTCGTTTTTCGCAGAACGTTTTAATTAATATTTCTTAAACGACTGAATATTCCTTTTATTTTGGTATTTACTTTCTGCGCAATTGTCTAAAGGATTGAAATATTATGTTGATTGTTTTTTTCTGAGAACACTTTGTGAAAATTTGCTAAAATCATGTTTAGAATAATTAATTAAATAGCCTTAGATGTTTTTTTTTTGTGGTGTGGTAACTGATGCGCAATACCTAAAAAGCTCTGTATTATCACATGGTGTATTTGTGCCAAATATACCAGTAATACACAAATTATTTCTAAACCTGAATATTAAAAAAGTCTATAAAAGTAATCTAATATTAGGTGTAATATTCAGACACATCTTATCACATGAAGATAATTTTCTGGAAAACCGGTAAAATTTTGAAAACAGAAATGCGATAACTACTCCCTTTGACCTCTTTTACAAACACGTTAAACAGAACTAGTATTAAATTTAAAGACGATTCAAAGAAATCAATAATTACGATCATACATCCTTGAAAGGATATAAAAATATGAGTAAATAATTACCGCATAAATTCACTTGTATCTTCTCTGTCCAATAATCTGTAAGAGAGTATCAGTAAGGGAATCGTTACTTTATAAAATTCTAGAATATAAAGTACTCACTTTGGATAAAGATTGTGTGGAAAAAAGTGTAATAGTGAAATGTATGTAGCGAATAAATTATGTAAAAAGCTTACATGTGTCTGTATGAAAAGCTAAAATTATATTTTGGCTATACTAAGAAATGCAAAAACAGTTTTTTTAACGCACACAATTTGTCAGTTTAGTGTTGTTATACTTTAGTAATTTTTTGAACAGGACCTATGTCTAGAACCCTTTACTTTTTTGTAGATACCCATCAGAGTCTCACAAGATAGGTTTCATCAAATATTTTTAATCTAAGTATAAAATATTTGATTAAATACATAATATGTATAATTGGAAGTGCACATAGATTTAGAAACCACAGTCTGGCAAACTCACGCATAGTTAGGGGACAAATTGTTGACCCTGAAATCGCAAGAAGAATAATTGAACACGATAGTTCGATTGTCGATTATCTTTATAAAGTTTACAGTTATGATTTAAATAATAATACACAGATAATAATTACAAATCGTAAAATTGCGCTCACTCCCATGTCTTTGACACGATAAGAATAACGGTAAACTGTCGTGGTGTCATATAATCTAGATATAGAATAGTTTTATTCCTTACCTAGGTTCTAAATCTTCCATCTCCCCAATGGTGGGATTCTCTGGCCTTAAGATATTGAGATCCCGATGTGGAGGTATGACTACCGTGTGATCCTCAGCCTTGCCCTGCAGTTGACTGAATATGATTTTCTGCAGGTCTTCGTAGCGGTCGGTAGGGGGCGCTGGCGTTCTAGGCTCAGCATCAGTCCCCCCTCCACTTGTCTCGCCAGGCGCTGACTGCTCGTATTCTCGAGAACCATTGCTGCCATTGCTGGTGAAGAAAAAAAACAAATGAGTAAAATTGTTCAAAACCATAACATAAGTTCAAGTGTCCGTTTCACAAACTATGCCCGAAGTCTGAATGAATCAAAATCGCAATCAGTGGCTATGTCTACTTAGGTACATATATTGTATTCACTTTTAATTTAAACTTTATCTATAGCGATACATATAGCGACACTACTAAAGTGACCAAAAACCCAAATAATTCAAGACGACGACATTAAATTCTAGTAACAAATTAAATCGCCAAGACACAAGAAACGTTCGGACATTCCTATCACATGAACCGTCGCATAAATTCCTTCATCTAGATAATCTCTTTTACTTTAAACTTTAACTTCAACCGCATAGGAGTTATATGGAGTAAAAAGTGATTTCGGAACTACTAACCACAAAGCGATTTAACAGTCCTCGCGATTTACTAGAAGGCACATGATATGCAACGCTTAGTACCACTACTGCTGGTCGCACCTGTATTATGTAGCGTGAAAGCTTAGTTTCTTATTTATTCTAACCGCAGATGAAACTGTGTCGTTAAAAGTAAAGTGTTGTTTAGAACTGTTTAGGAAAGTGAAATCAACTGCTTTTTTTAAGGGGGGAAAATCATCGAATGACTGCTCCCGCCTGGGTGAGACGGGAGGGAGTGTCAGACTCTTACTGACTAAAAACCACCCCGTTCCTTCTCCTGCACGTCGAGCCGGAGCCCGGAGCTTATAAAAGGAATTATTAATGATCAATGGAACAGTTTTATTGGGTTTTTATGATATTGTTATTGATGTTATTAATAAGTATATCTAGTTAGTAGTCATTGTTAGGGGGTTCAAGATTGTTTTGCGTTGTAATATCTATACAAGGATTTGTTCTCCTACTTAGAGCTTTATAAACCACTACCACTACATTAACAATACAAAATTACAAAATAACTAAAAATATTAACAAAAAATCATAACGTAATAATTATTTTGAAGTGATTCCAATTTAATTATTAAGTACAATGATATTATTTGGACTTTAACAATGGCTTTTACTGGAACTCAATTAAATTGAAACTTACACAGAAACGAGTGCTTATTGTAATGATGAGTATTTTGGTATCGGCTTATTGTTAGACTTATCAATTACGTTCGCAAAGGTAAATAATTGAGGAGTATTAATAATTTAAGCTGCCCATTAAACAATATTATTGCTATTATCATTGGTTTTGATTGAAGCATTCTTAAGAGCATTTATTATAAAGTATTTTGTTCTAAACACATTTATATAGTCATTGTTGTATTAAGCTGCTTTTTGTTAATACTTTCTCTGAGGGTTTCCAACATTCAGTGATAAGATAATTTCGTTAATTGCAGTGTGTGCGATGACACACTGTGTTATTATGGCTTCGTTTCGTTCACTTATCGAGCGTAGGTACATAACGAAATGTCATGCATGATCGGCAGAAGTGTAATTACCAACATGACATTTCACCAGCTGTAGTTTTTTAATTGAAATAAAGGACCTATTGTTAAACTTAAGCTACATTTTCAATTAAAAAAAATATATGTTGCAATTTAGATCGAGATATTTAGTAGCAATAAACAGGTTATACGGTACACTGTGATGAGGTAGCAAATATTTAAATTAGTTTTTCCCTACTTGTGATCAACGCACAATACTGCTACCCTTTCTATGATGAACTACGAGATGTTATAAAACACCTATCTCAAATACTTAAAATTGGTTCGCAGAATGAGTTGACTGGTCAACAATATAATCACGGATTGGCTGCTGTCAGCCCGTCAATACCCGCTGGGCATGCCAAGCAGTGAAGAATATATGGCGTCCGATGTTCCTGATAGGGTAGTCGGCTAGTAGGTCACTCAAACGTGACGAATTGCACACTGTCGCTGATCAAAACTGTAGATACGCAAAACATGCATTGACTGCACTCGATAAAAGTATGGTGGATATGTTTAAATGAAATAATAGGCCTAAAACTTTAACGGTTTAAACACGATAGAAAAGCGAGTGGGAAAGGGATAAAAGCTTTTGCAAATAACTCTAAATTATAAGGAATTTGATCTACAAACGTTTAACAACGTGATTGAACTAATCGGCCTTGTATTGTCAATGGCGCCATCTAGTCAATGCAAAAATTGCGGCTTTGAATCGTAGCTTATTATCAACGATCATTACTTTGATATGTTTGATCATCGGAACGGTATCATCGTTTTACACATCTGCGTAGCAGACTACGAGTAATGTCTACGAAGATTGCTACAGTTTCAATAAAAATGTGGCTACGGAATGTGCGTAGTAAACAGCTTTGATGGTTACGCATCTGACGCGAAACTCGTGCACGCTGCATACTTGCGAATTGTCAATTGAACAGAGGTATGTTAAAGATTAATAATCCGAAACATGATAATAAAATCAATACAATGAAGTGATAACCTATTAACAATTAAGATTAACTACTGTAGTAGGTTTTCTCTCTTCATTAACATGTTATAATAATGTCGTAATGGACGTGCTATATAAAAGTCTATGAAAAACTTCTTTACTTCTTACAAAAAGTTCTTCGGAAAACTGGTACAAAATAATCACGCACTCCAACCCTTTGTAGATTAGAGTGCGGTGTATTATTTCAGTTTAATGAAAGTATTGAGGTTCGGGAGTGGTCGAAATCACTCAATATCAACTTGTAGTGTTTGCGATACCGAGCGTGATTGTTTACAGATGTAATCATTTCGAACTCACCGACCGAGCACCACGCAGTTGAAATTGCAATCAATAACCGAGCGGTTACTGTGTATTTTAACTGTTATTTTTGCATCTCTAGTGAATAGAACAGTTAATTAAAATTGGTTTATCAAGAAATTGATGTGGACATTTTTTATTGTGATTACCTAAATATGCATAGGTTTAGTGTTAAGATCGTAATTGACACTTGAATATTAAATTATCTCATTTCTGATTGATTTGGATTGAACAATACTATTTACAGATTCCACACTTATTAAGTAAAATGACTGCACAGTTGGCGTGGTGGTTAGTCAACTGGCTGCCGCACAACGTGTCGCGGGTTCGTTCCCGCACGGAACTACTCGTTGTGTGATCTATAGATTGTTGTTCAGAGTTTGGGTGTATGTGAACTTGTATGTTTGTAATCGCGCCCACGACACAGGAGAAAATCCAGGGCAACGTTGTTATTAAAAAAACATTACTGATTTCACGTTTATGTATAGGATTTCGCAGACTTTTAATCCCCTACGAACTTCTGGAAATGTTATTACAATTGTTTTTTTAAGTTGGTATTAAATAAGTACTTACATTTCAATGATATGTTTCATTGACTGAATACTACTTTCAGTTACAGCTAACAAAAAACTAATTCCTATTGTTAATTTACTTCTACCCTTATACTAACAAAACTTAACATTGACATTTTTGGTGACCAATATTAAAGTCGATCAGACCAATGTAATTTAAATCGATCGATGGCCGCCCAAATTATGTGCGTAGAATAACAGACTTGTAATTACATTATATAATTAGTCTTAAATTGAAACCAATACATTATATATAATTAGTAGGTAACTATTTCATAACCTTCACTAGGGCTCGATGCTTGTACCTGACTTTATTAACCTTCGACTTCTAGGTAAAATGATAACTTATATCTATTGTGAAGACCGATTAATACATCTAAATGAGTGTGGAAGCTTTAAACAGTACATTTCGTACCTTATCACACTTTACTGAAGAATTACTATAATAATAATAATAAAATAAAAATCGCGGGTTATTCCCGTGGCCAAGCCTACTGAGGCTGCGCGACATCGCCGCGACCGCGCACGGTGCTCATGAGGAAAAACCCCTCTATGATTCGAAACTAGTAGAGCTTTTCTCACGTGAGTAACCCGCGATTTTTAGTTACGTAATTTAGTATGTCTCACGATAGTTATTATAATTACTATATTATAAGTGATTCATACCAACTTGAGGTACTCAAAAGTTTCAATGAGGAAGAACCTAAAGCTGTCTTTACTATGTAGATCTTTAAGAAAAATTAATTTTGTACATATGTATGATACGAACTGTTTAAAATTGGTGAGTTACTTATTTAAAATATTTGAATTGTGTTAATTACGCCCTTTCATAGGTAAGTAATCAATCTTTTTATTTTGTTCATGATTTTTTAGCCTCTAGAAGGCGTCATTTGTAATTTTATATAGCCAGCGGACTAATGAGACACTTCTAATGATACTCTATTAATCAAATTATGGCCAGTACTTTAGGAGTAAAGAGGAAAAAGATTAACACACATACCAGTCAAAATTGCACCCCTCCTTTTTTGCCATATTCGGGTAAAACCAAGATAGAGTCGTATTATTATCTGTTGATCACAAACCAAAATCTTCAAAGTAAATAATAATTAGGTATTTGTAAGACTATAAATCACTTGTGCAACTCAAACCACCGAATAATTAAACAGTTTTTGTTCCCGCTTCAACAAGACAGTATAATCGAGATATATTCTATTGTAAGACTTTTTTATTTGTCTTAAGCTTACACATTGTTTCTGATTGTCACTTTGTAGCTATGTGAAATAACGTAATGTAGTGGTTACTGGCAAAATAGGAAATATAAAGTAGTCATTTGATGTAGAAAACTGACATTCAATCGAATTCAGGTAGGAATACAGGTGAAAGGTGAATTATTATCTGGTCTAATACAATTAGTATTTCCTTTTGAATCACTTTTTTACGATAAAAGGCGGAAATATAAAATTTTCATGGAGTTTTCGCTTCCGAAAGACGAAAGGACAATCAAAGTATAGTAATAGTGATTTTTGGTGCAATACCATTACTTGAGTTGCAGGTAAAAGTAGTCAGTTAAGGGTATCAACGTTAAATCTTTCGTTACATTACTTTACAAGAAAATAAAACCTTTTACATTGTGTCATGACGCGACATTTTCATAAGCTTCTTCAGCTTTCGATAATTAATTTACATACAAGTTTTTATTTAATTATATACCTTACGTACTTATATATTTAGACAATGTAGCAATGTTTCTCTCTTTGCTAAAAGTGCTAACAGAAAAACAAGTTGATCGTGTTTTATTTACATTTTCACACTTCTCCAGAAATTGTGACATATTGGTTGAACTTGCCTTGAAAATGAATTACTATGTATGTGTCTCCAATTCTTACAATTTGATTGTTACTGCAAATCATTTTGCGGTGTAAAGGTTGTAAATGAAAACCTTTTTTGTTTTTTATTGTTGGTTGTGTTTAATTTGTAAAATTATTAAAGACCATAGATATAATAAAGAAGTTTTTAAACACAAATATATATACAGAAATAATGGTAGGAGTATTTTTTTTTGGTGAATAAGAGTTAGATTTTATATATCCCTATAAAAGATAATGATCTGATCTAATTAATAAATGATCAGAAACTATATCTTCTTAACAGAGTCTTGGATAACTTTTAAACCATATAACACCGAACAGAACCTTATTACAGAGACTTTGAATAGAATTCTAAAAGTACATATTGAATCTGAAGATACTTCTAGTGTAAAAGCTTATGGACAAATGAGTTGCCTATTGTCTATTAAAATTTTAACAAAACGAAGAATAATAATTATCGTGAAACATACTAAATTAATAAAACGAACAATTTTAGTAGTAGTAAAACAATAATATCTGAAAAACAATAAAAATATAACTATCGCCATAGAACAATGTATTTATGTAAACCGAGTTGACCTTAGTCCCATCTTGAGCTAGTGCAAATTGCTACCAGTTGCACAATTTTCCGTGACATTGTTTAACACAAGGCGACCGACAAAATGGACCCTATGCCTCAATCCACGTTCAGTTTTACACCACAGAAGTTTCGTGGTTGCCCTTATTCTACGGATCTCGAACAATTCGGCAGTTGCATATAATTATGAGTTCAATAACTATGAAACATCATAATGTATCGTTATGTAAGTTGTTACATAAATATTATATAGGTTATCAACATAATTATTGTAGTGATTTTTCGATTTGATGTTATTATGTTATTATTATATCACCTGTTATTACTATCTAGTAACAAATATAGTTATTATTATTCCTTCGTTCCTATAAAGGTACACCGGAGTAATCGTGAACGCCTATTCTGCGTGCAGCAACCAATTGATTTTTTAAATTACGTAAATACTTTAAAAACTGTCGTCAAGGCAACAGGAAAATACTTTTCACCTCTATTTTCTCAAGTAATTCTAATATGTATCATGTAGTTTGTAGGTAGTCTCTAATTATGTGTAATTAATCCTATCATAAGTTTAAGGTATTCATTACCAATTACTAAAGCTACTGAGAATCTTAGGTTTCTACGAATTAATTAGATAAATTATCTACAAGTTAATTATTAAATTTTCCTGAAGTCGAAGCCGAGTCGGTGACAAAATTACATATTAATCACATGTCTGATTACATAATCCAAGTTTAAGGTTTCTAAAAAACATCCATCGTAAATTATACTCTATTTATTTCATACATTTTCCTCAACTAGCTAATCTAGTTCGACTTAAAAACAATTGTTTTAATAATGGAAAATTATGATATAATTAATCCCTTCTTAGACAACTATCTAAGGTATCTTATTGCTTCCTACTTAAAATGGATTAATTAGGAATTAATCCATTAATCCTTAGATATTATTAAAAAAATAAGCGTGCCAACTCGTTATCAAATATTCATTCTGGGATTAACCGGTTGGAGATTAATGTATAAAAATATATTTGAGTTAGTATCATAATCATAGTATATAATCTAAGAAATTTTAATGTCGTTAATTAATTTGTTGATAACACATAATGTAAAGAATGCCTACAATACAGCATAACATCTGCTAATCATCGAAACCTAAGTCTATCGTTAAGATCTCCACAGTGTAAGCCTTTTGAACTTTTATGTTATAAGCCCCATATAAGTACGTACCATAAACGGTTGAGTCTATTTCATTACATTGGGCACTACAGGAAAATAAATAATAACTATCATCATCATCATCATCATCATCATCGACCTATAAATGCCCACTACTGACTAAAGGCCTCTTCGTTAGTAAAGGTTTTCGAATTTATCACCTCACAATGTTTTCATTCATAATTTGTCAGTGGTCTCTAAATAATCTTAGAAAGTACATATATATAACTCGGAAAATTCACATTGGCATTTGCCGTTGGTAGGTTTCGACATCGCACTCTCATGCATGAGAAGCGTCTTGAACCTCCGGGCCACCACAAGTAATAACTTGGTACAGTACAATCAACACATTTCGCGATAAAAATTGCTATTAAAATAAATTAATAGATCGATACAGTGTGATTGGCGATTTATAGATAAATAGTCTGTTGCCTACCTAAATACTAATATCTACTTAAAAGTACAGACACCTGATAGTGGGCACTTGTGTCTGATTTGACCGATACATGTAGGGACTTTCTTTATCAGGTACCTGGACATGATAACTGACCAAACATTTACACTTCGGTACAAAGAACTGAAATTTCTTTAAAAGCTACTTTTTATATGAATTTACTAAACTAAACTTATAAGAACGGCTGGCATTTTTTTTTTAAGGGGGGAAATCATCGAATGACTGCTCCCGCCTGGGTGAGGCGGGAGGGAGTGTCAGACTCTTACTGACTAAAAACCACCCCGTTCCTTCTCCTGCATCTCCTTCTCCGCGACTCCGAATCGGCATCGACCCTATTGGGCCCCATCTGTGGAGGTCTGATGGCTCTTTGAGGCGCGCGCGGAACGCGACGCGCCGTACGCTCGGGTCTGTTTCTGGTCGGACGGAGAGCCACCCATGCTCGCCGTCCGCAGGCCCGCGCTTACGGTGGCCGGAGATCGTCCCGCGATCCTCGACGCCCGGTGTGTCCTTCGCGATGGCTGGGTTGCGAGGAGGCAGCGCTTCGCTGCCTGACGCGTCCCGCCCCTCCTTAGCTAGCATGACTGCTTCGCAAAAGGAGGAGACGGCATCCCAATCCCCCTCGCTCCGCATCATGGCCTGCACTAGGCCCGGACGCGAGAGGTCGCCATCTCCGATCACTTCCCTGAGGACACGGCGGTGCTCAGCCCACGCAGGGCATTCCGCTACAGTGTGTTCCACCGTGTCCTCAGGGCGGTCCTCGCAGTGATGACACCCGGACGTTTCCTCCCACCCCATCAGACACAGGTACCTCCCGAAACTGCCATGTCCGGTGAGGACCTGCGTCAGGCGGTAGGTGAGGACGCCGTAGCGTCTCTCAAGCCACTCCTCAAAGAGGGGACTTACCGCTGCGATGGCAGCGAGCCCAGCCCCCGGTTGCGACAGTCGTTGCTGCCATTCCGCCGGAGCTCATCCCGCCACGCACCTATCTGGCGCGGCAGCGGGCTTTCGCCCCAGCGACGTGCCTCCGCGCGCATGCTGTACACGCGCGCGAGCACCTTCGCCTCCAGATCCCACGGCGGTAATCCGGCAAGGAGGTTCGCCGACTCCCCAGAGATCGTGCGGTATCCGCGGATCATTCGGATCGCCATGACCCTCTGTGCCATGAGCAGCGTCCGAGCGGGACGCCGCAACAGGTTAGGCGCCCAAACAGGGGCGCCGTAGAGGGCCATGGACCGCACGACCCCGGCGTATAACCTCCGGCAGGAGGCGTTTGGCCCCCCGAGGTTGGGGAGGATGCGTTTAAACGCAGCCTCCGTCCTCTCCAACTTTGGAGCCAAACGTCGGAAGTGCTCTATGAAGTTCCACCGACTGTCGAGGACGAGTCCTAGGTACTTCATCGTCGTCTCGACGCCGATGGTAAATCCTCCCGCCGTTATTTGAGACCCACCCGAAGGTGGCGCGTTCCCGCGGCCATGAAAACACATGGCCTCGGACTTGTGGAGCGCCACCTCGAGTCCCAACTGCCGGATTCTCTCAACGACTGTCGCAACCGCTGTCGCCATTAGATCGGCCGCCGCCTGGTGCGACCTCCCGTGCGCTAGCCCGTAGAGGTGATTTAACCTTGTTTTTGACGAAACTTAACGCACCAGGACATTATGCAGATTTTTAGCTAGAGTATTTATAATTATTTAAAAATACATTGACTGCCTCGTTGGCCGAGTGGTCGCAAGTGCGACTGCCGGGCAAGGGGTCTCGGGTTCGATTCCCGGGTCGGGCAAAGTATTACTGGGTTTTTAAAAAATTCTCAGTAGTAGCACGGAGTCTGGAAATGTGCCCGGTATATGGCAATAGGCTCACCCCCTATTACATGGGACTCGTAACATAAATAGTGAAAAGTGGGTGTTACATTGTACAGTGGCATTAAGTGCCGTAATGTGCACCTCTGCCTACCCCTTCGGGAATAAAAAGGCGTGATGTTATGTTATGTTTAAAAATACATCAACGGCTAATTAATCACTAGATAGAAAAAATTACATGTATCAAACGTGATATTATTACACTAGTAGGTTATTTTTTGTGAATTTGTTGGCAGTAAGTGAATGTATACGGCACTCACAGTTACTTATATATATGTGGCGACACATGTCACAAGTCAACGGATGACGTCATAAAATCCTACATCGCACATGCGAAGTTTACATTCGATTTAACACGGATAGAAAATCCCAACGAGCAACTGTTGGGCAGAAAGCCCGCCAGGCACGATCACCTCGCCTGGTCGGAGGATCCTCCTTTTCCGATCTTAGGGAACTATACTCTCTGTACCCTATAGTGGTGACCCCGACGTGATTGGAAGTAACCTTCACTTAACGGAGCAGATCAGCACCGTCATCCCCGTATCGCCATCCCTCTCATTCATCATTTCTCCGCTGAGCGGTAATCAAGTCGCAGCCAACCAGCATCCTCAGCCTCATCAGGGACCACCATCGCCTGCAACGAAGTTGTGCAGCCTGGTTCTTCCCTACGGCCTCACCAGCGTCTAGGCACAGCACTTCTGCACACGGTTCTGAAGGACATCTCCTCCCGTCAACGCAGACGCCAGCCACTACGCACCTACCCTCGCAGCATCTCTTCCCCGACTCACCGTGGGACACTGCGAACTCATCTCTCCGACTCACTGGAGTATCGCCCTGCACCGCTCACCCGACTCACTGGGCAATCAGCGGCACAGTTCCGACTCACTGGAACTAGGGACTTTCTACACTGGCTCTGGCACCGCTCATCTCAAGCATCGACAGCCGTCTCAGCGGGATCGACCTCCGGTCTTGGGAGGGAGTGATGTGGCGACACATGTCACAAGTCAACGGATGACGTCATAAAATCCTACATCGCACATGCGAAGTTTACATTCGATTTAACACGGATAGAAAATCCCAACGAGCAACTGTTGGGCAGAAAGCCCGCCAGGCACGATCACCTCGCCTGGTCGGAGGATTCTCCTTTTCCGATCTTAGGGAACTATACTCTCTGTTCCCTATATATAATTAAAAAATGTAATCTAATCACAATCGTAATAAAAATATAGAGTAAAAAGAAAAATGAGAAATACAATAAAAACAAGAAAACGAATCATGAATACATTGTTATTAAGTTTTAAATTAGCTTAGAATGAATCAATAGAGTAGCAGTTCAAGCCAGTAGCCAGTACAATACTGACCATTGCAGTGAGTGAATTCCTTAACTTGAACATTCAGATAAAATGACGATAAGAGCTCTAAGTTATAAGAATGAACTTAATGTCAACGCCCAAAATACATAAAACATTTAGGCATCTATCTTTTTTGCCAAGATGCGATGTAGCAACTTGTCAGCTTATCGCCATTGCATTGCCTTATAGCAACTATTTAGTAAGCCTTGCCTTAACGTCCTTCATTGAGCTTTTAAGGCCACTATAGAATTATTTATTAGCATCAATCAAATATGGCAAAAGATATAAATCACGTGATATTTATTGACGCATCCTTTCAGCTTTTACGATGTTAAAATGTAAGCAATTTAAACTGCCTTGTTGGTTGAGTAGTCTTAAAAGTCGATGATAGGAAATAACCACAGTTTAAAAAAACTTCCATTTACAGGTAGTTTTATTGAAGTTTATATTCGTCTGGCCCAGGTCCAGCGCATATATTTGTTTGCAAAGAAAAACCAAAGGAAGAAGCTTTTGCTAACGTATTTTATAAATTAGTACCTAATATTAGCTAATTATTATTTCTGAGAAACCGCTAATTATATCTAAGCATCGATAGTGGTAGTACGGGACACACTAACGTTGTGTTGGATAAACTTTGTGCTTATTAAAGTAAAATTATAATTATTATGTCAGACTTCAGCCGAAGAAAAATATGTGACCGACGTAACTTTTACACTACACCAAAGTTAGTCATAATTGGTTTTACTTTGATGTTAAATATCGTTATAGATACTATTCTAGAGGTAGAATAGGAAAAAAAAAACAATACGTAATGAATGATATAAGGAAGTAAATTGCCATGGAGGTTTGTTGACCTACCAAACTGGTTAGACATAGCTGTATAGGTATTAGTCTTAACAAACGTTAAAAAATCTATATGCTTTAAGTTATATAGGTACCTATTTTTAGTTAATATTCAACTGTACAATACTAGTTCAAAGCAGTGGTTACTATTATCTTAAGATTTATCTAGAATTCTAGACTGCCTCGTTGGCCGAGTACTCGCAACTGCCGGGCAAGGGGTCTCGGGTTTGATTCACGGGTCGGGCAAAGTATTACTGGGTTTTAATAAATTCTCAGTAGTAGCACGGAGTCTGGAATTGTGCCCGGTATATGGCAGTAAGCTCACCCCCTATTACAAGGGACTTATAACATAAATAGTGAAAAGTGCGTGTTACATTGTACAGTGGCATAATATGCACCTCTGCCTACCCCTTCGGGGATAAACGGCGTGATGTTATGTTATGTTATTTTTCTAGAAAAATACAGACTTATGAGTCGTTGGTTTTTTTTTTTTTAATACTTTATAGGTCGACGTTTAACCACCATTTCGCCTGATGGTAAGCGATGATGTGGCCGACGATGGAGCACGCCTACCTATGAGCAACCTGTTCACTCGGGACTTGAAGACACCCAAGTCATATTTGACGGGAAACACAGCCTCTGGCAAGGAATTCCATTCCTTAGCGGTACGCATGAGGAAGCTTGACGCGAAACGCTTCGTTCGAATGGGTGAAATGTCCACCATATAAGGGTGGCGTCCCGCCGTTCGTCTGGTGGTACGGTGGTGAAATGGACTAGGGGGAATAAGTTTGTGCAATTCCCACGCACACTCACCGAAATGTATCCGATAGAAGACCGAAAGGCTTGCGATCTTGCGCCTATGTTCGAGGCTTTGTAGCCGAGCCTCCACAAGCGAATCGTCATTGATGAGTTGGTCGTGACCACAAACGATTTAAGATTCCTTGATGACTGAAAAGTATTGTTGAAATTTCAGTGGTTTAGTTAGTATAATTTAGTGTTTATAGCGCACAAAAAGCGATTGTATTTACCTATCTGCGTCGTATAAAAGGCGCGATTTAATATAATATACACATAAATAATACCGCCTACTATATATGTTGTATTTAGTATGAATTTTTTGATAACCATATCGATTATACTCAGTGATACGCGACAACCATAATGATAGGGGCCAAATTACTAATGTTATCAGACCATCTAGAACGCGTTGATAACAAATGTTGTGTACACAAGCTGAAAACTTGTTTGTATTTAGATAATTCTACGAAAATTATGTTAAAAAACATGTTTTGTATACAGAGGCCTTAGTACGAGTTTCATTTACTTTTACGTTTTCATTTACGGTCTGATTGGTTGGTTCATTGGCGCTGGCCAATCAGAGTGCCGGACGTGTATTCGTTACGATTACTTTAAAAGTAAAACAAACTCGTACTAAGGCCTCAGATGATAGCTGAGATTGTTCAATTTGCTGTGACGTAACGAGTCTGATGGAAACGTCATCTTAGGAGGTAGACATGAGATATGAAGAATTGGTGAGTTGATAAAGTTCAGTGGCATACATATAGAGAAGTGAATGTTTAGGTAACTGCCAAGGTTCCAAGGTTGTGATTTATAACATGGGGTTTTTAACAATATAGGTAAGGAAAAGATAGAAGGATGTGTATTTTGGACAAGACGATATGCGTACTTTCCCGGACACTGGTTAGATTTGGTCATTGCCCTACTTCTCGAAATTAGATCTACTTATATAGATACTACCTATCTATCTAGTATTACCCAATATCTCCTGAGATCTTTCCTCCTGTCTATATCATGGACATTCTAAAATTACTTTAATTTGGCCTATTTAACAGTAGCTTTACCTGTTGGCGTACTAATCAGAGTCTATGCCATTAAGTATTGTTGAAATCTTTTAACGAGTCTACCATGACCACAATTTCATCCAACCGAAGGTTATCCATAAGTAATTATACTCTGAAAATGTGCTAATAACATTACAGAAAAGATCAATAAAAATGTCTTTAGCAATAAAATTATAAGTCAATTAAAACACTTGTTTTTTATTTACTTTTCTATTTTATTATTTACTAGCGACCTGTCCCGGCTTCGCACGAGTGCAAAATGTATGTATTATACATAGGTAGCTAACAACGACATTTGAACCCTTCCCTCTATCAATTTGTGACCAAGTATTTTCTAGCAAATATGTTTTATAATAAAATTTTATGCCATTACATTAATATTAACATTAGTACTTATTCCGATTGCTTCATAAGTTTAATAATGCAAAGTGTTTATTTTATGATTATTATTATAATGTATTTGATTGAATACATTTTATTCGTAACTAGCGACCCGCCCAAATAGTATGTATTGTACATATAAACCTTCCTTATGAATCACTATATCTATTAAAAAAACCGTATCAAAAATTGGTTGCGTAGTTTTAAAGATCTAAACATACATAGCGACAGACAGACGGCGGATAGCGACTTTGTTTTATACTATGTATGTAGATGCAAAATAAAATTACTTACTTGGAAAATGTAATGTTATATTGCATTTGATATTGTTCTGCAATTTTCTAATAAAAAGTAACATATTTGTTAGATCAAATTACTGCCATGTCTTCAATGTAGTCATATTATCAAGTGAAGCAGTATTTACAAATAATTGTAGACGACGATATTATTATAGGAAAGGTCAATGAAGTTCACTATTATCACGATTGTCATATATGTACTTATATGATATAATAGGAATGTATGTATATGTATAATTATTATGAGATAAAGCAATATTAGGGTTTTATGAGCCAATTTGCCAGGTCAACGAGATAACAGTTGTGAAAAAATGTGTCTTTGTATATTAGTTTCTCAGAAATTTAAAGACAAATAGTGATATAGAAAACAGATCTAACATTATATTGTTAGAGGAAAAATGTATGGAAAACAGATCGGTTGTGCATAAAAATTAAAACCGATTACGGGTATTTTTTACGCCGGTAGAGCTTCTATTATTATGCATGAGAAAAATATTTGTTAATTTGAGTTGATAGCCTCAATACCAATTCATTATCATAATTATATTAGTTACCTCTATAGTAAAGTAATCCTAACACACTATCAAATACTCTTTTGCACCAATCTGTAGGAACGCAATTGTTTTATTTATTTATTTTCAGCCATGATCGTCCCACTGCAGGGCAAAGGCAAAAGCTTTTTGCGGCCGCAATCCTTGTCATAGATGTCTAACTCGTCTCGCCATCTCCTTTTGGGAAACGAAAGGAACGCAATAACCTTAAAAATTACCAAGCTAATTTTTGACTCATGAGAAAGGTTTAAGTATTGATAATAATTGATTCATTTTGGTTTTGGACTACAAGTTATACTTAGTGTTAATTCAAGGCGCCATAGCTACATAATAAATTATAATAATCTTTCAAATGCTTTCTTTTTTTTGACACTAAGGTGGTACCTAAATCCTCATTGAGCCGTCTCGCTTGGGGAGGACAAAAGGAACTGTTAGACCCTTAAAGACTATAACCCTCAGTGTCCCGTCTCATACGTGGGTCAGAGGGTGCTGGTGTCACATTCTTCCGCAGCCCCCGACGAGTTTGGGGGCTGCGGTGACCTGCCTATCTTTTGATTGCTACTCTGACTCACACTTGGTCATATAATTTGCATACATTTTTTTTAATTACTGGGTTTTTTTTTAAATTCTCAGTAGTAGCACGGAGTCTGGAAATGTGCCCGGTATATGGCAATAGGCTCACCCCCTATTACATGGGACTCATAACAACTAGTGAAAAGTGGGTGTTACATTGTACTGTGGTAGAATGTGCACCTCTGCCTACCCCTTCGGGGATAAAAGGCGTGATGTTATAATGATTTTTTTAAGGGGGAAAAATCATCAAATGACTATTCCGCCTGGGTGAGGCGGGAGGGAGTGTCAGACTCTCACTGACTAAAAACCACCCCATTCCTTCTCCTGCACGTCGAGCCAGAGCCCCGGTTATCCGTTAGGTTCTCCGCGACAATTTGCATACATAGAACGAAATTCTAGATTCATAATAGAGTTCAATTGTTTTTTAAATTATTTTCACCTCATTCTATAAAGATGAACGATTAGAAACAATTTGTCGTTTCTAAAATAAAAATGTCACAATACTTGATTAGAGGAAATCGTTAGTAATAAATATGAATTAAGAAAGTAAGACAAGATTTATTACTATTAGATAGAACTAGAAAAGATGATCGTTTTTAATCTAGAGGCTGAGAATTAAATAACTAGCCATGTATGTAATAACAAACCGATGTTTGTTTACATCAGTATCTGCAACCAGACAGCGTAGTACAGCTTTAAGATCACAATATCAGAACCTATTATCCACAGGTGTGTTTAAAACTAGTCTACTAAAAAAATGTGTAATCTGTATGGCTCCTATTATTTACAATAAAATTCCTGACCAAATTAAAAACTTACCTGTTTTGAAATTTAAAAAATGTTTTACAGAATTACTTGTAGATAAATGTTATTACTCTGTGCAAGATTTTCTAAATGATACATCATAATTATTTCAATAACCTAATTGTTAGATTTATATTTGCATGCCAACAAGGCCGAATGTATAAGGTTCCGTCACAACATATTGTACCATCTTATTCTTATGTACCTACATTCTAGCAAATAAAGATATATTATTATTATTATTATTATTATTATTACTAGGCGTGGTACTTGTGGAATAATATTTTGCAATTTATTTATTGACTGACTAATTAGTCTTCACATGACTTGAATATCCAGAGTTTTCAGCTTGATTGGTATAATATGATTATCAGTGGAATCTTTTATTTACAAATAATATAAACTCAAAGAAAATAAACACTAAATATGTATATATTTAGTAGCCGCGTTGCGGGTCGCGAAATGCTGTTCGTGAATATGAGCCTCTAACATAGCTGGAAATTAGTCTAGTTCCTCGTAAAAGAATTACGTGAGTAAGCCGAAAAGTATAATAATTAATTGACACACTAATTAATTATTGTGTCAAAAAGTACTTCAATTAAAATCTTTTCTACACACACACAGCACATTACGGCACTTAATGCCACTCTACAATGTTATACTCACTTTTCACTATTTATGATATGAGTTCCATGTAGGGGGTGCTACTACTGAGATGTAAAAAAAACTCAGTAATATTTTTTCCGACCTGGGAATCAAACCCGAGACCTCTTGCCCGGCACTTGCACTTGAGTCCATTCGGTCAATGAGGCAGGCAGTCTATGAGGCAGTCAGTAATATTATCATACTGTATATTCATGATTACACCTTTAATTTCTCGAATGGATAGTCAGAACTATGTTTTTTTTATGGTATAAGCCGGTAAACGAGCAGACAGATCACCTGATGGTAAGCAATCGGCGTCGCCCATGGACACCTGGAACACCAGAGGCGTTACAAGTGCGTTACCGGTCTTTTATATACAGACACCAACATATAAACTCGCTCTTTTCTGTCGAATTTCTTAACTAAATTTTCAACGTTATTGTTTTGTTATAAAGTCTATCTACTATATCAAAATAAGTCGGGTTTTCCTTCCTGACGCTATAACTCCAAAACGCATGAACCGATTTCCACGGTATTGCATTCGTTAGAAAGGTCTCGGGCTCCGTGAGGTTTATAGTAAAAAATGTTATATAAAACGAAGCCTGGTCTGGTCTGGTGGTGAAACGGAGTTCGCTGGGTTTGATAGTTTATATACATATAATAATATTAATTAATATATGGTTATAAAGACTGCCTCGTTGGCCGAGTGGTCGCAAGTGCGACTGCCGGGCAAGGGGTCTCGGATTTGATTCCTGGGTACTGGGTTTTCAAAAAATTCTCAATTTCTTCTTCAAAGTCTGAAATCATGCCCGGTATATGGCAATAGGCTCACCCCCTATTACATGGGACTCATAACATAAATAGTGAAAAGTGGGTGTTACATTGTACAGTGGCATAATATGCACCTCTACCAACTCCTTCGGGCATAAAAGGCCTGATGTTATATTATGTATGTAAGAAAATTAAAAAAATATTAGTATATATTGACCTGCTGACGTCTATACTACCTATGATATGACGTAGAAAGATATTATGAATAGACAGGGAAAAGTAGATACATTATATCTATATCCCATTTTCCGTATTATTGTATGCTATTTTGAAACAGTCTCATAGGTTGAAAACTTGTAAATGTATAGCAAGCCATAGCAAAGTATCACGGGTTCGATTGCGTGGTAGTGTAAAGTGGTATTGTAGTTTTTTAGGTTTCTACTAAAATTGTACCCGGTATTGCCCACTATTATATGAGTCTGACAACATAATTTTCTATATATATTTGTCTGGACTCGAAGTGAGACGGAACTCTGAGTTTGTTTCAGCATTTTTTCTCAGAGTAGTCAGTTAAGAAATGTACATCTCATCTCGATTTGTTTTTTAAATTGACATGTCAAAGTGTTTTTGTATTTGATGTACATAAGGTTCTATTTTACTCATTTCACTTGTTGCCTTCTGTTAGATAGGTGTTATATTATATGTAGAGGTATAATACGTTTTGTTATGTTTTGAAGGAACTATGATTTAAATTAACCAGTTCATTACAGGTAAACCACTACATCTGTATCAAGGCAAAAAGTGCTATTGGATGCATAAAGGTATCTGTTCTGCAATGAAATAAATATATAAATAAACAAAGCTATGTCTATCTATATAACTACATAGTTACAAAGTTGGTACGTAGATGATTCAATAATTGAATCGGAAAACTTGAATAAAATAACTTACACTAAGAATGTGCACTGAATATTTTAATTCAAATTCCTTGATAACTTAATTATTTCCTATGTAAAAGTAGGAATGTCTGATTTTGGAATTTTAAGGACTTTTTTAAGGTTGTTTAAGAACTTTACGGTCTCTGAATACGGTTCAAGGGTATTGTTAAGGATGCGTTTTTTTTTATTTCGAACAGTTTAAAAAAAACAGAGTAGTATATGATATTTTTATTGTTACAACTGCTTTTTGGCCGTTATCTTCTTGCGAATATTAACTATATATAAATTCAGTGAATGAAAAATTCTACGCGAATAGTAAGTAACAATAATATATTCAGGAATCGAACCCAACACCTCCTTGCTCAACAATTGCGCTTGGGATTACACGATCAACGAGACACACAGACGAGGTATTTTTTTTATACCTCTAAATGACAGTACATCCATATTTCTGATAAGCCTTTAACATCTTAACATATTTGCAGTTACAACACTATAATAATGACACATACCTAACAAATGTAACGCATTTACATGATAACATAGATTTCGTCTGTTGACATAACATGAAATGTTTGTATTGATTTATATTTCCCTGTTACATCTCCAAAGAGGTACAGTTATACTTAATCGATTACATCGAATCGCATAACCAAATCGATTAATCGATTAAATTATTATTACTCTTCAAAATATTGGGTAAAACGGCCTTTGTCACGCTTACTGTATCAATTTAGTTACATGGATCAAATTTTTAAATATCTTGTAAACAGTAAGCAGTGTACTGTCTGAGTGTTATCTAAAAAGACACTGTCAAACGAATAAACATTGTGATAACGATAGATAATAATACACATAAATCACTCATAGAATGCTCTTAAACACAAAAAATATTTTATTGTTCGTGTAATTTTCGATCTTATTTAGAAAAGGATAGGTACTTAAATAGAATAAAAAAAATTGTACACACACTATTATAAGTTCATTATAATGATGTGATGATAAATTAATAACAGCGCATGGTAGAATTTTTTTTCGACCTAGCCATAGCGAAAGTATTTCTAAGTCATTAAAAACTCATAACGAAATAATCTATAGCTACCTAGCTATGTTCTGCGCCCGAGTCATCTTCGAACGCAATCAAAGGGTCATTGTTATATTTGATAAGATAAATTTTGATTGAGAACTCTGTGTGGAAATTACCTCAGTGTCACTATTTATATCAGTAGAATAATATATTTATGTCTACTTTACGTTTACAATAAATATTTTACACGAAGTTTTCATTCATAAAAATGCGATACAAAATAGTAAAAAGAAACTTTACATACCAGCTCGTAGCATTTTGCAAAGCAAAAAAATCATTCCTTTAGATGTCACACAACACACAAAAGCTTTTTTTTAATAATTTTTAATGCCACTAAATCACAACACCAACCTTTTTTGAAGGAACCGCTTCCGAAATTCTATATAAGCTGACCGGCCTTTATCTTCTAGGTCTCCAGAATGGACACGAGCGTGTAGGGGCAGTGGTACTTTGTTAGCAAAATTGCCATAGTCCATTTGTATATCCACTATCAGCATCAGCGTGAAGAGTACGAGGAAGGCGCTGATTGCGAGCGCAAGGCGCTCCTTTAGCTTCATGTTGAGCATAATGCGCGCGGTCTTGCTGCGCGGCGCGATGGGACTGCGCGCATGATCCTCGGGCGTCGGCGACCGCTTATAATCGCGGGCGCTCGCGCCGCGCCGCCTCCGCCGCCACCGTGCGCGCGCCCACCCGCTGACGCTGCAAACAATAACAACACGTTAAGGGTGCTGCACGTCACGTAACCAAACATTTGAAAAAATGTTGATTAAACTAACATCTGTTTTAGTTTCACGTCACAGTTCTAGAAATTCTTCACAACAAGTTAATGACAGTAACAAAATTAAAGCTATATAAAATCACTTAAAAGAAAATGTTGTTTTTTGTTGATTTAATTTCCTAATTTATCTAGGGTTTAAGATCTTTCATTTTCAACTTGGTGACAAACAAGAAATTCGAGGAGAGAAAAATATTTTTGTACCAAGATACAACAAGATTTAGTTCTTCATGAAAGAGATAAGCTCTAAGGTTATGATATTTTCCTTAATAGAAAGATTGTATGTACTTGTAACCACTAACTAGGTAACCTAATAAACTGAACCTACGTGTAATCCAACAGCATGACCTACATCGCATCGGTAACGATCTCTTTTAACGAGATAAACAATGAAATATGATTGTCGTGACTGTTATCATTTTTATTTTTTATAATAATGTCTTCGAGCGCTATCTCCATTATTTTTCTATTAAGATCTTGTAAAAAAAATATTACAGTTAGTAGTCAGTAGACCTCCTCACGAAGTTAATCGCTCAGAGAAATAATTACACTATTAGAAAAATTGTAGAAGTAGCTACTTAGCTACTTTTAAAATTTGTATGTTTTTACAGACTGAATTTTCTGCCATGCCATATATTTCTGAACACAGGGCGTAAGCATTACACTCAGAAGTTCAGAACCAAATTATAGAAAGAGTTGTTTCTTATGGAATAGGGATGATGACAGGGTATGAAAATTAAAAATCTAATGAATCCGTCAGTTAGGTAATGGAAAAATATTAGACAAGTTTTTTTTTATTTTGTCGTATAAGAAAACAATACTTAGATAAAACGAATCAAAGTTTAGTAGTGGCAGGTAGCTACGTCATTTTATAGTATAAATCGTACTCAAAAGTGACGTCATGCGATATTTCAAATCAATATAAATATCTTCGACTCTATTCGTTTCCGTAAGAAAATAAAAAATACGTGTCTTAATGTCTTTAAAAAAGCTACCAGACGGACATTAAAAGAAAATTAGCCATGTACCCAATTACTTAGCAGTCTAGGTACTAGTCTAATCACCGCGGACGATGCATCCAAACACATTTGCTCAAAATATATTCTAATCGGTTTTCCTATTGTGCGTTTCCACTTTCTACGTCCTGCATTTGCGTGAGGACGTCAGTCAGTACGCGTTCGAGCGTCTCACCCGGAAAATAGCCGAAAATCATACATAAACAATATTATGTACACCCGATCGTAAATATTTAAACAACGCACGGGTTTGACAAAAACAAGACGAAAGAGATACTTAACTCAATTCTGAAGTCTTAATAGTTTAACTTACATAAATAGAAAATACTACTATGTTCCCAATTTACGCAGGTTATGTTACAAATGAAAAATTGTACCCATATTGAATCAACAATTGGTATCTACTTGCGACAAACAGATTTGACCTGTATTTCTTATTCTATAGATTTGACTTTTAAAAATTCTCAAACGTATCAATACATAATTTACAAAGTCAACACGTTGCGTATGTAAGAAAAGTGTACCTATAGATGTCTAAATAATAGTGGATTGCTTAATACATTGTCGGTAGATAGGTTATGCTATGATTGCAAAACTTACGAGTTAGCGGTGTCATGTGTAACGCATGCAAAATAGAACATTTTGGAAACATGACGCCTAACGTTGGGAACAAAGTTCATTGCTTTGCGTATTCTGTAGTTTGCCCGAGTTATGTTTAAGGTTACAACTTCTGTTTGTTTGTTGCCATATAATAATAACTGCTATTATAACGCTAGAGAGTTTATTTTTGTTTGTTTCGCTGCATTTAGGTTTTGCATAGTTGGTTTTAGTAAAATATTTTCTACAAAGTATTAAGTAATGTCATGGTCATGTTTGGGATGAGCCAGTTTTAATATCATGAGAAACAAGTTGGGTGTAGAAGCCCTCACACCTAGAAAACAATTAATTTATAGAAAAAAAAATTACACAGTCCTCAATCCCTACAGCAATGGCCTCCTTTCAATTATTGTCAACAATAACTTATAATAATTTATTGAGCATTTTTTTTATTTAAATTTCTAACAATCGATTCTTTTTATCAACTGTTTTTATTATTATTTATCGATACTGGCAGCTTGTAATTTGCATAAATTTATCATAAGTGTTTGCATAGATGGCGTATTATTCAATTTATTCAAAGGTATTGATTAAATGGCAATGTTATTTGCATTATGGTATACGTATTTAATTATCATTGTATGATTGTTGCATATGTTTTTTAAATTGAATAACTGTGGACACATCTGTTATTATGCAGTTTATTATGCCTTTGTACGTTTGCACTGTATCTAATTACGTGTATTGAATAAAGAAAGTAATATGTTTGTTCGACCGTAAGTAAATAGAACTTATTGACGTATGAACAATCCAATAAATAAAGCTAAATATTATGCTTTCGTTGATCGACTGATAAAGTGCCTAATTTGTTTTAATTGTTAAGTTAATAAAATCGGCCTCTCAGAAAACCAACGTGAATCAACGCTTGCGTTGTATTTCGTCGTGTGAGTGAGGTTACCGTAGCCCCAATTACGCATCCTCCCCAGTCTCCTCAATCCCCCAATCCCTCACAATCGTCAAATTCCCAATATCCAAAAGGCCGGTAACGCCTCTGGTGTTTCAAATGTCCATGGGCGACGCCGATTGCTTACCATCAAGTGATCCGTCTGCTCGTTTACGGGCTTATCTCATAAAAAAATGGCCGAAATCGAAAGTACCAAAACAATATTTAAAAAAAATTGTTAGTTAACCTATTTATAATTTTCTCTTACGACTATCTTCAACTTTTTAATTACATATGCACTACTTACTTAGTACAACAGATAATTTAATAAATCGCTTAAATGCTCTAACGAAAAACTAACGTAATTTTTACTTCTTAAACAAAATTATACTATAGTCATCAATATAGACAGACTGTATTTAAAAAACAATATTCTCAATCAAATCGTCGAGTACCGTCATTATAGACACAATTATATCCTCATGTGATGATATAAGTTGTAGTAGCTAACATGCAGCTAAATAGAGAAACAGTAGTGATATTAGGAAATACGCGTAAATCTCTATCTATGCATGAAATCATCAAAATAACAATACCAATACCATAGCAGTGAAGCGCCTTGTTAAGAATCTTCATAAAACTATAATAATTGACCGGAGATATATCTACTGACCAGATTGGCGATATATTAAAGGAGGGCCAAATTAAAAGTACCCTTAACCGACGAGCATGCATGAAAAGTTTGATGACTGTTGATGAAGCGAAAGAGGTATGTACATAGGAATCGTAGTAACTGGCGTTCCATAGTCTCTTCCTACCCCATAGGAGACAGGCGTGAAGTTATGTATGTAATCGGTCGGACATTCTAATTCAAAGCTATTTACTCGGCAATTGTACTTGAAATCACTGGACATCAGAAACGAAGACAATATATCGTGACCACATCGTAAAAACACCCTTTGGTCCAAATGCTCAAACGCCACTCAATTTTAAGTCGCGCTTAAGTATAGTTTTGTCCCTAAAAATCCATTGTAAAATAGCAGAAATTTCACGATATGTAAGTACGACTTAAAATTGAGTAGCCTTTCAGTATTTGGGCGTAAATCACGTCAAACAAAAACACAAGACAATAGTATTTAACAAAGAAGTGAGAGTGTCACATTAGAGTAATTGTAACGGACATGGACACATGAAACACATTTAACATTAGCTTCATTCTATATAGAAAGTCGTTCAGTATTCGACGTATGCGCGTATTACATTCAATCTGCTTAAAGATCACGACCAGGTTTAGATATCAAGTGATTGTGTTGAATACTAGAGCACTGGACAACACTATCCTGGTGAATAACTATGACATGGATTACATTAACAGCGTACTGTTATGTCGGACGGATTTGAACGAACGAACTTGTCACTCTCACTTGTTATACACTTTACAAGTGAGAGTGACAAGTTCGTTCCCGGGATAAGCAAAGCTGGTTTTTAATTGTTCGTATTTGCTTTAACCATTACCCCACGCTAGTCTTAGTTCTGCTTTTTTATTGCATTGACACATAAGACCTGGAATAAGAATTTACAGATCATACAAAAAGTTGTTCCAAGCAAGAATCGAACTTGCGATACATAGGGTTAGTGCATACGACACAAGCACGTATCTAAGTAGTTATGACTATTGTAACTTCTGACTATCATTGAAGAGCCACAGAAATAAATAGATCAGTAGTTAGTCAAATTGAAATTATATTATGATTAAAGTAGTACATGTACATTTTGCCAATTATGTCAATTCACAGACTATAGTTCTATGCAATAAATAGTATAACTTAATCTATAACTAAATACGAAACTATTTAATAACATTTAGTAGGCACTGATAAAATTGTATTCTTGTCCGTTATTCCATTTCGATAGAAGTAATCTATACTTATCTTTAGAAATCAGGTTTGTTAATTCTTCTAAATCCTGTGATATGGTTTAATGCCTTGCAAACGTATGTACATAGATACATACATACATGTAGGCATTATCAGAAGTCATAAAAGCCATCTTTAATCTTTAGACTGATGTAAGTTTTAGTAATATTATTATGCCTAGTATTAACAATGATACTAGTGGCATGTATTGGCGTCAGACCACCACAGATGGGGCCCAATAGGGCTAGGGACTTGACGGGTTGCCGCGGGGCTCCGGCTCGAAATGCAGGAGTAGGAACGGGATGGCTTTTAGTCAGTAAGAGTCTGACACTCCCTCTCGCCTTACCCGGGCGAGAGAAGTTGTTGCATGATTTTCCCCCCTCAAAAAAAGCCTTTATTACAAAAATGTTATTGTTACTAAATAAGTAACAACATAAATATTTAAACGTCAAACGTTGAATACAAGTGTTGCAAACATTATCTTCCTTGTACTTTAAGAGATCAAGAGACTCGAGCTAATTGTTTTCCAAATGTCTATTGGCTCAATAGAGACACGTGACATCGTCCAATGTTTATTATGTTTATATGTACACGCCATTCTATTGACTTGATATACTACTAAGAGGCTGTTCAAATACATGTTTGATGTTAGAATGAAGGTTTAATGAGGAAGCGACACAAATGCAAATTTATTTTTGGGATATTTAGCTACGCCGTAGCAAGCGTAGACGCTGTGTAGCCGTTTCGTAGAAGTCGTCTGACTGGCGTAGACGCTTTGATTTCGACGTATTGACGAAGTTTTGGCCTATGAACACACTATATATACATACATATTATAATGACAATAAGTAATGTTTCACTGATCCCCTAATATTTACAGAAAAAATAACATTAAAAAAAATGCGCTGTAGATATAATAAATATCACACAAGGTAAATCAAAGAACAAAATCAATGTTTAAATTGTAGCCACTGAGTCCAAACATCTTGTTGACATAGTAAGTACGTACAATGTAGCAGACAGTGGCAAATACCGCGTTTACTGATGACCCGTAATGACCCTGTTACACGAGTGCTGATGACTCTCATCAACAACTATAAGTACTTGTTAATTAGTACATTTTCACTATGATTATATTTATGTATAGGTACCTTAATTGTTATTTGCTTAAACTAGTCTGTTTCAGAGTGGTTATTTAGCAAGCAATTAGCAGAGATTTTATAAAGTGCTTGCTTACATTTTCTTTGCGCAGCATCAATCCTAATTGTCAAACTTGGATGGAAACTTTTGCTGTGTTATTTAATTTTATCAGCATTGTTTTTGTAATCTATGTTGGTGGAGTAGTGTATCTGATAGTTGTGTTATATTATGTAGTTGTATCTTAACACTAATATATGCATTTTTGTGTGCCTTAGGATATTATTATGTTTATAACATTTGTAATCTTTGAATCGATATATTTAATAACTCATTTATCAACTATGCTTAAATATTCGACTTCAACCCCGCTTTTTAAAGTTTGATAATTAATTTACTAAAACCTTCTCTCAAATGTAACAAACTCTTTTGTGAAAATCTCAAAAGCGATTCAGCCAATCACGAGATAACCGCACACAAACGAACATATGCAGGTTAAACTGAATACTTATTTTTTTAAATCGTTAAAAAGTAGGATTCTATTAGTTTATCCCCACTGTTTTGGCGATGTCAACAAAATGTACTGTAATGCTATTGTAGGCGACGCTTATGCTAAAAACCTCCTTTGTAGCGCGATAAGAAAAATGGTGGAAACGTAGTGAATTCGTGTTCGCGCTAAAATTCAAAATTCGAAGCCCCGCCCACGCCTCGCTCGAATGGGCCCCGCGCTCGCGCCTATAATCGCCGCCGAAACGTTGAGTGGGTGAGCGTTTGAAAACGTTCCGCATTCCCGCCAATTTTCTCACTTTTTAAATTCGTTATGGAAACATCCAGCCCTAATTTGTTACAGCTATATCAATTAATAGGATTCTACATTACATTTCACCTTGTCCTAGCTTACCATTCTGGTGAGACTATCTACTGTAACATATCCGTTTGATAATAATTATCATCATTTTTACTACGATTATATTATTTATAATTACACTACTTTCTTAGTAAGCCATGATTACACATCTAGGAATTTGGTAAGTATACATATATTTCATTTTAAGCCAGTAGTTGATAATTAATAGGTAAGACCAGCTGATTGTCTTTTTATTATAATCGTCGAAATAATATAATTTTCCAGCAACTATATTTATAGTAAAGATAATAACTTGTTCATTAAAATAAAACAAGCTGCATTTTAATACTCAAAAGCATTATTGTTCCTATTGATAGTATCATTTTTTCTGTTATTTATGATAATAGTCTAAAAAGTCTAAGAGCGTTAACGTATAAGTAACATAAGTTTTACCACTTTCACCAGTACTATCGATAAAAGACGAAGAAAATATATGTAACGCAAAACCACAATGTCATTGAACTTTAAATGAAATAATACAAAACATTTTCTTCAAGAACCAAACTACATATAAAAATGTCTTTAAAACAAAGCTCCTAATTTCATACACAATGCATAGAAGCATATTTTATACCGACTTCTAAATTGAAAGTTGCACGGAACTCTTTTAGTGTATTTCTAAAATGTTAAAATAAAAGCACAATTTGAAAGTTTTATGCTATCGGCACCAGATGCGAAAATATTTAGGAAATACTGTAGTGTATGGGAAATATTTTTAACGAAAGACGATAAAGTTATTCCAATACTTTTGGAAGTTATGTGTGTGGAGTGAGGGGAAACAATCGGGTTGGTGCAGTCACCTGCCGAACTCTGCGAAATATGGCGCAGTCATACAATACATGTGGCGTGGTTTAGGATATGTTAGGTGGAACATATTTTTTAGTAAACAATACTGAAATTTAAATATATCAAATCAAAGAAAGACAACAAAAAGATAGTCAATTAGGAATAAAATACAGGTAGACAAATGTGTACAAACCTATATATCTTTTTTTTTTGTAAAATTAAGCATTTTAACAGTAACACAAACGCAGTGTGAGGCACTCTCCGGCTAGATGGAGTGACAATACATGCAAGGTGGCTGGTAATGATCAGATGCGTAGAGCTGAAGATTGATTTCAGTAACGTGTCATTAGAGAGCCAGAGGATATCCAGCAGTACACAGAAACAGGCTGATGATGATGATGATGATGACAGAAAAAAGGACGTTCAGTTGTTTTATTTTTTTATAGTATAAGCCGGTAAATGGGCAGCCAGATCATCTGATGGTAAGCAATCGGCGCCGCCTGTGGACATCCGGAACACCAGAGGCGCTACAAGTGCGTTACCGGCCTTTTGGACATTAGGAATTTAAAGATTTTTGGAGATTCAGGGATAGGAGAGATTGCGGAAGGGGAGGGAGATAATTGGGCCTCCGGTAACCTCACTTAAACGACGCAACACAACGCAGGTGTTGATTCACGTCGCTTTTCTGTGCAGCCATGGTATCACTCCGGTCGAGCCGGCCCATTCATGCCGAAGCATGGCTCTCCCACA
Organism: Spodoptera picta; assembly: GCA_038387885.1. Lineage (NCBI taxonomy): Eukaryota > Metazoa > Arthropoda > Insecta > Lepidoptera > Noctuidae > Spodoptera > Spodoptera picta. The sequence continues at coordinate 1,150,917 of JAZHFQ010000328.1, forward strand.
GTTAAATATGGCATGGTTGTTTTTGTAAGTATAGTTAATGTAACACTCTCTACTTAATAATTTGAACATAGCATGACCTCATTGATATTCAAAGTTTGTTATCAAAATCTTCTTAGACGTACAAAATACTTTGAGCCCAGAACAAATAATCACTCTCGCACGAAATCTAACACATTGAACTATAATCGTTATTAAAACGATGTTTTTTATCATCCGTTTAGTCAGTAGTTAAAAGTATGTCGAATCAACTGTTTTACGTATGAACATCTCATGCCAGTCTACCATGCAGGTAGGCAGAGGCTATGGAACGCCATGTGCCACGATTCTTACATACCTCTATCGCTTTATCAACTGTTTTACTGTTTTTAAAACTACCTCTAAGTAAACAGTAAAATTAAAATTGTATTAATTTCACACTGAGATGATAAAATGTTTTTATAATAACTATCGTAAGACATACTACATTAAGTAAAAACGCGGGTTACTCCCGTGAATATACTGTATACTTTTCTCAGTATATTCACGTGAGTAACACGCGTTTTTACTTAATTGAGATGATAAAATGTTGAATATTATAATAGGTATATAAAAAAATTCTTTATAATCTAACATTGTTTAAACAATCAAGCGGCAGTTTCACCACCTTCATGTACATAAGTAGGTATTCGATAAACATATGTGACAGATTAGTGACACATCCTACTAATATTTCAAATGCGTTTGTATGTTTGCACGTTTGTTTATTTATTACTCCTTCACGTCACACCGGCTGAAGGGATAAGAGATGAAATTTGTTACATTTCCGAATCGACAACCGATTATGGTCACCGAACAAATTATAGTCTGAAATAACCATAGGTCTGAACTAACACAGGCTACTTTTATCCATTGGGATTACGGGCCAAACCATTGGCAGGAGCTGTATTTCATACATATTAACTTCGTAATTCAAATTTGTCTGGCGCATAGTACCTAGTTATCTAGACATTGTGAAACAGGCCCTAAAAGAAATGAGATAAAACTACATAATTCAGATCATGAGTCAGCAAATATAATCGATCTATTCTTAAAGCGAAAGGGGTCACGCCGTAATCTCCCTACGAAGCTCCACTTTTCTTCAAAAATACTTTTATCTTCATCGACCCTGTTTTTGCTAAAATCTCTAAAAACATATTTTTCTCCTGTGCTTTTAAATTTTTTTAAACATTTTTATACATATGTATCAAATTCTTTCTTTAGTGGTAGTAGGTAGTAGGTTGTGGTAGGTAGCATTGGTACTACCTAGACTAAAGAAAAAAAATCAATAATTTTCTACCTGTATTAAAAAAAGCCAACTTAATGATGCTTATTTTATTATTGGACCTTGCTTGTTACCTGTCCTAGATTTAATTATTTTATATCTAATATAAAACTTTTCAATGGCATTTCAAGTAGATCAAATAAATTAAATGGTATTTTACTGCCTACTACATATTTTTAAATCATCAATAAAAATATTACTATCATTTCACATTAATTAAACATTCGTTAGACACTATTATAAACAATACTGCTGGTGTTGTGGCACTTAAAACGTGTATATGTATAAATAAAAAAAACCATAAGCTTTATTTAACTAATTAACTGAACCCTGAATGAGGATCATAACACATTTCAGTCGCTCAGAACAAAACAATACACAGGCAACAAAAAGTGTCGTCAATAACCTGCAAAAATAACAATCAACCCCTTTTCGTTGTACCAGCCTTAATAATAGTGACTAAACTGAAAACTAGTGCGTAGCTAATTAAAAAACAAGTTGAATTGTACGTCAAGGGTCGAGCGCCTCACTCGAGACTTGCAACGAACAAAAAGGCTCCAATTATCCAAGTTGTCTATAGCATAGCATAGAGTATAGAGTTACGTTAGCTTCATTTACATAAGTTCTCAACTTCCACGTTAATTAACATATTGACATTCAAGTGAATATTGTACGTGGCCAGTCAGTTGCAAATTAATATTTATATTTATTATATTATGTTTCAGAATTAAAAATGGAACAAGTTGATGCTTTGTATAGTAAAAAATTCTTTAGGCTTTCTATGTACCTACGTAAATTGAAAGTATTTGATTTTTTTTAATGTCGACTTCTTATTTCATTCTTTTCTAAAGAATTACGAGACACATAACCTCACTGATAAACTGGCCAATTGATAGACATATATTTTTGTTTGTTTGTTTGACTCTTTAGTATAATTCAAATCAATCATTAGACTTTGATTTTAGATCTTATTACAAGGAACTAAGAAACAAACAAAATATCGCTGATGAGATCTACATAATAATCTTCCAATCAGTGGTCAATTTGTAAGTCAGTTTACGCTTGACAGCGTTAGATATCGCACACACTTGCATAAAAAAAAAAGATAATTTATGATGCGCGAAAATGACAGATGCCAATCGTATACATATAACAAGAACATATTTTTAACAACTTTATTACGATAGTAAATTAATCGCTTAAATATTCACTGTCGTTGACGAGATTGCAAACTGCGAGTTAAATTATTATTCAAAAACAAAAAATGAATAAGATTAACATTATATTGATTTATAGATTGAATATTGGAATGTGGATGTTATAATTTTTATAGAAATTATAATATCCGACGTGTTTGAACACAACACTGTTATGTATGTTACATTTCATTAAAATAGATGATAGATATTCCCACTTCAGATTTTTTATACTCTTGACAAAGTAATTGTAGAATGATGTCTGTTAATAAAAATTGGAGGTCAGGCGTGAGTATAAACACAATTGTGCCTACACTGCTTTCAAACTATGGAAATGCACTCAAATCATTTATACGTAGTAATTTATAAGTAATAAGAGGATTAAATTATTAAATGTTATCTAATAAATAATCAAAATTGCAGCACTATTATAATAATATCGTAACGTAAATCGCGGAATGTATGCAAATGCTTAGGTGCTGCGAAAGTGTATGGGAAGCGCTTTGCACAATGGGCGATTACGTTGAGGCACCAACACGTCACTATTACCCGGATGGGTGCCCTTACACATGTGCATTATGACCGATTATTGTCCCCGATAACTCAGTTACGACAGACAGACAAATTAGTCACTACTTATATAAGTAGATTTATGTTGTTTGACTGACAATAACATCCTCAAGTGTCAACGTCGCTTTATCTACAAGTAAATTAATATTTTGTTAATTCTTTTATTATATGAGAATTGTTTTATGACGGAAAACTGTAAAATAACGAAAAGTTTGTACGCCTATTTTTATATTATCGTCATGTGATGAGTCTATTTCTGTACAGAAAACCAACCTCTGTGCACTGTACAACTCCACTGTACCAAGAAATTGTAAATCGATATTGAGTTAACATAATTTTTAGCTTAATCGTAACAAACAAATATTTGATGGTTTTGTAAAGAATATTAAAACCTAATAATTGATCCATTGCTCTGTTAACAGCATCAGCAATTCATACGAAGTCAAAGTCAAACTTCACGTTATTTCAATTAGACGAAGAAAACATTTTTGAACGACAACAAAAAAATTTAAAGTCAAGCTATTTGCTCATTCCAAGGTGTAGATTCCCATGGAGAAGAACTAGAAAGAAACACCAAAGGTTATTCTAGAACCTTGCCTCAACGGTACGTATGTACCTAACACTTATCACAACTAAACCAACAATTCACCCGTGTACATAAAAAGTAAAACAATACAAAAGAAAAACAAAAATCCTCTTCTTATACTAAACAATAAGAACTGAGGGTTGAGCATACGAACGAATAAGTATTAGGAACACGCAACGATCATCTTAAGCATTCGTCGACTAAACAATAGCAAAGTACCAAGCAGTTCAGTTGATAACATCGTGATCATAGCTCCCATTAGTCAACAGTTGCGTTTCAGAGATCCGCTGCTGTTTTGTTCGAGTTATCTCTTATTTCTTTGTGAGTCATGGGAACAAGTATTATTCACATAGTTTACAATTCTACATTCCATATCAATTGGCTAGTTTCCTAGGTTTAAAATAATATGTTTCAACTTTTCAATGCAATAAATAATTAAAATAATCATACTTTATTCCATTGATTTGACAATTTACCTACTTTTGAATTTTTTCTCGCTATTTTTAAGGAAATAAGTATGCTAATTGGATGCAGAAATATGATGACGTCATAAGTTGCGATCCAATACAAAATTCATAGAACAATATCGTTTTTGACAATTTAAAAAATGTATTGAATTTGACTACCTGTCAACTGCCCGGTATATGGCAATAGGCTCACCCCCTATTACATGGGACTCATAACATAAATAGTGAAAAGTGGTTGTTACTTCTATGTGCACCTCTGCCTACACCTTCGGGGATAAAAGGCGTGATGTTATGTTATGTTATGTAAAAAATGTATTGAATTTGACTACCTGTCAACTACTATTAGTTACCGAGGCTCTGGCTCGAAGTAGAAGTTGGAGAAGGATGGTTTTTAGTCCATAAGAGTCGAACACTCTAGAGGAAGTGTCTCACCCAGGAGTAGAGGATAAGGACAAAGACATTTGATGATTTTCTCCCTTAAATCAAATTGGGTTTAAGCCTGCGATTTTGCGTGCAACAGTCATGTATGCCTGCGATAGTACAATAAACATTGCTACTTACCTCAAATTACTTTTAAATTACAATTACACGCCTTATAAGCAGTTACTTACTGTATATAATCCTACAGCAAAAATTACGAATCTCTTTACTAATTTGACATTTATAGGCAGCAATTTTGCTAACGTAATAAATGATCTTTAGAGTAATTTGATATGAGTTGATGGCACTAATCGTATGACAATTATTCAATTGTGGTTTGATTATGTACGAGGAACGAGGAACGAGCAATCAAATCGTATAAACGATGCTATCAGATGCTTTTACAGTTATATTGTGCACTTTACAATCGTGATAGTGATTATTGGTAATGATATTACTACTATCGTGATTTTATTTTGTTTGATCTACATTCTGAAGGTCAAGATAACACAGACATTTTTTCGCCGATGACAAAGCCGACAGCACCGACATTTGGTTAGGTTTGAATTGTGATTGTTCGAAATTGTATAAAATACTAACTATGGCTGCATGGTTCGCGCAGTGACTGGGATTTTTATTGTACGATTTCTGCACGAAACATTTTTTCATCACACACAGCACAATTTGTTGTCTGGGTGTGATGTGTTTAAAAATTTTTATATTTCTAAACACAATCATAATTTTGGAGGAAATCATAATATGTGCCTATTTTGTTAGGGTTTAAAATTACCTTAGCAAATTCATATAAAACCAACAATATTTCACACTAACAGCAGTGAGAGAAAGGAAATAAAATGACCAGTTACAACTATGTAAGTGAGTGTATACAATACTAATTTTCTATCACAATCACATAGTATTATGTGCACATACTTGTCTACAGTAAACAATAACAAGGAAAATCTGCGATGAGAAATGGGACAGTTTTTCATACTACCGGCGCGCGCGGGCGCAACTTACGTGTCACAATTATACTCGCGGATGTGTCTATGGAAACTGTAGCTTGGATTATGGAGCTTAATTTATTAAATACATTAAGACGCAATTTAACGTCCTAACATATTAGTATATTAAGCCCTGAAGATGAATCATTAGCATAAGTAACGGCGAGTCCCATGCCAAAAACTAGGTAAGTAGACCCCAAGTTATTTTGGACAAGGTAGGAAGATGAAGTTCTTATGATTCCTATAATAAAGAACCTATTAGCGTTAGGACGTGCTATTTCATCAAAATGATTAACTAATCATTCATTAATTATGATCACAAATTCATCAAACCAATTTTTTGTCTATATTAGAGCATTTAAACCACACTCCCGTCTCCTCCCACAGAGAGACGATCCTTCGACATGAATGGGCCGACTCGATCGGAGTGATACCACAGAAAACCGACGTGAAACAACTCTTGCGTTGTGTTTCGTCGTGTGAGTGGGGTTACCGGAGGCCTAATTATCGCCGTCCCCAATATCCCAATCCCCGAATTCCCAAAAATCCTTGAACTCCTAATCCCTAAAAAAGAGACTGGTAACGCACTTGAACATCACTGGTGTTTTGGGTGTCCGTATGCGGCGCCGATTGCATACCATCAGGTGATCCGTGTGCTCGATTACCGGCTTATTCCATAATATTTTTTTTTAAGTAAACCTCTGCCTATTATAAGTAATAAGGATAGTTATAAGGTTTCCATTACACTCTTACGTGTTAATATGTGGCATGTTTACAACGATTAACGAAGTATACAATTTTAAACAAAAACTAACAAAATAGGTGTATTTAAGTAATTGTGGTCTTAAATTCATGGCCACGGTGCATTCATGTTTAATTGCAAACAATTGCAAGTACGGGTTATTAAGTCATGAAGGCAACCGTTTATATCCAATTACCTGGGTGCATCCTTCAAACAGATATAGATGGAGATAAGGGTTACCTAGTACCTAGGTTTAGATTATTAAATCATGATTATCTATGGCAGCCGTTACATTATTTAATCCGAGGTCCGAAAAATCTAGGGTCTGACAAAAACAAACAGAACATCACGTCTTTTATCTCCGAAGGGGTACGCAGAGGTGCACATTACGGCATTTAATGCCACTGTACAATGTAACACCCACTTTTCACTGCTTATAGTACGAGTCTCATGTAATAGTAGGTGAGCCTATTGCCGTATACCGGGCACATGCCATATGCAGACTCCGTGCTACTACTGAGATTTTTTAAAACCCAGTAATACTTTGCCCGACCCAATAATTGAACCCGAGACCTGGCTGCCGTGTAACATGTCGCGTCAATGCATGAAGCAACGTTTAAAAAAAAATCAGATCCAAATACGATTACCCAGCATGGGGTACTAGAGTCAATCTCCTCAATTTGTAGTAGTATGTCTGCGACTCCAACGTAACACCCACCTAGGAATTAAAAAATTACAGACGCCTGAATAAAGGCAGTCACTAGTATTTCAAATACATGGCTGCTAATGACTGTTATTATGGACATTAATCGCACGTATTACGTATTTAAGGAATAATTTTATTAATTGATCGTTTTGTCGGGAGATCGAATACTTAAATGGATAAGCGCTTATTTTGATTGCATTTGAACACTGTTAATCATGCACTGAGGTGCTAACAGCGTAACAGATGTTTCAAGTATTTATTGGCTTGCGAGCGAAATCTCCAACTTTGTAGACAAGGCTATTTTAATCTTGTAAAGGTAAAAATTATGAAAAAGTCCTTGAACTGATTAGGACTTTGTAACAAGGAAATATAGAACTAGTTTTAAATTTTGTGACAGTTCAAATTGTAATAAGCATGCACATATTTAAAATTGAAGCAAAAATACAAATGACATTATTAATGCTATGTACATGTACACAACAAAAGATGAGGATGCAATCATAGTTACATTGAATGACTTATTTTCAAATACATAATTCTGTGATAAAAAAATAACAATTGGATGCACATTACACCTCTGACAATGTCATCCAGGTGAACTGATCAACAATATGCAGGTAATAAAGCAATTTGCTGCGAACCGATATTACGACCGTCAGCTGTCGGCAGTTAGCATTCCTGCGCTTACGACGTTGTTGCCAGTATAGAGAAAATAGCAGAGGTTAAATTATATACAATTCCAGTGCTGCGTTTTCACCCTAGTACATATTTAAAATGTTTAGTACATTTACCACTCCTGGGTGGAGCACAAAATACCAAATTATACTATTAGCTATGTTTCGTCTCCGTATCGCATATTTAAATTAACTGGTTTCTGATTTAACCGGTCCATCATTATTGTAACGTTCTACAGTATTTTTAGGCAATAGGTAAATCTAATTGAGCCGCATCCAAACATGTATTACATAGGTACCATAGAGCGTAACCAAAATCTCCAATACAATGTGCCTTCCATCAATGTAATAATAATAATATATGCTTTATACACCACACAATCGTACTACAGGACAATATTACCTAACAAAAATAGTGTACAATGGGCGGTTTTATCGCACAAGGCGATTTCTTACAGACAACCTGTACTACTGAACCTTCTACGTGTTTATACATAGTTACATTATTAACTAAATGACAAATTGTTTCCTGCACGAGAACAACGGGCCGCGGTTTTTAGATCCCTACTCGTAGTTGTCGTTGATTGTGATTGCTCGGAACATGATTGTTGATGTACTGTTGAAAACTGCGTAATGTACCGTAGACTTACTGATCATTAATACCGATTATTTCATGGAAATCTTCCGTTGGATAGCTTGCTTAGGAGGTTTGGATTTTTATTTAATATCAACAAATTACATAACATCACTACTTTTATCCCCGAAGGGGTAGGCAGAAGTGCACATTATGCCACTGTAGGTACAATGTACATAACTTTCACTATTAATGTTATGAGTCCCATGTAATGGGGGGAGAGCCTATTGCCATATACCGGGCACAATTGTAGACTCCGTGCTACTACTGAGAATTTAAAAAAAAACCAGTAGTATTTTGCCCGACCGTGGGAATCGAACCCGAGACCCCTTACTCGGCAATCGCACTTGCGACCACTAGGCCAACGAGGTAGTAACAAATTTTGCTCTTGTAAATGTTTTATTTTAAGTAATTTTAATTTTGTTTTAAGGTTAACTAACAAACATAATATCGTTTTCTTGATTACATATTTGTAACACAATGATTTCATTTATTTGACGTGACTCTGTAGAATAAATAATTTCAATATGTAACATTATGTATCGTCAAGGAAGGTAGGTCAGCGCATACTTAATAGCGTAAAAATGCCTAATTTTTATTTTAATGTCCGTCTGGTAGGTATTTTAAATCATTAGACACGTGTTTTTTATTTTCTTACAGAAACAATTACTTTCGACGATATATTGATTTGAAATGTCGCGTGACGTCACTTCTATGTACGTACATTTTATACGTAGAAATGACGTTTTATCCCCCACTCCTAAACTTTGATTCATTTTATCTAAGGATTGTTTTATTACACGATAAAATAAAAAAATACTTGTCTAATATTTTTTCATTGCCCCTGTCATCATTCCAATTCTTATTAATCCCATGGTATAAAAAGCCTATGCCTCACATTGAATACTACTCCATTCCAAGCTACCACTGAGAGCTTTAAAAATCGAAAATTTAAAAATCTTGTAGACTTCATTGCATAAGAGATTACCGACTTAGAAATACGTGGGTGTATTTTAAATGCAAACTAGTGCAAAATTTAAGATAAAACAAATTAATGATCAAATATAAAATGTGGGCTGAGGTCGTTACATTAGATTTGCAAATAAAGGCAGCCAATGCAGGTGTTCGCATGCAATCTTTTTATTTCTAAACCAATTTGTTGCGATACTAAGTAGTTCGAATATAGTTTCTTCCTTTGAATGAATTATAATATAATAAGTTACTACTTATAAAATACTTTTTATGGATAAGATCTACATGAAATCATATTTGTTATTTCCTAAAGAGATAAGAACTTATTTATCACTTTGAGACCTGTAGCAAAACACATAAAGGTTCAAAACTTATATTATCACTCTCTTTTACTGCCTATCCATCCAAAGTTTGTCTTTAAGAGATGGCTCTATAGTGATGAGACCGCCCATTGTACTACTAACGTATTTTTTTTGTCTTTGGCGTTTTTATATATTGTACAGTAAAGATTTTGTCTATTCTATTCTATTATATCACTATAACTTTGTATATTTATCGATATATGTGGAAAAAGAAGTACGGATAACGAATAAATAAATATAATTTCGAACGTCATTGACTCTTGTTTTGTTAATGAGTTATCAATGTTCATACACATATATGTACACAGACACATAAAATCAAACAAATTACTGTAACTATAATAGTTATAAATATAAACACAATTCGTAGCGCGTAGCATTGTAACCGTGCCTACGCGCAGAACCTGAAGTGTAATATAATTAAAACTTTTTTGTTTAAATAAATTTAATTATTGTGTTTTACGTTACAATATATTTATTGAACGATTTCAATTGTATTGATTAAATTGTTACAAATTTGTTAAATAAATATTGTTTCTTTATACATATTATAACTTTCGTGAGACATACTAAATTAATTATTATGTTTTTCGGCTTATTCAAATAATTATTTGACGAGAACTGTTTTTTATGGCATTAGCCGGTAAACGAGCAGACGGAACACCTGATGGTAAGCAATCGGCGTCGCCCATGGCCACCTGGAACACCAGAGGCGTTACAAGTGCGTTACCGGCCTTTTGGAGGATTAGGAGTTTGATGATAGTTGGGGATTCAGGAATTGGGAAGATTGGGGAAGTGGAGGGTAATTGGGCCTCCGGTAACCTCACTCACACGTCGAAACACAACTGAAACTGATGGCTCTCCCGCACTTAAACTAAACTTGACTAGTTTCAAACCATGCTAGAGGCTCATAGATATTCTGTAGCATTCTGTAGCAGCGCGACAGTCGCCGCGTCGCGGGTCGCGAAATACTGCTCATGAATATGACCTTCTAGAATGGCTTGAAACTAGTCAAATTCCTCGTCAAATAATTACGTGAGTAAGCCGAAAAAAATTAATAATTATTCATTCTTTAAATAATTATTCAATAATCATAACTCAATATTACATAGCGTATCAAATGAAATCAAAATAATCTATTCGATAATCGTTTATGACGTTTTGTCCATTAAAATTATCAAATAGTAAATCTAAAGTATCCATTCATAATCGACATCTTATCTTTTATATGGATAGCAGTTCAGGTTCATTTGAATCTTTTTGTTTGCAACTATAAATATTTATAGTACTTACGGCTATTTTTCAGACAACTATCTTTATTCGTTTATAAACTACGTTTAAAAAAATTTGTGTAAAATAAGTGTAACACTTTACCGAAAATCGCATCGCGAGATACACGCGCACAAACATACGTACATACATACAGGTAAACTGAGAACCTACTTTTTTTTCTTTTGAAGTCGGTTAAAAAATCAAAGGCAACTGCTGAGTAAGTTATCTGAAATTCGTTTTCCAATTCAGGATTAGTGAATTTTTCGTTTTACTTTAATAAATAATAATTGTGTTTGGAGATAATTCTTCAATTAACATTTATTGCATTTTTTTAATAAGAACTAAGTAATGTTAATATTGATAAATCTTGCTATCAAAATATTGCCAATTTGAATGTGCGAACGTTAATGTCAGATTCTAGAAGAATAGAACTAGAATACGCCATATCTAAACTAAATTGGGACATAATAGGGTTGTGCGAAACAAGACGAAAAAGCGAAGAAATAAACGAGTTTCCCGACTACATCTTATATCATACAAAAAGTATAAAAGGTTTACACGGAGTCGGATTCTTAGTGAAAAAGCATCTCAAAAAGAACATAATATACTTCAAAAGCTATTCAGATAGAGTGGCAACGTTGGATATCAGTCTCCCTAAGGGAAAGGTCCTATCAATAGTTCAGGTCTATGCACCAACTGAAAAATGCAACGATGAAGAGCTTAATACATTCTACAAAACATTGGATTTAGCCATAGAAGTAGCACACAATAGGAATTTGATCATTATGGGTGATTTCAATGCCCAGATAGGCAAAGCTTTACAAGGTGAAGACTCAGCATTTGGAAAATATTCAAATGGTAAAAGATCTAAGCATGGTCAGAGACTTGTGGAGTTCGCATTAGAAAACCACTTAAAATTTACCAACAGCATGTTTAAGATAAGAAAAAACAGGAAATGGACGTGGTTATCCCCAAATGGACAGCATCGCACGGAGATCGACTACATACTCACAAGTTCTAATGTGAAGGTATATAATTTCGACATTATACAAAAACTAAACTTCAATACCGATCACAGAATGATTAGGTGTAGAATTCATATAGACACAAAAAGAGGAAGGAAGTACATCAAACCTAGGCAGAATTATACTAAAGACCTACCAACTCTGACACGAGAAACTGGAAGTAAAATAGAAGAAAACTTTAAAGCTGCCATTGAACAGTCATATGATATACAAACACAATACAACAATTTCGAGAGAGAAATGAATAACTTAATCTCACAGTTGCCTAAGGCTAAGAAAAATCTGAATGATGAAATGAAAACCCACTTACAAGGACTATTAGAGAAACGAAAACAACTATATAGAAAAACGAGAACAAAAGAAGTAAAGGATAGGATTACACAAATAAGTAAGGAAATAAACAGAACTACTACAGACAATACAAAAGCTCATAGAAAAGAGACTTTGGAAAGGCACATATGTAGGACAGGGGCTGTTCAGAAGGCATACAAAGAGCTGCAAGCTTCCTCAAAATGGACGATCGACTTCAATAACAAAACAGGAAAAGTAATCTCAAAACGTTCAGATATATTAAAGGAAGCTACAAAATTCTATCGCGACCTTTATTGTGCGCAGACGCCCTCAAACTCAAATAGCATTGTTACAAAAGACACCTATAACCCTGAAAAAGTACCCCCAATACTGTTATCCGAAATAGATCTAGCAATAAGAACGCAAAAAAATGACAAAGCTTCTGGTGAGGATCAAATTACAAACGAACTGCTAAAATCTATATCTGAACCCCTACAGCGACCTCTACAAACTATGTTCAATAATGTATTGGAGAAAAGGAGGACTCCAAACCAGTGGTCCAAGTCTATAACAACACTACTACACAAGAAAGGTGATAGAGCTGACCTGAATAACTACAGGCCAATTAGCATTATGAGTAATGTCTATAAAGTATTCTCCAAAATTATCCTAAACAGGCTCTCTAAGATCTTAGATGAGAACCAAACATGCGAACAAGCGGGTTTTCGAAAAAACTTCTCAACCATAGATCATATCTTCGTCGTGACACAACTTATCGAAAAATGCAAGGAATTCAATAAAACTCTATATATATGCTTTATAGACTTTACAAAGGCATTCGACTCTTTAGAACACGAAGCAATATGGCAAGCACTAATACAACAGGGTGTCGACGGGGAATATGTAGAACTTCTATTAGACATATACTCTAAATGCACGGCCAAGATTCGAATGGAAAAAAAAAAATCTTTATTATTACCAAAGAGATTACATTTTTTTTTACATTTCCAGGATCATGACTGTGGCCAGAGCAAAAGGGCCCTGACTTCTAAACTAGGAAAAAACCTGTATCTTAGAAGTCAGTGTACATACGAAATTAAACTATACGAATAAGCCGTTGCGATAACAATTACCTGACCATGATAACGGACAGGAACAAAAAAGTTACAGAACAAAGTAAGCTAATCCAGGGCGAAAGGTTATTGTCAGGAGAAGCATAATAAAGAGAGAGAAAAAAAAATAATAACATCAATAAAACAAAACAAAACAAAAAAAAGTAAAAAGTAAAAGTAAAATTGGTTCTGTGTGGTAGGTGTGTTTGAGGGTGTGTGTGTTAAGGTGAGAGTATGGATTAAGTGTGGATGTGTAATAAATAATGTAAGTGAGCTAAGATTTTGATTATAAATTTAAACTTATTCTTAAATTTCCTACATTCGTCCGCAATGAAATTCAATCCTTTAGGTTGAAATAGCTTCCCGTCAAAAGATTTTCCGTCTTACGATAGTCGAGTTTCAAAAGATATTCTCGTAAGGCAGATTTAAACTGATATTTAGTTGAGTGGAAGAACTTTAATTCTTTATTAAGCTAGTTATAAATTTTCGAACTGTTGATATGGTAGCATCTTTTAGCGAAGGATGTTTTACAGGATTGTTGGGGAAATACTGTATGTTTGAGTCTGCCAGTACGCTCTGATAATGGGCGCGCAGAGTGCTTGCGGAGCATGGTCCGGAAAATATACAACTGTCTCACTGTCAGAACTTTCGATTCAGCATATAGTTGTACTGTTGAATATCTCCGCTGACGATGGAAAATAATCTTCAATACAGCTCTTTGTGCTCGTTCCAGTCGTAAGAAGACGTTTTCCGTAGCGCCACCCCAGGCTGGTATACAGTAGGCTAAAATAGATTGGCATAAAGCAAAATACACGACTTTAAGTGTGTCCGCATCAGCAGAATTACGTAGTTTTTTGAAAATGTAAATCAGCTTGCGTGTTCTGCTCATGAGTGTGTCGAGGTGTTTATGCCAGTTTAGATGTTGATCGATATGTACGCCTAGATATTTAATGTTTTGTGACTTAGCGATGGTGGGGCAGTCACAGAAGTTTGCAGACTTATATGAGTGAGCTTTAAGAGTATAGTATGCCGGTGGACCAAGATTTGATCTAATAGCGAACGGTATGTAAAATGTTTTACTTACGTTCACAGTTAGCAAATTGTTACGTAGCCATTCCATAACACACGCCAGCGCCCTTTCCGCGTTTTGATAGCATTGGGCCCAGTCTTTTCCATTTACTAATAAGGAGGTGTCATCCGCGTAAGAAGTTATTTTACAGCTATTGATTTTTATCTGATATAGCTCATTGATGTATATCAGGAAAAGTGTAGGACCCAGGATACTACCTTGTGGTACACCGTAGGTAATGGGACGCTCGTCGCTTTCATTATGTCCGACTCTAACGACTTGTGTACGTCCCCTCAAGTAGTCCCCAAACATTTCCAACACTATTCCCCGGATTCCAATGCTCTCCATTTTTTTCAGTAATTTAGGCGCAGAGACGGTGTCGAAAGCCTTGGATAAATCAATAAAGATGCCCAGACATTTATGTTTGTTGTCAAGAGTCCTCACGGCGTGTTCAGTTAATGCTAAAACGGCATCCTCGGTACTCATTCCCTTACGAAAACCAAATTGGTTAGGAGATAAAATATTATTGACATTGAGGAACGAGAGAAGGCTCTTGTTTAAAACTCGTTCAAGGATCTTTGACATAGCAGAAAGAACCGAGATGGGTCTGTAATTGTTGACATCATCTCTGCTTCCGGACTTATGAATAGGATGAACCACTGCTCGTTTGAACACTGCAGGAAATACACCTGATGAAATAGCCAAATTGCATACATGCGTAATAATGGGAACCAGCACTGTCCTGGTGGCCCTAATTACGTTTAAAGGGATGCCATCCCAGCCTGTTGCAGAATCGGGCTTGAGGGTTAAAGAGATGGCTCTGAGTTTCCCGTTGGAAAAGGTGTACGACAAGGCGACCCTTTATCACCTAAATTGTTCTCTGCGGTACTGGGAATGGTTTTTAGAAAAATTGATTGGGAAAAGCAAGGTATAAAAATAAATGGAGAATATTAGAGTCACCTGCGTTTCGCAGACGACATAGCAATATTCGCAGAAGAGAGTACGCAGTTAGAAAAAATGGTAAACGAATTGGCAAGAGAAAGTCAAAAGGTTGGCCTATCCCTTAACGCTACAAAAACAAAAATAATTACTAACGGTACAATTCAAACCGTTAAGGTGCAGGGACAAAACATAGAGTACGTGTCACAATATATCTATTTAGGTCAATCAATTTCATTTGATGACCAGACTGAAAATGAAATAAACAGAAGGATAGCTACAGCGTGGAAAAAGTACTGGAGTTTAAAGGAAATTATGAAAAACAGAGATATGGACATAAAAATAAAAAGTAAACTATACGAGATGGTGATCTTGCCCTGCTTGACATACGGTTGCCAGACCTGGTCCCTACGTAAGACAGATGAAAACAAACTATCTGTACACCAAAGAAAGATGGAGAGAAGCATGCTCGGCATAAGACTATCAGAAAAAGTTAGAAACGTAACCATTCGAAAAGAAACACAGGTAACCGACATACACAACAAAATAAGGAATCTTAAATGGAAATGGGCAGGACATGTGTGTAGAATGCCATACAACAGATGGGCCAGAAAGATTATGGATTGGATGCCATGGGATGGTAAAAGAAATAAAGGTAGACCAAAAAGAAGATGGGAAGATATTTTTGTTGAGATTGGTGGGACCACATGGAGAAGAGAAGCAAGAGACAGAGTTAAATGGAAAAAACTGGGGGAGGCCTACGCCACTGAGGCGACTTCCACAAACTAATTAGTAACTTTACTGGGAATTTATGTAATTTAATTTATTTTATTTTTGTTTTATTTAGCTAATTTGAGTTAATTTGAAATGATATATAAATCGAAATGTAACGTAAAAATTAAAACGAAACAATAGTATTGATTTGAATGCATGACATTTTGTGGTAGAATAAAGGCTATTTTTATTTTTATTTTTATTTTATTTTTATTTAATGTTAATATTATAAATACAAATAACTAAAACTAAAATATTTACCTACACCTTAAAATTACCTTAAAAAAAATTGTTTACCTCATCGCTGTCTTGAGGTAAGTGCCCAAAAGACTGGCAGCATTGCCACGTTGAATGGCAACGCTTAATTTTTGCCATTTATCGCATGATTATTGTTCTTCGAACGCCATGCGCATTCTATTAAATATTACTTACCTTTAAAACAATCCGCAAATAAGTATATTACTAAAATAAATCATTTGACTACTGGGCCTTTCCGATGCCGTAGAATATAATGCAAGAACCATGGCCACGATATGATCACGTAACACTTTATTACTGTAATTATATAAAGTCAATTAATTGTTCACTCTGCAATCATCCATAGAAAGAAATGAGAAAAAAAAATCTTATTAAATTTCCGTAATTATAGAGGTAGTCATAAGAAAATAATTAAATGTGTCAGTGTCGTTCTTTTATATTTATTGTAGTTATTTTTTTATTAATAAGTCATTGTAATGCCCTAGATACAAATGGATTAACAATAATTAATTATATTGTTTTTTTTATAATTAACACTAAACAGGTAAGGTACGTATACTTTTACCAAATAATAGCATAAAAATGTCTAATTTCGTAATTATGTCTTATCTCGACCATCGTTCAAAACTTGACTGTATGGTCGGCGAGGTGGTTGGGCAACCGGCTGCCGCGCAACGTGTAGCGATTTCGATTCCCGCCCGGAACGACTCTTTGTATGACTGTCTTTTTTAAAATTGGGGAATATCATCTAATAGCTTCTCCCGCCCAGGTGAGGCGGAAGGGAGTGTCAGACTCTTACTGACTAAAAACCACCCCGTTCCTACTCCTGCACTTCGAGCCGGAGCCCCGGAAACCCGTTAAGTCTTCCGCGGCTCCATATCGGCATCAGCTCTGTAGGGCCCCATTCGTGGTGGTGTATGGCTCTTTGAGGCGCTTGCGGAACGAGAACCTATTTATTTGCGCGCGATCATTTGGTCTAATTATCATATTTATGTAAAAGTATTTGTTTTTAAACGAACCCACGACAGAGGACAATAACCTAAAAAAATCACTAGACTTAAGCATACGCTACATATATAATTAAGACTTTTCTTTAGTCAAACTTAATGGTAATGTCTAAACCGTAATTAAAAACTTTGACTAACTAATCCTTTGACAAAGTAATTATCCGTCAAATTGAACAATTTATTTTCGATAAAATACAATGATAATGACAAAATTGAAGTTGTTAGTATTGTTAGACTAATTATTCCAACTCATTCAGATTTTGTTCTAAATTAGTTTTAGTTCCTATATTGTACTTACTGTAGGTACTGTTGCCACAATTAAAATGTAAAACATTGTTAGGTTCCAAGAATCGTTAAATTGAAAATATGAATTATCAAATAACTTTCTAATTACAAAATTTAAAGTTTTAAAACAGTAATTTTAATTTTTAGTTTACACACAAATCTTTAATTACAATAAGTTAAAGCTATTTTGGTCACGATACAATACTTATTTGCCCACGCATTTGTGATAATTATGCATTTAACATTAATTAAAACTCTTCCGTCTCGAGAAATGACAATGGTTTAACAAAAACGTATTTTAATTCCATAATCTTACTATAGAAGACAGCCGTATAGACTACAGATTATAGAGGTAGATTGCCTCGTTGGCCCAGTGGACGCAAGTGCAACTGCTGGGCTAGGGCATTAGGGTCATCATCATCATCAACAGCCTATAAATGCCCATTGTTGAGCAAAGCCTCTTCTCACCCGGAGAAGGTTTGAGCATTAATCACCACGCTTGCTCAATGCGGGTTCGTGATTTCAAACTTATAATTAGAAATTATAAGCCTAGGTTTCCTTACGATGTTTTCCTTCACCGTTTGTCAGTGGTGTCTGAATAATCTTAGAAAGTACATATAACTCAGAAAAAGTCACATTGGTACTTGCTGTTAGAAGATTTCGAACCCGCACCCTCATGTACGAGAGGTGGGCGTCTTAAACCTCCGGGCCACCACGACATCGGCATTAGGGTATTATTAGATATTTAAAAAGTTCTCATTAGTAACACGGGTCTGAAATGATGCCCGATATATGGCAATAGTCTCACCCCGTATTACATGTGACTTATAATACAAATAGCGAAAACTGGTTACATTGTACAGTGCCGTAATATGCACCCCTGCCTACCCCTTCAGGGATTTGGGATTCGGATTGGTGGATCCCCGGTGGATTTGGGGATAAAAAACATCATATTATGTTAAGTTATGTCGTATAGATTAATATGATACGTTACTCGCAAAATAACAAAGCAAGCATGTGCAACCCACTATACTTACTTATACCAAGTATGTACATTGTGTACCCAGTTTTTTGTAACAAATAATTATTCACTTTACCAAGTACCTAATCAGTCCATACGGCAAGTTTTTGTAATCACACGTTTTGTAATGAACCGGTTCAATTTGTGGTGAATGTTATTTTAACAGCCTTGATATTAGAAATAATCGGATTTGTGCATCAAGGTAAACCGGATGCGTGGAAATGTATATATTTTGTATAAATTATATATAGATACGTACCAATTATAATGTTGATATCAATCACCTGATTTTTATTAAAATTCGGGTACCGCACATAATTGGTTCCGGTTTCCACTTAGTACTAGTGTTATTCGTTATTTTGCATTTTTTTTTTGTGAATTTCGCATTGTGTGAGTGAACTGGTTTCATTGTTCATCCCAGAGAAGATAATACAGAACGCATCTAGTTTTCGTCTTTGACCGATAAAGACGCCATCTGCCAAAATAAATATCATTTCCCTATCATTAATCCTGCCAGTTTAATAATATACAGAGCCGTGAAAAGCTTAACGGGTTGCCGCTCCGGCTCTAAGAGCAGGAGAAGGAAAGGGTTTTTAGTTGGTTTTTAGTCAGTAAGATTCTGACACTCCCTCCCGCCTAACACAAGGCGGGAGAAGTCATTGGATGATTTTCCACCCTCCAAAAAAAGTCATATTAATAATATAGCATTGCGGGTAGTGTTTGAAATTTTGCACAATGGCAGTAAACAAAAGTGACTCACTCTTATCTATAAGCACATTTTTTGTCTAATAATTCAGACAAGCATTTCTGAATTTTGGCATTTAGAAGTGTCTTTTAAATATTTTAAAGATGAAGACATAAATGCAGATTAATTATCTACTTAAAAAAATCAATTTAAACAAATATTTATACTAAGTAATACTTTAGTGTCAAGATTTTGTTAATCATTGACATTTGTATTAATTAGACAAGTATTGGTAACTTTTATGCACATTCAAAGCGATTTATATGCACTTCGTAAGAAGTTATATTTCGACATTTTGTGACTAAATGTTCTAGAAATCGGGATCAACCTTCTACTATTACTTACTACTAATATTAATTTGCCAAAGATTAGAAAGATTTTATTAACAACTTTGCTTAGAAGATATGGATAAATTTATTTTTTGGATTACATTACAATTTATTATCTACAAATAATAATAAAAGAAGAAAGATTTGTACCTATTTTTGTATGTTTGTAATGAATAGGCTCAAAAAGTTCTGGGCCGATTTAAAAAATTCTTTCACCAATAGAATACTACATTCTTGCAATTTGACAGGCTACATTTCATTTAAAAAAAATTAGGGATCCTTGGTAAAATTCGAACAATGTCTTTCGTTGAATGCGCTGCCGAAACTATTAGCGATAGAATAAAAGAATGTACAACAATATTGAAGAACATCATAATGTCTACAAAAAACTCCGCGGTAGCATATTTCCAACTATTGTAGTTATGTCACTACAACAATCCAAATTTCCAAAAATATATTATTGTCTACTCCGTGCGAAGCCGGGACGGGCTGCTAGTTACCTAAGTATATGTATATTAGAGGTATAGTTACCTATAGACCAAATAAAAAATATACATATGGGATGACAGAAATTTTCGTAGATAACTTGGAATAATTTGAATAATTTCTGGGCCAATCATATGAATGAAGTAAAGAATTGAAAATGCTAATGAAATGTATTTAGGGTTTCCAAAAATGGTTTCAAAATGATCGAATGTTGTATAATTAATAAGCCCACACATAATGTCAGAAAAATGCTCCATATAAAATATGTAATTCAAGTGACCTATAAGAAATACTCTAAAAAAATATTTCATAACATCACGCCTTTAATCCCCGAAGGGGTAAGCAGAGGTATACATTATGCCACTGTATAATGTAACACCCACTTTTCACTATTTATGTTATGAGTCCCATGTAATAGGGGGTGAGCCTATTGCCATACTTATACCGGGCACAATTCCTCTTTTTTTCGGAAGCTATCAAAAAGCTAAACATTGACCTGGCTTCTATTAAAGACTGGGGTGATAGGTTTGGGGTAGCTGTGAACAAGAGCAAGTGCCAGGCCATAGTAATTGCGAGCTCGCGCATCCTCAGTAAAATAGATGCTAGCACCCTTCCCCCTGTTCTGTTTGACGGTGCGGTCATCCCATGCACCAGCGACGTCAAGAATCTTGGCCTTCACATTGATAATACCTTGAGCTGGCGCCCGCAGGTTACCAGTGTCTGTAAGAGGGTTACTGGGTCGTTGCGGGCTCTGTATCGCCTCAAAAACTTTCTTCCATCCTTCGTGAAGACAACGCTTGTCCAGTCGTTAATTTTCCCTATTATTGATTATGGTGATGTCTGTTATTACGACCTGAATGCAGATCTCCTCAGCAAAGTAGACAGACTTCTGAATAACTGCATTCGATTCGTGTTCAATCTTCGTAAATATGATCATGTTTCTGCACAGCGCTTGCAATTAAAGTGGTTACCCATACGCCAACGTAGGGAGCAAAGGGCTTTAACTACTTTATTCTCTCTTCTTGAATCCCCTTTTTCTCCTAACTATCTATCCACCTATTTTCAATACACCAGTGCAAACCACAGTAAATATCTTCGTTCTTCCAACAATCGCCATCTACAGTGTGTCAGTCATCGCACTGATTTTCTTCATTCTTCTTTCTTCATACAATCTGTTATTCTGTGGAATGCACTACCCACGGATGTCAGGACGGCGTCCAGTCGCTTAGCTTTTAAGATTAAAGTTCGGGAGCATCTTCTTCAACAATTGGTAGATTCATCTCAAACCTAAACCTCTTTTAATTTAATATTTTGTATTATATTTTATAATGTACATATATATTTCTATATATATATTCATTATTTTTTATTTATATATTTACTTTAATATTGTATACATAATTATTGTTATATGTAAGTATGTATAAGTTTTCAAATATACCTTTATGTTTAGTGTTTATTGAATATTCTGATTGTGAGATTTGTTATTTATTGCACTGGTACATTGCCTATTTATAAAGGTTTAAATCACCTGCTACTTTCATCTCTGCACTGCTTAAAGGTTGACTGGGAGACAATGCCCAAGGCATTAAGTCCACCTGTACACACTTGTTGTATGAAGTTGAAATAAATAAAATAAAATAATTCCAGACTCCGTGCTACTACTGAGAATTTTCAGAAAACCCAGTAATACTTTGCCCGACCCGGGTATCAAACACGAGACCATTTGGCTGGCAGTCGCACTTGCGACCACTCGGCCAACGTGGTAGTCAAAAATATTTCACTGAAGAAACAATCAATCATAAACAAGACATTAAAATGGAACGATGTCTTAAAATTGCATTATGTACCGCTACCTGTCTCAGACATTTAAGGAGCTTTGCATGACCAATTAAAAAGTAATAAAAGCTTCAAACATATTATCCCGGCCATGACTTCAAATCAATCAAACGAGATTTTTAGAACAGATTTCTATTGAACTGATTACCTCACAACTACTTATTTGCACGCGCAATGCACTTATTAAATACAATCGGTAACAATTTGGTAACCAGGTACAAGTCTCGACAGACTGCATTATTGCATTAGTTTGCAGATCATTCGATAATACAGGTTCAAGTAAATCGAGCGGACAGAGATCGGTGTCCGACATTGTGTAATGTAGAATAATCACATCATTTATTGATTGCTTATGTTAATGTTCAATGTGTCAAAATAAATGTTTAATAAATAAACTTGAAATCATTATGAACAACTATTTAAGTCACATTTTTACGTACTTATCAAAGAGTTTTATAAATAATAACACCTCCATGGCAGAATACTAAAAGACTGCATTTCAATAAAATGGTAAATTCTAAAAATCGTAAAATATCCAGATGTCACGCAGTGGGTAAGTGAACGAAGCAATTTAACGCTAATAAAGTTTCTTGAAGTTTAAAACAGCAGCACCTCAGCGCATCGCAATGAAACCTGAAGCAGGCTACCGGCTACCATCTGAATGGGAACCAGAGAGGGTTTCCTTGTCCCTCCTCGCATGAGATAGCGACGTGCGAAATTAAAACCTCTCAACGTTTAGTCTAAGAAAAAGTATTTAAATGAAATGTATTGAGAAACTCGCTGGCGGAAATGAGGTTCTTTCATAGCCACCTCATTCCCACTTTTTGAGTGACTGTTTTAAAAGTCCAAGCGCGACTTTTTTTAAGATTTTCTTTACGTGTTTTTCTTTTAAACTGGTTTGCACTTGACTTTTAATTTGACTTCTAACAGCCAATTTTGTAAATGGTTTGCAAATGTTGTAATTTATTGGCCGTAGAATGAATATTGAAGCAATTTGTGGCTGTAAACGTAGTTCATTAGGCAAGTAATGTTTCAATCACATTACATTTTTTATACCGCTATAATTACCTACAATGTATGTTTGAACGGTATTTTTTTACGTGTTAATCACATATTTATGTGTACACATAGTTAAGTATTTACCAACGCTTTTTTATTCAATCCTAGTTAAAATACGAAGACGGACAGCAGATAAATTTTGTTGAATGAAGATTGATAACGACATGTATGTACCTACGTACCGGTGTCGTCATAAAAATTACAAATTCCTCTACAGTCTCGACCTTATTCATTCACAAATACTTACACACTACCAGAAAAACCCTTACAAAATCTAAACTTGACCTACCTTCCATTATCTCTACACAAAGGTACAACAACGATAATCAAATTCATAATAGCCACATCCTGGCACGTAGTAGGTATGTTTTCGTGTTGATTTATGCGTAACTAAACCAGAACAAGATCAAAAGGGGCAATATGAATGGGTGACATTGGTGGTTAGGTTACACAATAGTCTGTCGAACTCGGAACAACATGAGTGCGCGACAAACGTGATTGTTGAATGTAAACTGAATTTGCTGAGCACAAATTTATATTATTTTGACATCACGAGTATTGATAATGTCAAGATTGATACTGTTATTTATACTGTTGATAGATTCAAGAAGATTAAAGTTTAGTTGCAGGACGATTTTCGGATACGATACCAATTTTTTGATTGGTACTAATTCGTACGGTACGTACCTAATTTAACCAAAGTACGTACTTCAGATACTCTACAACCAGGCGTTTAGATTTATGCCAGGATGGGACATAAGTTAAGCAAAATACCAATTAAGCAAAATATTTAGCAAATATATGTATGTGGAAACCAGTAAGCATCATATTTATTAATAGGTAAAAACGATAATTAAACAATAAACTAATTACGATACAATTTACAAGCAACCTTCTGCAGGTCATTCATACATCTCAAACGAAACCACGTGGGTGATTTATAGCAACCACGTGTAGGTAGCGTATAACAAGTCTAACTAACCAGAGTCGATAAGTTAATTAAAACCTCTTGGCGATGATTAGCCCCTAATGAATTAAGTCACGACTACCAACAAGTAAGCAGTTTTAATTCCTAACATCGGCCACACGTAATTAAATTACTTGAATTTTTATTTCTTATTCGTTAGACAGATTTTTAATTACCTATAATGGCATGGCTACTTTACATGTTAGTATCGGTTTTAAGTATTTTTTTAAGGGGGGAAAATCATAGAATGACTTCTCCCGCCTAGGTGACGCGCGAGGGAGTGTCAGACTCTTACTGACTAAAAACCAACCCGTTCCACCCGTTGCACTTCGAGCCGGAGCCCCGGTAACCCGTTAGGTTCTCCGCGACTCCACATTGGCATCGGTTTTAAGTATAGATTGATGAAAAATTGTTTTTTCATCATTATTTTTTGTTGCTAAGGTGATGTTTATGGTACATATACCCTCTTACTCCACATCAAATTCTACCATCATTGACACGAAGTTTTATATTTTCATATTCTTCATACACTATCCCTCAAATCACTACTTATACTTACCTACTAAACTTCTATATACATTTGTATATTTTCACCAAAATGATGAATCAAAGAGAAAGAGTACTTACTACCATACAAGCACCAATACTAGGTACAAATTGTAATTCGAAAGAGTCAAATGGCGACCTCATTTGACTCTTTTGACACTGGCCACTAGACATTAAGTAGTAGACAGTCGCGTCGCGACCAATAGACTCAGTTATTTATTACCACGTATTACCACTCGTTCCTTAGGTTGGTAGTTCTTACACACTTAATTTCAACGTTGATATTTGAACTTAGAACACATTTTTATTTACGACTTTTTCTTCTATTGAAGTAAATGTCCTGTACTTTATGGGATCACCTTGAATATTCAAGGGGCAAGATACGATCAATCAAACTACAAAGAGATATCAATTAGAACAAATTCATAAAACTAATGTGGTGAATTGTAAAAAAATTGAAGATACTAGGCCAAGTACCGAAAAGTAACGAGCACCTTCATTAAAACACCCACATATGTAGAGGTATTTCCAAAAGTTAATAATGATTTTATTAAAAATACAGTGCCTCATTGGCCGAGTGGTCGTAAGTGCGACTGCAGGACAAGGGATCTCTGGTGCGATTCCCGGGTGGGGAAAGTATAACTAGGATTTGTTAAAAAAATCTCTGTAGTAGCACGGAGTCTGGAATTATGCCCGATATATGGCAATAGGCTCACCCTCTATTACATGGCACTCATAACATAAATAGAGAAAAGTGGATGTTACATTGTATAGTGGCATAATGTGCACCTCTGCCTACTTCGAGGATAAAAGACGTGATGTTATGTTATATGTTAAAAATACAGGTCTATTTCCGCATGTCCACGTAACTACTAAAAGACTAATCCTCATCTGTATTATATTACAAAGTAACTCTTAATTCCTTGTCCTTGGTCCACAACGATGGACTGGCATCGTCCATGATCTGCATTGCAATTACATTCAGATGTTTGCAATACAAGTGTGTCAGACAGTTAATAAGCCGAGTAGTCACTGACGGGCGTGCGACGCATCTAAATGTACGAACACTAGTTTCACGGATGCGCACATATAAACCGATCTTTATCAATGTCACGATATAAGAATTTTGGTTGAATGCCCTAAATGCAACCTTGAACTAGTGGATTTGATTATATTGTTTGAGATTGAGTTTTGTACTGTACGGTATACCTATGTATATTTACAAAGTTGTCTCATTTATACCTACTTGAGACTTTAGTTCAGGGACTCAATATACTTTTTAAACTATTGAATCTCGAAACAATGAGTTTATTGATAAAAATATCTAAATCTCATTGATTAAATTTTATCAATAAAAATTTTATAAATAAAAATTTTAATCTGTAATTAATATATCACAAATTTTAAAGTAATTACACATTTTTTTTTCAAATTCAAATTCAAAATTCTTTTATATTTTAAGAATTACAATATCTGTCTAACATTGAGGCAGTCCCGGTAAGTTATTATACAATACTTGTGTTGGGACTGACTCGATCGACATTTGCATACCTACGTTACTAGGAATTTCAGAACCGAAAAAGCCAACAATGCTTATCAAAGCACAATAATTGAACGTGATCATTCAAAGCATAATAATAATAACTGCAATTCATAAATTCAAATGATAATAATTTAAAATCATAATTAACAACGCGATATGTGATTCCAGAAAAAAAAAGAAAAATAGGCATTGGATAAAATGCTCTAATAGGGATGTAGACTCGCCCACGCTACTTGGAAATCTTTAACTCAATTTACTAACAATGACGTGTGTAAACAGATATTTTTAATAAACACCGTATTAAGTTCTCTCTATAATTAATAGAGGTACAAATACAAAGGTAAATTACTGTATTTTTCTTTTGTACCTAGCTAATATCGTTGTTACATTTTACGGAGAATTTTCTAGAAGTAGTCATTGTTGTTTTGATTATAGCTGTTTGTAAGTATGGGATTTTAAAATGGAATGAAGTTTATGTCATAGTGTTTTTCTACTTGAATACAAAATCCATGATATTGATACTTTCGAAAACAGTGGAGTACAAAAGGTCTAAGAGGGGTCATTGCATTTCAACACTAATAAATCAGGAGGACAGTATCTATTGGTGACTGTCATAATAAGGGAAAATTTTATTAGCACAAGTCGAGTACATTTTCAATCAATGTATGGGCTTACTCAAAAAGAAATACTAGGTCGGCAGCGTAAAACAAAGTAAAACCAAAACAAATCTATACAATCCTCATCTCTCCACGTACAAACTGTTACTTTCAAACAAAACGAAAGTATGAGGTATTAGGTCATACGTGCTCAGCTGCTCCGCTGTTTATCCTTCTTGGCGGGAAAGTTGGAACATTCTCGACTAAGAATCGCCATTAGCAGAATCGGGTTAATTAGCCACTGCGCTACAAGGGCAACGCATGTCAAGGTTGAGTTCACCCATGGGCTAAATCTTTTGCTTGCTTAAAGGCGTTTTCATTTTGTTAAAGTTCGCTCCTTAACTTTATTTTTATTTATTTTATTTTTAGCTATGATCATCCCACTGCAGGGCAAAGGCCTCCTTACTTCCATTCATCTCTTCATAGCTTTCTGTGGCCAATCATCTTCATGGACGTCAAGTTCATCCCGCCATCTCCTTCTGGGCCTACCGCGACGTCTATTGACGTTGAGTGAGCTCCACTCAGTAGTGAGTTTTTCTCACCATTCGTCTGACATGCGGCAGACATGACCAGCCCAGTCCCTCTTTAAGCTAGCGGCTTTATGACCAACGTCAGTGATTTGAGTTTTGGAGCGCAGTATGGAGTTTCTTATTCGGTCCGACTGTCCTTAACTTTAACTAAAAATAATATTTTTTTTATTACAATTACATTTTTTGTAACGGATTCCACCAATTCAGATATTAAACTAACTGTACGTCTCAAAATAGAAAGATAAATAGATTGTGCGAAGAATGAATACAAAGTGAATAATTACCAAATTGCATACAGCATTGTCCTTAAAGAAATTGGGCAAAATCAAACATAATTACAAGACACTTTTGAAATTCTAAAAAGTAATAAAACTGTGATGGAAGTCGTCTGTTATTGGTTTAAGCTAATACTAGTTACAACGATCTTTTAAAAATATAATGATAGCACTTAAGTCTCTTACATACCTGATTGCCAATTAATTAAGTTGTAATTAGTTATTTGGTAATAGATAAACAGAAAAATAGGCTTCAATAACATCGTTAACGGTAAGTATAAATATCGGTAATTTTATTAGACGTAATTATATTTATCGACAATTTGTAACTTGATTACCTATTTCATGAAGTCTGAAATTTACCACACAGGCTTGTTCCAAAACAGAAAAAAATACATAGGAAAAATGTAGATAGATATAATTATTATTAACAAAATTAGATAAATACTAACAGGAAACATAAAACCAAGGATAATAAATAAATTCACATGATCATAGACACTATAATCCGTTTATGCATTGATTATGAAATGTAAGTACTATTCACTCCTAGAAAGAGCACTAATAGTACTAAGAAGATCCAGTGTGATGAAAGAAATAAATATATTAATTACCAGGGATGCCAATACTTCCTTTGCAATAAGGATCTTATTATACTAGAAATGTGTACGTGATCAAACATAACATAAATGTTCAAAGGGGTTTTATAAACAAGTCCATTCTATTAGGTATGTGCTTTTGTGCTTAGACTATTGGTCGGCCTATTCTTGTATTCAATCTTTTCATTAAGATACATGGCCATAACGAATGCTTTCGACTTTTAAATGTGAAGTATTCTATAGTTTTTTTTTTCAAACAAATGGCAAATTTTTCGCGCGTGTATTGGCATAATAATTTAGGCATGCATAGTAGTATTAGTAGTTGAGTAGCGATGTTACAAAAAATATGAATAGGTAGCGTGATTTTTTTTGCAAATATGAGACAAATGTTTATGACAATAACATTGTTGAAGTCATTATATTTTTGTATTTTACTTCTTTGTTAATATAGAGGTTAGTACGTTGTCTAACTAGCAGTAAATTAAGTGTAAGCGTGTGAAGGCGAACTATGATCTACACTTTGAGAATACAGCATAATAATATATTAAAATTGAAACTCATATCACTACGATGTCGTATCGTATCGTCGTAAAGTCCACAATACTGAATTATCTATACATCATTCATTCTGTTCTCGTAGAAAACTATCGTAAAATTTTTATGTTTCGAAGTTGCATTGGCTTTGAATTAGGTCACTGCTGAATGTTTATAGGACACCTGTATCTTAGCTTCATATTACAGATGCATTTTTGACCTTAACTTTGAAGTTTACAGACCATTTGTATTTTCATAATTAAACTGTCAAACACCAAGCGGTCACCGGTGACCGCAACCTATTGTTCTACCTCTATAATTGTGTCTATAATGACGGTACTCGACGAGTTAAGGTTAATTAGTAAACCTCGACTGCCTCGTTGGCCGAGTATTCGCAAGTGCGATTGCCGGGCAAGGGGTCTCGGGTTTGATTCCCGGGTCGAGTGTAGGTATATAAAAATGCACATGGTAACAAAAAATACATACATACACCTGTCTCCCATGGGGGTAGGCAGAGACTATGGAACGCCAATTGCTACGATTCCTACATACCTCTTTCAACAGTCGTCAATCTTTTCATGCATGCATAAAAAAATATTGCTTCATTTATTTTACTAATTACAATAAGACAGAAACCTCTGCACCTAGCATTCATTATACGACAATAATCTAGTAATGATGACGACTACTTGACTGCTTGACTATCACAAGTCGAATCAACAAATGACGTAGTTACGTACTTAGTCCTCAACTTTTGTGTCACGTATCATTAATATTTAATTCCACAGTCACGCAAAATTAAACTTTAAAATTGATCATCCCAACAATCAGTATACATTGTCATTACAGAATTGTTTAGTCATTGACAAAATTGGTTTTATTTTTAAATATACCTATTGATGATTTTGCACACACCTTTATATTTGCGCTTGTGTATCACGTTAATGGTATTTAACCTAACTATTGAATTAGGGGAATCCTTCAGGGGTTAATCTATACTAATATTATAAAGCTGAAGAGTTAGTTTTCTTGTTTGTTTGTTTGAACGCGCTAATCTGCGAAACTACTGATCCGATTTGAACAATTCTTTTTGTGTTGGATAGCCCATTTATTGAGGAAGGCTATAGGCTATAAAATGTCACGCTACGATTAATAGGCGCCGAGCAGTGCGAGTGAAACCCCGTGGAAGCATTTATTATACATAAATATAATGGTTTAATCGTTTGAGTGAGTAATCAAAATAGATATGCCTTTACTTTTATCGTCTAATATACCTCTAATATACGATATCCATCATGCAAAAGGGACTTTACTGCAAACGTATCAAATTAATCATATATACTGAGAATTAGGTAATTGATCTAGTATCACGTGGAACAGTATGCCATTAGGTACTGTACTAATATAGTTCATTTTGTATCAGTTTTTCTTGTCGCACTGTGTTAAATATCGATGTATGAATGGGAAAATGGTATTGGATTTTAGAATAGGGTAGATGACTAATTTTTATTTTAATGTCCATCTGATAGATTATTTTAAAACATTACACACGTATTTCTTATTTTTTTACAGAATTTACTTCTATTTTTTACTTTCGTTTTATTTAATAGTTTAGTTGTAAAAATTTTTACAGAATCGAATACTTTCGTCGATATATTGATTTGAAATGTCACGTGACGTCATTTCTATGTACATTTTACACGTAGAAATGACGTTTTAGCCTCCACTCCTAAACTTTGATTCGTTTTATCTAAATATCATTTTTTAATACTTACCTCAAAATAAAAAAGAATAAGTACGTGTCTAATATTTTTTCATTACCTAACTGACGGACTAATTAGATTTTTAATTTTCATACCCTGTCAACATCCCTATCGTCGGTAATAGTACTTACAATGGCTGGTATTTTGCTTTTGGTTCAGTAAGAGATGCACCCTATATTGCAGTGGTATTTTCATGAGTCACCAAACTTTTAGTTGATAAAAATTCTGTCAACTGTTAATTCAATGTATAGTTAGTGTAAAACTCTAAAGTAGTAGAAGGTACGTATTCAATATTTACTTTGGCCAATCAATGGTCATTCAACTTCTCTATGAACAGAATTAGGTGTCGCAAGAAACCGCGACCACTAAGGTACTAACAACGACATTTGAACCCTTCCCTCTATCAATTTGTCACTACTAGCAAATATGTTTATAATAAAATTTTACTGCCATTAGGTACATTAATATTAACATTAGTACTTATTCCGATTGCTTCATAAGTTTAATAATGCAAAGTGTTTATTTTATGATTATTATTATAATGTATTTGATTGAATACATTTTATTCGTAACTAGCGACCCGCCCAAATAGTATGTATTCTACATATAAACCTTCTTTAAGAATCACTCTATCTAATAAAAAAAAGCCACATCAAAATCTGTGGCGTGGTTTTAGAGATTTAACCATACATAGAGACAGACAGACGGCTGATAGCGACTTTGTTTTATACTATGTAGTGATGTAGGTATAGAAAATGTTTATAGTAAATGATTTCAAAAAGGTAAATGATACTAATTATTTAGCTTTCAAAAGCACTAATATTATGTATCTACCTAGTTCTCGAGCTGAAGATATTATCAGCAAACGACTATAAATAGAGATATTGTAGAGAGTAATTTGACTTTCCTTCTCCTGTGTTCAAAATCATAATCATTTATTTGCATTAAACATGGTATGTAGCAAGATGTTGAATAAAATGTTTTGTGATGAATAGGATATGTATTACTTAAATTCTTAGTGACCCAATTTCTTAACACAATGCACATGGAGTCATGTCAAAGAAGTTTTTAGTTTAGGACAGGCTCAGAATTACAATAATATTATTCATAAGATGTACTTGCGCTTCGTAGTAACATCTAAAACAGCTAGTCAACACATTTAAAACCGTTGTATTACAAAATAACTCTGAATGACGCCTATTAATGAGGTACAAGACTACAAGACACACCCTCCTTTTCATTCACCCTTGAAACTCATACAAAGAAAAGAGATAGACATACTGATAACAATACGTCGCATGGCGTGAAGCCAAAACGTTTTATCACGAAGCTCTTGACCTAGAGTTACATTTATAAACAGTAAAAATATTCACGTGTTGACGGAATAGTTGAACTACAAACAAACTGAACAAAAAATTTACCAAACAGATGTTTTTTGTAGCGGAAATAGAATTGTATAGGTTGAATGAGATTAATAGAAATTGATGTGGATTATGTAAGTCCGATGTGTTTTTTACATTAGTTAATAGGTTATTCCCAGTATCAAGTATTAGCTCCCTGTGGACTGTGGGAGGTGTATTTCTATGGAGGATAAAAGCTCTTTAGCCTATAGCCCTTTGGCTATCGCACTATACATTATGACATTTACACTATATGTACTGAATCTCAATGAAAGTGGAGGCTGACCTCAACCTACTTATTATTTTGTAAAATATGCGCCCATTGAGAAAAAATTTGCATATAAAATTATGCCCTTTTTTCAACTATTTCATTCAAGTTAACCTTTAAACAAAATATGGTGTAAAAAATGACGAAGTACAAAACCCATCTCAGTATATTACCAATTTGACACGTGCCGTCCTAAATTATGCAAATAACGTTTCAAAAAAAGTTCCATTATTTGCCAAATTAAAGTGACAAAGTATTGAAATGCGTAACTAACTGTCCAGTTGCTGTTTTGAAAGATACACACAAATTACAATAATGTCATGTATGTATACATGTATACGCATTATTATAGTTTATTTGATAATTATTTTATATACGCTTCACGGTCAGCAGCAACATACATAACCGAAGCAAATCGTTTGAATGTCTATGTACTGTATAATAGAATTTATTTAGTCTGTGGCTAGAAACTACAAACTCTATTGTTTTATTTTTTTGTGCTGATTCAATGCTTCTTCAAATATAATACAGAGTCAAATGTGCCAACTTTGCGTGTTCTCATTTTAAATTAGAAGGAATTACGTTCAAAACGAATAACGCAAAATCTGATGCAACAAAATTGAAACGAAACATTATCGAATACATAGGATAATTAACGCTAATTTCGATTATATATCAATCAAAATAATTCTATATGAAAACGTAGGGTATGATTTTCATGCTTTCTGTGTCACACAAGTGGTCTTTCTAAAGAAAATTTACTACTTTTGCAATTGTTGTCTACAATTTCTAGATCATGGACGCGAGCATAACTATACAAAAAATCATGAGTGCATTGACTTCCCAATTTCAGAAACAAAAACTACTATAACCATTAAAAATATAAAACTATTTGAACAAAACCATAAACACAAAGTTATTCTTTTATATTCAATGGACATTTATTACGATTGTCATTTTGTTTTCACGCAACAGGCACGCACTAAGCGTTATAGAATCGCAAATGGCATTAGGCTGTATGTTATAGTGTCACGAATTATTACATACGCCTCTGACAACGCTATACTTGTGACAGTACAACTGTCTGGGGTTATTACTGTTTCAATACAGTGTGATATTAACTGACACTGCTCAGTATACGTGTGATACGATACTGGGCTGATACAGGTGTGTGACGGTGACGGTTAATTCTTGAGGACATTGTGTATTATTTAATTATGTCATTTATTTGTAGTTACTGTTGTGTTCGATATTCGTAATATTGTGTGTTTGTTATACGCGTGAATGTTTGTGTTATATGTGTATGTATTAGAATAAAAGAAATGATAATAACATAAAATAATACTCAGCCAATAATAAAATACGATAGATATGTTGTTTTATTTTTAAAGCTGATCTTTACATTTTATGAGTTAGTATAAGTATAATGTCGGATATATAAATCTTGTTATTTATAAATACCAATAAATAACTATATGTTCGTGGTCGTACGTGCGTAATAGTTTTCATTCCCTAGCTACCCTATACGTATAGAGAGAAGGTTAAATATTATGTAATGGGAACATTCTAGATTTTTTGGTCCTCTATACTTATAAGGGTACTTATAAAGGGTAGCTTCACTTCAAAAGGCCACTGGTAAGTTTTTATCTTAACTATGAACCTCATGATCAACGTGTGGCGGTCGCGGCGGTGTCACTTCTACTACTGCTACTACTATGCGACCAGTCTTCATGAGTTAGAGCACCTCAGTGGCTCGAAACTAGTAGAGCTGCTTTTCTCAGTATATTCACGGGAGTAACCCGCGAGTTTTAGTTAATTTAGTATGTCTCACGCACGACTGTTATTATAAAAATAAGTTAATACCTAGCTGTTTAGTAGGGAAATCTACATAACAACTGGAGGCCCAATTCCCTCCACCCAGAAGACCTATAACGCACTTGTAAAGTTAAAACTCGTTTACCCTATGGTGTTGCTGGGAGTTCATACATGGGACGATCCTGATTGCTGACCACATCAGGTGATTCTTCTACTCGTTAGCCCGTGACACAGCAAAATCTTGTTTTAGATTATTTGAATTTAACACTAACCTGCCAGTTTAATATATTATTTTATGAAATAAGCCGGTAAACGAGCAGATGGATCGCCAGAATGATGCTCTCTCACACGGAAAAATACTCTTATAGGATAAAATACCCTTTACCACATAACATAACATAACATCACGCCTTTTATCCCCGAAGGGGTAGGCAGAGGTGCACATAGAAGTAACACCCACTTTTCACAATTTATGTTATGAGTCCCATGTAATAGGGGGTGAGCCTATTGCCATATACCGAGCACATTTCCAGACTCCGTGCTACTACTGAGATTTTTTTAAAAACCCAGTAATAAAATAAAATATATACCCTTTATTCCTAATAAATTGTAATGAAATAAAAAAGTAAATTAATCTCCAGCCAACAATACAAGCGCCTGCAGCAACTAAATTGCAACTCTATTAAATGTCTGTTAGTACATTACTACATTTATTTTAAAAACTAGTTTTCTGTCTAAATGTCTTCCTTAAGACTACATAAAAATAAGCTGCTTAACATTTTTCCAACTCCAACGGAACTTTAAAAGAATTCTTAGAAAGATGAAATATATCAAAATTCTTTATTTCGAAAACGTAACAATAAGGTTTTTCTTAGATACTTTAGAGCCAGTGATAACGTTTAGGTATTTAGAATCCTTATAATGAAATTTTAGTTCTAAATAAATTTTTAAAAACGTCATATATTTTAGTAGATTTGGGTAGGTACGACCTACGAACTTTACAACATGGCGGATTCCCCACGTTACCGATTTGACAACTGTCAGTCATTAACTTTGGCGGGAAAATTAGCCAATGTCCATAAACTATCGACTAAATTAACAATTAATATGTTTTAAAATTTATACAAATCAGTATGAATAACATTAATCGATCCATTTATTTTTTTAATCTGACATTCATTCGTAAAGCACTTAGCTTATTATAAATTTACACATGACTGCACGTTTGTATATATTTAAAATACACGAATTTAAATATCTACATGATATCTAGAGCCAAGAATAATATGATTTCGATGTATTGTTTAGATACGAGTAACACGGTGGTGGGAATAAACGGCTACTAAATATAAACATGAGATCGGACTTATTTATCATCTAGTTGGTGATTAAGCGAATAAATGACGATGATACTGATTGTAGTGATACAAAGAGATTTACAGACATGCAATAGAATGAATATGAAGATAACGCACTAAGACATGATATACATACATAATAAGTTCATAATGACTTTATGAACTTATTAAGCAAATGGATAGATAGAATTTTGCACTCTATTGAACTGCTTTACATATAAGTATGCGTCTTATAATAGAATCCATTTATTCTAACTATTCAAATAATGTGTAACAGTTCAACACGTTAATTGCCATAGGGGCAAAAGTGCACGGCGCGGCGTGTGCCGACGCGCGACAGTAGCGGAGGCACTTGCCTTTAACAGTTTTATGTCGGCAGTCAAGAGGTTAAATTAAAGTAAAACATACAACAACACATTGCGTGTTATTTACTGAAGACGTAGCAAGAAGAACAGAAAGATTCTACGTCTTGCAGTATAAACTTCGAATAAGCACTTCGAAATAAATAGGCGAAAATCGGAGTCCCAATAGGTACAAACAATTCAAGAAAATATGCTTCAAATGGTAAAATACAAAAAAGGTACAATAGGGTAGATGCCTAATTTTTATTTTGATGATATAATGTCGGTCAGGTAGATTATTTTAAATCATTAGACCCTTTTTTTTCTTACAGAAACAATTACTTTCGACGATATATTGATTTGAAATGTCGCGTGACGTCACCTCTATGTACATTTTATACGTAGAAATGACGTTTTAGCTCCCACTCCTAAACTTTGATTCGTTTTATCTAAGTATTGTTTTATTATACGACAAAATAAAAAATACGTGTCTAATATTTTTTCGTTACCTAACTTACGGACTAATTAGAATTTTAATTTTCATACCCTGTCATCATCCCAATTTACATTTTCTGCTATGACTATACCTATAGTCAGTCATATGACTGCTTCTGATATTTGAATGTCATCGTCATCGTGCTTTCTGTGCGTATTTTATTTGGCAGAATGCACCGTGTGACCGATTGCTCTGATGTTAGAACACTGATATAATCAGTAAATCAATAAAAAACAACAATCCAAGGTCGTTTTTCTCATATTCTCTCTTCGGCTTATTTTTGGGATCAGAACCAAGCCGTAACCACATTTGGGTGTGAAATTTTGATTTTCACTTAATGCGAGTTCACATCCCGCAATCGGTGATACCACATTTTTAGTTAGACCTGTTTGTGAAGATGATAACATAATTTAGAATACAAAGCATCTATTTAAAAAAATCTTACGACATTCGCAACTTAAGTGGCCAAAGAAACAAACATTTTATAGTAATTTGAATAACGTTATCTCCAATTATTAACAAATATAGCATTAGTATGCAAATTTTCGACCTAGAAACAACAGGTTTTGGACATAATAAGATCAAAATCCATTCAAGCTGAGAGTTATAACAATATTTTACGATCCGCCTTCGTATCAGTGTGTACGGTCCAGGGGAAAGAAATAATACGGTAATATAATTTTGATTATTAACGATAAAATACTATAAGTCCTTAAGTTTATGACACAATTTAGTTTGACAATAGTAGTACAATATTGTTTACAAATAAGTATTTAGAAATGTGGAGATATATTTAGTTTTGTTAAGCTTTTTTCTTCATGTCCTACTTGATGATTATGGGGCTAACAATATAAAAAATGACCAAAAACTGGGCATTATCTTTGGTACTAACTCCAGATGTAAATGGTAGATCTTTCGTTTCAAGTCAGGCAATTAGTTTTTATAATAACTATCGTGAGACATAGGTACTAAATTTACTAAAATAAGTGAGCTGCACGACCTCGCCACGGCACACGCTGCTCATGAGGAAGAGCCCCTCTGTGGTTCGAAACTACTAGAGCTTATCTCAGTATATTCACGTAAGTAACCCACGATTTTAGTAAATTTAAGCAATAAGTTATCCGGTTTTTCCGGTGTTTCAAAAATTCTTCTTAGTACCTAATCACACAACGATGTTATGTTTAGAACATGTCTATAATAACTTAAATATTTTTTTCGTTTACTTGATCAACGCTCAGCAGCAACCACGTAGTTACACTAACATTTCCATTTTATAATGCGTTAATAAAAATAAATAATTCACGCTACCAACCGGAGAGAATTCAATACAAATTAAATTATATGATGAAAAGCAATATCGTAAATAGTAATAAGCAGTAATTTATTTATGCCTGAATGTATTGATTTTCTCACGTGGCATGCTCTTGCGCATCTAAGGAAGCGGAACATATGGAATGCGTTACATGTTACATCCTCGTTTTACTGCATGTACATGCATTTATTGTTACGTCAAGACATGCCTCATTAAATTTACTTAGGTAATATCGCAGCGATTCAAGTCCGAATACTGAAACGGTCCTCAAGTTTAATTTGCGCTTAAGTATAGTTCTGTCTCTACAAATTCTTTGTAAAATGACAGAGATGGCACGATATTTAAGAACGGCTTAAAATTGAGGCCTTAGTACGAGTTTCTCTTACGTTGAAAGTAATCGAAACGAGATCGCGTTCGGCGCTGTGATTGGCCGGCTCCAATGAACCAACCAATCAGAGGGCCAGATGCCGTCTCGTTTCGATTACTTTAAACGAAAAAGAAACTCGTACTAAGCCCTCTGAGTACCCTTTCAGTATTCGAGCGTTAATCAGTGAAAATATACTTATTTACTGTTACTAAAATGTTACTGAATACGCAACTAGTTGACTAATTGACGAGGAGCTCTAGTCAATATAAGTATATCATTAATTTATAGTAGTAGCAAAGTTATAATATAAATATGTTACTAAACAGTTCATTGTTACGATTGGAAGTTACTAAAGTCACTATGTTTATGGATTTGATTGTTTATTAAAAATGTTGAATTTTTTTTCTGTAATAGTATAATTGCATTGGACCTCACAAGTTCCAGTTTAGAATACTTTTATTCAAGAAAAACACAATAAACAAAATAATTCAAACATAAAGTTTTGAAGTTTTGCAAGAATACAGTTTATTTAATTTATGTTTCCATTTAAGCGTTTTATTATAATATTGTTTATTGATAATTTGATATAACACAGTAGCATTAATAAATTATAAATATAATTATTAAGTTGTTCTGTAACATGTGTTTTGTGTACAACAAATTATTAAATACAAATAATAACAAGCCAATGTTAAGGTGAATTACCTCTATAATAACATTATGGAGGTCAACGTATTATAATGGTAATAAGGCCTTTCACCCGATCTTGACACTAAATTAATGAAGATATAATAAATTTCAATAGAAAATATTGACATTATACTTATTTGTTCACGTGCCTGCTTCTGAAAGGTGATATAATCTATATCTATATATAAAAATGAATCCCTTTTCCCTTGGTCACGGTATCACGTGTTTTCACTCACGGCTGGACCGATTTAACTCATTCTTTTTTTTTGTTATATTTGTTATTATTAGGTTCTTAAGACAGAAAATGTTCTAAAAATCATTCGGGAACGGGAGAAAACGGGATTACGTTTACGAAGCTGGTTTAAAAATAAAATTATTTGTGATACTCTTACAGGTACATAAGGTACTGTACACGTGCTCTAAGAATGCTAAAAAGTCGTTCTTTTGAACATGCTCAGAAATATTCAAAATCGAACGCCTGTGGATTCGAAATTCGAAAAGTGTGACAAGTGTTCGATTGTCCCATAATTTCGTGTTTAGATAATAGTATGTCTAACAGTACCTACTTTAATAAACTATTTATTAAATAGACTACCTACCTCTACTATACTTTTTATAACTACTATTTAATAGTCGTAATACGCTCGTCCATTCATCTGCTAACAAGACAGAAAGTGAAAACAAAAGAATGATAAGCAGCCTAGAAACTGTATTGTATATTCTACAAACATATAAAAGAGTTTTTATTATAAAAGAAATATTATTTTACAAGATTGTGAAATAAGCGATAGCGATGGTTAAAATGTTACGTAAATATGTTTATATTGCAATGCTATTTATTTCAAAAGATCCAATACATTTCAGTTAGAATAGCACTTAGATACACAAGTCAATGCCGAAAATGTTAAGAAAAACAATAAAATTTGCATGAGAGCGACATGAAATGATGCTATTATGCAGATTCAACTTCTCTGTTTGCTGACCAATATGACAGAATGCATTTCTGACTGCAACCTTATAAATATTGAGCATGTTATTGCCAATTTATATAATTTAATATACATACATTATTATTTAAGCAATATTGAAACTTAACATCTGATATTAATGTTAGATAGAAGCTGAAATATAAGACCGATTTATCATGAAAACGTTTGTTATTTAAATGTCCATTATATTGTGCAATACTTATAAAAAAGAATAACGCAGTTATAATGTCAAACCTTGCATAAAACATTGTTTCCGCAGCATTTAGCGTTGATTCCGTTATTTGCTTTGAAAGCATCAAAGATGGCGGCGCATTGTGACAGTACACCCATAACCCGTTCATTTGAATACAACCATGGAAAGTCACAGTTTCATGGCGCACTCATACGTGTAATTGTTGACTTTCCATAATAAGTGGGCAATTTGTGGCTACCGATTTTACGCAGTGATGTCGATGCCCCGAGATGTATCACTGTGATTCCACAATTACATCCTATCTGTTGTTATTAAATTGCTACATTTCAATGATTCTGTATAATCTGTATTGCCATTTGCACTGTTCTACTGTCATTTGGTTTATATTCTTTGTATTTCATTTTGTTCAATGCACAATCTCATGTAATGAACGTAGTGGGACTATCACGTGTAATGATGATCTCAAATAGTATATAAATACAGTGGAGCACAAATTATAGAGTTGGGTGATTATTAAAAATAAATTTTCGCAAATCACTTTAACTATAAACAGCAATAGCGATTAACTCTATTTATTAAGAGCAGATAAAACGCTAATAGCAATTTTACTAATTACAAATTACAAGATAAAATAATTAATCAGTTTCTAGTGGCAATATCGTCATTTTTACCGTAGGCGAAATGCGACCAGTAGGCGGACGCGATTTGCTAACAAGACTCCCACTGACTGACGCAGAACGACGATCATGTATATGTTCCCGTAGGTCTTTTGACATTTACAGTGGATCAGAATCTACGTCAAGTAAAATGTAAAAATTAATACCTACTCAACTAAAATATATTGAAACATTTAAATAAAAAAATGCACGAAACCACCAACATCGATGGTGCCTACAGCTAATGTCTACAATATTTTCTACACACTAGGGATTCTACTATAAATATTTAGATCAATTAAAAAAACAACAATATCAGAAAATACTGACATAACGGCAATTATAAAGCAAATTATGCAGGCGAATAACAAACGCCTATGCAAATAGGTATATTTCGCATTTAATTTCTGTTAACGTAATTGTAATTATTTATCAGAACTATTAAACTTCGCACATCAAAATGGAAGGATACAATATGTTTTGCTACTAAAACTATTTTAGCATAATTTATTGCTATCACGTGGCGCCGGTTTAGGAAAGACGTAAGCTGTTCAACGGCTAAAATAATATTCGTAATGGGCTTATTGACGACTAAAATAAGATGAGAAAATGTCTTAACACTTACAATACACGGTATATAACTATACATACTCATCTACACTCAATATATACACTTATACTTTGTAACATAGTATAACTAAATATATAACGAATTGTACATATATTTTGACTATCGTCGAAAATATTAATAATATTTTAAGCTCTACTAAATTCGATTCACAGAGGGACTCTTCTGCGAGCGCAGCGACGTCGCGCGACATCGACGGCGCTTAATTCTGTAGGTACACCTCACGATAGTTATTATAAAAAAAAATATACAAGAAAAAGTAGTTAACTACCAATACCACTGAGTCCACCTCAGTATTGCATGCACGAAGTATTAAAAAAAAGGTAAATTACTTACATAGATTTCTTATGACTTTAAACAATTCTGGTCACTAGAATACACTGTTATAGTTACCATTGTCGCTCGTTCTTCACACGCTTCGCTACTTGTATTAGAGGGCTGAGCACGCGCCGGTAATCGCAATGTTTACACATGCGTACAGAACAAATGTTTCAGAGAGTATTGTGTAAACGTAGTACAAATAGGTCCAAATAAACATTGTATGTTGTATGTATCAGTGACATACTTATCTGGAAGACTTTGTTAATATTCCTTAAAAATCTTTTTTTTTTAAAGAGTTACGAATGAGTTTCTTGCTCGTTCTTCTCCATTCGAAACTATACTTTGGAACGACTGCCTAGCTTTACTGACTGTAGGGAGGACAATTAAATTTTTGTCATTTTTAAATGAAGAAATACTTTGACTTTGACTTTGAAAAAGAGATCAATTTCAACTGAAAATTGGTAAGGGTTAAATATTTTATTAATTTTTTTATGTACAGGCTTCATACATGAATTGTTTTTACTAGTGTAGCAGAAACAACGATCATAAAAGTAGTGAAGTTAGACCAATACTAAGACAGTATAAATATGTACACAGGTACCTAAATAAGCCGTAGGTATGAAAAACTATATAAGTGATGCAGGTATATATACCTTATATATACTAGCGACCCGCCCCGGCTTCGCACGGGTGCAATATGCATGTATTACACACATAAACCTTCCTTAAGAATCACTCAATCTATTAAAAAAACCGCCATCAAAATCCGTTGTGTAGTTTTAAAGATCTCAGCATACATAGGAACAGACAGACGGCGAATAGCGACTTTATTTTATACTATGTAGTGATAGTGATACAATAAAAAAATACACTTTTACCCAAAAACAGTATCAATATGGGTACTTACATTGACCTCTACATCATAGATGACAAAGCGAATGAGTGTGACAGTTACCAAAGAGGTCGCTAGTTCGCTACCTCTCCCTAGTGTAACAATCATGGCGGTCTCTCACGGCACGACCCTAACTGTATCACTTACGATCAATTTATTGCTATCGACTATATTCTAGTCTGGAGACTCTGACATGACATAGGACACGCAAATCAAGCTACTCTAATTTATTTGTCCAATTTTTACTTTATCGTTTTACATTAGAGTTGAAAATCAATTGTAGATTTTGGTTAGCTTGACGTGCTTGCTTACAATTAGAACCTTTTAAAATTAATTGAGAAGTGCACGTAAAATACTACCCTAATAAGACACTATAAATTAAATTCTCATTGTACGGCAATATTATTTTGATACGAGCAAAAATCGTTCGTTTATTTACTGAGATATAGTACACATTACACTACGTACGTAACATTTTAGCATTGAAAAATGCCATCCCTATCAGATATACAGGTATTAGTCGCCCGCATCAATTGAATAGAAATTGTACTATATGTATGAATCCAGGGCATATTTTTAAAGTCGTGTATGCAGTTTGTAATCAGAGGATGGTGAGAACTGTCTCAATATATGTAGTTAAATGTATTATAAACTACATCGAGTAACATA
This sequence comes from Spodoptera picta, assembly GCA_038387885.1. Classification (NCBI taxonomy): domain Eukaryota; kingdom Metazoa; phylum Arthropoda; class Insecta; order Lepidoptera; family Noctuidae; genus Spodoptera; species Spodoptera picta. The sequence goes on from JAZHFQ010000328.1 coordinate 1,193,869, forward strand.
CAAAGATGACTAACTATTCTCTATAGATCTTACCTATTCACAATCTTGAATTGATTTTTATCTTCAGGGACTATAAAATCTTTTGTTTACGCAGATCCTTATATTATTTTACTATGTTATATTCCATCAAAATCTCTTCAGTAAGATTGAGTAACAAGTAACATACAAACTTTCACAATAATAATGTTTATTTATTTATTTATTTATTTAAATAGGTTAGCCAACAATTATTACACTTTTTCATTACTGTTAATAAAAGATATAACACATGTGCGAGTATAATAATCACTTATAGGCTAACACAGCATGCACAATAGTATTAGTTAACAATACATTATTTTAAATTATGATAAAATAAAATAATATTTTTTGAAAAATAACATTGTAAAAACAAACTGACAGAAAAAATATGTTACAATATTAGGAATTCTAAAAAATTAAAAAAAAATTGAATTAAAAAAAAAGTAGGAACATAAAATCTCTCTAAATTAACTAAATACGATAATGACGAAACGCAAAATGCTGAGAAGTACTCATCCATTACAACGCATATTAGTAAAAATAGCTACGGAACTGACCAACACTGTCACTGTGCAAATCAGTCACATCACTATAGCTGTTAATTGCTTTGCACAGTCTAGGTATTACGTGGTTTGCACCCAACACTGTTCTTCTCAGTGGTGGGCACAGTGGCGTTATTGGCTGACGTGGGTATCTCGAGGGATGTTATTACGATACACTAATATCTAATAAATAGATAATGCAAACAAATCGACCTTTCACTTTAATTGTGAAACACTTCATTCTTTAATTCTAATAAGTCTACACGGGTAACGAAAATCCTTACTAAGAAAGATTCAGTTTACTCACCTACAGCAGAAATGTAAAGCTGAGCTCAAATTCCTGGAAACAAAGAAAAAATATATTAATAAACAAGTCGGGTATTGCAAATTGAACTTTAAAACATAGAATATTAGAAGGTTAATCTAAAGAAAAGAGTTCACAACGACTACTGTTTAGTTATATTATAAAATGCTGATAGATCGAAATATGAACGTCAAAGAAACTCCTTTCTGTCAGTTATTTTTGAACATGGAAATATTAAATCTTCAGCTAAATGTTCGTATGCATGGTAATATTACTATTGCAAGTGTTGCTTTCCACAACCATATTTTAAATGTCGTTTAAATGTCGATTCCTCTGTCAATGTAACAGATCTTTGGCAAAAAAATGTAACAATACCTACTAATCTACTTATTCCAGAAATCAAACTACAGTTCACTGTTAATCATCACTGGGACAGTCAATGAATAACAATTTAGTCAATAAATCTCATATTTCACAATTCTGTACTTTCGATAATAGATTCTTTAACAAATAATATCAATTACAATGGTTGAACAATTGGTAAGTGTGTTTGTAACCTATTTATTAAACCTATGTATCTATTCGAATGTCGTGGTGGCCCGGAGGTTTAAGACGCCCACTTCTCATGCATGAGGGTGCGGGTTCGAAACCTACCAACGGCAAGTACCAATGTGACTTTTTCCGAGTTATATGTACTTTCTAAGATTATTTAGACACCACTGACAAACGGTGAAGGAAAAACATCGTGAGGAAACCTGAACTTATAATTTCTAATTATAAGTTTGAAATCGCCAACCCGCATTGAGCAAGCGTGGTGATTAATGTGATCTAACCTTCTCCGTGTGAGAAGAGGCTTTGCTCAGCAGTGGGCATTTATAGGTTGTTGATGATGATGAATGATGATGATCTATTCAAAGTACTTCATTAAATTTTATTATCGACATTTACCATAAAATCGTTACAAACTTATCTATGTAGGTGGAAAAACATGAAACCACGGAAAACGCTCAAGAAAATCTTTTGGGAGAAAGACACTAGCGCCATTGTCAATTGTATGTGGAAGTCGGTACTAGTGTTGTTACACCTGTTGATTTTAACGCAGTAAACACGCCATAAATTAGAGAAAACAACGCATATTGTCACCTATATCTAACTTACGTAGATATATTTAAATGGCAACAGGTGAGTTCTGTCTTATAAATGTGTTTGTGTAGGCAACCTTAAGCCCTACTGAACAAATGTAAGTATATAACTTATAATAACATGTCGATATAATAACAAGCAAGAGGCTAGATATATTTGTGATTATTTTTCTATTATTTAAGACTATTCTTGGTTGAAATGAAGAAGTGCTATAAATGTTTTATTGTGCATGTACACTTGTATATAAAATATTGGGAGTAAACATACCCAGGATAAGGATGTTAATACTAGTGTGAAGGAACATTAAAAAACAAATAATTTTATCGATACTTATTATAGTCGGAGGCCCAATTACCCTAATCCCCGAATTCCCAACAATCCTCAAATTCCTATTCCTCAAAGTATCGGTAACGCACTTGTAACATCTCTGGTGTTTTGAGTGTCCAAGTACAGCGCCTATTGCTTACCATCAAGTGATACGTCTGCTCGTTTACCGTCTTATTCCATAAAAATACTCTTAATATAAAAGAATTCATGTTCACCAATTAACCTGCCATAAGCGTACACGCATAATTACACGCAACTAGCACTAACTGAACTAAAATTCAATACTTACATGCTATTACGTCCTCTTTCCCTCGATCGTTGAGTGCAATTTATGTTGAGTGCACAGACGATATAGAGGCTTGAAACCTTTATATACAGAGTAAACGAATTGTTTTAACTAAAACGTAAACTTAAATCAACTTATACGAATTAACATAAGTAGATGTAATATGTATAATACATGCTTAATCGATGCGTAATAACGGGTAACCGGGGCTCCGGCTCGAACGGGGTGGTTTTTAGTCAGAGTCTGACACTCCCTCCCGCCTCAACCAGGCGAGAGCAGACATTCGACGATTTTCCCCCTTAAAAAAAATCGATGCGTGATATTAGGATATAGCTGCTGAATGCAGGTCGGTTCCAACCGGCCTATCTGGAAGTTCTTGGGAGTGGCCTATGTTCTCATAAAACTCGTAACATCTTAGATTATGATTGAAAAATAAAGTAATTTGTATTTGAATTCGACGTCTTATGACTGATAGAATGATGATGAAAATTAAGATTGAACTGACAACAGTAGCTACTCTGTTTTCGGGCTGTCTCGTGGTAAACAGTTCTGAGAGCCTATGAAAATGTAGAACACTACCGTAGATGCTTTACAAGAAGGTACGTTGCTGACCGTGTATTCATGCATAGTATTTAGTCGAACTTGATGAACTCGATGCTCAATTCTTTAAAGTATTCCAAGATAGTTACATAAAGTGTACACACTACTTCATTTAAAATAAAAAACATTCAAAACCTAAGTACTAGGTACTAAATAACATGACTGGATACACCCGGACTTTATTTGTCATTGCGACAGTATGTAATTGAGTAGTGTTCAATGTTAGGAACGTGGTCGCAAGCGCAGTCATTCAGTGGAGTATAATAATTGGGTATATTAAAGTCGTAGGCACTATCTGTTGCTTACCCTTATAATATAGGCTATAATATAGGCTTACCCTTATTACATGGGACTAATAAAATACAACAAGCGTTAGTGAGTTACCATATCCGTATACTTATCACTTTAGGAATAATTTGAAATAGATGAAAGTGGACTGGACTGCAGTGTACCGGTGTTTTCATGGTTGTATCAACTGTAGATCCTGGCTTACGGTTTTGGGAGGTTGCGGCGGGCTTGTGCCATTAACAAAAAAGAATTTTTAAAAACATGTATCTGCCTAATTAGACAACTGATGTCTTTTTTATATCTACATTATTCAAGGTTAAACTAAAGCAGAAAGACGAACAAAATATTATACAGTAAATTTTAAAAGAGGCATTAAAATGAAACGTTTAATAGTTTCGGCAAATATTGAAGTCGGGCGCTAAAAGTCGGTTCATACATTTCAGTTGAATGTCAAATAAGTCGGGCCATCAACCGCCATTAAGGAGAGGCTCGGCAACGGAATCGGTCATTAGAGGAAAAACATTTCAAAATCAAACAGCAACTTGTTCCACTGACAGTGCTGGAAACTTCCTAATTGCTACACTCCTTTGAGATACTTAAGTGCTTCGTAAAATAGAATATGAAAGAAAACGTAAACACTCCCGTAAATACACCGCCATTTTGATTCCATTTGACGTTTAATTAGTCAGTTATTGAGAAAATGAATGCAGCATTTTGTTTACGCTATCTGCGAACATGATCTCTTTATTACACTATCTAAAGCGTAATATTAATTAATACTTAATTGCTGCAGTATGATTACACATTAATTAATATCATTATACGTAATTAATTACCTACAAAGTGAACTCGAATAAGGTATTTCAAACATGTGACCGCATAAAGTGCTCTAAGGCCGGAAAATTAAAACGTACCTTGCTCAAAAACGCACGCATATTGTCCTTGCAATATGCCAATGTCAAGGGAAAGTATAAAAGATTTTAATTACTTCAGAACATATTTTCTACATGCCAGTGATAACATCAGCAGTAAAAAATATAAACACTCATAATCATCTTAATTTATCTGTCGGTACTAATTAACTGACAAATCCGGAGAATTTTAATTATTACGTTAACATTTTGTTGTCAAGATAACTACTTAACAACTGTTTTATATTATTTCATTTCAACAATAGCAATGTTTTACATTATGTGTATACTACACGGACGGAAAAAATAACAAAATAAAATAAAGAAAATGAATAAGGAAGCGTTTTTCTGAATATTTTCTTAGTTCGAGGTATATGTAGATATGATCTAAATAACGCTCATATTGCAAGCAACATATCACATAGCTCATTTAGCGTAAAGTAATGTAATAATACCGGTTCCAAGCCGTAGTCACGTCACTGCAATCTCGTAACATTACAAGAATTATGCATTAATCAGCATCTGCAACATCTACACTCGGAGGAACAGTTATTTTAACGAACTGGTTCTAGAACAGTTTTTAAAATACCGGTATCACCGCTATTTACCTTCCTCGTATAATATTAGCTAGCCACATTTGTTTACCAAAGTTATGAATTAGGAACACGTTCTCAAATATTAGTACTTCACTCACAAGTACAAGTATTTGTCGTACATTAAAAAAACTAGTACAATTTAACAAAAAACAAATGTTAGTTTACGAGATAAGTTGATCATAAAGATGGATACATCCGCCTGACACATAACTTTGTCTTGTTTATTGTTATTTGCTCACACGACGAGGCAACGCGACGTTTTGACATAATAATCTGTCAGTTGATAAACACAATGATCAAACTATTATAAATAAGCATCGCAGAGCACTTTCTAATGCGATATTTTAACAAGGCAATGTATAGTGAGTTTTACACCGTAACTAAATCAGCGATAAGCAGTTTCACGAATATTTGAAGTTGAATACGAACCTAAACATTAACACTAGACAGAACTGGAAGATCCTCATCACTGCACACTACACAGCTACACAGTCACATAGCACATGGGAAGGAATAAAAAACGACAAAAGGGCGGTGAAAACCGATCCGCGTCTGCGCATGAGTGGAGTGTTTTGAGCAAATCGCGTGAGCAGAGAAAGATCGCGCGCCCACGCATGGCGCGCGGCTATAACGAGATGCCGATTGTCGCCGGCCCTGGGGCAAGGTTGCCTGGAACACCGCCTGTCGAATTCTGTGTTTCTAGTAATTCCGAATTTGTCACTTTCAGTATGACCTAAATACTTCCGTGATTGACAACATGATTGTGGAAACTAGTTTGCCAAGAGAACCAATAAATAAAATAATACATATTCATAAAGCCTAAATCGATTTACATGTTAAAATTCATGGGCTTAGGTTTTTTGTATTAACGTACCCAGTAAGAATGGTCATTAGAAGTTTTTCTGTAATATGTTGAAGCGCTATGTTTGCCTCTAGGGTACAATGCATAATATAAAACAAGGATGGTTGAATAATAAAATAGAAGCGAATACAAAATACCAAGTGTCAAATTTCAAATTGATGTGATGAAATGGTGGTCTATCCTGATGTCTAATTCAAATACTATGTTCAACTTTTCAACGTCAAGCAACCAAAAAAGGACACAAACATATTT